>OY729167.1:19598835-20269733 GCA_958299025.2 Drosophila histrio | reverse complement strand
AATCGTCATCTAGTATTTGGAACATTGTTTTAAAAATCGATAGTCTGATTCAAAGATGCAGCCTTGAATACATTTATTACCTCTTTCTTGCTTTCTATCTATCTCACAGGAGCCGCAGTTACATTGAATGAGAGTCCTTGGCGTTGTTGGATGTCACGCCACGCCAACATGTCGGACTTTGTGCCCTGCGATATACAGCAAGATCTCTGGACGCAGATATTGGAACGCCACTGGACGTTCCTCGAAACGGAGGAGAGCATCAAGAAGCTCGAGGAGCGCAAGAAGCTAGAAGGTAATTAAACAGGGATCACAAATAACCCTATAGAAACCTATATACTTTCTACTTTATCTTATTTTACTTAA
Source organism: Drosophila histrio (assembly GCA_958299025.2). NCBI lineage: Eukaryota > Metazoa > Arthropoda > Insecta > Diptera > Drosophilidae > Drosophila > Drosophila histrio. Next base: position 20,269,370 of record OY729167.1, on the reverse strand, counting down.
AAAGTAAGAGCTATTTATGAATTTATTGATATAAATCAATAGATAATTTGTCTTGTATAAATACTTGCGTTTCTAATTGCTAAACTAATTTGATTTGCAGGCTTTCTGAAGGAGTTTCTTTGCGTGGTGTCGCACGATCGCAAATTCTTTTTGCCGGAAACGGGGCAAGTTTTACGGAATACCGTCTGCGAGCTAAATGAGTTTACGGCACAGAATGCAATCGTCGGCTTCGAGGCTATCAGTCAGTATGCCAACAATTTGTTCACCAAGCCCTGGCGCAAGGAATTTCGTATGCTGAAAGTGAGTATTTGAATTTGAGAGACCAAACTAGATGGGATAATTCTTCTACTTTTCTGTTATAGACATACTCTGGCTCATATCAGCATGAAGTTGAATCAAACCTAATCGATGCCGATAGGCTGTTTCTGGCCATGGGCTATCATCGCATTGCCGAGGATACGTTTGTGTTGGAGGGACCCATTTGTCCGGATCAGGTGACGAATGTGTCGCGCGATGCAATGACCGCCTACGTGGAGTGTCAGATAATGAAGCGCATTTATGCGGGACTGAGTGCCGCCGGCTTTAGCTGCAGTTGGCAGGATATTTTTCATTATCGAGAACGACATATTGGCGGCGTAACGCAGACCATTAAGGAGATGGCCTATAGACTGCACGAGAAGCGTTTGCGCAAGGAACAACAACAGCAACAACTGCAGCAGCAACAACAGCAGCAACAACAACAGCAGCAGCAGCAGCTGCTCAATACTTCGGAGAATACGTACAGCAATCTGACACCGAATCGTTGTGACAACTGTGTGACGGAAAAGTCTGCTATGCCGACTCCTTGTGCCCTGCATGGACATAGTAATAACAATCCCAATAGTTGTGCATTACATCACACCGCCAATCAACCGCCCGCCCCGCCCACGAATCTCAATTGCATGTATCCGCAGTCGACGGCAGCCTTGATGACGCATTCGCGTAGCTTGGAGCATTATCAGGAACCGCATACGTCGCTACCGCATCCACATCGTCATTCGTTTGATCAGCATCCCAAGGATTGTGCTGCTCTGCATTCACATGGTCATCTGTATGAAGCACCCTACGATTGCCTGGATGGCCTCAGCATGGGCAGCTCCGCTTCGTATGCAGCTGTTGCCGGTGCCTACAATGCGCCTGGCAATCGTTATCCACTACCCTATAATATCTCTAGCCAATTGAATGCACAATATGCCACGCCACTCGATGGTTATGCCAATCCTGACCATAATAATGTCAATATGTATGCCAGCATTGGCAAACCGGCAACGTCAGCGGTGCCACACAGCTGTGGCTATCGTGGCAATCCTGTGGCAGGTTCCTCCCGTCAAGCGGCCGCCGCCGCTGCCGCCATGCAGCACAGACAGAGCACATATCCGCCGGATCATCATCTGATTGACTTCGATGAGCGTGCTCAGTTGATGCAGCATGATTTTAACGATCCGCGTCTCTACGAACCGCGACGTGGTCAGTCCAACTTACCACGCAGCCAGGCGGCCAAGCATAGCATGAACAGTGGCGTCTATGCGCCGTCACGAGATGCAGTTCCATTGGCCTATGCTGGCTACGATTTGCCCACAACTCTGCCGCAACCTTCGCCACAGGATATGTATGTCTATGCTCGACCCGTGCCCAAAAGCAGTCGCATTCGTGCCCAACTGGAAGCGGGAGAAGCAACAACGCGGCATCGAGACCTATTGATGGTAAGAAGAATACAAATGGTGCACAAAAATACTTTTATCCTGCCTTTGTTAATCGTTCTTATACTTTTTTTCGCAGGATCCCATGGACAATAATCGCAAAGCGATGCACAAGGAATTGAGGGAGCGTATTAGTCTGACAGCTGGCCCCGCAGATGGTCGTCTTCATGTTAGAGAGCGTGATATGAATATTTCGGATACGACGAGCTATGAATCGCCCAGTTTGGATGAATTTACAATGCTGAACAGCGCATCGCCGCCGCTTATACCGAAAGTGCAGGAAGGTGTCGGCAGTTTCGAGAGTTGGAACTATGTGTTTAAGAATCTCGAGCGGACTGGCTACTCAAAGGATTTGGGGGATCGTGAGGATTTGCTGGTGCAGAGCTTGGATCTGGACTCAATGACACTGGCCAATGGCGGCAATACAGCTGGCGGTGGCGGCGACAAGCGACGTCCCGAGACGCATAGTCAAGCGGCAAATGTGGAAAAGTCACGAACGTTGGAGAAGAAACGTGAGACGCGTGTGGTTCAAGCGCCGCCACCAACGCCAGCTCCAAACAGCAGTCATGCGGGTGTTAAAAAAGTCAAATCCGCATTGAAGACAGCCACCATTGATAATCGGGCAAGTGGCTCTAGTGCCAGAACAGGAACTGGACGCTCTCGGAGCAGTGCAACAGGCGCTGTGGCCAAACAACCGCCGCCCGTGTCCACGCAGCTGATTGTAACGAGCCCGAATGAATGGAGTTGTCGCTTCTGCACGTTTCTCAATCCCGATACAAAACGAATCTGCGAGATGTGCTGTCGCAGCAAGGATTTCAATCTGGAGGCAGCTGCGAATGTATCGCAACATGCCTCATCTACCTGCGTCTAGTACACAAAATAATGCACATATAGATACAATTGTACTCTACGCGTGATATGAACACAGTATAGAGTTGGATATATATCTATTATATGTGTGTATATAGATATCTATTTTTTATACGAAATTGTCATTAGAACTGTGTGCATGTTTATATAGAAGATTCTCTAGTCTTATAGTATCTACGATTTCGAACCCCCGCCTGTATCCCTCTCACTAAGACCTGCATTTGTACATACATACAAACTAACTAAATTAATATACATATATACTAGTTATAGTTATTAAGTTTAGTTTAAGTCCAAGTTTCAGTTAGACTCATGTACACAAAATGCTTTAATTAGATTGTAGATTTGTTTCCATTTGTTGTGGGCGTCGCTTTTGTTGCAAATGATGTGCCTACACCTGGTATAAGACGTATGTATGTATGAGTGTTACTAATTAGTTAATAAATGAAAAAAAGTTAATAATAGTAATAGAAATGATATACATATAGATATATATATATTTGTGTGAGGGAATGCATGAAAACACTTTGTAAATCTTGTGGTTACATTTATAATACTTATATACATGAATATACATCATATATATATATACATGCATGTACTGGAAAGGCAAAGTATATATTTATTGTGCATATATATATATATATATATATATACATAAATAGTTTATAACTTTTCATAAATACCTTTACTAAAATACAACATAAACTCAACTCAATTCAAAGATCGAGCTAAACCAATGGAAAAGAAAAAAATATAAACATTAAAAACTTAAACGTAGAACTGACAAACTTTTTAAACTTATATTTTATTAGCAACTCCTTAATACATATATTAAAACCTATATATATATATATATAGTATGCAATAAGAGTGAGAGACAGCTACTAACTAAATGCATTCAATGTAGATGCACACAAACACTTTCTATAATGTATATAAGTACTTGTAATACCACAGCGATCTTTACTTTTTTTTTTGGTATTTTTTTGCCCCGCCCACCATGCCACACGCCCCATCGCTAAGAAAGCCGAGGAAAAACCCCACAAATTTGTTTGTTATTGTTGTTGCAACTTGAATGTTGATAAAAATCCTGAATAAGCAAAATATTTTTTTATATAAACTTAATAAACAAGACGAACATGATGAATCAATGTACCTTTTTTTAAAAACGTTGCTTAATTTGTTGGTTATTTATTGATCCTATTGCATAAACAATACGATGTGTAGTTCAAATTGTATCAGTTGAAATGGAAAATGGAAAACAGAAAACGAATGCAATCACAACAGTTAAAGATTCGATTTTCAACTTTGCTAATATACTAAATACTAACTAACAAAAAACAAAAAAAAACAAAAGTTTAAAACAATTTACATACAAATTATATATTGCATACTAATAAAACAAAAACAACAAAGCATAACTTAATGAATTTATAGGCAAAAATTCTTCCTACAAATCCCAGCAATAAATAACGATATATATATACATATATATATAAAAAAATGAACTTTGAATTTTCATAAAATAAAACTGAAAAGAAATATACAACAATTTAAAAAGAAAAACAAGTTTCTTAATTTCTTCTTTATTTGTGGGTCAAACTTTATGCAGCAAATTGTTATATTTTGCTATCTGTGTGTTGTTTTAGCAAACATGCGTGTAAACATTGACTAATATTAGTTTTACGTCAGTTAGTAGCAGTCAGCTTTTCACAGAATGTATAAAGCATTCAGTGTAGCCTTCAGCTTTTTGCAGAGCAATATAAAGCGCCACAGCGGTCGATAGCGCAAATCAAATTTTTACATGCGCACTCGCTTGCACAAATGCCATTTTCATATGCGCTCTCGCTCTGGCCAACAATTATGAAATAATGAATTTAAAACAAATTTCTTAAGATCTCCTTTATTTATGGGTCAATCGGATTGCAACTTGCAGAAAATTGCTCAGCGTTTGTTATACTTTTGTTATGTTAGGGTGTGTTATCTTTAATTTTAAGGTGAGATATCGAAAATTGAAAATGAATATGATCGGCTTATGGTATTCTAGTATCTAGAACTTATAGTTGCTGATGGCTGGATAGACCGACAGACTGTTGTTAATCGACTCGGCTATTGATACTGATCTGATCTGATACTGATGATAGCTCCTTATGCCTTTTACATACATTTACAGAAATTCATTATACCCTTTTTTTACTTATTCTTAATGGGCACAGGGTATGAAAATAACACAAATATCTTTGTATTCTGTTTCAAAATTATAACTGAAATTAAGTTTAGTTTTTAGAATTTTTCTTTTATTAAATTTTAAGTTTAAGTTAATAAGATGAGGCTGCTGGGATTGCTGTTGATGTTGTTGCTGCTACTGCTCGTGTTGCGTCTGGGCTACGGCTACAACTATTGCCACAATTCATCGCATTTCTGTAATAAGAAAGGTCTGAAGCATTTTATATGCGAAAAACACGTAAGTTTTCCCGATTACACGATGAATTGTTGATGGATTGTTGATTCCCATAGTTTCCATATTTAAACAAGACCAAGTATGTTGCAACTATACCGGATACGTTGAAGTTTCGTAAAATCATACTTTCCTATTATAATAAATATCGAAATGAAGTCGCCGGCGGTTACTTGACAACACTGTACAACAAGACATTCAAGCCGGCTGCACGTATGCGTGAACTTATCTGGGATTTGGAGCTCGCATATATGGCGCGTTTACACGCTGAAACTATGTCGTTCAAGCCAACAGCTTGTCGTTCCGTTGAGCGATTTCCCTTTGCTGGGGAATGCATTGCAATTGTTGTACCCGTTAGCCAACGTCGATCGCTTGCTGATATATTGGAAAACACGCTCACTTATATGTTTGAGTCATATATGGAGGTTGAGGATCCCGATAGATTGATAACCAATTTTCGTGCAGAGTATGATCGTTTAATTGTGTTAATCTTGTGTTAATCTATGATATATTTAGGGACCAGCCTGTGACTCAATTCACACTGATTGTCAACGATCGAATATCTCGTGTGGGCTGCGCTTTTGTTGCTACAAAAAATTGTATGGCAAAGTATAAACCGGGGTATTCTTTATCTTTAATACTCGTTTTTTCCTATGCTTATACTATATTCTCCTCTTCTTGAACAGTTTGTGCTATATGATGACCTGTCATTATGATTTTATCACTTTCGGCAAGTCATATACATATTTAACGGGAGAACCGGCCAGCAATTGCTCTGAATGGAACTCCTTTCCCAGCAGATCCTATCGAAACCTTTGCCACAACAATGGACAAATATTTCCTATTGTATGTTCTCTATTAATCATTTTTTTTACTCTTGCAAAACATATTATAATATTATTTAGAATCATATTGGTTCATATTATGTTTAATATGTCTGCAAGGGTATTCAATCAGCTGCAGTTTCTGTTTTCATTAACTAATCTTTTTTGTTTATTTTTTCTTTTTGAAGGAATTATGAAAAGCAATTGCAATTTGTGATATTTATTTTATGGAATTTATTTAATTTTTTACTAAGAAACTAATAAAATGTTTATTGCGCAATCTGTTTTTATTTGCTCGTAGATGATATGAATTAAAAGAACAGATTTATAGCTAGATACTTGAGGCGTGTATATTCGTGTATGAATGCGTTTTAATGTTACGTATTTGATAATCTAAGAGACTGCCCTGGTGCTGTTAATGTGACGAATTGTATGAGAAAATAATTAACAAATACAATTGTAAGTAATTCACATGTGAAATATCCAAAATTGTAAACGAAAAATTTAAAGTCACATTGCCTTTAAGTTTTTATATGTTTACTTTATTTATCATTACTTGTATTTGCTGGACTTCCTTTTTTATACCCTGTGGGGTTCTATTAAGTTTGTTAAAAGTATGTAACAGGTCTATGGAAGTCTGGTAGACCCCACAAAGTATATATCCGTATGAACGAAAGGATGCCGATCCCATAACCTATATATATTCTTAATCAGCTACAATAGCCGAGTCTGTCCTTCCATCTGTCTATCCATCCGTCTGTCTATCCGTCCGTGTGTCTATCCATCTGTCTGTCCGTCCGTCTGTCTGTCTGTCCGTCCGTCTGTCTGTCTATCCGTCCGTCTGTCTGTCTATCCGTATGTCTGTCCGCCCGTCCGTATAAACGAAAGGATCTCAGAGATGGTAAGAGCTAGAAACTTGAACTTCGGCCGCACGCACACTGGAAGCTGAAAGCGGAGCTGACAGCTGAGTTTATAAGCAAGCTTATCAGCGCCGAAAAACAAACGCACTGCTTGTATGGAAGCGCGCACACTGCTCAGCTAAGCTTTCAGTGTGCGCGCTTTCATACAAGCAGCTGCTTATAAGTTCAGCTGTCAGCTCCGCTTTCAGCTCCCAATGTGCGTGCGGCCTCAGTCTCCCAGCACTGGTAATAAGTATTTGCATATCGAAAATGAGTTTGTTCGGTTCCCTGTATACACAAAGTGTATAATTCCTGTTGGAATCCCGACTGTTCGGCTTGTTGATTCCAATTATGGCAATCAAAAATATCTGAAAACTTATTCAAGTCAAAATTCTTGTCGATTTTGGAATATTTCTTATTTTAATTGTTATTTTTTTTTGTTTTATTTGTTATTCAAAATTGTCCATAAAAAGTGTAATGAGGCTGTTGCCCTTGTTTCCGCTGCTGCCTCTGCTGCCGCTGTTGCAATTAAACAATGCCTACAATTATTGTAACAATGATACACATTATTGCAATGCAAATGGAATGAAACACTTTGTGTGTCAACTGGATGAGGAGTTGGTAAGTTAAGGCAAACAAATGTAGCACTCTCTCTGTGTTAAATTCCTTCTTTCACACCGCAGCATCCGCTGTATGACAAGGCCAAGTTTGTGGGTCTCGTACCGGATACAATACGTTTGCGTAATACTTTCTTAAGCTATCACAATTTATATCGGAATAAATTGGCGGGCGGTTCGTTAATTACGAACAACAACAAGACCTTCAAATCGGCCTCACGAATGCGCGAACTTATCTGGGATGAGGAATTGGCATACACGGCACGTTTACATGTTTCCACTGTCTCGTTCAAGCATTCGATTTGCCGTTCCGTTTTGCGTTTTCCCTTTGCCGGGGAATGTTTGGGATTGGTATTTGCCGACAAGGAACGTCGTCGCATTGCCGACATATTGGATTTAACACTGCATGCCATGTTCGATGAATACCTGGAGGCTGAAGATCCTGATGAGCTGATTAACAGTTTTAATGCCGGCAAGTAGGTGTAGCTATAATTGATATAACTGATAACTGATTACTGATTACTCTGCTTCTTTTAGGCACTATTATCAGGGTCATTTTTCGGTGATTGTCAGTGATCGCGTTTCACGTGTCGGTTGCGCTTTGGCTGCAGCCACTGACTGCGAGAAGGAGTCTAAAGAGGGGTAGCTAAAATATAAATAGATATATGCTCAACTTAAATCCATTTCGAACAGCTATTGTCACTTTCTGACCTGCCATTATGATTTTACCAATTTGGCCAATTCGTATATTTATCGAACTGGTGAATCGGCCAGCAAGTGCAATATTTGGAAGACCTCGCCCAGCGAGGAACATACGAATCTTTGCAAGAACTCGGGTGAAATATTTCCAGATGTAAGTAAAAAAACCAAATTCACTCTATCAACGATACATCAAGGGTATTTAGGCTTCGTCTATGTCGCATTTTATTAAGTAACTTCATGTTTCCTTGCAGGATCACGGCGAGAACGAGAGCAAACTCCAAGGTCGCATTTTGAAGTTTTAGTATGTAATATATATGTATTGTACATTTATATATTTTGTATGTTACATTTATTTTGGTTTCATTTCCTTTCACAAAACTAATAAAATCCATGTCGTGCGGTAATATATTTTCTGTTTATCTTGTATATATATATATATATTTTATTATATGTATAATGTTTGAATTTATAATTTCGTCTAGTTCGATTGATACATAAGCAAAATATTTACTAATCAATATCAACTAACGGCTAACAGACTTAGTCGGTTTTGTTTTTCTTTGTTTTACATTTTACGATTACCATTATAAACAAATACATATTCGATATATTTGATAACTGCGCGAGTACTAGTCCATTTCTAGTTCTGAGATGCGAATGAAACCCGCTTGTTTTTTAGACAGTATGGAACATACATAGTACATATAGTATACTATAGGGTTGTGCTTAGGATTAGGTGTTCTAAATGCCTCGCTGCTTTCAACACAAAAAAAGATCCAAACTAAAGTCGTAATATATCATTAAATATTCTCAAATCAGACTAAATTACGAGTACTATCGCTTCCTCTTTCTTCTAAAAATATCAGCAATATTCATAATAAAAAGTTAACTTTGTATCGCCATAATTGAGGGGCCCTATACTTTTCTAATAATACAATCTAGTATTATTTTGTTCCATTACCCAGCACAAAAGTGCTAACTGTCCTCATTGTCACATTGCTTAAACTATGGTTAAAGTTCTCTAGATACTTAGTACGTGTGTTCCAAGCGCACACGAATGCCATTTCTTTTATTCCTTGACTTTGCCAGATCTATACTTATAATTCTCTTTCATTCTTCTGCTCATAGAAAAATACATACAAATTTCATTTTCGATATTTAAATATTTCATATTAATTTGACAATTTGTTGAATTCAAATATCTTATGAATAGTTCGCATTTTAAATGGGGGGGGAGGTTTACAATTAGTTATAGTTAAGGAGATGGAAATTGATGATACGAGTGGTTTCTTAAAATCTCGACTACAAATAAAATCAAGTAGTTGTGTGTATGAGTTTCAGCCCTTAAAATGGAACACAATTAAGGATATTGAAAATGTTCATCTGTAAGGTGGGTTTTTTTTTTATAAAATCTTAATCTTCTTACGTTTCCCAAAAGGTTCTTAAAAAAATGCAATTGGTTCGAGATCCGTTGCAGGAATGTTTATAAAAGTGACTCATACGTTTTCAACACGATATACGATAGTTACACGATAGTTAGCGTTTCATTCCTTTCGTTTCATTCCATTCGATTCCATTGTTAGCCTATTTCAATCTAAATCTAATTCGCTTGAAATCTTTCCACAATGCCATCAAGTATTCCGACCTATACTATATAAAATACGCAGTGCAAACATTATTTCTACTTCGTTTTTTTGTGTGCAAACAATTTGTGCATTAATAACGTCGAAATACGTACGGTTAGGTTAATCTAATGCCAATCGTTGAGATTCTCTTATTCCTATTTAGCATGTCATTTGGCTTTTCTAGAAAACATTTGCATTTACATATAACAATTGTTCAGCAATCTTTTCATACAATAGACAAGACAAAAAAAATATATAGTTCCGAAATTCTTTACAATATCTGACAGCCAGATCCATGCATTACCTCGCTGATAAACATGGGCGTGCCAGCGCCCAGTCCGCCATCCGTTTTCTGATGCTCGTTCTGCAAGAGGATAAGGGAAGTATATTGAATTGAGTTAGGATATTCAGATATAGATATAAAGAATGCTTTAGAATTGCTCTAGTTAATCTCTAGATGAAATGTCTTATTTCAAGTTGTTAGACAACTAGAACTGAGACTTTAAGCTGGCTTACATCATCGTAGTCGCAGTGGAAATAGTGACTCTGACAGTCCATGCAGCGGCAGCTTTCGGACATTTTACATGTGATGCCCCATTGTTTGGCCAGATCCTTGTAGATCTCCTTGGATGTCTTGTTGCTCATCATCTCGGGGGTCAAGAGACAGTTCTGTTCCTGCTGCTGTTGTTGCTGCTGCTGCTGCAACTGTTGGCGGCGACCGCGACGGGATCGTGAGGCAACCGAACCGGATAACGAACCCGATGCACAACATGCTTCATTGCAGTCCGTTCCCGAGCCATTGGAGCAGCCTGCTAAGAGAGAGAGAGAGAGAGAGTAATGTGTTAAATCTCAAGTAGAAACAATAAGCATTATGCACTCACTTTCATTGCCATAACGATTCAGTAGTGGATCATAGAAATTATGACGTGCAGCATTGCTGGTTGAGGGTTCTTCGCCATCCTCCTCGGATTCATTGCCCATGTTGGCTGTCTGTTCGTTGCACTGAGTGCACTCTTCATCCGTGCACGGTTGTTGCCCATCATTGCCATCACTGCAGCCGCCGACATAATCCTTGTCATGGGCAGAGGCCATTTCGGTTTCCAGCAGAAACTCGTTCACGCTCAGCGTGCTCTCTTCGTTGTCACTGTGTAGCTCCAGTTCGGATGTGATGCCCTCAATGTTGTGACTTCTGTGCGTATGTTCCACTTCCTCTTCCACTTGATCGCCCTCGTTCTCCTCGTTGTTGTCGTGATTGTTGTTGTTGCTATTGGTGTTGTTATTGTTGTTATTGCGTCTCTGTCGACTGCCACAGTTGCTGTTGTTATAATTCTGCTGGCAATCGGGATCGTTGCATATATCGTTGCTATCGATATCGATATCAATGTCGATGTCAATGTCGCTATCGCTGTTACTGTTGCTATTCCTCCTGTCATTGAGGGTCATCTGCTCCAAGGCGGCGCTCAGATGAGCAGCGCTCTGCCGCGAACTATTCGCTGAGCTGCGACGACTGTTCTGATTGGGCGTGGCACTGTTCTCCGACGACAGCTGGCGCTGATGCTGTGAGAATCGTGTATTCTGTGTGGGCGAGAAATCAAATTAGCATTCGCCTTCCGATTGACCTTTGACATGTAACTGTATATGTACCTCTTCTAGCACGTACTCATAAGTGGGCGGCGGGGTTGTGGGCAAATTGTTGCTATCCACAGTTGGAGCTTCGTTGATGCACGGAGTTCGACTTGGATTAACATACCCTGCAATTTTAAATATTGACTATTTAGAATATCGAACATGCAATTTGAATATAAATTTAACTATGTATTTGCGTGCGCTGTAGGGAAGAGTAAGGGCGGTGGAGGTGCAAGGGTGTTGTCATGCAAATTGTATACCCTGCATACACTCATCAAATATTCCCTGAATATTAGGTGCAAATTAGCTTAAACTCAAGCAAAGTGCATAAAATAAAGTTCAAGAACATATGTAAGACGTGTTGACAGAGTGGAATTTGGAACGGCGAAAGCTGGAACAGTGGAATATGAACGAATGGGAAAGAGTATAATGTGACAAATGGAAAGCGAAACAGTTCTAATTAGAAATCAGAAATTAGATTATCAGCTGCGTCAGAGTAAACAGAGTGATTCACAATAGTCAAACTGAAGCAATGGAATTGGTCAGAGTTGCAATAGACAAATTAAAATGAAACTGTGCAAATGAAACAGTAAAATGTATAAAATAGATAAATTAAGCGTAAGTTAACATAGAACTAAATATTTTTAGGCATTACAATTCTCTGAGTGTAGGCAGAGAGTGATTGCGCTGTGATATTTGGGTCATGCATTGTGCGTCTCAAGACAATGGTGAATTTCCAAGTTGTTGGAACACAATTCAGACAGGCAATATAATGAGGCTACGAGATGGAGACATGTGAAGTCATGCAGTTAAAAGACACCAATTAAGGAGGGGAGTGTGAGAGTGTGTGTGTGTGTGGATGTGTGTGGATGTTATGAAGGATGTTTTTATGGTTAAATCCTATCCTTACCCATACGCAAACTGTTGGTATTGTTGCCAGCTTTATTTGGATTCGGTGGAAGCAACAACTTCCGTTCGCTCATCGAACCAAGACTGTTGCAATCAACTGAATCAATTGTCGAGCTGCTGGCACCAACTGCCTGTTGCTGTTGTTGTTGCTGCTGTTGTTGTTGTTGCTGTTGTTGTTGTTGCTGTTGCTGTTGCTGCTCCTGTTCCTGTTGTGTGCCCAAAAGTGCCTCATTCACAGTCGGATCCGGATCATGCTCCTGCGATGTGCTCGTGCTACGCGAGCTTCCCATGCGAAACTTCAACTTAAAGGGTGCCATAACGATAAAGTTTCCCCCTCCGCTCTACGAGATTCTACCGTTCGAAGTTCTAGACGTTTTGGGGGTTGATATAAGTAACTGGGTAGGTTTCTTATGATCGCTGGCTTTAGATGAGCATTGGGCGCCGATGGGGTCTTTGTTTTCAAAATTTCTATATCAAGTTGAACAACATTGATGCAAGGAAAGTTGTTGAAAGAAAGAAAGAGGGTTATATACAGATACGTGTAAGTGTACATATATAAAGAGAGAGAGAGAGAGAGAGAGAGAGAAAGAGAGAAAGAGAGAAAGATAATAATAGTTAGCCAAAATTACGATAGAGGTTTATACTTATGTATGTAGTTACCAGATGAATTACAAATGAAACACCTAATTTCACTTTACACTTTGGGTTTTAACTTTTGCTTTTAGTGGCATGCAATTGACAAATCTTTATTTTTTTTTTTTTAATTTACCTGTAAACAGCACAAAATGCCAGACACAAAGCGAGCTGCAAATAAATAATATAAATTATTAATATATATTTAGCTTTCAATTGATTAATTGACTTATTAAATCAAGAGATAATCAACAAAGTTCAACTGTTCAAATGATTAATGTGAATCGCAGTTATAAGTTTGCAAATTGACAGGTGATTCACATGCCCAGACACACACACACACACTCAAAATAAACACACGTGCCTTAGTTTTGCCACACGTTGCCCATTATGAACGGCACGTGCCAACACTGGGGCAGCCGCATTGCTCATACGCCCTGTACAACTGCACATAAGTTTATGTTTATTAATTGCCTGCGTTTTGACTACATACATGTCCTTGCACACACAAACACCTGTAATATTTATAGTTTTTTTTCATTCAAAGCGGAATTTGGCGAGCACTTGCGCTGGTTTTAAAAGTAGGCTACTTACCCCCCTGTATACCCCCCGCATACTCTCTACATTCCCTCCCGTTTACTCTGAATACACCTCCTAGACGTGTTTGCCTTATTGTCATGCAGATTACACAAAAGCCACTTAACGCTTAGGGCTTATTTCAAAGCTGCTGTGCTCTATGCGGACCTGGTTATTATTATGCTTATTGCCCCCTGACTTAAACTGTGAAGAGTGTGGAACAAGCAGGAGGGGGAGGGGGAGGGGGGAACTGATTACCTTTGCTGCTTGGCAAGCATGCAAGCTAAGTCTTAAGAACTCAAACTGTCTATTAAGCTGTAAAAGCTTAACTTTTAATTTTTGTTTTAAAATTACTACAGGTTTTCTCTTTAAATAGATAGTTAAATAAATACCTAAATCAATAAATAAATAAATAAATAAATATACATATTCATTTATTTTCATATTAATATTTATATGCATTTTCACACTTGCGTATTTTTCAAATTGTTAGCAATATTTGCAGACAATAAATTCTAATTGGTGTTGACTTAACAATCGGATTGTATGAGTGTGTGTGTTAAACACACACACACAAGCACTTGTATTGATTGAATGCATACAGAAATGATTTCAAATTCGTGTTTGTTTATTTGTACTATGTACATATTTGTATGTACATATGTGTACTATACTCATAAGCCGCACTCATCTGTACACCCAATCAATGCCTGAGCTTGTCATTCCGTATGAAAAGCCCGTACTCGGTTTACGGTACGTATTGATAAGCCTACGCATTGTCATTTGAATTGCAGATGGGCTTTCATGTTTAGCCGCAATCGCAATCGCAATGGGGCACGTGTTTGATGCTCCTCTGATTGGATGTTGCATCTGCCGCACAATTGATGGTTAAATATCAACAGATTTCCTAGCTTGTTTTCCGGCTCTAAGGTAGAACAGTGCAACAGTTTCTGACTTGACCATGAGATTTATTAGCAACTACTTTAGTGACAGGCTCTAAATTTAGTCTGGCAGCTAACACGACGCTGGCAACCTTGCCTTGGACTGTGACTCTCTTCGTTTGTCTGTCCTTTATCAAAATACGGCTCCCTCTTTCCTAGGCTGCCTCATTTTGGCTTAAGTTATTAATACAACATATCAACTGGGTCACAACGGAGATATATATACTTATATATATATATATATATATCATTCATAGACTGAATGGGAAAGTAGTTTATTGTTATAGTAATGCATTTGTAGAGACCATAAGGATTCACTTAAATTGCAATTTCAAGGCAATATAAGAAACTAATTTAAGTTCATATCAACTGAAGAATTCTGGTATTTCTCTCGAAGTTTCTGAAGATATTTAATTCAATTTAAGGACATTAAAGCCATTGACTAATAATGAAAAGTAAGTGTAATCATTTAGCAGTCTATTACAACTGCAAATAAACAAATGTAATTCTTTAAATTATAAAAGGAAACTAATAACATTACTGATATACAAGTTTATTTAGTTTTTCTTGTATATTTTCAAAATTATAACAAAATTTCACAAGTAATAAGTTCTTATATATTATATAATATATGAACTACGATATTTGATAGCGAGTTTGCATCTGTTTCAATGTTCTAGTATCTATTAAAGTCAACAAAAACTTTGACTTACAACATTTTCCTTGTTTTGATAACTTTAAGTGTTGCTCTACTCAATAGTTAGTTAGCAAAGTGTTCACACAGCTGAGATAATAAATGTGACCACATCATAAAGCATAACGTATAAATGAACATCAAGTTACGGTTGGAAACCACAGTTGTGGTAATAAGCTGATGGCTTTTGTGGCCCAAAAGAAATTGCAATTTGTTTAAGTACATGTACTTTGTGAAAATGACTTTAAAGTTGTGAGTTGCATACATATAAATAAATGTCATGCTCGTAAAATCAAAATGATATTGGCCATAAAGAAAACCGAAGTCATCATCTGTTGCATGCAACAATAAAATTGATGTTTGGCATATTTGTAATGGAAATCGAAATTGAAGTTGGGCCAATGGGCCAAAGTAAATAAAGGTCTGGTCGCCAGGTAATGAGGGAAACATTACAATTATACAAACGAGAATATCATTTGTTTGCTTCTGATATCATTCGGTTCTGTTAAATAAATAGACAAACAAGTGTCCAGTGTACTACCTGTGTCCTGTGTGACTCGAATGATGATGGAACGGCCAAGTTTAGTCTGGCATGGCGTCATTCACACAGGCTGAGGACGAGCAGGTCGAAGTAGGGACGGTGTAGGGACAGCGTAGGGTCGCCTTGGGTGGGGTGTAGCACATATTGAAGTGAAATTAACACGACGCAGAAAGAGAAACCGCAATGTACACAGGACAATGCCACGAGGACAAGCAAACAAATAATTTAATGCGTGGAGGGGGCGGGGAGGGGGACAACAACATTGATGGGTCCTGTTTCTCTAGAAAACTGATATCTAATTGAGTAAACATCAAGTGAATGGCCATGAATTAGCCAGGGGCGCCAGCCATTGACGTGAAGCCATCAATTTAGTTATTGTGACATTCACCATTCAACTATTCAACATTCACATATATTCACACATACTCGTACTCATACTCATACTCTCGTTTCTCTTGGTGGGTCTGTTGGTGTCCGTCCTGTGGGTTCAGTTACAGTTTCCATTGTCTGGCATTTTGAGAGCGGTATGAAAAATCGAAAAGCACACACATGACACAACCTTGACGCGATTGCAATTATCCTGCAAATTTTGTATGCTTACCTCGCAAAGTCAAAGTTGTTGTTGTCCTTAATGTCCTGCCCAATTGTTAATTAAGTTTACCAATTGTTTAAAAAACGAATTTAGCTCAAGTTTATGCACTGTTGTTTTTCTTTATTCTCTTTTTTTTTTAAATTTATTTTCTTTCATTATATTGCGTATTCGATTTTCTTCATTCTTCAGTGCGTTTACTCACTTGAAATCTGCCACAGACTGTGCAAAGTTTCGCTAGAACAGAAGCTTTTTATTGTCCTGTCGCTCGCAGTCGAAGAGCTTTCGTATTTGATGAGCTTTGGCAAAAGCTTAGCGCATGCGCCTTCCAAGCTTCCGGCATTTCAGAGCCAATGTTTTTCTTCGTTTCACAGTTTACACCAAAATTCCTTTTGTCTCTTGCTTTGACTTGGAAATTCGCATGAATGAAATAAAATAAAAGCTTTTCTGAAGAATTTTGAGGTTGATATATGCTAATTAATATATATTCTTAGCTATTCACCTATATATATCCTCGGATAACGGCCTAGTATCGGTATAAGTAATATTATTTTTTGAAATTAAACACTTTATTTATAGCAATCGTTTTACTTTTTATGTTTTAAAGTTACAATAATATCGAATATGCCAAATATGCTATTTATTTTAATTATAGTTCTTTTTTTGGTAGCTATGTGAATTACGAACATTGCAACGGGCCATAAGTAATAGATTTATTATTGTTTTTCAACTGAAAAACAGTGAACTATAAATATTTACAATAACCGCAAATCCCCCACCAAATTTATTATCCCTTAACATTCGGACTTGCGTTTTGATAAATCCCGTTGGCAATATATTAAGCCACTCATTTGGGTCCAGTATCATATTCTTTAGCCAATATTTTCCTTTGGGAATTGGACAAGCATTTCCATTCTTAAAATCGAAGTCTGTATGTATGTTTGTCTGCACAGAATTATTGATGAAATTCCCAAAATATTTCTTTAGACCGCTACATATACCTGTTTCCGGTAAATTTATTGCCATCGGCCTAAATTCTCCATTTCTCAGCGTATCAACGAACAGGTCCACTTTCAATATAACATCATCGTACAGGTCTTCAGCGAAAGTCATGGTCCCATTAATAACTTGATCGCGTCCAACGATTCTCATTGAAGAACTCATCAAATTTCCAGGATTATTTATCACATCAATTTGAGTCACGGAATAGGATTGCTTAAAACTCTATGATTCCGTGAAATTACCTATATTAGCATGGTTCAGTTTGTTTTTAATCGAACTTACCATGACAAAATGATTATCCGGCGGTAAGAAACATATAAATATAATTAAAATTGCAGCTCTCAAGTTAATCATGTTGGATTATTGAGTTTTAACTGTTGAGACAGTCAAGGACAACATTTAATTTATACGCTTTAGTTGAAATAATACACAAAATTATAATTGATTCACTAATTACTTAAAATAAGATGATAAGCTTTGTAAAAAAAAACCAAACACGCCCAAAGCGTGTAAAGAACTCGATAATTATTTAACCATAACAACAACAAACAAGCTTTTTATCAGTGTTAATCATACAAAATATTACGAAATCAATTACTGTGCTCACTCTTCATTACAGATACAGCCAACGTTTTTATTTGAAAATCGTATCGATAGTTTCGATAGTTCGATGTTTGTGGGATTCTTAATAGATATTGCAATCGCATTGGTGTGTACACACTGCTATGACTTTTAGCGGGAGTCAAAACTAAATGAGTCTTGAAATCAGCAACAGTTTTGGATTTACTTGCAAGGTAATGTATGTATGTAAACCTGGTCATTATCTTATTTAATAATTGTACTCTTACAGGTGTTAAAAACACAATGTGATAGCACACATATTAGTCAATGGGCTGCCTGCAGTCTCATGGATCTACTCAAATGTTTGAACGCAAAGGAAAAGGTAAACAATTTTGGACTCCTACTATTTTATATCTAAACTAATATTTGTACTATTCCAGCTCTTGTTGGCCAAGTTCTTTTGCCAATTGCCATTAAATGTCGGCAGTTTTCGTGTGTTGCGCCAATTGCAACATCAAAGAATTCTCACAGCCACCGAATACATTTGCAGGTAAGAAATAAAAACATATGAATTCTTATAATATTTTCAATTATTTATAACTCTCAGCATACAGGATGAAGAGCAGCTGCAATTGATATTAATTGAGTTTCTGGAGAATCAACATGATTTATTGTCCAATTTATTCATATCGGCGCATTATGGTGAGTTTTTCTAATGGAAATTATCATTGCAAAGCTATAATTTCAATTTAATTATTAGATTCGTTAAATACAATTAGACTGAATAATATGCTTGAAAATGCATTACGGAATCTCTTTGGCGCTCTAGCTGATAACCCCAAGCTCAGTAATTTAAACTACGTGGAGCCTTTAAGCAAATCATTGCCTGGTATGTAGACTTTAACTTTAGCATTATATAGATAATATAGCATTTGTTATGATACTTGCAGCTGATGTTTTAATCAATGTATGCCTGGAAATGCATTTGAGCATTTTGCTGGAGCTGGATGAAGTTGTCGATGTTAGTCTGGCATTTCAGCACTTTAGCACATGGATCAACGAGGGCGTCGATGAACTTACATTTGTTAAATGCATAACAGAAAAAGTATTGGCCATGATATCAAGAAAGATTTGATTATAACTTATAAAGATATGTTATTTTTTTATAGCTCCTTGGCAGACATCAACAAGCGGCGCTTAACTATTTATTCAAACTGTCTACTGCGACTAACTTTAAGCAATGGAAGTACTATCTTATTTTGCTGCAGTCCATTGCGAGTTCCAGCAGTGCAGAAACAATCTCATTTATTAAAAGTATAATAATTCAAACTCCTACTCTTAAGTAGCATACACATGTATATTTTTTCTTTGTAGAATACCTTAAGAGTCGTCTGCAGCAAGTTGCAAGTTTGGGCTGTCAGCTCTCTTTGTTGCACCTGCTGCTCACTGCACGTGCCGCTGCGGCAACCACAATGAATGTACAACAGAATCTTGATAACTATGCCCAGTGGTACAAGCAGAACATTGGCGAAATGTCCTATGTGCTGGGCAACGAACTGTTTCAAGTTGTGCTAAATATTTTGGATGATTCCGTGCATTACGAACAGGAAATTGATTATCTTGAGGTAAGATATCTTTACATTTTTTCAACATATTTTAAATGTAATCCCTTCTCTTGCAGATTCATGCACTCATTGCCATTTCTCCAGGTGGCAAACTCGTGCAGGCCTATAAAACCAAATGCAAGGCGCATTTGTCCCGATTGAAAGCTGCTAGCAAACAGAAAAATGATAGATAATTACAGAAAACAAATATATTTACACACCATCAACCAACAAAATTTATGTTTGATCTACATTATTTAAAGCTTTTGAGAACGTCCCTGGCCAGCCAGCGGTTTGTTTCGTTCATCCCAAAGTGTTACGCCGTCACAGGCACAGATTCTCTTAAAGTTCTGAAGGATTCCAGCTGAACGAGCAATAATCCCACAAGCAATTCTGAAGAGAGAGTAAGTGAATGGTTAATAATCTATAGCATAATTGCAAGTCATTCACTTACCTATCGCCCGAGTTGCCATCGATAAGGCTTTGCGCGTTTCCCCCGCTTCCCATGTCATCAGCATTGGCTGTAATGACAACTGATCTGCCAATGATGTCCCACATTTCCAGGACGGGATCTACAAAGCGGAATGTTGCACGTCCAGTTTCATCGGCACGTATATTACCCAAATCGCCAGCATGACGCTCTGTTACGGCTGCTTCTGGACTGCCGTGGGGTGATTTACGTGGATTGTAGTGAGCGCCAACTGATGCACAGCCCTCGGACACATCTCCGCTTTCGTGTATGTGAAAGCCGTGTAGTCCCGGCTCCAATCCATCCACGACACCATCCACAACAACGCCAGCCTGCTGTGCGGCAATTGTTGTAAAACGCACTGCACCCTGCACAGGAGTCTTGTCAACTACGCATCCAGTTGTGTTGATAAGCGCAACTGCCGATTGACCCCCGAAACCGGATAGCACAGCCTGACGACCTGTACTTTCGATTTTGTCCTGCACTTCAGACCATGGCTTTGTTGTCTGCACAACAACACGTCCCTCGGTCGGATCTATCTCAATGTGTCCCATGCCCTGCAGAGCGCGTTGCAGGCTTTCCACGCATTCCTTGTCATCCTTCCTTATTTTAACTGCAAACTCAATCTTTATATTGAAGTTAGTTTGGGTAAATCCTGCTTATAAGCGCTTTTGTTTTATACCTTAATTGCGCTCATCGCATAGCTGCTGCTGACTCTACTAGAGATGGGAGATATTTACGCCAGGGTTATTTGTCACAAGTATTTCAAAACATCGTTGATAAAATAGCAGTATTTAATTTAGTCACTGAGTGACTACTTTTTGTGTTGTAAGGAACCATTTTATTGTAAAATTGTAAGTTTATTTTAAAATGGATAAACGAATTGAAAGTTTGACTCGATTTACTTTGCAAAACTTTTCAATATTAAATATGTGTGTCTTAAAATGTTTGTTCAGATCGTCTATTAACAAATGAAGTAAACACATTCGGCGAGAGCGAATACACATGCTGTTGTTTTTTTTAAATCAATAAACGGAAATATACGTTACAGACAAAAACTCTATTGGCAGTCGCAGTCACTGATATTTGTTGCTGCTATTTCCTTGTAACAGTCACTGTGAAACAAATATCAAAATATCGCTCATCTCTACTGCTGATTACAATCGTATCGATTCTAGAGCTGTTGATATAGCAAACAAATAACAGGTGGCGCCACATTTCTGAATTCTATCGACACTATCGATAGTAGCCCGGAAATTTTAAATTTCAAACTCAAACAATACAGTACTTCTAGCAATAAGACAAATAATTAGCATCAACTTTAAAATTTAAATGCTGAATATAACTAGACTTCAATTTAAATACATTAAGGTGTTTTAAATATAAATCGATATATTTTTGGGCTGTGCTTTAAAAAACATACACGTTTTTTTCGATTTTTTAAAGCAATTGGATTTATTTACCTATATTATTGATTGCAGCTTAAATTTATAAATATTTACAATTATGAAAATCTACTCGCTTCCTAAGTTAATTCCTAATTATACTTTTTAAAATCACACATTTTTCATATCTCAATATGTGGCACACACAAACATCGTTCAATTTGTGTGGCCCACAGAGTGGCACAGGAATGCTGCAGCAACAGATTCACACTGTTTGCATTGGGATCACTTTTGGACATGCTACGCTATTTGGATTTGTGCAGCCCGCGAGGTCGACGGCGCCGATTCCAAAGGACTCGGGGTGACTGCATTGACATCGCTGGCATTGGCACTAGCATTTGGATTTGGATGAGGATCATGCTCGGTGTACGGTGGTGCGGGCAATGCAGCAATGCCAATTGAAGTGGACTCAATTGGCGGCGTCGGCAATGTTGCAGCTGCAGCCGCCGTTGGCGTTGTTAGATTGCACATACGCATCACCTCATCATAACTGGGCAAATCCTTTTCATCCTTCTCCAACTGATCCCGTATCCGTGCAGCCTCCGGGCCATTTGGCTCGATAAAGAATATATCACCATATCGGCTTTGTTGTCGTCCCAGCTCCACATTATTTTGACGGTCTGAAAAGTAAACACAAAAAAAGAACAATACAATCACACAATTAGCATAAATTAAGTGATTCATTTTAGAATGTAAATATAAAATTTGAATACCGAGCCGAAGGCGTTGACGTTGTCTTTGGCGATTCAACGACATGGATTGGTGCATGCGCTTTGCCAGCTATTGAAACGAAATAAATCATAATGATACTAGTAGTAGTGCCGTGACGACAAGTAATCTCCCGAGTAATCACTATATAATTACGTATATCAGTTGGCTTATAACGATGATGGCGAACAGGAAGCCCAATGCCACAATCAAATTGGTTGTCAAAGTCATATTGCGATTCAGACTGAAGTACGATTCAATTGACTTTGCTAAAATACTGTTTTCTCATCTAATAATAAAAGCCAACTGTTTACAATTCACCGATTAGATAAACAACCCGGCCCCACATTTCAACTTATATATTTGGCACACGTTACCATACCATTTAAATCACGATTTCGATTACAATACTGATATCGATTCC
Organism: Drosophila histrio; assembly: GCA_958299025.2. Lineage (NCBI taxonomy): Eukaryota > Metazoa > Arthropoda > Insecta > Diptera > Drosophilidae > Drosophila > Drosophila histrio. The sequence goes on along the minus strand of OY729167.1, from coordinate 20,246,911 downwards.
GATTGTTTCGCCTTTGTTGGCGTTGGCAACGCGGCGGGCATATCTTGGCCAACGTTCGATTCTCGATGCGCACATGAAAACAAATGATGGGCAGAAAGCAGAAAAAGAAAACAATAAACGCAAAATAGATGGCCACATGTAGTCCAAACTCAGTGCCGAAATTCATGTTGTGATTTCAGGTAGCGATTTGAAGTGAATGCAGTTGAAATTGAAGTCGAAATCAACGCATATTTCAAGAACGCCCGCAACTTTCAAGCAACCGTTGGGAACTAATCGAAGTGCCGATATATACAATACTTAGACTGGATGACTACAAACATATGTATATATGTACTATATGTTCCTGAGTATGTGGGTCTCATTTATAACGGTATTTGTAGGCACTTGTTTCGTTTTCGGCGATAAGATTATGTGTTTAGTGCCCCACGCAATACGATAAACGAAGTTGCTAAACTAAATACCCACATACTACAGTTAGTCAAGTAATTGTTTTGTCAAAAATACAAAAGAAACCAATTCTTGGATATTAGTTTTTTGTTTTTTAACTATTATAGTTCTATAGTGTTTTCAACTTGTCAAAACAATTACCGCACTAACTGTATATATATATTTTATATACTTGATTCATGTATAAGTATGTTTTTATGGCGGGCAAATTATTCCGTTAGCTTTCACACACACGTACACAATACCATCGAAAGCTTAAAGCCCAGCACAGAGTTTGACATGAGAGAGAGAGCTTTTTCTGGGCCTAAAGTTCACTAATACATTCACAACTTACACTGGCGTCTCGTGCCGTTGGACGCATATGGCGAAGGACAACAACATCGGATAATCCAAATAATCAAACACTATCGAAAAAGAGAAAAGAATGTTACACGAGGAGCACAGACTTAAACTCCATTCGAGGTTTACCTGCAACACTATATATGCTGTAAAGCCAATGATCAGGAGTAAAACAAAATAAAAAACCGGACCCACATCCATATTGCGACAAGTTCTAAAGAAGACTAACTCAAGTAGGCTTATCAAAAAAGCTTAATTAGCCATACGAACGTCTTATCAGACGCACTTCAAGCCGTATGTGGCCTCTAAGTACACCACGGTATACATACCTACATAGTATGTAGGAATCTAACCAGTTGTCAAGATATAGACACACACATATCTATCTATGTACATACCACGAGATCTTTGCACTTCAATGTTTCGATTCTGATCCTCAGGTGGTTTCCCACAGCACCGGAACAATATGATCCATAACAAATACTATAAAATATTTGAAAAGTTATCAGAATGATCAAAAGTTAAAGATAACAACATAATCTAACGACATATTACCTGAAGTGACATATAGATAATTGGCATTATAATTAATGCAATGATAAACAACAGAATATATGATGCGAAAAAGCTCATCTTGAAAAGAAATGAAGCGTTTCGCTTGAAATATCAGACAGTACTACGTCTAAAATATTTAAACTCTTTATCAACAGTTCAACTCTTGCAATTAGCCATAGAAATTTGCCAAGTTTTAAACAGAACACGCGCTTATCAGAAGACGACGACGACGAAGACGATTAGATTAGGCAATTGAAGAGATTGAAGTATGTAGTATGTATTATTATCCTTTCAGTGAGTTGATTAACACCTACCTTGCCGTGGCTGCCACACCTCGTAGCAAAGATAGACGGCGCAGCGCAGGAAACACCAGCAAACACCAAGGGCAAGGATCAAGAGGAAAACACCACAAATAATGACCGTAAAATTAAACATTATCAACAGCAAACGACAAAAAAAAAAAACAAAAAAACAGAAAACCAATATTAATTACTCAATGTCAATCGAACGTAGTCCGGTAGCAAACTGTTCGAGTGCTCAGATTGCGTGTGATTTTGGCGTAACTTATCAGCTTAGCCAATACTCTTAACTTGGCCACCACCACCTCCTCCTCCTCCTCCTTCTCCTCCTTCATGCATGCCAATTCGCACACTCTACACCTGACTACCTGGGGTCTGATATGAACATCTGACTGCCACTGATAAGATAAGCTATGCATTATTTGTTGGGCATATGTTGAAATGACGACGGGAGGGAATCACACACAAATATAGACATTCATAAATAAAAATAAAAATGTGTATAAAATAAAAGAGCTCATAAATAATGGCCTGAAGAAACGCATAAAGTTGAAAGAAGTGCGGAAGCATTCAACACAATTGCAAATTAAATTAATTCAGTGTGTGAATTAATACTTGTACTTTTGTTTAATGTGAGACACGAGAGCTCGTTAATTAGTTACACAACGAAATCTATTGCTAAAGTTGGTCTAAACGCCCCACGAAACAATTGCGCCATCAAAGCCAGTTTTTCACATGTTAACAAATTTGTTAAGCGATGTTTTTCTTTTCTGGGTTTCACAAAATTTCAATGCCAAAGCCAGCGCTTCCTTAAGTTAGATCTACAGTGTTATTTGTATGAAAGTTGTGCCAATTTCAGCTAAATTAGGTCAGTCTGTGAAGTGTGTCGAAAGCATGACAATTCATTACAATTCATTTGTTAAAAGGGACCGTTTTCATATTAAATTGTTTACTTAGAGAATCTACTCTGAGCTCTGTTCCAATTTAATTGAAAATACTTTAACCAGTTGTTAAAATTCAATAAATTATTTAAACCATTCCATTTCCACTTAAATCTTTTGAGACTTTCCTAAGGTGCTTCAATTCATTTCTTAAGTATTTCCAAAACTATTTAAACCAGACATTATGTGGCACTTTTAATAATATTTAACACAGTTCACTTTAGAAGGTTTGTTTAAGGTGCTTAAATTCCATATAAATTCCAGAGTCTTCTATTTCTCAATTACATTTTAAAAAATATAAACTGTTTCAATTTTATTTGAACATATCACTGAGTTTTTATACCCTGCGGGGTATATTAATTTTGTTAAAAGGCAGAAGAAAGCGTGGCCGACGCCATAAAGTATATATTGTCTTGATTAGCTTCAATAGCCAAGTCGATATAGACATGTCCCATGATCCGTCTGTCTGTCCGTCCGTCCGTTCGTCTGTCCGTGCGTCTGTCCGTCTGTCTGTCTGTCTGTCCGTCCGTCTGTTCGTCCATCTGTCTGTCCGCCCGTCTGCCCGCCCGTCTGTCGGCCCGTCTGTCCGCCCGTCTGTCTGTACGTCCGTATGTCCGTCCGTTCGTCTGTCCGTCCGTCTGTCCGTCCATCTGTCCGTCCATCTGTCCGTCCGTCTGTCTGTCTGTCCGTCCGTCTGTCTGTCCATCCGTCCGTCTGTCCATCCGTCCGTCTGCCAGTCCGTCCGTCTGTCTGTCCTCCCCTCCGTATAAACGAAACGATCTCAGAGATGATAAGAGCTAGAAGCTTGAACTTGCTCTCCCAGCACTGGTAATTTTGGCGGGCAGATTAAGTTTATCTATTTTTTTTGGATGCCTCACCCCCTTCTCTTCATAAATTTAGAAAAGGCTCATAACAATGGAAGATTTCTAGCTAGTGACTTGGGATTTGGCACATATGATAAGTTTCTTGACGTCGATGTGTCCAGAAAATTTCATCACGATGCCACGCCCACAAACGAGTCACAAGAGAACGACCTGAGGAGTCAGTTGTTGTTTATTCCCTTTCTGTATTCCGCATTTCGATTCAGTTTCAAATTCACGCATATCGATTTTTAATTCGTTTACGTCGATTTCACGGCATTTTACTTTTCAATTTCTTTGTGTTCCCATAATTTCGCCACAATAAAGCACCTTAACTTTATCTAAACTTTGTATTGTTATATTGTATTGTTTTCAGTTTGAATTCACCATGAGGGGTTGTTATTGTTATCATATCGGGTAATCACTTTGATAAGGTTTAATGAATGGTCAAACCGAACCGAACCGAACCGAACTTTTTGTTGCACTTAGCTCACCTGCGGTCGAATCCGCAGTCATGCCAGGTGGATCAATGCGTATTTGTTGTAGAATCCGACGCTGATCACGACTGTGCGGCATTCGGGACATGGGAACTGGTTGATCTACAACGGATTTTTGCATGGCACAGACACAACACAACTGCAAGGATCGGAAAGTGAGGAAAAGAAACGCGGAAACAAACTATGGAAAAGCGAAACTTACACGCACTAATATACAAACGATTACAACCAATATAAAATAAACAATATAAAGACTAACATCGACGGGCATTTCAATGAAAAGAAAGTTCAATTTTATATAGAAAAAACTATGTATGTTTATGGCTTTCAAATTGCAGTTCGACACACTCGAGATACTTTTTATAAATGGCAAATTGGTATTGGCAATGTACATACGTTTAGTGATAAAAACAAACAAACTTAGTCTTATCTAAATGTTGTCGTCTGATTAGTAATAATATGTATGTTATATATTTGTATTTGTCATGTCAGGGGGTAATAAATTATCATGGCAGTTTTAAATTAGAATTGTAAAGCACTGACAAAAGTGGACTTTGTGTTTCTCAAACAATCCCAACACTCATACGCACCCATCGAGACCCTGGAGACCCTGGAGACCCTGGAGACCCTGCCCATGTCATCCAGTGAAATCGTATTGTTGTAATCCTCCGAGTTATTATTGCGTATACTCTTATAGCACAGCTATACATAGAGAGAAAACAATGTATTGTTTAATGTAATCGACTAAGTAGTTAATCAACTTACGACCGTCAAGATTAAAATCAATAGAAATATATAGAATAGATCAGTTAGAATCATTTTTTGCTAGACGGAGAGTTAAGTTCGTGCTATTGCGATTGCAGTACAAGTACTGACATTTGAAATTGCAAAAATAACTCTTGAAGAATAAGAACATTTTATATGGCTGTGGTATGTTGACAAACTGTATATTGTTATTAACACTACTATTATTAGTACAGACATAAGGGGGGATGAGTTATCTTATCGTCTTAAGCTTTTAACGACCCCTGTGTGTGTGTAAGCTTTACTCTCTCTCTCTCTCTTACTCACTCTCTGTAAAAGTGAGAGAGCTTAATCTTACCCTCAAGTGCCAGTCGCAACATCATTTCACGTCGCATCAAGACCCTCCTGTTCCATACCGCCAATTTCATTTTGACAAGCAAATAGCACTCCTTGAGAGAGGAGGAGGAGTGATAATTCGATTGAAGATCTGTTAATTGGTACTACCTAAGCTTACCCGAACTAATAGCGCTACAGCGATCCCAATTAGAATGCCACAGAACCAAAATTCCGTGTACATTTGAGAATAATAACAGTTTTAGTAATTTTGACAGTTGAGCTAATTATGTCTAGTGTATGAAATTTCTTTAAAAAACACAAACACAAACACAGACTTGTTAAACTCGAGCTGCTTAGCCAAAGTTCAAGTTAAGCACTCACCAGAGTCAGCTTGATTCTTTCCACAAAGACTCCAATAACGATATGGTCCGAGATAAGTCTTAAATTGATCAACAAAGGGAACAAAGAGTTACGAAGATTGGAGATTACCAAACTCGACGTAACTTACCCGCAACAGTATACTGAATATTATTAGAAATGATATATAATAATATATTTCCACAGTTTCCATTATTACTTTTCTTAAAGAGAAAGACAACGCACTGACAGTTGAAAAAAACAGACAACGATTAAAGTGGGAAATGAGAAGTCGGAAGTCTGAAGTAGAGTCTAAACAACGATTTAGATAAGCGCAATGATTAGAGCAGTTTTACTGCAGTTTATTTAAGTTGACTATTTTTAGATGATATTATAATTTTATCTACTTTGTCACTTGAAGCTTACAAACACACACACACACATTAACTGAGGAAAACCTTGTACTGACTACATGTTTTCCACGGTAAAAAGGCAGTTTGAGCAACGTTAGTTTGCCTGAGAGTAATTGATTGTAATGTAAGCATAATTGTAGCTCACCCATAAGATAAGAAGTGTTACCTGATAATAGTTACCAGTACTTATGCCATAATCATTGCAAATATCGACATCCTACAATGACAAACTCATTGCGACTGCCAGTTTATTATTATGGGATATAGTTGCATTTTATCTACACTATATATGATTCTTTTTTATAAGCCGATGACTCGTTTAAACGCAAAGCTTTCTTATCTTATCGAAAAGCAAGCAATCGGTCAAAGTTGAGAGAAGTTCAGCGTTATCAAAAAGCTTTTTCCACATTTCCTTAGCTTATACTCTGATTAACTTTAGAGCTTACCACTAGACGTATTCGTTGTATTAGTATTTGTATTAGTTCGTTGCGTGTTGTTGGAATTGGGACGACTCCTTGGCTTGCAATATGCTTTGACAACAATCTTATAAAAAAAGGTATATTTTTTAATTGGAATATTCTACTTAAGTAGCTGTGAGTAGCAAACTCACCCATGCAACAAATATTATTATCAATATGAAGACGTAGAATGTGTTGAAATATTCATTTGCCATTTCTATGCGTAATCCAATCAAACCAAACAAACTGCGTTGACAACTTTATAAAGACTGTTTGAATGGGGGGCTTTATTCATTTTTTTATCTATCTATGTACGTTTCTAGCTTTGTTATCTAATCTAGTGTGGTCAACCGATTATTGATGTATTAAAACAATTGAAACGTATTGAAAAGTTATCAGAAATGGACCAGCATTAAATAGATTAGCTAACCAGTCGGAAAGGCTACAGTCGAAGTCGACTATGAGAGATCCTTTACTTATTCTTCAACAAGGAAAGAAGAGTAATACTAATAGTATCCCATAGAGCGTTGTAACGTCAACTGACTCTTCTTCTTCCTTTGGCCCGACACTGAGTAGTATTGAGTTTTGAATAACTTCTGAGTTTATCATGCGATCGCGATGAAATTTTGAAGATACATTAGGATGCTGATGCTCGTCCTGTGTGCCAAATTTCAGTACTCTAGCTTTAATATTTTTCGTTTTATGGGATTTCGAAAATTTTGTTTTTGATTTACGGAGGCTAAAGGGGGCGTGTCAAAATTTTAACATAAACTTGATCTGCTTAGTTCATAGACAAACCAGCATACCAAATTTGGTGACTCTAGCTCTTATAGTCTCTGAGATCTAGGCGCTTATACAGACAGACGGACAGACAGACAGACAGACAGACAGACAGACAGACAGACAGACAGACAGACGGACAGACGGACATGACTCGGCTTATGATGCTGATCAAGAATATATATACTTTATGGGGTCTGCCGGACTTCCCCCGACCTGTTAAGCACATTTTGACAAACTTTATAGACCCCTTTTTATTACTTTTATAAAGTAAAGGGTCTACAAAGCTTATCTCCACAATTTCTTAGATAATTTATGAATCATCTGCTTACCATTAACCGTGTCCGCTGTGTTAGTAACTCTACTATTAGTATTTGTATTAGTCCGTTGCGTAGGATTGCGATTTGATGGATTTGGTCGATTCTTCATCCAAGACATTGTTTTAACAACAAACTTAAGGGAATGTATAGTAGTATCTTGATGAGAAAATCTATTAAATCTATTGCAATTTTAGCTCACCCATATAAGAAATATGATTATCATAAAGATACCAAAAAAAGTATTCCAAATTCCATCGTCCATTTCAATATGAAATCCAATCAGAACGACAAACTGCGTTGACAGCTTTATAAAGACTGTCAGACTTGGAGCTTTGGGATCTACTATCGTTTGTTTGTTTTATCTATATACATAGTTTGGTTTTTTTTGTCGTTATCTAATCAACTTTACCAGCATTTATGGTCAATCAATTCCCCAATGTAGTATTAACGCATGAGAAGAATGAAAACTTATCGGATATGGCAAAAGAATTAGATCTGTTTGCTCTATAAAAATAAGATAAACTCTAGACTTATCTGCGACATTCCGTAGATAATTCATGAGTCAACTGCTTACCGTTTCTATTGCTGCTCTGTTGTAGAATTTCATCTAAATGTTTCTTCGCCTTTTCGTACGCTTTGACCATACACTATTAGTATCAAGTAAAATTAGTTTCAAATTAAATAAATTAGCAATTTTGCTTACCCAAACCATAATAGTTATGATTAGCATAATGATGGCAAACAAATTAAAAGATTCAACAATATTCATACTCCTTAACTTATTGAAATAAAACCAAAAACAACGACGAACTGCATTGAGAAACTTATGAAGACTAAACCCAGCTACTAGATACAAATCTCTACGCTATCAGAAGAATAAAAGAATAAAGCTACCAGACCTATCTTATCTAATCAGTTGCCATTTTTATCTAGTTATCCCAACGTGACTTGAACTTAAACTTACCATTTGCCCAACGAGATCTGTAGTTGACATGATAGAAAACCTTTAAAATCAAAATCAAAATTTAAGTGAAATGCATTAAATTCACAAAGGAAACTTCTTCAACTTACACAGCTGATAAGACAAATTATGATGAGAACAATTCCAAACATAATTACAACAAACATGTTTGTTACTTAACCAATGTTCGTTGACGAATGTCTTTAACTCTTTGGCAGTAACTGTGTCAAGCTCAATATTCTGTTCATTTTAGTACTCTTCGATTAGCAAATAACTTAAAATCTTAACAATTTAATTGTTAATTAAAGAAAGAAACTTGTAGCAATAGCGGACATAATTTGATAATCACATTTAATGGTAGCTTATCACAATTTAATTATCGCTTTTAGTTGCAAAAACAGGGTATCTTTGAGTCAAACATGATTCATCTACACTTTATTTTAGTCACAGTATTTTATTTAGATTTTGTTACTGATTCTTCTGTCTTGAAAATAATATCCTTAACTTGATAAATCTAAATCCAAAGCAATGACAAACTGCATCGACAATTTTATGAAGACTAACATTTCTCACGACAGCTAAGTACCATCTAGTATTTGCTATCAGAAGTATTAAATGAAAGCTACCTTATCTAATCGGTAAACCCCCCCCTCCCCCTCCCAGTATCCAGCACAACTTGGCTTAAACCAACTTACCAACATTCACCCGCTGAACATTCGACGATGTGTGGCGATTGGAATCAGCTACAGCCTTTTGGAAATGAAAATCAGTATATTAATCAAAAGGAATCGAAATTGAAAGAGAAAGTCAATAGTAGAAAAACTTACACAACTGACAAAACACACGATAAAGACAACAACAACTGAAGTGAATAATAGTATAATTAACATGTTTAATTTGAAAACGATGTTCAATGTTGCCACAGACAGAATCAACTGAAACTGAAATTCTTTAGGCTTTAGGCGATATTCTGACAATAGACTTTTATATACTTTTAATCGCAAATAACGTGAAATCTTATCAATTTCAATTGTTAACTCTAAGTAAACTTATTTTATTTACCATGAACTTGAAATACTCTAAGTTAAGGCAAACATTAAATGTTAAAAGAACCAAATATAAAACGAACCTATCTGTTAGTTGTGGAGTCAGAGTATCTTCTAGTCGAACATGATATAATTGACATACTTAGAAGATTGAATGAAAACCAATAATCCAAAAAGACTAACCGTTCTAGCGCCAGCTAAGTATCATATACTTGCTATCAGAGGAATGTGATTAAGGCTACCAGACACTTTATCTAATCGTTTTTTCACGCCCACTCTCAGGGAATCACCCACAACTTGGCTTTAACTAACTAACTTACCATTCTGTTGGGTTGGATTTGATGTGTTGTTGGACTGACTTAATGCCTTTGGAATGGAAATCTGTATATTAATCAAAGTAATTTCAATGCGAATATCCAACTTACACAGCTGGAGATCCACGCTACAATGCAAACAATCCATGTACATATTATTACTATAACTAACATGTTTGGCTTTGAATCGATGTTCGATGTTGCCGGACAGACTGAATCAACTGAAACATAAAAGAACCACTCGATTTGGCTAAACTCTAACGTGCCTACTTTTAATCGCCAAATTACTTGTAATCTTATCAATGTTACTTATTATGTTACTGTAGACTTGAAATACGCTAAGAATAATGTAAAAGCTCAACATTCATTGTGTATTGATCTGTCAACATTTATTTCCAGCTGTTAAGTAATATAAACAGGGTATCTACTAGTCGATGTAGTTGTAACAGGCAGAAGGAGGCATGTCCGACTCTATAAATTATATATTTTATTGATTTTTATCAATAGACGAGTCGATTGACCTGTTCGTCCGTCTGTCTGCCCGTCTGCCTGTCCGTCTGTCTGTCCGTCCGCATGTCTGTCCGTTTGTCTGTCCGCCGGTCCGTCCGCATGTCTGTCCGCCTGTCTGTCCGCCTGTCTGTCCGTCTGTCTGTCCGTCTGTCTGTCCGTCTGTCTGTCCGTATGTCTGTCTGTCTGTCTGTCTGCCCGCCTTTCTGACCGTCTGTCTGACCGTCTGTCTGTCCGTCTATCTGTCTGTCCGTCTGTCTGTCCGTCTGTCTGTCCGTATGTCTGTCTGTCTGTCTGTCTGCCCGCCTTTCTGACCGTCTGTCTGACCGTCTGTCTGTCCGTCTATCTGTCTGTCCGCCTGTCTGTCCGTCTGTATGAACGCGTGAATCTCAGCAACTATAAGAGCTAGAGACTTTAACTACCAGACACCTTATCTAATCGATTTTTCACTCCCACTCTCAGGGAATCACCCACAACTTGGCTTTAACTAACTAACTTACCATTCTGTTGGGTTGGATTTGATGTGTTGTTGGACTGACTTAATGCCTTTGGAATGGAAATCTGCATATTAATCAAAGTAATTTCAATGCGAATATCAAACTTACACAGCTGGAGATCCACGCTACAATGCAAATAATCCATGTACATATTATTACTATAACTAACATATTTGGCTTTGAATCGATGTTCGATGCTGCCGGAAAGACTGTATCAACTGAAACATAAAACATCTAATCGATTTGGCTAAACTCTAAACGTTTGCCTACTTTTAATCGCCAAATAACGTGTAATCTTATCAATGTTTATTGTTTATTGATCTGTCAACATTTATTTTCAGCTGTTAATTAATATAAACAGGGTATCTACTAGTCGATGTAGTTGGTGCAAATGTATGTAACAGGCAGAAGGAAGTATCTTTGACCCTATAAAGTATATATTTTATTGATCTTTATCAATAGCCGAGTCGATTGACACCTGTGCGTTTGTCTGTCTGACTGTCTGTACGCCTGTCTACCCGCCTGTCTGTACGCCTGTCTGCCCCTCTGTTCGCCTGTCTGTCGGTCTGTCTGTCCGTCTGTCTGTCCGCCTGTCTGTGCGCCTGTCCGTCCGCCTGTCCGTCCGCCTGTCTGTCCGTCTGTCTGTCCGTCTGTCTGTCCGTTTGTATGTCCGCCTGTCTGTCCGCCTGTCTGTCCGCCTGTCTGTCCGCCTGTCTGTCCGCCTGTCTGTCCGCCTGTCTGTCCATCTGTCTGTCCGTCAGTTTGTCCGTCCGTCTGTCCGCCTGTCTGTCCGCCTATCTGTTCGCCTGTCTGTCCACCTGTCTGCCCGTCTATCTGTCTGTCCGTCTGTCTGTCTTTCTATCCGTCTGTATGAACGCGTCAATCTCAGCAGCTATAAGAGCTAGAGACTTTAACTACCAGACACCTTATCTAATCGTTAATCACTCACACTCTCAGGTATTTACCCCCAACTTGGTTTCAGCTGACTTACCATTCACCTGAGGAGGATTTGATGTGTTGTTGGTACGACTTGTCGCCTTTGGAATCAAAGTCAGTTGATTAATTAAAGTAATTATTAGTAGATGCGAATATCAAACTTACAAAATGGACAAGCCACGCAACAAAGACAATAACCGCTGAAGTTATTAAGACTATCAGTAACATGTTTGGCTTTCAATCAGACTGAATCAACTGAAAGACAAACAACCAATCGATTTGGCTAAACTCTAAACTTTTGCCTACTTTTAATCACCAAATAACGTGTAATCTTATCAATGCAAACTTTCTTTGTTACCGTAGACTTGAAATACGCTAAAGTTACAATTTACTATGTATTCCAGCTGTTAAGTTAGTATAAACAGGGCATCTACTAGTCGAGCATGATTCAAATTACACACATGCACATAGCCCATATTATGAAAAGCTTTGAAAGCACTTGAAAGCTGCAATCATTACGATTAATCACACTTGAAGCTCAATCAATCAACTATTTATAAAAAAATAATTAAAAATAGCTAATTAAATTGTGACTTGTCACAAACTCAGTTTAGATTATTTATAGTTTATATCAATGGACTTACCATTATGTCTACGACGATTAGCGCTTACAACGGCCAAGCTAAGGATCTGCAAGTGGAGAACATTTGTTACTACTATAATAAATATAATATATTTTAAATCTTTTTAGGACCTTAATGAACACACAGAAGGCCAGTATTAATAGGGATATGCAAATGTATAGACCAATTGCCATGTTTTTGGCCAACTTGCGGCCACCGATCCTTTCCAGCGGCAATTAGGAATCAAACTGAACGTCTTCGATCGAATTGAAATAAAAATAGAATACATTTTGTGATACGGAAACAAAAAAAAAGAAGGCAAATGCGATAAGCAAACACAGACACACACAATGTATTATATCTTTGTCATTTTAATCGTACAATTGTGTCTCTTATCGGTTAAATTACTTATAACGAAATCCCCATCTCTGACAGCCTTAATTATTACAGGGAGTCTTCTAATTAAACAGCAACTCTGTTGTACAATTGAAATAATTGTTGCAAAGGTCACAGTTTTGTTGCCAACAAAACTTAACTTCAAGTTCAACAACATGAAAACAAAAAAAAAACAAAAACTGACCCATTTAATAAGCCCAAAAGCAATTACAGACTGAGCTGCATAAATAATTATGGGGGGCAGCTCTACAAAATGTAAACTTGCTGAAATGCTAACACAAGCATCATAAATAATAACTCTGGGAGATTTTGGGAGAGGTTCAATTAGAGTCTAGCAGCAGCAACGAACTGCGAACTACGCCCCCAAACAGAAAAAAAAAACAAAAAACAATGGAATTTGTAACGAAATGCGAATTTCTTGCATTTGCTTACAAATCGTCAATGGAACGCACTGATTTATAGACGGACAGAGAGAGACACAGAGACAGACAGAGACGCCTTGAACTGAACTGGAATTAATTGGAGCGCATAGACATAACTCAGCATTTCTTTTGTTGGCCACAACAATTGGCAACGCCTCACAGCAATCTGCCGTTAAGCAGCGAGCCATGCCCAATCTGGAGGTGATATCAAGCACGGGGACAAGAGGCACGGGGACAAGAGGCACGGGGACAAGAGGCACGCTTCACGCACCCAACAACAACAACAACAACAACTCAACAACCCGTCAAGCAATTCACAGCTCTCTTGACGTTGCAATTGAATTCAAATTGCACAACAATAGCTGAATGATCGTTTGTATCACACTCGGGTATCAATGGGATCGATAACTAGTTGAGAGCTAGATCTGCGGTAGATCAAAGAGTAAATATGAGTTAGATCAGAGTGATAAATTGTAACAAGACGAGAGATAAATTAGAGGTAATTCAGAGTTAGTTTGGGAGGGAGAACTGCAAAGATAAAAGTTAATACTGGCATATCTGTGGCATATCGGAAGTAGATCACTTTTAGGTAAAAGAATCATTTGTATAGATCATAGCTAGTCGGAAAAAGATCAGATCGGAAGATTGTATCTAGAAGAGAGTTAAATCAAAACTACTTAGCTAGATGATAGGTCGATTAAAGGTAGATGAAAAGGACAATTGACATAGATAGATTAGAGGTTGATCTACGATAGGTCAAAGTTAAATGAGAGATACATCAAAGGTAAATAAGAGGTAAATTAGAGGTAAATCAACACTAGATCAAGGAATAATCAGCGGAAGTTTCTAGCTAGAGTAGAGGTTGATCTGAGGTAGATCAAAGTTAAATGAGAAGTAGATCAGAATGATATATTATAACAAGACGAGAGTTAGTTTGGAGGTAGATCAGCAGAGATAAAAGTTAATTTCTGGCATATCTGAGGCATATCGGAAGTAGATCACTTTAAAGTAAAAGAACATTTTGTATAGATCATAGCTAGTTTATAGATAGATTAGTGGGGAATCGGAAGAAGATCAAAGTGGAAGATCTTAGCTAGATGAAAGGTAAATGAACAAAACTTAGTTTGGATGTAGATATGTTTATATATAGATCAGTGGTGAATCGGATGAGATCTATTAAAGTTAGATAAAGAGGACAATTAGCATAGGTAGATTAGAGGTTGATCTACGAGTTAGATCAAAGCTAAATGAGAGACAGATCAATGTTAAATGGAATTAGAGCGATAGATAAAATGTATATATGTAAGAGGTAGCTTAGAGGTAAATCGGAGTTAGAGTTTGGAGGGAGACTAACGATAGTTCAAAGAACAAGCAGCGGAAGATCACAGCTAGATTAAAGGTTGAACTTCGATAGATCATAACTAAACTAAAGTTAGATGAATGGTGAAATCATTGTAGATCATAGTTAGTTTACAGTAGATAAGAGATAGATATATAGTTAGACTCCAGACGTAGATTAATAAATTATGACTAAGTAAATGCTACATCAATGGAAGGTCGCAGTCCGATAGTCTGTTAACATTCCAATACTCTGTTAAAACTATCATCACTAGAATGTATACCCTATCATCACTAGATTGTATACCCTACCATCACTAGATTGTGTATCCTCCCATCACTAATTATCCAGTTTGATTAGCTATCTCGTTTCAACCGATTAAGACAATGGAGAGGAACCTAGCTTGATCTCGCTCTAATGCCAGAGTTATTCGTTTGATACAAAGGAAATAAAGCAGACATCATAGAAGAAAACAGTGTCGTTTACCTAAACCAATCGATTATAAATTATAGCCAGATCATAGCGATATCATGGCAATATCATAGCTAGATCATAGCTAGATTAAAGACATTTATCAATTAGATAAAGTTATCAACGTTTTTGTTCACAGCTCTTTTTCCGAAACTTAACTATACTTCCTTCCGTTCGAGCTGCGATAATTATGTGTGAGCAACTCATGATAAAACATTTACATTTCTTTATTTCCTATTCCCCGTTCCCCCTTCCCGGCAACCGCCCACGTTCAATGTCAAGTTCAAAGCATTTCCGTAAGCCCAAATATTGCACTAATTTTCATAGTCATAAGCAAAATCTTGATAGCTCTTAAATGAGTCTAAGAAAAAGAGTAGAAAGAGACTAGAAGATACCCTGTACACGGGCTTAAAGTAAGAAAGCAAGCAAACACATTTAAAAGTAACTTTGATTGTCTACAATCTATCAAATTCTAGCTTCTACTTTTGGTTAGCTTTATCATACTCTTTTGCTGATCATGCCATAGCTAGAGGGTATAATAAAAACTTACAAATCATGCGGCTCACAAGTTCCGGCTGTTGTGTTTTTATGGTCTTTAGCTTACCCATTGTTAGACAATGTGAAATGAAAATCCCCACAAAACTTAGTGGGTGTGCTGTCAGTTAGAAGTACGAATGTATTTAATTATCAACATCAGACAGACAGACAGACACACACCTAGCACACTCAATGCTCACAAATTGGATAGAAATTACTTAATCTAATGCTAACCAGTTATATGAACACATATGTGCCGTGGCTAATTTAATGAGCTGACAGCGCCCAGAACCTCCAGTTTTCAAGTTAATATAATCAATTTCAATTCGCCACTCATCGAGTCAAACCTTGAACTTCCCAAGATCTAATTAGAACGTTCACAGTTCCCAATTCCGTTAAAGCTGTGTTAGCTGTGACTTTCGCTTTTGATGCTGGGAAAAAACAGAAACAACAACAAGCAATTAAATCATAATCGTAATTCTTGTGAAATACTCTTAAATCCATGTACTAACCGAGGCCCATCAAAAAGAAAGGCGTAGTCGAATGACATAACAATATTTACGCATTGTCTTTGTTAGCCAACTGGAGCATTAAGGCTAATTAGTTTATAAAAACAACAACACACTGTTCAAGATTGTCTCTCTCTTTATCTATCTTTATCGTATCTATCTCTTTCATTTTATGATATTTCTTTAGAGTGTGAACAAACTTTTAATGCGCAAACATTGTTTAAAATTGGATAATCTATTAGTACTTATAATAAATTCAATCATTCTTGAGCTACTATATGAAAATTAACAGCATTAGAGTAGCTTAACAGATGTTATGTTAAGGATATAAATCTTAACAGTTGTTGAACTGCTGCTAACAGCATGCTGTTAATGTTAACAGTGTGTTGTTCACTTGCCTCAAAACTTAACATATGTTAAACTGCTTCTAACAGCGAGCTGTTAACTTTATTTAACTGCTGTAAACTTCAATTAACAGCTGTAAATTTTATTTAACAGCTGTCAACTTAATTTAACAACTGTTAACTCTATTTAACAGCTGTCAACTTAGTGATTTCTATACATTTAAAGAGCATTTCAACTTCGTATTGTTTGCCAACAACTTTCCTTGTTATGTTGGCGCTATTATGACCATAATTTCGAATTGAACCTGACCGTCTGAAGCAGCTGAACACAGTTATGAGGCAAGCGCAGTCACTGTGTGACAATCAACAACAACTTCCTCAAAACAAGCCGATGCGATGCGACGTTTAGGCCAGGTCTTTATGACCATAGCCTGTTGTTGCACACAATGGATAACTTTTTGTTTTTTTGCATTTTGTTATTGTTTTTATGACTGTCATTATTGTATTGTGCCTGAAGTAACTGAAATACGAATGGCGAATAGGCAAGCATGAATCAGGCAAAGAGTTCAGTTTACAGTTTTGAGTTTTGTCAATGCATTCAAATGACTTTTGGCTTCAATACTATTTTATTAATTATGTATGATAATTGAGGCAAAAGGAGAGAAAAACAGTTGAAAACACAAACAAGCTGGGAACTATTTTGATTGGCTTGTGTTGGGTGCAATTACAATTTGCTGAATCAAGCTGGGAATTTCAATGCGGTTGCCGCCCTGCGAAATCGACTCAAACAACTTTTATTTATAAATCGGATATACATATATATATATATAAATAATGGAAGAAAAACTATATAAGATAATATGCAATAAAAAGAAAAGCTAGCAAATTATGTGAACTTGTTATATCACCTGGCCAACAAGCTCAGCTCTGGCAGCTTAGAGAGTCTGGCCAAAACATAAGCTAACGTGGCTTCAAACACTTTTCAAAAGCTGCAACAACAAGTGCACTTTCTTTGCGTTACGCTTCTTTGCATAGCCTCGTGCATTGCCAAATCGTTTATAGCTTCATCTGTGTTTGTATCTGTATCTGTATCTTTAGCTGTATCTGCTGCTTGTATCTTTAGCTGTATTTGTATCTGTATCCGCTGCGGTCAGTGTCCATGTCTAGACATTGAACGCAAATGAAATGCTTCAATGCTGCCGCTGCCGAAACATTTTAATGTTGTTACTGCAATTTTTTGAGGCAAGTGCAACGCCAAAAGTTCAACAGACGAACAGCTGCCGCCGTTGCCCGCTCTCCCCGCCTCTCTCAAAAGACATTATAAATTAATTCATATTAGCAAAACAAATGCGATGCATCTCTATGTGTGTGTGTGTGTGTGTGTGTGTGTGTGTGTGTATCTACAACCATGCCTAGTCTGTGCATCTTTTAGCTTTTAGCATTTCATTGGCGTTGAGTTGTTGTGCAGGTTTCGCGGTCTGTGGGAGCATCGTTGAAAAACCGGCGCAAAAATTATATTCAAGCTGAAATAAAAATAACAATTACAACAACAACCAAAACACTAACAACAATATGCAAATGCAATTATATATATATACATACAAATATATATAAAAGTCGCTTCGCATCTCATATGAAGGCTGAGAAAATCAACAGCTCAAAATGTTAATTACGAGAATATCTATTTTCAACTAGCCAAGCCGATTGCATTTACTCGTAATTTGTACTACGTAGATAAAGTATCTGATGGATGCAAATACTGCAAATACTACAAATGCCGCCACATAAATATTTCATATTAACTTTTGTCAAAAATCTGTTTGCTCTTGGCCCGCATGGCGTATGCGTTATATGCAATTTCAATTATTTACATAAGTTTGCTATGGTTTCGATTATAGGGCATTTTATAATATATAACTATAATTTATTAGAAATGGATTACATTGAGATAGGTTATATTGTGACATGATATATACTTAGGACAAATGTACAGGGTAGAAATTGTAAGCATCGTTTTGCAGGCTGTGTTAACAGCATTTGGAGATCAACTGGCTGTAGAGATCTTTTTAAACCCGAAAGCGAATACTGTGCAGTAGTGAATAGCGTTTAATTATGGAATATATTCATTATTATATGCATAAACATCAACGCCTTTTAACTGAACACTGAGCTGTAGTTAATGCCTAAAAGAAACCACGCAGATAATCTTACGAATAAGTTGAATAACATTCAAGAAGCTACCCACTAAACAAAGCATTTTTAGCTACCACAACAGATGAACAGACAAATATACAGATAAATATATGTACATCTAAAATATATAATAATGAAAATATATAAATTTATCAAGCAGAAAATATATGTATCAAGAATTGAAGAAACAAAAGCTGCAAGGAGTAAGCCTGAAGAGAAATTAGTAGACTTAGCTCATATCCGCAAGTAGAACAAAGAGTTAGATAGACTAACAGACAGGATGCAGTTGATCACCTATTAATTCTTTATTATTTATCCCTCATAGACACATTTCTACAAATTTATGAGGCATAACAAAATCTAATGCTATCTATTAACTTAAATATAACATCATTTGCTAAATTCTTTATCATACAATCTAAAATTTTAAATAATAATAAACTATTAATTATGACAGCAAGAAATAAAAGCACTCAAAGCGCCAAAGAGTTGTGAGTCAGTCTAAGAGCATGGCCAAAGAGAAAAAACGAAGCAGTAACCAAGCCCAAAGACCAAACTTGCTACTTGCCACTCGCCACTCGATGAGCTCTTTCTGAGTGTGTGTGTGTGTGTGTGTGTGTGTGTGTGGAGCGTTAAAAGCAAACGTCGACTCGCTTTGGTATAAAACATAAACACGCTAAAGAAAGTCATTCATTTAGTTGTTTGAGCTGGCGCGAACCGTTAGTCCCCCAGCCCAGAGTAGTAGCATTAGTGGCATTTAAACAGTGTGCACAACATTTGAGCCAACATATCAACATAGGGTATCTATTTTCAAGTGAATATAAATCAAGCCAAGACACAAGACTTGTTGGGCAAAGTGTTAAAATACAAGAGTGTCTGTTTGTTTGTGTTTGTGTGTGTTGAAAACGTTCTAAAACCAAAACAATTCAATTGGATATACATAACTATATATAGATACATTTATATATATATAGCAGCAGCAGCCGATTTGAAGCGGCAGTCAAACACAGAATGCAGTAAGTCAAAGTTGTAAAATGAATCATCTAGTTGCAGTAACAATAACAATTCGTGCAGCCGCCAGTTAATAATTAAAGTTTTGTATTGTTTTTGGGGGGAGACTGTTAAAGAGGTAGAGGAGGAGTGGCAGGGGGAGGGGTAATGCCGCTGGGCTTAAGATTTGTGTCGCTTGGCAACCACAAAAGATTCTTTACAAACATTTCAAAACGTCGTTTTCGTCGACACATACGTAACTGTAACTGTTGAGACTTTTTGGTTGGCGTGTCTACAAGCTATGTGTGTGTGTGTGAGTGTATCTCTATCTGTGTGTGTGTGTGTATCTGTGTATTGGCGTGGGAGTTTTGCTTTGTTTGTTTGTCTGTAACTGCTGCCTGTGGCGCTTCGAGCTGAATCTTTTGAACCGCTTTTGGTTGCCTTGGCTTATTACCTAATCGCATTGTCTGAATGTGCGCGAAAAAAATATAGAGAAAAATCCAAAAAAAAAGTGGTGAAAAAAACATAAAGTAAATACCTAGAGCTTGGAAAATGCGCTTAGTGCTACTTAGTACATTATGCAGTATTTGTTGTAACCTTTGTGTCAATCAATAGCTTCAAAACTTTACAGCTGTCCAGCTTTGAGGCAGCTGACTCATTGCCCAGGCCATGGCCAGTGCAATATGCGAAAGTATTAGGCTTAAATGTTGGCCAACAGATCGCAATCTGTCACATCATAATAGTTGCAACAGTTTTGGCCAAGTTATGACAGTCCTTTCTAAAAGTAAAGGCGTATCAATTACGCGTATTATATAACCCAATTCGTTGGTAACTGCAATGAAATTGTATCGCACAGACAGCACACTCACATGCGGCGTATACGCAATATTTCAACACGTCGCGTTTGAAATTACAGTTAGGCTGGTACGCACAGCAATGCGCATGCCAACTCACCCCCCCCCCCTCCAACCGGCCAAAAGACAAGGCGAGGCCGCCTCCCTTCTCTGTCTGAATCTCAATCAAGAAACATGCCAAATCGTAGTCAATTGTTATGACGATTAAACTGTTGTTATCGTTGTTATTGTGGCTGTTGTTGCTGTTGTTGTTGCTATTTTTTGGGGTGTGTGTTTAGTGCAATTTATAAATGGACGCCCCATTTCAATTTGAGCTTAGATTTCCACTCCCACAGTCCAAAACCCAGCCGAAGGTCATTTGAATTGTAACAAATTATTTTCATGTCTTTTTTTTATGGTTTTTGATCTCGTGAAAGAAAATGTTGCACATAAAATTCATTGCCACGCAATTATCAGCAACCATCACATAATTCACATACATAGTTCCAAATCAACGGGTCCCAGGCACATTAAACGTAAATAGCGCAGACATTAACGTTGTTTAATTTGTTGTAATTGTAACATTGCAATGTAATTTATTTTCGAGTTTTCTATTTTAGTTATTTTCCTTTTTTTTTCTTTAACAATTTCGAGTTGGCGTTGCTAACGAGCGTGTGTATAATTAACCAATAAAACGGAGAAAGAGACTAAAAGTACGCGTCGCACTCGTGCCTGTAATAGTTGAGGTGAAAACAAAAGACTTAGGCAACAAACTCGCAAAGTGTGTTAAATGCCAGTTAATGGCAATGCTTCAAATGATACGCTTTGCTGCAGTTACTAAGCAAACAAGGCGTTAATATAAGTATATATATATATATATAGATTATGATATGCCATAGCATAACTGATAAATCAACTGAAGACAAAAGACCGTTAAGGCACAACTAATGACAGTAATGCTTAGAAAAATTGAGTTGAGAAAACTTTACGTAAATTTTGGTTACAATTATGATGGGCTCACACAATATAGCTGAGTATTTGAAGTAAAAACAAAAGACTTAGGCAACAAACTGAGCTGTTAACTGGCAACTACAATAGAATGCTTTATAGAATTTAAACTGAATTCATAACTTAAGAATATATTTTGCTATATTGGAATATAACTGATAGATCAATTGAAAACAAGGAGACGAAAACCACAAGGACAACTTCTCATATAAATGGATAGATAACAAAGATAGCGGAAGCATTTTTGCTTATTTATTATGTATTTTCAACAGATCTTAACTATTGCTCTCATTTTTAACAATTTCACTGGGTTAACTACCTCTCTGTACTCCCCTAAAAATGGAGCTAGCTTCTGTTTCATAAGCTAAAAAACTAGTCTTATGTCATCCACGCCTAACTCACACAGCACACCCAACATTTAAGGAAATCAAAGCAAATGCAGCTTTTAGCCGAGAAAATGAAATAAAATTAAAAAGAAGGAAAAATGTCAGAAACTCTGTCAAGAAATGGAAAATCTGTGTGTGTGTGTGTGTTTGTGTGTGTGTAATGAAACCACTTTTCCTTCAGCTCTGTGTTTAAGTGCACCAGTTGCAGCTGGAGACAAGGAGACATGTAGACAGGCAAAAGCCATATCTACGTCCAAAACAAAATCAACATCAACGCATCGTTTCTTGGTCGACCAAGTGATGTAATGTGGAGCCAGATGAACACATGGTTACAGCGGGTTTTGGCCAACAAACAGACAGACAGAGGGAGCAAGTGACAGAGAAAGAGAGCGAGTGAGAGGTGCAATGAATGTTCCATTTATGGCAGACAGAGCGTTGGCCACTTTTGTGGCATGCAACGCATGATTACGATTATGTAGAGCACTAGGAAACGTTTCTGCTAACCCAATTTAAAGAAAATTGATGACTTGATACTAATGACTTAACCAGTTGCCAGGTGGTGTCACTTATAGCGATGGCCTCGGGATTATGGATTATCGCAATCAAACGGTAGCCAAAGCCATTGACAATGCAACAACAACAACAACAACAACAAGAAGGAGGAGGCTGTTGTTTGCCACAAAGTACTTAGCTCACTTTAAAGTTCAAAGGTGGCCAACAAATTTTGGCCAAAGGCCAGGCGACAGACACGCTGACAAATTGCCAGAAAGAATGGCTAAAACAAATCACATAACTATTTGTTGTTGTTGGGGGTTGTGTGGGCATTGGGATTACATAAGCCTTTGGTTTATTAACATGCCTTAATTAGCGCTGGCTTATAGCTATTGAATCACCATTAACAAGTGTTCCCCCTACTCTACTCACTGTCTCACTGTCTAGACCCACTTGAGTCTGACACATGTGATTGCCAACGAAAGTAAAAGTTTGACGCGGATTTGCTTTTGCTCCAGCTGCCATTATTATTATTATTCGTATTATTATTGGTAACAGTTTTGCTTTCCACGTAAAGGCCGCAATTAAATGCAATTGTGGCACGTAACATTGGCCAAGCTAGGCTGACCAACGTACATTAAATTACTCGAACATTCCCCCAGTTCAGTCGCATTCCATGGATGTTGGATATTGGATGCGTATGTGCCACAGTTGACATTCAAGCCAACTGGCCAAGTGTGGCTTTAACTAAATGGCGTTCAAATTGAACCCGCTGCAACTGGCACATCTTCATTTTATACTCTTCAACAAGTATGGCTATAGCTCATCTCTTAACTAACTAAGAATACCTGAGGGAAATGTGTTACTTAAATGGTTGTAAAGTTTGGCAATATAAAAGAGTTCTAGCTTGTTTACTATTACTTTCGGATGCTTTAACTGGTAGGTCTTAACTGGAGAACTATGCTAAAAGCATTAAAGAGTGAATATACTCTATAATAGTTTATATTATCTACAATTGAACTGTAAGGTTGTCGTTTATCTAATAGTAGTGTATCTCAGCAATAATTTGGATAATTTTATTTGAACTGAAAGATTTGTATCTTCATATCAAGTGATAAAAGTGGCGAACCGGACTTTAACTCAGCTAGTTGTATGAAAATTAATTATAATAAACGATATGTTATCTCAGCGATAGTTTTCGTAACAAGTTTATAACTGGAATCTTGCTATAAGGATTTAAACAAGCATACGACTTATTAGAGCCTAGATTATAGCATCTGAGTTAGGCTCAAAACATGGCTAATGAAACGTTAAGTCTGATAAATATACTAAAGTTAAGTAAAGGAAACAAAAGGCTGTATGAGCAACACTTAAAGCAATTTGTATATGACATAATAATGTTAATATTTCAAATAATATAAAGAAAATTTAAGGCGGTTTCAGCAATACAATTTAAATAGACATTTCAAGAGTTTATATTATTAACTTCAAGTATTCTTGGATTCAAATATATATAATAATTAATTATAAAAATTAACTTTAGTTTTCTTTAAGGGTTTTTTTAAAAGTATATAACTTATATAGCTTAGTTTATAGCCTTTCAATTGAGCTGCAATACATGTCCAATTATCAGTCAATATATATAAATGAAATAAAATAACTTATAGTGTATCTTATCGTCGTTTGCTTTGTTAACCACATTTTTGCACTGCGGTCGACTAACTGCACTTCTTGGCCAAAGCACACAACTGGCAGCTTCCAGCTCTCAGCTAGCAGCTCCCAGCTATGTCTCAGGCGTCTTGTCGTTACCTTATAACAAGTTTCTGGCTTTGTCTGGTCTTGGTCTTGCATAACTCTGTTGGCGCTGGGCTGACGTTGTTGTTGTTGCCATCTTTGGCTGCAATTTGGCGGCATCTTCAGTTGTTGTTGTTGTGGTTAGCTGTTTGTTGTAGTTGTTGGCTGGCGCAAAAGGTTCCCGCGTTTTGCGCACTGAAGTTGCCACAGCGAAACGAAAAGTTTCCCATATCATAAAGTCTTAACTTATTGATGGCATGACTTGGCTAATCTGATTGCTATTGCCAATTTCTATTTCTATATACGTTTTTGCAGACGCAATCGATGCTTAGCCCTGCCACTAGTCCTCCTGGCCATCGGTCTGTGCGCATGCGCACATGCTGCCGCCACAGGAGCACCCTCTCCAACGGCCACCACGGAGAAGCCAAAAGGATTCTCATCACGATCCCTTGATGTTAGCGCTGCCGGTGATTTGGATGATGATTTCGAGACGCAGGCGCAAACGCACTTGACCTACCGACAGCAGCAACAGTTGCAACAACAACAGCAACAGCGTCCGCAATACGAGTACAGCGAGGAGGATCAGGAGGAGGCACCGCGACAGGTGTATCTCAATCGAAATGTGAAGCAGCAGCAGCAGAACAACTATCTGAAGAAGAAGCCAGCTAGCGAGGAGAGCGAGGAGGAGGAAGAGGAAGTTGAGGAACCCGATCGTCTATCCACGCTGCTCAGCAAATCCTCCTTCAGTTGCACGGATCGCAACTCTGGGTAAGCAACAAGGGATAAACAAAGGATACAAAGATACCAATAATTGTTATTTTCTTAAATTTTAACTCCCATCTCCCATACCTTCCCTAGTTACTATGCCGATGAATCGCTGAGCTGTGAGGTCTTCCATTACTGCCAGGAGAGTCAGAAGCATTCATGGATCTGCCCCGAGGGCTTCACCTTCCATCAAATCCATTTGATTTGCATGCCCCCCTCGCACGACAACATCTGCAAGCAATCCTCCAAGTACCACATAGTCAACGATTATCTCTACAAGCCGATCAATCTACAGGAACACCAAAGCAAGCCCAATGTTACGCTGCGCTACTCGGAACGCTACTTCCCGGAGAACTACTATGAACACGAGCGTTACGATGATGAGGAAGAGGAGGAGCTGCCAGCGCCCAGACCACGCATTCAGCATCAGCCACAGCACCAGCAACAACAGCAGCAACAACATCGTCAGGCGATTGCCTATCAGTCGCAGCCTCAGGCTCAGCTGCAGCATCAGCCGCAGGTGCAGCAGGTGCGTGTGCAGTACCAGCAACAACCACAGGTCGTCACACAGATAAGACACCAACAACCGCAGCCCCAGCCGACGACAATTGCCTATCGCAAGCCATTGCCGACGACAACGATTCAGCCACAAATCCAGCCACAATTGCAGTTGCATCAGCTGCATCATCAGACGCAGCCAAGGCCGCAGACACTGGCGCCCACTGTTACACCGGCGCCGTATCGCTTCTTTACAGCCGCGCCCCCTCAGCTCCAGCATTTGCATCAGCAGCAAGTCTATCGCACGCCCGAAGAGATCAACATATCGTTGCAGCAGCGTCGGCCGCAGGTCTTCATTGCCACCTCAACGCCACGCTACTACGAGGATGAGTATCTGTACGAGCGAAGGAAGTGAGCGTGCCACACGTTGTGGCATTCATTGTAAACAGTCTTGTCGTTCCACGCCTTGTACATGCAGCTCCGGGTTGGAGTTAACTTAGCTTTAAGCTGTGCCCATCTGTCACTACACTTGTATATGCTATAACACTATATAGTCCCAAAATTTAGCGCGAGTTTTATGTACCTTATTTGTAATATTTAATGTCCTGCTAGAAGAATCCGCCTTCTAACTCATTTCGTTAATAAAGAAGCAACATTAAGTTTAAATCTCATCGCTTTACTGTATATCGATCTCCATGTACTGATCATCATTGGATAAATGCACCGATTGACTCTTTGTGTCCTCCTCCACAACGTAGTTGGGTCCAATGAGACAATTGTTAAGTACGGAGCCGCTCTTCACATGCGCCCGATGACCAATGATGCAGTTGTTTATGTTGCAGCCCTCTTCCACAATTGCATTGGACATGATGATGGAGTTGGTCACAATATTCTTTGGGTTGACAATGCTATTCGAGCCAAATACGCTGAAGTTCAACGAGGTTTTCTCCGACAACTTTGCATTGTCGGCCACAATGATTTCCTTAGTCTGCGTGGATTTGACCACTGCTCCAGGCGCAATCAGTGGATGTGCCTCGCCACATAGATCGTTCCAAATTCCGGCCAGCTTTCTGTTGATGGCCAGAAAACTTAGTGAACTATTCACACGCACCCCGATGACATCTGGAGGTGCCTGCACGGCAAAACAACGCACAACGTCGCCATGATAAGGAACGTGCGAAAGTGATTGATTGAACAGGGAAGCCTGCGTCAGCTTCTGATCCATCACAGTGTGTGTCACGTACTAGAGAACAATTAAATCAGTTATAGTTATAGTATAGCTTTTGAATTTAATCTTAACTCA
This sequence comes from Drosophila histrio, assembly GCA_958299025.2. Classification (NCBI taxonomy): domain Eukaryota; kingdom Metazoa; phylum Arthropoda; class Insecta; order Diptera; family Drosophilidae; genus Drosophila; species Drosophila histrio. The sequence goes on along the minus strand of OY729167.1, from coordinate 20,220,401 downwards.
CGTGCAAAATGTTATCCTCATGCTTTGTAGTTACATTCAAATCGGACGTCGTATCTGGCATTGCTTTAGGCGCGCGCCTGTAATGCTGTTTCTTGATTAGATGCGGCAGGAATTCTCCCTTAAATGTTGAGATGTTTTCTTTCTGCAAGGAACACGTTTTAATTGGCATATTGTCATATAATTTTAAGCTACTCATACCCTGTGGAGATAGTCAATCACCCACTTTTTCATCACATAGATATGGGCATCCATTAGCCGCCCATATACATCAAGTTGTCCCCGGTTCTTGAGCAGATAACGCTGTAGATTCAACGTATCCTCACAATCGCTCGCGGCAAAGACAAATGCCAAACGTTGTGTGCTCGGATGAATGCCAATCAAGTCACGCTCCGGCTTGTGCTTGGTCTTTGGGCCCGGCATTACCACATCCGACTCAAAGCCACTTTTGAACAGAAGCAGCGCCAGAGAAGCATCGTCGGCGCGGAACTTATTGATCAGTGGATATAAGCTAACATTGCTAACTATGTCACAGCTCACAACCAAGAAGTCTGATTTAATTCTAAAAAGGGAAGATTATAGGTTTATGTTTGCAAAGATGCTGTAACTATTAGGGACTCACCTGTCGTATATATAGCGCAAACTGTCCGCAGTACCAAAATCGCTGTCGCTGGGAATTGTGGCATAGTCGATTTTGACTTTAAGTGGCGTGCGTTCCAGTGCCTGTTGAACCTCCAGCTTATCCTGCTCCAGCACAACAACAATCACCTCTAAGGAAAACAAACGATGGCTTTAGTCGACTCTTATTGATGTAATTACTTGGTTTACCTGTGAAATTGTGTCTACTCAACATATTGAGGGGATACCAGATGAGAGGATAGGGCCCCACGGGCAGCAGGCACTTGGGTGCATCGCCCAGCACTTCGGGTAGTCGTGTGCCACGCCCCGCAGCTAAAACAACAGCTTGAAATTCGCAGCTAGTCATTTTTGTGAATATTTAAACAAATTAAATTATATTGTCAAGACGCGTGGACAACGACAACGCACACAGCTGATTGCTAAGCTGTCAACGTTAACCAACACGTAGCACAGCAGCATTCAGCTGATTGGTTGATCAATCAGTGTTTGCCAACACTGTATTCATTTGGACATATGTTTATGTCACATGACTGCACTTGCATTGTTTTTGCAATTGTATAAAACTAGTCAGATGACCCATTTTTTCACAAGACTCCTTTAATTTTATGCATTTTTTTCAGAAAAATGAAAACAATTTGTATGTTCTGTAGAACAACAAAAGACTTTAATGCATGATTTGAGCGCTACATAACTACAAAATGGAATACATACATTGTTTTCTTATTGGAATTAAACTATATACTTTTAAGCTTACAAAGTTTGCCAGTAGCTACATTACATACAATTAGTTTTTTGTTTTGCGGATTAAAATGGAAACAACGAATATTTGTAACAATAATATATTGCTGGAATACAGACGGGTAATACTTAGAAGAGCACATCATCATCGCCCTCATCGAGTATGTTTGCCTGTTCACGCACATCGATACCCTGCTGGAGAAGCAACGCCTTTTTGGCATCTGCCTTGATACGCGCCTCACGCTTCTTGTCCTGAATCTTTTTCAAACGGTAGAACTCCTCACGCTCCAGTTCGTCCAATTCCGAGATGATGTAGGCCAGTGTGCGATCAATGCGCGGTATGATGACATGCTCGATGGCGTTCACACGACGATTCGTGATTTTGATGACCTCGTCGAGGGTAACGAACGAGGTTTGCAGCGATGCCAGCTCAACGAGCAGCTTAACCGCGCTCTGGTAGTTCTTCTTTAGCTTAGCCAACTGCTGTCCACCACGGGCCAAGCCAGCCAGCTCATAGGTATCGCCACCATCCTGATACGACTCGAAGACGGGCAGCGTAACACCAGCAACGTTGTCCTTCTTGGTGCGTATTTTGATTTGTGCCTTGGTCACGTTTTGTAGAACCACCTGATTGATATCACCGGACGTAAACTTGGCCTCGGCCAGCGAAAAGGCTGCTTCTTTCATAACATCGCCCATCACAGTTTTCGTCTCAATGATTTTACCCAAGATCATGCGGAAACGCATTTGCAATGCATCAGCTTTTTTCTTGAGCAGGCCATGACCTTTTTGAGCGCCCGCCAGACGTGCCTTCATCAACATCTGGGCACCACGCGACGGGAAAATCGGTAATCTATCTTTGCCAGACATTTTCGGATATTTTTCAGGCTAATTACACGAATTTTCTAATGCGCAACACAAATTTTACACACCCGTCGAAGAACACTGAAAAACTCCAACTGGACTGGATAAATGCAGTGTTGGCTAATTCACACGTATGTGACCAAAGTGCTGCATAACGATTTCCCTTACTAGTGTTGCAAATCGATGTGTCGTACAGCTGTTGTAAGTCAGAGTAAACAAATCAAAAGCGCCATTAATCAATTTGCGAATAATGCAAATTTTGCAGCGTTTACGTTGGTTTCCGCCAATTCCCATAAACAACTACATACGTTATTACGCAAAAAAACCAAAGCCCGTCATGACAAGCAATCGACGCATGGTGCAACAGGAATTTCTGCATTATGTAAACCCCTTTGCACGCATTAATATTAAGTCCGACATATTCCTGAAAGTGGAGCCCGCTGATGTCCATGTGCACACCAGTGGCGATGTTTTCATAGCCCAATTGCTGGGCGAAGCTACTCAGAACTGCAACGCTAAGCTTGATGTGAATGTTAGCGATGACGACAAGGTCGTCACTGTGCTGGTCACGAAGCTGACGGACCAAAATGGCCGTACTAGATGCTGTTTAAAGATTCCCGTGTGCGCTGAAGTTCACATCGATGGCGGCTCAAAAGTATTCGTACAGTTCGTACAAGGTGAAGCACTGCAGGTCAGGGCCGCTGAAGGGATAACTACGAAGAATGTACGCGCCACAGATATTTCACTATATAGCGAGAATGGTGACATTGTGTGCGAGGGAACTTTATTGGGCAAACGCACCGTAATCGAAACCCACAATGGTGTAAGACTACTCTGAATATCTCACAAATTATACTCTATTAATGGTAATTCCTCTGACAGAACATTGTGCTGGACAAGCTGCAGGGCGACAGCTTAAGGTGCTCCACAAAAGCGGGCAGCATCAAAACAGACTCTTGTTATGTGGAGAACTCCAAATTTGAAACCACAACCGGACAAATGGAACTGAAGAATGTACACAAGACGAGCGAAGTGCATGTACACGAAGCGGGAGATTTAAAAATGAGTGAGTTAATTACAGCAAAAACAAGTTCGAATACTAATTCCTTATATTTTAGCTGGCGTCCATGGTAATCTAAGTGTAAATTCAAACGGTGGCAGTATGAGTCTGCAACTATCCGAGCTGACTGGCAAAAGCCAAATTAATGCACAGAATTTGACCGATGAGGCAGTTATAAACATATCCGAAGCCATTGAAACTAGCATCAACATTGAGGTAAAGGCAACTCAGGTCAGTCTGGACAATAACTTGGAGCACGTCTCTCACGCGCTGAGCAACGACAAAAGCATGTTCCAGCTGAAAAATGCTAATGAGCATCATTTGGTCATCAGCAGCACGGGTAAGAATGGTGTGCGTTTGGGCAAACAGTCCTGGATGGATATAATGCGTCAAACAATAAACTTCAATGACAAATCTTAGGGCCATGTCAAGTGTTTCAATTATCCTGCAATTTAACTGTTCTATATAGTGTATGTATAAGTATATATATATATATTTATATCGCGCTTATAAGCAACAATATTCAGTCCTGTTGTGAGTATTAGAGTATTATTTGGCTTGGCCAGCTACATTGTTTAAAATCGCGCTTAGGCGCTGATGCGCTCTCTGAAGCAACACATCTTCATCTTGATCCGCTTGCAAGGCATTACGAAACAATTCCACTTTAAAATCATCAATCTCCTCAATATCCTTCATGATCAGAGCGACGTCTACCTGGATTAGCATTTGACTCAATAAACGCAGCAATTTGAAAGCGTTTTCTTCGTACTGTGAACGAGGCTCATCCTCGTAGGCATCAAAATCGTTTTCATCGTACTCGGCATAATCTTCAATGTGTTGCCTCAGAATTAACCAGACACCGAGGATGTTGACAAATGTATCCTTGTCATAATAATATTTGAGACACTGAAACAATGGAAAGAATATTTAGTAAGGGTTACAAACTCTTTGGGTTTTTTTTTTAAAGAACTTACGCTGCAAATGTGTGCCAAGTCCTCGAGATACTCCTCCTGCCGTTCGCCCAGTGGCAGTAGCTGCATGGGCTGCTGCAGGAATATTAGGATGCGGGTCAGACAGTACATGATGCTGGGTGCATATAACTCCATCGATATCTGCGCCTCAGGCAGCTGTACAAGAATGGTGCAAATATTCAGGTAGGTCTGAATTACTTCTATATCGCAACTTATTTTTGGTGAGTTCGATTCATCATCGACTTCTGCATTCTCATCGTCGGCTGGCACCTGATCCCCAGTTTCTCCATCGATTTCATCTGCCTGCTTGGCGAGATCGTCGCGCATAAGACGTTCAAAGGCATTGTTCACGCCATCACACAGTTCTTGCACTAAAAACACTTCAGCAAAGGGCTTCAAGTTGAGGTCGGATTGGGCGTTCTCCTCCTCTACGAGGGCACAGCTGGCTAGGATAGCATTTATGGCCTTAAGTGCAGCTATAAGCAACTCATCACTCACGGACTGTTGCAATATGAAGCCGAGATTCTTTGCTGAGCTGTCGCAAGCCGCAAAACAAATATACCAATCGATGGCCAGCTGTTCCTTGCCACTAACCACGTGCGCCATTACGTACTGATAAACGCGCATCAGCTGGAGCAGCATACAGGTGTCCATGCAGGTGCTAAGCTTCAGCAGCATTTCAATCCACTCTGCATTCGCGGTTAACTGCTCCACGCATTCGACCTGGGCACACATATTGCCCAGGAGACCAATGAGTATCTCATACAATCGTACATCCTCACTTGTGGAAATGGCAGTCGTGATTAGCTCGATGGCATCATTTACTAGCAAAAATGAGACCACTTCTGGTGCCACAGAAATATCCCATAATTTGCACAGATCTTCCTCTAGCTCCAAATCCAGCGATGTCTGCTCTGGCTGTTGGCTAAGTGTCATCAGTGTCTGTAGTATGAATTTTTTGCTATACATAGTGTTATCTACGGCATCAGCACGCATGCGCCTAATTAATTCTTTCTCATCAGCATCCGCAGCATCCTCATTGTTTTGAATTCCATGGGGTTGGGGTGAATTCGACTCGGACTTATTGGCATTGCTTTGAGCGCCATTTGACTCCGCATTCGTAGCGTCATTTGTATTGTTTTCCGATTGAATCAATATATCATTATCATTACTTACTGCTGCCGCAATATTTTCTCTTTCAGAGCTATCCACATCTTCTTTGGTCATCTTGTCTGATGTCGCTGTCTGGCAAAGTTGTTCTTATTTGCTCAGTTGCTCTTTTCTACTCTTTTTTGCGCACTTTTGCTTGGATCTTTCTTCCTCTTTGCTGAGTAGTTCGTTTAGGGCATTTGGCGTAGACTCTGTTAGTTCATTTTGCGTTTTAACTCATCTCTGCTTTATCTACTGGTTTCATTAACAAAACATAGGTGGAGCATTTTTCAGCAATGGACAACAGATGGAGCAGTTGTCTCACAAAAACATACTCCACAGCTTTCACCAACATTCACTTATTCATTGGTATATTTATAATGGAAATTATATCATTAATAGTTTGATTAATTATATATAATAACAGTTATTTAAATTTAATTTAAAAAGCGCGCTAAACAAAAAAGAACACTGGTTCACTTGAACTTGTGCTGCTAAATGAGTGCGTGCATTCCCAACACTACTTCAATATGCTTTAGCGATGTGAAAAAACGTCGATTTTCTCTAACAATAAATAGTGCTGGCCGCACGATAAACGAGTGAAAATAAAGACATCGTTTATTTCGAAATATGAGAATTGTATTATTTTTATTCTAAGCGTTTCCTTTTTATGAAGACATCTAGTAAATGGGAAATTGGTATATCTGCTAATGTCGGCGCTTGTGGTGTCGCAACATTGTTGCGGTGTTGCGGAAATGTGGGCATCATCCGTGGATCGCAAGCTGAAAACACAAAATTGTTACCCATTGAATTGCACAGAATAGTTTAACTTACGAAGCGGCGCCTCCGTGAAATATTTACTGCTCAGGCACTCCTCGGCAGTGGCTCTTCTACTCGGATTGTAGTAGAACAATATACCCAGGAGGGTTCTTCCGGCCTGGCCGAGCATGTGAAATTTTGTTTTTAGATTATTGTATGGCTGCTGACTGAGCGAGAAGTTCTGTACAGCAGGCAATTCCTGGAAACCGGGCCAAATTGATTCCGACGGCGCACCAAGCAGATCAATTATCATGTTGAGCTGTGCAATCTCCGAGTTGCCCGGCAGCAACGGTTTGCCCAGCAATAGCTCGGCAAGAATGCAGCCAAAAGCCCACATATCCACAGCCGTAGAATGCGTTTTGGCGCCGAGAAGCAACTCCGGAGCACGATACCACAGCGTCACCATTTGTGGCGTCATGGGCTTGGCGGGATGACCACACAACCGCGCCAGACCAAAGTCAGCTATTGAATTAAGAATCTATTGATGTGGATGTGTCAAAGGATAGCTTGGAGTTTCGTCACTTGCCCACTTTAATGCTGCCCTTGTCCGTCATCAGCAGATTGGAAACTTTCAGATCGCGGTGTATGATGAAGCGGGAATGCATGTATTTCAGAGCACGCAGCACCTGAAGAGTTATGCACTTGACCTCGGATTCGGTAAATGGCTGTGACATGTTGTCCAGCACCGATGCCAAGTCCTGTTCACAAAAGTCCATTACCAGAAATATGCTGCAACATCGATGGTTAATTGCTGGGATATGTCTGGAGCTGATGAAGTATACTACTTACCTGTCCAGGCTTTTGCCCACGACAACTTCCCGCAGACGCACAATGTTCTCGTGCTGGCAGCGCTTCAGTATCATTATCTCACGCAGTCCGCTGACCGGCAAACCATCTTTCTCCTGATCCATGCGCACCTTTTTCAGGGCAACGATTTCCCCACTGCGTGTGTCACGTGCGCGATCTGGAATTAAATGTTGATAGTCCATCAATCTGGCGATTTTTTCACTGAGATTCGTACTTACAGACGATGCCATAGCTGCCTTCGCCCACGCGGTTAAGCTTCTCAAACTCAGAAACGGGTCGACAGCGTCCGTACTGAGTGGAATTAATGATTTTTTAATATAGTATATATATTATCACTGCCAATTATTTACGTACCACATTCTGTTCCGGTATTGGCATCGGAGTGCCGCTGTTTTTCAGCGATATCAGGAATCCCTTTCGTGTTATTGGCGCTTGAGGATCTGGCGCCGGGTTCGCGTCTAGATCATTTGATTTTGTGCTGCTGGACATGCTTGTTATTTTATTTATTTATTAATTCCGCTCGAGCAATACGAAAACACAAACCATTTCAAGCATCGATACTTTCGATACCTTCTACAGATGCAGGGCTGCATTAAACGTATCAATAAAGTGCGCGCTCAGTGATTAGAATTCGAAATTCTATCGAAGAACAAAAATAGTATGAAACTTATTTATGGCACAGGTTACTAATTATGTAAAAATCAAGCTATGTGTTTCATAATATCAACTAATTCGTAGAAAACATAAAAAAACAAAAGTGTTTAGAAAATACAACACGACTTACGAAAGTGAAATTGCGCCAGTTTAAAGAAATTTCGTTAGCATTTCATTTTAAAGGCATGCTCTAAGCATTAATAAAACTGTGGAACGCCTATCATCTGCCATGTCTACGCATGTGTTAAAATCTTCGCAAGACTCTACTATCAATTATCACCCTGAACTTGAGGCATCCAACAACAAACCACTTAGCCGGTGGTATAAAAGTTGGAAACAGCTCCGAGTGCATTATCAGTTCTGCAGCAGCTGTGCAAGTGGTACGATAGTGAATATAGCATCAAAATAAAAGAATATACACACTCTCGTAATTCGACAAAAGCATACACAACTTTACAATAATGAATAAAACTACGATCTGGTATGCGGCCGTGCTGCTTCTGGTTTACTTCACATTGGTGTTCTGTGAGGAAATTCCGGAAAACACAGACACTCAACTACTCTCCACGAATACGGATACGGATACGGAAACTTTACTTAACGCTGGCCGTGCTCTATTGGAATTCGAAGGACGCACACGTCGTCATCGTCATCATTTCTGGTGTAAGCGTTTTTCTCTTATCAATATTAATTAAATATTCTACTATGTAATAATACGAGTAACTCAGCCGTAACAATTAGCACAATTCGATATCAATTTCAACTCGATTAAATAAGTCTCCCTCCCATTCTGTACTACATTATGGGTAACTATTGAAGGTGCTAATCGGCACTTTTAGACTTTCTTTCGAAAGTTTTCCTCACTGATGTTAAGCCCTCCTCAAATGTATCTTTATCTTTATCCAATTGGACCATCACGATTTGCACGTACCGTTCAATAACAATTAATTAACACTTTTCACTTTCAATCTTAATATATATTCAACAATTGTAAATTGTCGTAGATCACGTCCATAAATCTCTGGGAACGGGAGCTAATAGAATTCTGTTCGTGTTCAGTGAAAGTGATTATCAATTGTCTGTTATCTAATCGAGTTTTGTTATGATTAATAGATCGTCATCTGTGGCCACTGGCAATTGCTTACTGGATCAAGGTGAAAGTGGTGATCGTATCCTTCTTTGTGGGCAGCGCGATTTACTTGGGCTTCCGTTATCTTTGGCCACATGCCCGCTGTAACCACGAGGTTATTCTGGATCATCCGTAAGTATAGTTTTGATTAGTTGTAATTCAAATATTTAATTAACAATTTTTCTTTAGTCCACCATCTTTCACCCACGACCACATTCCCTACTCGTTGGATCATCATGAACATGAGCACGAACACTACGATTCTCCCTCTTACGACTCCAGTCCCTCCTTTGAGCCCTACTCTGGTTATTCCAGCTACTCATCCAACTCGGATATTGTGTCCGACTATCAAAGCGATCCCTCCATAGGTGCAACTGGACCTACAGGACCCACGGGACCAACTGGACCCTCCAGCAATCGTCGACGTGGCAAACGTAGCCTTGGTCACGAACTTGTAGAGACTGTTGATGATGAAGTGCAGCAGGAGGAGCAGGTGGAGATTGTAGATGAAGAAATCTCAGAGAGTGTGGCACGACAACAACTAGCCGAGGAGCAGTAAGCAGCGATATTCCCCTTGTTCACATTTCATTTGTGTCTCATCTTGTATTCCTTTCTTAGAATTGCCGACTTTATGTTTGCGTTTTTGGGTCTCGATTCCAAAGCGTGTCGTCGTCGCTTTGTCTGCGAAATGGAGTTCCGTTCCAAGCTGAATCCATTGACGAGCATGGCCTTCCGCATTGTGGGTCGTGGTTTCTTCGAGAGCTACACCAACGCCCGTAATCCTCAGTCCAGAGCTAACAATTTCTTGGAGTGCGCCGCAGTCAATCCGGAGTGTGTGTTTGTGGAGAACGGCGAGCCGGAGATTGAACTGCTGTCGAGTGAGACAACCGCAGACACTGAGCACGCCGAGAACACTCAGGAAGAGCCGGAGAAAACGTCCGAGGCACAAAATGAGATCAATCTGCAGGCGGAGCGTCGTCATGCCAAGCTAAAACTACGTCGCGGGGATCGTAAACGGAGTTCCATTGCAGAGCACATTCTGACACAGTAGAGGACGACGACTAGGATTGTATTTATTTATTTAATTATTTATTTTAGCTATAAGAGTGATGAATCTACACACAAAATAAACTTGCCTCAGCTATTAAACAAAATGACATACAATTATTTGTTTCTTTGAGGGAGGAAATGCCATAAAAGAAATGCTAAAACTTTAAACAAAACTGAATACCGAATACCGATGATGACTAAATTGATGGATAGTTTCCTAAATGTGACTATATCTTTTTGACTTTTCTCTTCTTGATCGCGTTGATCTGATCGGCCATTTGTTCGATCTCCCGCTGATTGATGGGCTCGTTCTTCCTCACACTCGTCTTGCCCTTCTGTCGTTGGGCAATGTCCGCGACGAGATCGTTCAGCTTGTCCCAGACGAAACTCAGAAAGCTGACGGCCAGATCCTGTTTGAAGAATGCAATGGCAACCAGTGCAATAAGCACCAAAGCACCAATAGAATTCTGATTCAGATCAGCTTCTGTGGCGCGCACTTCCGGATTGAACTCCAGCTTCGCATAGACGGAGCATTTGTCGGCCACAAAGCTGAATGAGGGGAGTTTATAGGAGTACGTTTTGTCCGACAGCGACGATTGCAGTTCCACCACATAGCTCTTGCCATCAAGCGGAATGCGCGGGAAATAAACCATAATGCCGGGATTGAAGCTAGCCTTGGGATTCAGCGGAGAGGCGACTTTCTGGGAGAATATGGGTGAATCGGAGGCGCCACGTTTGTACATTACAATGCGCAACGTTTTGTAGAAATCGTTTTGGGAAGCCACAATGCGTGTCGTAATGTCCACAATCTTTATTGGATTGATGGCAATCAGATTGATGTTGCGTACATCTTCGTTGCCAACGGTGACCGTATGACTGCCGGGTATAGAACGATGCACCTTCTCATCATCAGTCACTACACGCACCACATACGTGCAGCCAGGTTGCAGGCCACGTATACGATACTGTCCACTGAGCTCGCTGGTTGCCTCCTCCTGCTGATGCTGGCAAGTCTCCGTGGCAACTGCCCGCACATTTACCTCAGCAAAGGGATCACCATTCAACGAGGTAATGGTTCCAAAGATCGAGTAAGCAAAGCGCTTGCCACTGTGCAATTAAAAGTACCATTAAAGTGGAAATAAGACTACAAGAAATGATCATGTTACTTACGTTAGAGTAACCTGTACTGTTTCACCATCCTTGATGTCGATCATTTTGGAATTGGGCTCAAATTTGTACTCCTTCATCATGGGACGCAGGAAGTATTGGGATGGCGACAATGAATGGAAGTTGATGGCGCCATTTTCGCCGGTAACCAGATTCTTGCGATAGCTTTCACCGCCGCTAAGGGAAAGTAGAACACCACTGAGTGGTTGGCCAGCATCATCCTGAACAGTGACCTCAATCTCGCACAGTTTGTGGGCATTAAACGAATTCGACTGACGATTGTATTCACTGAATACATACGATTCCTTCTCAGCCTTCAGCTCAAACTTCAGACTCTCATCGATGGGTCCAAACTTGAATTCGCCGGTGACCGAGGTGAGCGTATCGACAGCTCCATGCTCGGGATGATCGGGGAAACTGAGCGTTACCTTTGCATCCTTAATGGCTGGCACCACTTTGCCACGCAGAATCAATCCACGCGTTGCAACAAAGTTAAACGCAATGTCCACACAATCACTGCCACCTACAATCTGTTGTTGTTGTGGTGCAAACAGAAGAACATCGCTCAGTGGAGTTACTTTCAGGATTTCGTCTGGTTTCAGATAGGTTTCATAGCGATAAGCGTATTTGCCATCAACCTTGTGTGATTCAGCAATCGGTGTGATTATTTGCTTGCCATTTGTTTCCGATTCCACGGCCAATCTGAGGGAATCAACATTTGATTCCGTGGACAAAACACGCACACCAGTCTTGTGGGCAATCGCATTGACAATCAATGTTTGCAGCTGCTCCGGTTCAGGTGTGATGAATTTACTGGGTAACGCATTGTCGTAGATGTGACATCCCTCCAGCTTAAAGTCATAGCTGCCATATTTGGAAACACAGAACGTATTGACGCCCGATAGAATCTTAAGAGTTTCGGTGGACGCCTTTGGCTCCGAAGGTCCTGTCACGTGTGTATATCTCATCTGAATGGGAATATCATTTTTAGTTTAATAAAAATTCATATTAAATCGTAATTTACCAAAGCACGGTGGCTGGAAATGATGGAAACTTCGTAGCCCTTGTGTATGAATGGAGGAGCATCTTCTTCGGCGGCAGCAACATTCAAGAAGACTCGAGTCGATTCGTAGCATAGATTTCCCTGTGGTATGGTAATCTCATAGGGACCTGGCAGCACATCCTTAAAGGAATACTTTCCACCTGAAAATAATGCAAAGTTGTATAAGAAAAAAGCAGTTGAGAGATCACTTAAAATGCTTACGATGTGCCTTGGCCTTCCATTTGTTGTCTGTAGGCTGTCCGGTGGCATCCAGACCTTGTAGCGTGATCTCAGCCGTTGTACAAGTGGCGGTGGCATCTGGCAGGCACTGTAGTTCACCACGAATCTTGGCACGCAGCTGCGAGAAGGTAATGCCACTGAGAGGAGCATCTCCAACTTCGGACTGCTGCTGCACGGGGAAGAATTGAACGCCGCTGCTTTTGTCCGCATCCGTGGTGAGAACTTCAAAGCTGTATTTGCCAGCGGGCAGATAAGCACACCAACTGCCACTCTCTGGCTTCGTTGTGGCCGTAGTATGGAAAGTGGATCCGGTTTTTGTAATGCCAACGACATATGACTTGGGAGAGACAACGTTGCCGCATACTTCATAAGCAGAAGGCACAATTACGGGCAGTGTGGGTGTGGAAATCTGTGTCTTCACTTGCAGCGGCTCAAACTTAAGTTTTGCTGATTCAATTTCAATATTATAGCTGCCAGCTTTGATATTTTCCAAGGTATAACTGCCTGTGTCATCGGTTTCGGCCACCTTCTCATTGTTCAGCTTGACAATGGCGGACTTTAGAGGTGAACCGCCAACGGAACGCAACACTTGACCGGAGACTGTAAATCCGCTGATCTTAAACTCCTGCTTGACCTGCAGCGTGTCCTTGCCAACTTCCACTTCCAAAAACTTGGGAGTTAGATGTAGTTTTAAATTCTGATTCTCGTTTACGGCCTGCAGCAGATATTTGCCAGTTGGCACATCCTTAAAGCTGTATTCTCCCTTCTCCGCGAGCACATAACAAGAGGCAGTGCTCTCGTAGTCGTTGTTCAGTTTATTTGCGGGCGCAGTGGGCGATTTGTTGCACTTGGGCTGTAGAGTTTGCTGTGAGTGATAAGAAGTTAATATTGCGTGTTATCGTTGATTAATGATACTCATAAATAATTATCTAAAGTTGTGATTATTTTTATACTCATTATAGATTAGATACTTACGCCCTTCTTGCGATAGAGTACGACAGCAATGTTGCCTGGAAGCTGGGTGCTTGTATCGAAGTTACCATTAATATCGAAGCCGGAGACTATCAATGAGTTCGCTGGCAACTCCGTGTTGCCGCTGACAACGACCACATTGTGTTCCGCTTTGGAGAAATGCCACTTGGGGTGGGAGGCGTGTACTACGTATTTGCCGGGTATTATTGGTGTAAAGAAGAAGATGCCATTGATGTCCGTCTTGGTGCGTCTTATCTCGCCCTGATCCGACTTTAATTCAACATCGACATCACGTGCTCCGCTGCCGGTGGCCAAAGCAACCTTGCCAGTGATGCCAAAGCCCTTGAAAACGAAATTAACATCTTTGCCCTGACTGCACACGTCATTCTTTCCGTCGAAATTGAGTTCAACGTGTTCGGGCTCAAAACTCCAGCCGGGCGGCGGGGAAATGCTTAGTAAATATTCCCCTTTGTCGTATATGGGCAGAAAATAATATCCATTCGATGGTGAGCAGTCAGTTTTGTCTTTCAGCGAGCCCTGTTTGGTCAAACTGAAACCAAACCCATTCTTATCGGTTTTTTTTACGAAGTCAATTGGTGAATTTTTAATTACTTACAGTTTGATTTCAACTTTCGAAAAGTCAATTTCGGCATGGCTTTTTATAAAACCACCACAGCCAATAACTTCATTGGCCTGTGCGTTTATTTGGCTAATTATATTAATTAAAATTAATATTAATATAAAGCCGGAAAACTGCCTCGTCGACCTCATTTTTTTTCGACTTTAAGCGTCAGCTGTTTGTGCACACATACAGGTACAGACATCAACATTTTGCTGAAATGTTATTAACAGTGAGCCCGCATAATTGCCGGAAAGAGCTGCTGTTTCTCGTTTTTCAGCTATATGTTTATTTCATCTTTCTTAATGTAATTTTTGGCTAAGTGATGTAAATAGCAGTTTAATTAATAAAATGTTGTTTAAGACAACTACAAATTTATATTTAAATTAATTGTATGTCTAATTTGAATTTAACATATGTAAACTAACATCAAAATGTTAAAAACAGAGCTATCGATATCGCAACCACAACCTCTTTCACGATAGTGCTGACACTTGTTTACAGAACGATTGCAGATACTTCCTTATCGATACTTGGATAACTTATTTAGGAATTTAACTTTTGTAGCTAATTTTCTATTTATTTAATTTTTAATATAAGAAAATATATATATTATAAGAATGCAACATGTTATTTAAAGCACTTTAATAAGAGCCTTGAATATAATAAATAAGTCCAGAAAAGTAACAGAGCCGTTACTTATTCGAATCACAAGATTCCGTTAAGATTAAAAAGAAGTATCGACCGTTGGTTAAATGGTTAAAACATTTTTTACAATTGTACAAATGATTGCTTTATTAATTGTTATGTGCAATATACATATTGTCGTGTATGTGTATGTAAGTGTCTGAGATAGTTCCCCATAATGTATTGGCATTGAAAGCACTTGATTGCTGCAGAAATAAGCTTGTCAGATATTAATTATCGCAACGAATTTTAATTACACTGAACTTCGATACAGAAACAAGTGCGAGTGCTTGTCCGCATTGAGAAGACTATGTATGTAGTATGTATATCTGTATGTATTTAGCAGTAAAACGATCTGCCAGGCAATCAACGCAGATACAGATAAAGCGAGGCAAATGCCTGAATCTTTCGAAAGAAATTCGTTTCAGGCATCGTTTAGCTCTGGGCAATCTGCCTATAAATTTTGACCGATGCTCGCGCGATAAATGGTGGCAAATAAAAAACAAACAAATTATGTACTCGTACAATATTGTATTGAGTCTGAGATGATGCCACAACAAAGACCAATAACTGTAAGCTATAGCCGAGCAATTGAATAAACGTCTCAAGCACTCGACTTGACTCGACCGACTCGAATGCAACATCAGCTACTGGCATTGACTTTGAATTGTATTTACTGTTCGCATGTATTGCCCTTGGCTCGTCTCGTTCAGATCTCTTTCAGATACTCGTAGATAGTCTGCATGTGGTTAAGTGCAGCGATAAACAAATTTTAAGCCAGTGAGACGTCGACTATGAGATACCTGTTACTCAATTTAGTTACGAATTTTAAACTATCGACTTTAGGCGCTTAACCATAACTATATTTATAAACTATATAATAAGATCAACTTGCTGATCAACAATATCTCCTTACGCCTGTTGCATAGATTACAACAAATACAATATACTCAATTACTCTACGTGTATACGAGTATAACAAAATATTACTAATGACCGGAAGTAAGTGAACTGTCAGCTGTCACAATCTGGGCGCCGTTTTAATGCCCATTTTCCTTTTCGCATGCCAGTTTTTACCTGAGATACCTGTCGTCGCCATCAATTCAAAGCTAATTAGCTGCCGCAGACTGCGATGCAAATGTAAAATCCTACTCAAAATGCATACATATTTATAATGTCTACAGTTTGCCCTAGTCGGACTGTCAGACAGTCGGACAATCTGGCAGCAGGCTGTCTGTCGGACAGTTTGGCAGACAGTCCGTCGAGACAGTAGCAGATCACATTAGTTTTATGGCATGCTATGTGTATTATTAGACTGTGAACTCTCTAAATATGTATATGTGTGCCTAGCTGTCGTCTTCGTTTTCTGCAATAAGCTGATAAGCCGGCGTCATACGGGTCGCAGTTAGCTAAGTAATTATAAATATGACTTTAATGAATATACCCAAAGTTCAATGCGTCTTATCACGTTTTATTTTTTTAAAATCAACATATGTATATTTAATGTCGGGGTGTAGAGCACAAAGTATGTGCATTGTAATCACAAAAGTCAGATTATGATTATTATTTTTTGGGGTTGTTTATGATCGTCGAAACAGCTTAGAGTCTCAAATTTCATATCACAATTATCGAACTTTCAACGCAACCCCTAGAAATAAAGCATATCCGTTATACATAAGCGAAAACAGGGCGTCTAGTCTAAACAAAATGTGAAAAACGCAAAATAAAATTCCCAAGTCAATACACAACATTAAAAGAAATTCACAAAATAATTATTATGGTCTTTTCCCAAAAACCGCAACGGCAGCGACAGCGACAGATCGCCTTAGGTCCAGACGAGCGACACCCCACGGCGCCTGCCAAAATAATTGCCAATACTGTTCCCACCACTGTACTCAGTAGCGTTCCCACTCCCATTCGCCTGCTCGTTCGCTCTCGCATTGAGCGCCGCGTGACAATCTCTCAGCGCTACGGCGTTGCTTAAGGCACAGCGTCAGACAAATTGTTGCGCTCAGTTCAACGTGAATCGTAGACGCAGACGGACGTATTTAGAGCGCGTGCGTGGCAGTTAAAGATCAGTGCATTATCTGAAAGTTTTTTTTTTGTATTTTGACTAAGATTCTATAAAGAGTCACACACGAGTTGTAAAACAAAAAAAAGCTGGCGACAAGATATTTTATCGAAACCTAATAGCAGCAACTGATAAAGAACGCTATACAAAAGTATCTTAGCTTGAAGAGTTCTTGTGTATCTCGTATCTTGTAGTGCAAAAAACTCGTTTGAACAAAAACATTTCAGCAAATTGCAGAGCCAATTAAAAAGTATAAATAAATAACAAGAAAAAAAGTAAAAGAGGGGAAAATTCAAGTGCAGGGAAAACTTTTTAAGGGCTGTTAAACAAGTGCGCGATTGCTCAGTAAATTGTTGTTATTATTTGTTGTTATTGTGTTTGCGGTGTGTGCTCAAGTTGCACTTGAAATTGGATAGTCACAGTCATACATACATATATATATATATATATATATAGACAGATCTAGCCGGTAGTAGACATACTGTCTACACTCTTGACGCTCCAGCAATTGCTATAGATCAATTATGACTGCGGAGACACTTACACCGTTTATAACGCCGACGCCGAGTCCCGTTAATAATTTCCCGACCAAGCATTCGGGCGTAACGCACTCGAAACAAAAGATTAAACATCTCATACCAATTGTCTTGAGTATCATAGCGGCGGCATTAGTAATTGGTATCTTCAGCTTGACAGTAAGTATTTTCCATCCTCTTTGAATTTCACTAGAAATTTACCAAATCTTTCATTTGCATAGAAAACTGTCAGTTTATGAATTTACATTACAAAATTATAAATTAATAAACATTCAAATTGAAATCGACATAGCGAATTTTATGATGCGTGACCGTCAGCCATTTAATATAACTATAATTGGGCAGAAGATACAATATCTAAGCAGTTTATACATGTGTATCGTCTCTCGGCCATAAAACTCGTCTTGAGTCGCTTTCGGTTCGGAAATTAAAGCGTGTCTTTAGCCAAATCGTTTCCTAATGATGATGGCCATAAAACTCAACAAGCTGCTGATCAGCTTAAACTCAAAGAGCTGCAGAAAAAGATACAGAGTGCGAGAGAGAGAGAGAGAGAGAAAGGGTGAGCTGGCGTTTATGGTAGGTAGCTAGAAACAGAGACAAATCGGCGCCTTAACTAAATACAAATAAACAAATCTTGTTACCATAAACATTGGAACTTCTTGAATAGGTTCGAACAGACGAACTGTTTGAAGTAGTGAAGTGGCGCACGTGTTTACTAATTAACATTTGTGTTTATTTAAATATTTGTTTAAAAAAAAAACCCAATAGAGTTGCAAAGCTTCTAAAAATGCGATGCAAATCAGTCATTGCCCAGGGATATAATAAAATAAAATTGTTTGCCAAGTTTCTGCAAGTTTTTTCTATATCTTTATATTTAATTTTATATAAATATGAAAATTTCTTAATTATTGCAAGCTAAACAAAAAGTTTTATAATAAATTACAGACACTAAAGAGCAGCAAGCAGCTTATTGTGAATTTGCCACTTTATCATAGGGTATCTGCCTAGTCTGGCTGCCTGTCTCTAGCTTTATTGTTTTGACTCGTTCCTTTTTTTCAATTTGAATTACAAAACAGTTGATAATAGCCGGCAAAAGAGCTGCGATGATGCATTCCGAGCCTATCTTGGTTGAAGGAAGTTGACATTTTGCTCCAGATTCGGATTGCAGATGAAGCGACGACTTCAAAGTAATAGTATTTATTTGTTTGCATTGTTTGTTGCTAAAGAAATGCAAATAACTGCAAAGAACTCGACGTCAGTCGAACTCAGATATCGCAATTCATGGAAACAATTCTGATATCCAAAATGTGATTGCATTTGAAAACAGAAATCAATTGAATTGTAAATGATTTGGATTGGCTTCAGCTCCATGTGTGACATGTGTCGCATTTAAAATCACATAAATCATTGTTAAGATTATAATTCAATTGTCTTCAACTTGAGATTAGTACAAAAAAACAGGGATTTCTATGTAATTGACCAGAGATTGACCCTCATCGTGGCTTGGTGAAAGTCGAAACAAAAGTTTTTCTTCTGCTGGCGGAACAAGATAAAGATGCAATTTATTGGTTTGTGGATGGGGCCTAATGGGAAACTTGTTTAAATATCTGTGTTATACATATATACATATACAAATACATCATAAAATGGGGAACAAAGTGAACAGCAGACGCTTGAGAGGTAATTAAAAGCGAAACAATCACACTGGGCGAAATAATATTGAGTACATTTATTTACAATACAACATAACTTGTCAAATATGTATTATCTACTTATTTGTAATGTTAACTATTAACAAGTAACTTAACTTAACAATATTTGTTATTTATTTAGCTTATTTTATTATATTTCCCATCTGTTATTATTATTATTTCTCATTAGTTTTCTCCGTGCCGCATTGAATGCCAAAAGACAATGGCCTTGTGTTTTAAGTTACGCTTCTATCTCAGCCACATGTTATTTGTACTGTCTTAAGCTTAATTCAATAACACAACAACAACAACAACAATAAACAAGTTCCACACTCATAATTTATTCACACCAACTACAAGAATGCAGTACACATGTCTCAAGTACTCAAAACTTGTCACTCATGACTCAAGTTGATCGCCCTGTGGCCTGTCATAACCAACCGGCGTATTCTGAGTTTTTTGGGTGCCGCTTTTGGAAAAGAAACAGACCAAAGAAAAGAAAGAAAGAACACACAAATACAAAGATACATTTATGTATATATACAGATATATATGTGTGTGTATATATCTGTTATGAAAAGGCGCTGCCAGTGTCAAATTTGAGCAACGCGTTGAAAGTTGCGGCTGTTCGCACTGAATGTTAATGATCCATTAAACAGATTATACGCCTCGATGGTAGAGGTAGCTGTAGACTACAAATTGTTCTACTCATACCTCACAATAAACAGAAGGGGTAGTTGAAGTTTATATACAAACAATCACATGAAATGCTGAAGAAATGATGAACATCGAGTAATTTAAAATATATATTATACATAAGTTATACTCTGAACAATAAGCAATAATAATTGCAGCATTAATTACAGATTACTGTAAATAATAAGTAATAGATTCCACAGCACAGTCACTTGTTTCCAAAGAACTGCAGGGCATTGCTTAGTCGGGCATGTGCAACTCTTAATTATGTTATTTGTTCATCTTGTGTGCGCCTATTAAAATCTCACTCATTTCGGGTTTCATCTATCCGTTTTCGGGTGTCAAAGTTGACTGGATGGGATTAAGTAATGTGTTGTTTCTAGCACCGCCTATTGTCATAATTAAAGCTCATTATGATAATTGTAAGAAATTTCACAAGAAAGCATTCTAAATGATAAATTGCCAAACATAAGAGTCGATTGGCATTCCCGAAGCTTTTATGTATTTCAGCTGATGTTTACATTTCTCAATGTTTCTCAATGGTTTCCCTGTCGGAGAATAAACACATGATCATAATGTATATCTATAGACTGTGCTCAAGTGTGATCTCATATACATTATTTATGACGCAGTCAATCCACAAAGAACTTAAGACGTATTTCCCTTTTTGTAGATATGGCAGACTTTGCGGGTCCAGAAACTGGAGTCGGATCTGAATGAACTCAAGGTGGATATGGAAAATTTACGAGTCCGTCTGGGCATAAACTATCTGGACAATATGGCCGAGTTCCAAAAGGAGGTAAGTTCCGTCAATTATCTAAATATTATTATTAATATTTGCTATTTTTATTCGCTATTGCGTCACTGTTTAAAAGTGAGAACGAGCAAAAAAAAAAATAAAGTATATATTGTAAATGGGACAATTGTATTTATAGAAATTGTGCGGTCACATTAAAGAAATCTTACAAATTCTTTTGACTTTTCATTTTCACTGTTTTGCACATAATTAATTAATAAATATCTTTAACAAATCACTTGTCTATAAGCCAAAACTAAATCTCTTAAGATAGAACACTCAATTAATGTTTAATAATGAGAAATTTAAGGTAGATAAATGAAAGCATCTCTTTAACACTTGAGATATTTACTTTCGATTGATATGTAGATACATTTACAGATTCATTCAAGGCAATATATAATGTATTCAAATAATAGAAAATATATTATGGTCTCTAAAAGTGACGACTGATCTGATCTCATCAATGGCATAGATTCAAGATTTCAAAACTATTGATGTGGCAATGTGTGTGTGTGTGTATGATTCTCTAGAGAGTTAGGGGAAGGCGCCAGCAATTAAAGCAAATGCCAAAAAAGAGATGAAAAAGTATCTTTAAATGAGTGCGCATATTTTTAAATATGAAATCAGAAATGTTTGTGGGGGAAATGCGCTTTATTATTAAACAAAAATATGGGTCAGCACGTTTTCCTCTACATTCCTCTCCATCCCTTTGTTTAGGGTTCAAGACACATACTTGCCGCAAAGTTATTGACCCAGTATTTAATATGACATCCACTTTAAATTGCAGTACACGAATATGCTTATTCAAGATCCCAGCAAGGTGGATGACCTAGAAGATGGCGACGAGGACGAGGACGAAGACGAGATCGAAGATGATGATGATGATGATGTCAATGATGTTAATTTTGATGCTAATAATGAGTATAATGAGTATACCGAATCCAATGAAGAGGATGATTCTAATGTCGAAAATCGCGAAACTAATTGGAAAGAATATATAGATTTGATCAATGAAGAAAGTAAATTCAATCTTACAAATGAAACTGAATCGTCTGCTTCCACCTCATCATCGGCATCCAATGATGATAATGTGTTTGAAGATTTCACCAGCTACAGTGACTCGAAAAAGAAGAAAGAACGGTAAGCTAACTTCGCTCTTTGTCTCCCCCTCTCTCTTTCGCTGATATTAAAACTTAATTAATTTGCAGTAAGTCTCGATCAATTGCGAACATGCGCAATGAGCTGCAGAGCAACGATGTGGCCCAGAATCAGAGCCAGGCTAAAACAGAGCAACACTTGACGGAGAGGTAGCTATATCTATATCTATATATATATCTATATATATATCTATATCTATATCTATATCTATATCTATATTTATATCTATATCTATATCTATAACTATAACTATATCTATATCTATTTCTATATCTATATCTATATCTATATCTATATCTATATCTATATCTATATCTATATCTATATCTATAACTATATCTATATCTATATCTATATCTATATCTATATCTCTATATCTATATCTATAACTATATCTCTATATCTATATCTATAACTATATCTATATCTATATCTATATCTATATCTATATCTATATCTATAACTATATCATTATCTATAACTGCAAATATATCTCTTATTTAACTAATACCTCTGTATATTCTCCTTTAGTGGCGCCACAACTGAAATGAGTCAAATGCCGCATCGTCATTCACGCAAGTCGCATTCAAGATCTCGTCAGGGTCGTCAACGTCTTTTGTTGCGAAAAGGTATGTCTTTTAAATATTTAATAATCCATTGAATTGGCTGTAAATATTCCACAAAAATTATGTATTTTGCTGTCATTTGCATTTGTTAATTTACAGGCGAATCTCCTGTTTCAGCGAAATCCGCAGATTTGAATGTGAGGAACTTTGGCAACTCTGGCACGCCGGCTGCACACTTCCATCTGAATCGCGTGGTTCCCCGTCACAACGGTCCATCCCAATTTAGTTGTAAGTAAACTATTGAAAAGAGTAATATTGTTTTATATGTATTTTTAAACTAATTTCTGTTTATACTCAGCTCATTATGGGGATATGTATGTGGGACATCCCACCACCAACTTGGGCGATCAGTGGGAGCAACACTTTAGGGTCGACAATGGCGTTCTGACCGTGACTCGGGCGGGACTGTACTATGTCTATGCCCAGATTTGTTACAATGATACCCACGATCAGAATGGTTTCATCATCTACCATGGCCACAATCCATTTTTGCAGTGCCTCAATACGGTGCCAACAAACATGCCATTAAAGATACACACCTGCCACACCAGCGGTCTCATCCAGTTGCAGGATAATGAATCAATTCATCTGCGTGACATTCATCAAGATCGCAATGTCGTACTCCGAGATGCCAACAATCGCAGCTACTTTGGCATCATCAAGATCTAGAGGAGAAAGCGACGGGGGAGTCCGTCCTTAAAACGGGGAAGAGTTCAAGCTTTAGTAGTCAACGACTACTCGTGAATACGAATACGAATACAGCAAAAGTAGATTCCTAGTTTTAGACTTAGCTTTAGTTAAAATCCATATATAATATAAACATAAACTTACATTTAATCTTAACATTACATCATGCATAAACTATCATATTTATTTTGTATATATATTCAATTAATAATGCGATAATTGTAAACGACAATGGCCATAAATAAAAACAAGTGAATTTAATTGTTTAATCTTACAATTGAATCTACAAGTGTGCAATGGTTTACATTTTTAATGTCCTCGCAAAGCGGACTAAATAACTGTTGGAGATAATATTTCCCTGGGGTTACGTTGGGTTGGATCTGTTCCCAAGAACAGCAGTAGTAGAGGCAGCAGCAACAGCAGGAGTGGGAGAGGCAACGTAGCCTGCTAAGAAGAGTCCCAATACTGTTCTCACAAACGTCCCTGATCGTTCTCTCTCACAGAGACGGCCGCGTGACAAGTTCTCAATGCTACGACACCGATTGTATCGGCAATAGACATTGGTAAACTCACTTAAACAGTAAGTATTCTCCCTATCTTCAATGCTTAGACAAATTTAAAGGTTAAATCCCTAGTTACATTTACAATGACAACTGCCACTCTTATAACTATAAAGGGATTAGGTAATTAACAAGTCAAAGTACATAAATAAACGTTGAAGAAATGATTGAACATTGAAATGGTTCTTTTATAGTAATATACTCCATATATTTAGCTTAAGATCTGAAGTGGGAACAGAAATATATGTTGAAAACAGTTGATAATCTCGAGCTGCGATATGTTTCTCAATGGTTTCCCTTTTGAACGATACAAACTGTTTCATATTCAATTAATAGCTTCTTGATAATCATTTTGTATCATTTGACTATCAAAAATTGTTATTAATTAAAAGATTACAGTGCCTGTCAATCAGGCAATAACAAATCAATATCTACAACCGTCGAGTCCTGTCTATTTTCCAGTACAGTCTTTTAGCAACCAATAAAAGGAAATTTCGACACATGTCGTTTGACTAAATATGACGTCAAATGGAATAATCAAGTTGCACTCATGATGAATATACTTGGTAAATGCATTCAATAAACATTCCACATCCAGTTCAGTCCAATGGACCCTGGACACGGGGCTCGATGCTCAAAATAGATGCAATTGAAGTTAACGCAGCTTGCAGCAGGCATTCGGAATGGGGGAAAGCCAGAGTGAGGAAGTAATTGCCGAATGAATTGTCAATTCGCTTGTTCGAGTAACAGGTGGTGGTGCTTTCCTTATGAACAGAGAAGCAACAGTTCGGTGCTATTTACGTGTGGGCGGGGGGTGGATTACAAAATCGCCCATGGCTGAAGGAACAACAACAACAAACGCAAACATACTGTTCTGCTGCCAGGACTATCCTATACATATACATATACACATATAAATATACGCTACCTGACATTGTTCTGCCCATGCGCAATATTTCCCAGTCAAAATTCATCAGTGCATTCGAAGCTGCGCTTGCAAGCTTTTCCCATCTTCCACGGACAATACTTGACTTCAGTTGTGTTTTTCCTCTTGCACGTCAAAGTGCATATTTGTGTAAATATTTTCCAAGTGAACAAATAGTACTAGAACTATGGTAAGTAGCATTAGAATTAAGTATAATGTATGTATTATAAGTAAGTTTAACGGCAGGTGACTGTAATCAATAATAATACTTGGAAAATCATAGAGATATAGTCATAGATTGCAGCTACAGAGATGTAACTCTCTAGTAAATACCACTGTAATACCCTGTAATTAGTTTCCTTAAGTTCTTAAGTCTCTTTTTAGAGCTCTGTTGTTAAATATTGCTTTTTCCTTTTTAAAAATTAAACAGATAACTATTTTATTCCAAATAGTACTATAACTATGGTAAATAGCATTAGAATTAAGTATAATTTATGCACTATAACTAAGAAAAACAGCAGGTGGCTGTAAATAATAATAATACTAGGAAAATCAAAGAGAAATAGTCATAGATTGCAACTACAGTCTTCTAACTCTCTAGTGAATACCACTGTAATACCCTGTAATTAGTTTCCTTAAGTTCTTAAGCCTCTTTCTGTAGTTTTGTTTAACTTCTAAATTGATTCTACATTCAAATTAAGTTTTTGTTGGAAAATATTCCTTTTTCTTTTTTAAAAATTAAACAGATAACGTTTTTAACCCAAGAATTTCTTTTGAAAGCTTTAAGCACTCATAACTTTGTCAAAACTGATTTTGCTGATTAAAGTCGTTTAATCATTGTTCTGCCTTTAAATTAATGCAGTATCTAATTTTTTCTTAATTTTGGCAGAATTTACTATTATTTTTCCTCTTATTTCATCTGATTCTTAATATATTTCGATCTCTCCTCAATGTTTATTTATTCATTGATTGATCTCTAAATTAATGCTGCATCTTAATTTACTTGATATTAGGAATTTTTATTAATCTATAAATTATTGATATTTTTCCCATTGTTCCTTGACTTGTTTAGAAAACTGTAAGCCCCCTTTTCAAATTTTAACCAATATCGTTTTGAGCATTGTCCGCAAACTTATTTCAAACACTTTTTAAGACAAGTTTTAGCTGGTTATAAAATTTACCTGCTAATATTGCTCAATTCCCATATGACAAAGAAAAATGCACATAAGTTTTCTCTTCTACCGTTTAGCAAGAAAAGCCTTTGGTCATGTTAAGTAAATGGCATTCACATAGTCCGATATGAATACTTAATGAATCCATTCAGATGCAATCACAATGCTGCTATTGCGGATAAGAGTTCTGCGAATAAAACGAAGAAAGTAAAGAACTGAAAAGCTTTTGGCAAGCAACAAGCTTCGCCCACACAAAGCACGCTCTCTTTTTCCTGCTCTCACTCGCTATTTCACTCTCGCTCTCTCTCGCTATCTCTCTCTCGCTCTCTCTCTCTCTCTCGCTGTGAGCTTCGTGTGTGCTTCGGCTTGAATGTGTGTCCTTTTGTGTATAAATATGAGAAGCATTGCGATTTTGATGTCACTCTTGGTTCCGTCTTGACTGTGGCTGGTGCAGAGTAGTCCTTGTGGAGAGTCCTTGGAGCAGCAGAAGAAGGCGTAGGAGTGACGCCATGTTGTGAAAAGTGTCTACCATTTTTATTTACACTCAGAAAACAAGAAACTAAAGCAAAGTAAATACTGAGCATAAAAAGTGCAATACGCATTTGTGAGCGTGAAAACCAAAAAACTGAAACTAAAGGAAAAGTGCACCGCTTTTTGCGTTGGAATTTCAGCAAGTGAGACTTGTGGGCGTCCATTGATTTGTTTGCTGGTAAGCGTGGGCGTTGTGTCAATAAGTCAAAGCGAACTTCTCGCAATCCCTCAATATACTATAGTCCCATAATAGGCTTTATTAAGACCAAAAGAGCCGCTTTTGTCAGTTGACTGGCAACTGTTACAGCCGTCTACTGAATAAATAATGCTGGGCACATAAAATAATAAAAAAAAGAAAACTCCGAGCAGCTCAACAAACTGTTGGATAACAAGCACAGCAAAAAAAGAAAAGAAAACTCCAACCATGAAAAAAGGTTCACATTTTGCAAGCAATTTGAATAAATGAAGAACTGCTTTTGATGTTCTCATGCCAGTGCCAATTAATTAAGCACGTCACAGTCCTATATGCTCGCAGATACATACTGTGTACACATATATTATAGGGTATATTCTACTCAATCTGTTCGCTCTTCAAATTGAATTTGTCTCAATTTGATTGCTTTTTTGCCGAAATCAACACTCGCAGGCAAACATCTTCGTGGAGTTTGCTGACAAAATGTAATTACATTTCCCGCTGCACGAGCCAATTTGCATCTCCTGCTGTTGCTGGTCCTGTGTTCCATCTACTGCTACACACACACACACACACACAGTCTGACAAAGTTGATACTGTCGCATCCTGTATGTATAATATGACTTTCACTTAGCGGCAGCGTTAGCACCAACATAGGCAACAGTCTTTAATGTTGCGAAGGTCCAACACACATTGAAACAAGAGCAAATTTATATCTTATATAATTAACTGATTAATCTATGTATACACATTAATATAATATACTCAACTGTTGCCTAAGCACAAAAAAAGACACCAAGTATAGCTTCAGTTTGAACAGCAATCAAATATTACTCATACGCCTGGTTTGACATATATAGAGTATAAAGAAAAGAGCGAAATATTTAATAGCTGATACACACATATATATAATATTTAAACAGTATATTTTATCAGCTTAATGTTGCATAAAGGCATTAACAATACTATAAAGCATAGCTTCGGTTTGTGTTGTAATCAAATATTACTCATACGTCTCATGCGTTTAGAAATGTGAGGAAAATTGGACAATTTGATTATAAATATGTATATCAAATCTAAGTAATATATATGTATACTTCTTTAACTAAATTCCGCTGAATTACTTAGTAAACATTCTTTACAACAATATTTAAATGAACTTCATAGCAATAGAGACTTTTCTGCCAGGCAATTATATAATATTAATGTCAATTGGATTATTTATGCTTTATCATAATATTAACTACATAAATATATCGACCTGTTGCGTCGTTTAACAAATTCAAAGAGTTAGACTCCAATGCTTATTGGATTGTCAATTGAGTCTAAGACTTATTTATCCCAATCAAGATTAAGCAACATTTTCCAGACAGAATTGTTTGTAAGTATTTGCGATACTTGAACTTTAATCCAGACTGAGACGTAAAAGGAAACTCGCTTGGCTTTGACAAGACAAGAGGCAGTCAAGCAGCAATAATAATATTATAAATGCGATAACAAAAGCTCAAACTAAAATAATAAAAACAGCAAGCAGGCAAGCAAAAAAAAGGGGGAAAGAAAGTCGTGGCGCTGTAACGCAAACAGTTTTTGCCTTGACATTTAATGGCGCTTAAAGGCGACGTCTATCATAAATTCTATGGCAATGCGAGTATGAACCACAAATTGTGGGGGGTTGCTCTATTCTAAACTATGGCCAACTGTGTGCAAAAATGGGTGTGTATAGTAGTTTTTCTTTTAACCATATGATGTAGAGACCGCAGAGCCGCAGAGCAACAGGCATTTAGCTGCCACTGTGGCGTATACTTTATATATTACGCATACGCAGCGGCAAACACTTTAGTGCTACAGACTTCAATGAAAAAATATAGCATACTTATGTAGAGAAAGCTTTGCAGCATGAAGATAATTGTCAAACGTCGAAATGGAATTGAATGCGAGCATTGTCAACGTTCTGGAATTTTGTGCCCTGAAACTTGTGCCTGAAATATTTATGCGCACACATTGGAATTTTATTGATTTATCTGCGGTTGCTGCTGCTGCTGCGTCAGCAGTTCATTAGATGGTCCAGAGATGAGAGAATAATTGAAATACCAGCAATTGCTCACTCCAATTTTATATAGTTATGTCACCACGAAATTCGCATAATTGGAATTGTTATGTGGAATGCCAGTGCTTGTGGGCAGGTGACATTGACACCTGATAACCGACACTTGACACCTCACCGAGACGACGACTGCAAGCGCTTTAAAGTGTAAATGTAATTAAAAGTTTCACCTGGAGCTATATATACTGTATATTTTACGCACCTGAAACGTGCCAGGCATAAAATGTTATTAATGCGTTTATCCTTGATCTTTTATACTTTATCCTTTTTGCATTTTTAATGCCCCAACAGCCACATTAAAGATGGCCGTTCAAATTGCCGGTGTTGTTGTTGCTGTTGCGGTTGCCTGCCTGGGGCTACTTGCCACAGTTCATGCAACACCGCAACGTGCCGCATTCTCGCTGCAAGCGGCTGTCGATGAACTGCATCGTCGTGAGGCTGCCAAATATCCGCTGAATGCACCGCCTCCGTCGGGACACATGGATGTGGATCCGCTGGATGACTGGGATGAAGGTGAGTTTATAAGTGTTTAGTCTAAGAATCTTGACATTAGAAGGGGTAGAAGGCAAGTGCTAAGTAAAAGAGCAGTGAATTGTCTAGCAGGGTCTGCACTTTAGTAGCACCTACTATTATTAATTAATTAATCCCCTAACACAGCTTATAGAATAGTACTTAGTTTGCAACACCCCTGAATAAATTATATATAAATACTGGGAACTGTTTTAGACACTTGTTAGCTGCACCTGGTTTGAAATTCATTACATTCATTTATAATTTCCAAGGTCGAAAGTTTGACTACAATTAAACAGTAGAAATAGTTTAGTATAAGCTTAATTCTTAAACTAACCACTCAGTATTATTACAAGATTTGACTAGCTTTTGTTTATTTGTTGTCCTATACTTTCTATGAATGAAAAAACTTTAATGATTGATGATTGTTTCTATGCTAAAACAAGAGACAATAAAGTTGCAAGCAAGATAAGGAAATGCGAGTTTGCTAAAGAGACTTGTTAGCATGGAAATAGGGCTAAAAAGGGTTGCAAAGATATGCTGTTGATTTTTATAAATATTTAAACATATTATATAAGATTAATTTACCGATTTGCTTGAGCTCAAGTCTCCCGGCACTTGCAGAGTCAGCTGATGTTGCTAAAAACTCAAACAAATCGCATAATCAGCAGCTAATCTGAGATGGCATGTCAGGTCAGGTCAGTTGAGGCTGGGAAAGCTGTCAGCTGCAGGAAAACTGAGACTGGGAAACTGAGGCAGGGGAAATCTAATCCGTAACTTATACCAAAAGAGAGAGACAGAGAGAGAGAGGGAGGGAGAGAGAGGGAGAGAGTGACAGCAACAGCTGAGCCCGCATGTAACAGGCGCACGTGACCCACCGGCTTGCCACTCACTCTTCGTATAACAACCGCCCCGCCCCGCCCCACATCGCTCCACCCTGCACCTTGTCTACTCTCACATATTCACACATATTTTTATTTATTTATATTTTTGCCTTTTTTTTCAATTCTTTCCGTATATTCCACACTGCTTTTCCTATGCTGCACATTTGACAGAAAGCGATTTATTTGGCACTGGCGGCAAGTTCAATAAGAATCGGAATCGCCATAGAATAAATAAGGCAATTGCCAAGTATTTAGACCGCGATAATGATATGGGAATGGGCCCACCATTTTCGGGTTATGAGTTCGATGATGAACGTGAACAGCAAACGAATCCAAATTTCAATACCAATTCGAATCTCTATGTGGATGAGAAACGCAAGCGTTCATCGTCGGCCTTTAGGGAACGTGACGAGCAGTATGGTAAGTAGCTAATATACACACATAGATACAGGCACACATAGATACACACACACTTACATACACACTCACACACATACACCTATAGCATAAGGCAGTCGAATTAGATGCGTGTCCAGTTGAGTGCTTTGAATGGATTGGGATAACAATGCTTTTCACTTGTGAGAACTAAAACCACTTAGCTCAGATTAACTTGTGCGTGTGTGTGTGTCTCTGTGTGTGTGTGTGTAGGCTCTCTGCTATTAGTCTATGATAAATGCAACGAGCTGGAAGCGAAAGGAAAGTCACATATCCTGACAGTCTTTCCTGCCATTTAATTTAATGGCTCTGCGGCTCTGTGCTTGAAAGGAAGCCAACAACTTGATGTGTGCCCATAAAGACACACACACACACAACACACTCACACACACCCTCACACACTCTCACACACACAATTAATCAT
This sequence comes from Drosophila histrio, assembly GCA_958299025.2. Lineage (NCBI taxonomy): Eukaryota > Metazoa > Arthropoda > Insecta > Diptera > Drosophilidae > Drosophila > Drosophila histrio. The sequence goes on along the minus strand of OY729167.1, from coordinate 20,189,795 downwards.
ACAACTTGGAGTTATTGTCGAGGCAGTCACACAGGCCTGTCAATTCGACCTGTCGCCTGTTAACTGATTTAGCTGAAGGTCAAAGTCAAGACACGTCACATTTGCTATTGTTGCAGACACACCAGTTGCCCTTCCAGTTGCCGGTTCATCGGTCTTCCGGGAACGTGAGAATGCCGATCATCCAGGCGGAGATGCAGCCAGTCACAGTGAGCTAACCGAGCAATTTCTGCGTGAGATTGAGGAGGCAAGTGAGCACGAGCGTCAGGATCGTTACAAGAACGCATTGCGACAGTTGTGGGAGAAGTATCAGCAGCAGGAGAATGAACTGCTCAGCAATGTGGATGGGGAGGAGCAGGAGCAGCAGCTGTTTGAGCAAAAGAAACGCATGAGGATGCCGCCGTACTATCTGCTCATGCAGAAGAAACGCTCGTATCCCGTGCTGCCCTGGTTGCCCTACAATGCCGACAAGAAGAAGCGTTTTCCGGTGGCCAAGCGTGCCGTGGCCGAGTCTCCCTTGGTCAAGACCGATGAACGAGTTGCCCAGGAGCTGAGTGAACTCTTTGGCAAGCCCGTCAACGAACAGCAGTCGGAGGAGAAGAAGAAACGTTCAACGGAGGAGCAGTTGAAATCGGCAGCCACAACTCATCTGCCCGAAACGGCAGCCACAGCCACGGCATTGGGTGATATGCGTCTGGAGATCAACTTCCAGCGTGTGAATGTCACCAATGCAGCGCCCAAGGAGACGCCAACATCGGCACCTGCCAAAGCCGCCGGCACTGGGGAAAGTGTGATGCACGGCGGACATGCTGGACATCATCGCAAGCGGAGTGAACATCATTCGGATGAGGAATACGGCGAGCATGAGGAGCACGAAGGCGACGGTGAGGGCGAGGAGAGCTCCGATGAGGATGATCACGATGAGTTCGACGAGGATGAGGAGCCAGAGGGCGAGGGCGAAGGCGATGCCGGAGATCGTCGTCGCAAGAAGAAACGCGCTGCCACCGCCAAACATATGCATGGTCCAAGTGTTGGCCATTTGATGCTGCGAGCCAAGAAGTCCATCGATTGGTCGCAATACTTTGGACTCGATCGCAAGAAGAAATCCGAGCAGTTGTCAGAGTAAGTGCATTAGTGGGAGATGTAACAATTCTCCAACTTCTCTGCTTACTTTCAGGGCCGAATTGAAGAAGGACAACAATGAGAATGAGAATGTGGAAGAGGAGCAGAAGAAGAAACGCGACATTGATCCCGAGAAGCTGGAGAGCATGGACAAGAAGTTGCAATCGATTGAGGACTTTATCATTGATGAGACCATCAAGTATACGGGTGCACATGAGGGTATCAACAATCAGGATGAGATACGTAAGCTAAAGGAACATGTGCTGTCGCGCTTGGCCACCGCCTACAGTCTGGAGAAGATGCGTCGTGCCCTGGACAAGTTGCGTCAATCCGTGGATGCCGAGAATCATTTGTTACGCAATGTCATTGAACCGGAGTCCGATGAGAACTCGCTGGATGAGCGCTGGTCATCAAAGAAACGCTACAGCATCAAGAAGGAACAGGCCGAGGAGCAGGCAGAGTAAGTGTAAAGGGAGTAAAAAGCTGCTCCACAGATTACCGTTCATAAAAAACATATACATTTCTGCAGGGACTCCCAACAGTCGAAGAAGAAGCGCAGCGGGTATATGCGCTACCCGGAGCCACCCAACAACATGGAGGAGACACTGGGTTTGAACGGCTCTCCTTACGAGCCACTGAATGATGCCTATCTGGGCAACAAGAACTACATCATTGGCTCCAATCAGTGTCCGATTATTGAGTCCATGGCGGAACGTTGTCGCAGCGTTGATCTGATCTCTGGTGATCTCAATCAAGACCTCTTGCCATTGTGTGGCGTCCATCAGATTTGCTATCTCTGCGTAAGTGATTCTAGCTAAAAACTCAAGTCAGCTAATTGAACATCTTGTTGTTTGTTTGTTTGTTAGGGCACCTCCCAAGTGGCCTGCGATTATCAGTATCTAGCCGAGGCGGACACCATCTGTGGCAGCAGCAACGATTGCCAGGCAGCAGCGCGATCCGTGCTCATGATACTACGTGGAGCACCCGGTAGACAGCTGGGACCACGTGAGTGCTTGAAGAATCCGTGCTTGTATCGAGCCATGCGCGAAATTGGGCTCTAAACGAACAGAAGTTCCCCCGCTTTCAAATCTACTAAAAATCATAAACGAAAACAAAGAAACTTTGCTGAACTAGCAAATCAAAAATTTGATTCAAAATATATATATATATATATGAAAAATATATTAAAATATAAAATATTTGGAGACATTTTAGCTGTTGCAAAGACAGAGGCAACAGTTCAACTAGAGTTTATCAAAGATACCTAAACAGCAACCGAATTTGAAGAAGAGCAGATAACTCCATAACACATACCATATCCATAGCCAAAAACTAAAACCAAAACCAAAACCGAATCCATAATTGTATTTGTATAATCCATATATACTCCATAGTTATATTGATTTGTCGCCAAGCAGTAGGCACCAGATACACTTACTACTAGTCCCTAAGTTCATTTTTGGAACACACACACAGACATTTAATAACTATACTCGTATATTATTATATATATATATATGAATGTATACAACAATATACAAGTATAATCGACAAATATTTAAAAACAAACAAATCATATTCGTAAATGTAATAAGAGTTTTTATGTGTAAACGTTCCAAGAAATGATAAATGCTAAATATATAAACAAAAGGTACCCAAACAAACAGGCAGCTTTCAAGAAATGGCCCTTAAAAAATGCTTAAGAGACTAGACAGGCAACAACAACAACAAAAATACGAAAATATTAAACATAGTTTAAAGAATCTGTATAGTCACAACTGAAGTGACATACGAAGAGAAAATCAAATAAAATATTTAAATGGCATACACAAACACTATAAATGTACTAAGAAAAGATACGTACGTATATTGTCCTAAATAATAAAGATTTTAAAATAAAAAAGAAAATTGCAGCGAGCCCCAGTGACAGATAAACAATTTGAACAAAATCAGGCAATACGTATAGATAAATACACTTAACTTTTATCTGAGAATTTAACAAACTTAAACAATTTGCTGTACACACACATACATATAACAACGAGGTTAGCTAACTTATGTTGTTGTTTGTTATTCTTTGGTTAATTTTCAAGAAAAGTTTTCGAGCGTTATTTATTGATGTCATTTAACAATAATCTACTATACTTACTATTCATGACATTTCTATATGTATATTTGTGTATGATCAAGTCTACGAAAAACATATACTTAAATGTGTTTCAGTGTAAAAACAATAAATGAAAATAACTAAGACAAATATTCTCTTAAAAAAAATCTATAGATGTGATTATATAATATACATATAAGGAAATGCAACAAAAATACAGTAAAAATGGCAAATGGAAAGTGGAATATGCATTGAAATGAATCAAAATATTATTATAAATGTATTTACATATACGATATTAATGTATGTATGTATATGCTACAGTTTGAAATGAATTTAATGAAAATCTTATATGATATATAAATTATATGTATTGCTATACAGTTATAAATGTAAAATATATAAGCGAGGTCTCACACACTGCGTTTTAAAAATACTACAAAAGTATAACGACAACCAAAATCAAAATGGTGTCACATTCTATTTAAAAATGTAAGCAAGAGACCTCGAAAAAAAAAATGCTTTTGTACTTTTCTTTTGGGTTTGTAACGGTTTGAAAGTTTCGATACTTTTATTCAATATGGCAGCCAGCGCAAAGTCAACTTCGACTGAGCTCCAAATTGCGTTGCGTGGATCTAACCAGATTTGGCGCGCAATTTAAATAGAAAATTGAATTCATTAGCATGGGCAAGATGAAGTTGTATTAATTAAGTTTCTTTTGTTCGTTGATAATAATTTATACAACAGATTTATATATAAATCATACATATACATATGTGACCTAAACACAAATGCGCGCGGACACTAAAAAATCGAGTTAAAACCGATTGAAATCGCTATGCGGAAATCGATTCATCGACTCATCGATGTGTCGATATATTTATTCACGTCACTAATATAGAGTTGTCGAGCTGTCGAAATTGCCACATCAGAGTAAGTTGTTGCTTTTTGTTGTGTGTTTAAACAATAACATCAGATTTGGGTAAAAATTTTGTATAAAAAATTAATAGTATGTGTTGAGCAATAAACAGCTTTGCACTCGTCTGAACCCACATGTAATTGAAACAATAAGTCGTCAACAGTTGAACACGTCAGATCAATGTGCAGCATCCGTTGCCGATAAAAACATTTATCAATCGGAACCGGAGCAGAATACCAAGAATCTTCTGCAAAACTAAAGACCAAGAAGAGTCGCACTAAAGCATAAAGTTAACGACGCGTCAGCAGTTTGGACGGCAAAGACATAAATAGTATACAAATGTCGGAAACAAGCATTGATGTCAGCGGGGAGATGGAGGTGCCAAAGCGTCCAGCCGGAGGTCAAAATAAATGGGACATGCAAAAGTGCGTAAACGACACAATTTTGTACGAAACTTCATTCTAATTTTGTCTCTTTTTTTATGATTCCAGTCTGCCCACGCTTCAAAATCTGCCCTCACCATTGGAATTGATACACACGATACGTCAGTCGTTGCGCCCATGGACCGTGTTCTTCAATATCAACAATTTCAAGACCGCGGTCAGCATGCAACGACTCAATAATCGTGTTATGCGCAATCTATCATACTTCCAAAGCAACTACATCTTTGTATTCATTGTGCTGATGATCTATTGCCTGTAAGTGCCCCCCCCCCCCTCTCCATTTGAAGTGTAACAAGTTATATATACTTTATATTTTAGGATTACATCGCCACTCACTTTGTTGGTTGTTGCGGGCGTCGCCTATGGCTGTCATAAGATACGCTCAATGAATTCAGATGTCACGCTATTGGGACACTCGATATCGCCGAAGCAGCAAATTGTCGGTCTTAATTTGTGTGCGGCACCACTGCTGTTTCTGGCCGGAGCTGGTGCCGTGCTATTTTGGACACTGGGAGCTTCCTGCTTTGTCATCTTTATGCATGCGGTATTCTATAATATCGATGCCATAGTAACGGAGGAGAACGAGGGATTCCTATCGCAGGTCGTCTAAATTGCGATAGCGACTACGAATACGAATCTGTTGCAAGATATTTGCCGCACAGGGGCCTTATTAGACGATAAGTTGCAATATATATATATATAGATATATTTATACCGGAGTCGATCAGTAGTTAAGTTTTATCAATAACGAGCACGTTGTGAAAGACGTGGCAACAAAAAATATACAACGACAACAAACCCAAATCAGATAGCGCTCTTTTCTCTTAAATAATTGCACATAAATATGTATGTATGTATATTGTGTACTTAAATTGGCAAAAGTATCGGCAACATTACGTTGGAGTTTCGTTTGTGTGTGTGTGTGTGTGGAATGGTCAGAAAGTAGTATAACACAGACACATGGTAAAAGTATAGAAAAGTCTAAATCATAGCTACAAATTCATTGAGGTATTTAGAACTACTAGAACTAGGAATGCTTAGTTAGCTTTACAAAATAGATAAGTCTCTTGGTCCGGTTGTACGCGCTCCGCTGCCGTCTAGGCGTACTGTGAGAGCGTTGTCGTCTCCTGTTCCTGCTCCTCATCGCTGGCATTCTGCTCGAGCTTCTCAAAGCCATTGCGATCCAGGAGACCGCCCAGCTTGAAGCCCTCGGTCTTCTCCCAGGCATGCCGGCGATTGTGTGTGCCAAATGGTAGGCAACCTGTTGAAATCCCAGCAAATGACAAATTAATCGAAATGGATGGAATAACAAAATGGATTACACATAATAATGCATATTTATGTACATGCGGCCATGCTTGGTTTAAATACGTTCATAATTTCGCTGCAATTCAAAGTTAAAAAAAAAACAATAAACACATATAAAAGTAAGTTATTAATTTGTGAAGATTTGTGTATGTGTATTTTGTATAAGAATAAACCTATATGTATATATATAATTATAGAACACAGACAATGAGATTACATACATGAGAGAACGCAATACTGTCACAGAAAAGTAATGGAAATAATCACGGAAATGCAACTTAAAATTAAATTTGTAAACGGTACACACAACTATATAAAGGATGGATTGGATAGGACTTGATTGGAGTGATGATTAGCACAAACTTTGGCTGGACGAGGCCAGCTCGCGATAGACCAAATCGCTAGGTGGCATAGCGTTGATCGCTTGATTACCTCGTTTGCGACGACGCGCCCACAACAGCGCCAATACGAATGTGGAGCCGGCAAAGAGCAGCATCAGCGATGCCACCAATATAGCCTTGCCACTGGGATGATGACGTGGCGGCGTAGCAGCTGTCGACTCGACGACACTGCTGCTGGCTTTCATCACCGAGAGGGACATGGGTTTGGCCAGTGATTTGTGCACAAACTTGTGAATACGCATTGGATTTAGTTCGGCCACATAGATCGCATTGCCGTCCGCTGTGACGGCCACGTCGTGTGGATTCTCAAACTCCAGATTGTTTGGACCAAACTTGGAGATTATCTGTCGTGTGCGCATGCTCATGACAAAGCCATGAACTTCGTTGTAGTGCTGCGGAGATATTCCTAATTCCGCAGTGGGTCCATTAACAATCACCAGCTGTCCGCCTGTCAAACTTTCACATTTGTAAGCGTTTAAATTAATTATTTGAATTGAACTCACCAGCTGCTGGTGTATAGGCCATGCTGAACAGACGATCGCCAATGAGTGGATTGTGATATTGTGAATGGAAAGTGCCATTGTTCGAGTAGAAACACTGTACACGTCCATTCTCGCGATCGGCGACACACAGCAGCTCCAGCTCCGGCACGAGTGTCAGAGCATGCGGTATGGCAAAGAAATTGGTCGGTGCCACATCATAAGAGAAGCCCGAGAAGGAGTTTTGGCCCCAGTACAGTATCTGCTCGCCCTCCTTCGAATATTTGACAATACGCGCGTTGCAATAACCATCGGCAACGAAAAAATCCCCATTGCCAAGCACTGCCACAGCTGTGGGTTTGCAGAACTTCTTCTTGCCATTGCCAGGATGAAAGGCGGTGCCCAGCGTAAGGAGGGGCTTGTCACCCGCTCCTCGGGGTGGGAATTTGAATACCTGATGCATGGCAACATCGGTTACCCAAACATTGTCCTCGGGATCAATGCTCAGACCGTGTGGCAAGTAAAAGCTGCAAGCAAACAAAGTTGATATTATAAAGGTATTAAGAATTTATATGATGTCATGAACTTACAAGTTTTTACCCCATGCATAGACTACACTGCCAGTGTCGGGATCTAGACCCAACACTGTGTTGTCTTTAATCGGTCCCTTGTTTCGCTCCTGATACACATTTGAATTGTTGAACGTAAATTGATCCCAGATGCGATCCACTCTGTGGAATATAACCACATGGCCCGCCCGATCGAAACTGACCGCCGTAACAGCGCCCAGTCTTACATTATTTGCTGGCCATTCGTTCTGTCTCACATATGCTGTAATAAAATGCATATTTTTAATGTATCTATTAAAATAAAACTGGTTCGACACTTACTTGAATTTAGTTTGGCAAGCTCAGTCTTAACATCGGTTGCTTCCTGCTTGGCGCGTTGTTGCCAATTATTTTCGGCTGCTCCGACGCCAACGCCTTTGATCATTTGCTTTAGCTGTTCATCGCCCAATGCGACATTCGGCAGATAACGTTGCGTACTTTGATTCTGCGATATGATTGAAATAATCAGCATATAAATTAGCAAATGGATTCAAATTTTTGCCACGGGAGCAAGTACACATACACACACACACACGCAAACGCCTAGATGCATACGTACGCATGTGGGTGTATGTATGTGTGTGACGTCACAACACAAAATCAATATGCAAAACATCTGTGTGCCCATTTAAGGCAGAAAACATATGTTTGCCTTGATGTCTGTTATAATGTTTTATCACAATTAGCTAATAATTTACCTCGGTGACCGCAATAGACGCAACTAAATCAGAACAACAGCTCCAAAGGATGCAAATTGCTAGACAAAGGTTGCAACTACGACTGCACTTCTTGTTGTCGTTGGAGCGCGTCATGTTGGCTTATGGAATGTTAGTGCAAATCACGTGTAACTTAACTGATGATTTTTATAACTGCCTAAACAGTTTCAATTCACCTGCTATTTACACTACTACACTTATAGGTTTATGGCAAATAAACAATTACGATGCTGCAGCAGCCATTTTAACTGGTTGAATGCTTGGACAGCTGTTAGAGTAACCAGAGCTGCGACAGCTGTACAGCCAAAATTCGCACTAACTTATGGTCATCCTAACAAAATATATCGATATTATGGTGTGTCATATCGATACCGGAACCAAAATTACCTAATTTAAATTTAAAAATAAATCGTTATGCCGCAATTTGTGTATATATATGATCCGAGCAAAGGTGTTTACAATAGTCAGTAATTTAGCAACAAACAAGTAACATATGCCCAACAAAGCAAGGGAAAATTAATGTGAACAGAGTAGTACAATAATCCAAAGTGGCTTGTATATAATTTAGTGACTAAGTCACGTCGCTGCGTAGTTTCTATTACAACGGACACGGACCACAATCAACTTGAAATTGAAGTCATCGTTTCGCAATGAGAACTGTAAAGCATTACATATATTTAATTATAGCAGTTGTTATTGCTTGCGCAGCTGCCGATGACGAAAGTAAACGAACTCATCGGAGTAGCCTATTGAACCCATATCCGCCATTCGGATATTATGATGATGGCACTGATCCCGGAAAACCGCTCTTTCTCACTCCACTGATGAACAATGATTCCCTGTCCAGGCGGGAAATACAAAGCCTGGCACGTGTCTCAGGCTCACAGTTTCTGGATGTTGAGAGTTATGCGGGTTATCTGACAATTGACAAAGTTTGCAATTCGAATTTGTTCTTTTGGTATTTTCCCGCCGAGGAGAATCCGGAGAGTGCTCCCGTCGTGCTCTGGCTTCAGGGAGGACCCGGAGCTTCCTCTATGATAGGTTTATTTGTGGAAAATGGTCCGCTAAAGATCGTATCGGCAGACCAACTGCAAAGAAGGCAATATACGTGGAGCAGGAAACACAATTTGGTCTACATTGACAGTCCTGTGGGTACCGGTTTCAGCTTTACGGATCTGGAGAAGGGTTATGCACGTGACGAATACGATGTGGGTCGAAATTTATACGAGGCTGTGATTCAGCTCTATAGACTGTTCGATTGGAGCAACTCTTCGGGTTTCTGGATCACCGGCGAATCCTATGCGGGCAAATATGTACCTGCCTTGGCCTACCATATACATACAATACAGCATTCCCCTGACTTCAGTGGTCAACATATACCGCTCAAGGGCATGGCTATAGGGAATGGACTCTCGGATCCGCTGAATCAGCTTAAATACGGTGACTATCTCTATCAATTGGGCCTGATAGATGACAACGGTCTGGAGGCATTCCACGAGGCAGAAGCAGCGGGGGAGGAGTGCATTAGGAAAAACGACATGGAGTGTGCATTTGAAATATTTGATTCATTAATTCTGGGCGATTTGCCCAAAGGATCAATTTTCAAAAATCTAACGGGCTTTCATTGGTATTATAATTACTTGCAGGCCCATGACGACGATTGTTTTATTAAGTTGGGCAAGTTCTTGCAATCGGGCGATACTCGTCGGGCAATCCATGTGGGAAATAAACCCTTCCACGACATGGATGACGAAAATAAGGTAAAAGAGTATCTAAAGGGAGACTATATGGACAGCGTGGCGCCTTGGATAGAGGAGCTATTGAAATACTACTATGTCTGCATGTACGGTGGACAACTGGATATCATTGTCGCCTATCCGTTGACCCGAAACTATCTAAAACTTCTGAAATTCCCCGGATCCGATCTATATAAAACTGCACCACGTAAAATCTGGCGAGTTGATGGCGAGTTGGCGGGTTATGTAAAGCAAGCTGGTAATCTGATTGATATATTGGTTAGAAATGCCGGCCATATGGTTCCCTATGATCAGCCTAAATGGGCTTATGAGATGATAAATCATCTGACACATCGAAAGCATCCGATGTAAGGTGAATACTCTATGTATGTATAGCTCCCGGCTTCATAAAATGTACAATTTATAAGTTTTTAATTTTAAATATTTACCTATTTACTACACACATTCTAAATATATATATCAATTAAAAAATTAAATAAAATAAAGAAATCAAATAAACATAATCGTTAAAAGATCTATTTTACTCAAAATGACACTGTTAACTAACTTGGGCACTGTTAATTTGCAGCAGTTTTAAACGCTTCGCAACACTTAAATGCGCAACACACCCCGCTTCCCGCTTTGCCCAAATGCCATTATTATTTTCCGAGTTTCATCCACAGCCACAGTGCAAATTACGGCCGCACGTTAATAAATTATAAAACATAACAATAACAATGCTAAACTAAAGTTAAAACCTAGCTCTACACGTTCATCAACTTAATTTAAGTGTTAAAATAGTTCTAAAGTGTCTTTTAAGTCGCCAAAAAAAGGCGAATCAACTTAAATTCTCAACTAAAAAAAAAGTCGTCGTCGTCTTCGCTGTCTCGTTGTCTCGTTGTCGTTGTCACCAGTGAATTGTGGTTCTGCATAGAATTTGGAATTGCATGTGTTTGTTCGATTAATGTGCGTTCTCATTGCTGCATTTGCCCTTCTGCATACGAACTAAAATACAAAAATACATTTGCAGTGCGAGGTAAACGAAGAAGAAGAAGAAGAAGGTGAGTGCGCGGCATCAATACAAATGGAAATTGAGACTGTTATGCCATATGTGCAGTGGCGTAGTCCAACGGGGATCATGCAATCATCATCAGTTCAATGCACCAAACGACGATCTTCAAGATATTTCTGTTGAGAACCTGATTATATGAAATCAAAGTGCAGCTGCATTTTATCGAATTTCAAAAGGGAATACAAAAAAAAAAGCAACTAGAAAAGTGCAACAAGATGTAGTTAGGTAGTTAAGAGAAAAGAGGGTAGAGTTAACATCAGAATGCACATTTCCCTAGTTACTTGTGTGAGTGTGAGTGTGTATGTGTGTATGTGGTGGTTGCTTGCACCCCTTTTGCTGCCGCCCGTTCGTATCCCAAGTCTGTTAGCCTGTCACGATTAGATTTAGGCACGTCTGTCCTCTTGGCTGCATTTAAATGCAGTTTACCTATTTTTATTCCATGTTGAACAATTGCATGACAAAGGGACACCATTTGTGTGCTTTGTATATCCAATAATAATATTTGCTTTGTTAACTCGTAGTCCCCCCCCAATTGCAGCTGCACAACGGAGATCGACTATCAGAAAGATGCAACATCATGTGCATGCAACGAGAGCAGCGCCACATTTACGCGCTGCACATCATCACAGTCACATGGCGATGCCACCGCATCCACATGCCGGCATGGAGCAACATTTGGGCACACTAACAGCAGCAGCGCCAGTTGCAACACAACAGCAGCAGCAGCAGCAACAACAGCAGCAGCAGCAACAGGCGCCGCAACAACGTGATGCTCATCATGGACGGTAAGGAGTTATAAACTTGGTTGATTCTTACTCTTCTTGTTGTTGTTGTTGTTGGCTTGTTTAGCTTTGGGTGTTACCCCTTTTGGCGACGCCGTCATGTCTAGGCTTTTATACGTTGCGGCAATTATGTTAATTCCTGTCACTGACAATCGCCTGTGAGACTCATCATCCCATTTTCTCAACTCATAAATTATAATTTCAGTGGCTCTTTGTTCTTTAGCGCTCAGCATGACTTCCGCTCGATAACGGGTTTACTTGAGCAAAATCAGCAGCAACAACAGCAACAGCAGCAACAACAACAAGAACAAATGATAGCAACAGCAATAGCAGCGGCTGCAATTATCCTTGACGTTCAGAAGGATTGCCGTTTCTCTTACGACTCAGTTTTGTCGCCTTTTGTCTGCGATCAGATGTTTCTACCATTTCCATTTCCCTCTCCGACATCATCAGCTCCAAGCAAACATCTCGCCCTCAGTTGCTCTTCAGTCGCCTTAAGACTCGCAACGCGGCCTCAAACTGAAAACGAATCAAACGAGCTTTTTTTTAACAAAACTTTCATATATACATAAGTACAAATCGCATATTTCTCGAGCATGTAAAATGCCTGGTGACAGTTGATGATGAGAGTGCATTTAATTAATTAAATTAATGCCAGTTAATTGCATTGAAAAGTGAGCAAAATAAATGTAAAGAGTGCCAAGTGTATAGTGAAATAATATGTAGTTAAATGTCTCACTCCGTTTGACATCCAAATTAGGGCAGCTGTTAATTTAAATATATAAATTTGCTGCCTTTTTGCTAACTGCATTGTCATTCACTTGTTGTCGCAAAAAAAATAGTTGCGAGCCAAATACAAACATAAATAGATAGGAAAAGGGCACTTCAATTAAACATTCTTAAGTTGGAAAAGCTAAAAGTGCAATTGATTTAATATTTAACATAGCTGTTTTCATAATTAGACTGTTCTATTTGTTTTATTATATTAAATAAGCTCTTTTACTGAATTTCACAATGAAATGTCATCATGAAATCGTTTATCTTTTTATCAGTTTAAAGATATGCTCTCTTTTTCAACTCAACACTCAAAAATGTTAATTTTCAGCCAATTTAAATAGATTTAGCGATTAAAAATCAACTTTGTTTGAGTGTAACTCATACGTTTATTGGCCAACACGCGGTCATTGCAAGGATTCCCAAAGTGTATCCCTTGATCCCTCTTACCTCTTACCTCTTACGTCTCCCTCTTGCCTCTCCAAAGGCAAAGGGACTGGCCGCAGTAGGTGCGTCTCAATTGAAACTGACAGTTGGCGAAAAATGACACGATGCGTAAAAAGAATGCGGCTTTTGTGCTTTGTTAGGGATTTCATTCCATTGTTCAAACTTTACCGCTGTTGTCTGTTAGCTACAACAACAACAGCAACAACAACCACACTTTTTATAAGGGGCCATAGCTTAAAGGGTTAACCTTGTTGTTGCTCTAACCATGTTTTGTTTTGTTGTTTTTGTTTTCGATGGCCTCTCAATATGCCAGTTTATGGACTTAGTACATTGTGTGCGATCGAGCTTATAATATTTAAAAATCCAACACATTGTGGTTTATTCAATGAATAATACTTTAATCTAAATTGAAATTATTCAGGTGTATGCCACAAAAACTCTAGAGATATTGTTGACAATTCTTTTCCTTTTGCAGCCTGAATCATCATCATCATCAGCATCTTCACGGTCAACAGCAGCAGCAGCAACAGCAGCCGCCGCCGCCACCGAATGCCGCGTATCACAACAGCAATAACAACAACAACAGCAACAGTAACAACAACAATCAAATGCAAAAGATACGACAACAACATCAGCATCTAAACAGTAGCAATGGACACTTAACAAAATGTAATCAACCGCCGCCACCTCCTCCGCAGACATACAATCAACATTTGGCTGCAAATCAGGCTGCAATCACCTACAGTCAATTGCCGCATCATATGGCACAACATATGGGCAGTTATGCGGCACAAGCGCCGCCGCCGCCGCCTCCAACAGTGTTGAGTGGCAAGCAACAACATTATTATCTGAGTACTGCAAAGCCTGCCAAATACAACAACAACAACAGGGACAGGGACAACAATAGCAACAGCAACAGCAACAACAACTATGCACCTAAAACCATATTGCAAAATACATATCGTAATGCCAAGAGCAATGGCCAAACAACAATTGCAGCAACAGAGGCGACAACAGTGGCAGCAGCGACATCAGCAACAGTTGTCGCTGCCGCTGAGCATGCGTTGCCCACAACATTGAGAATTGTGGGCAGTTGTAGGAATAGCAATGGTGACAATATTGTCATTGCCAGCGAGGAATTCTGTGATCTGCCGACTGCAGAGACGCCAGACAATTGTGATATATTGTCGACGCATGCCGAGGATTGCAACAGCAGCACAGAGCACATTGATGCAACGGGCACGCTGCCCAATGAGGACAGCAGCGCTGCACGCAATGCCAAGGACAAGACGCCCATGTGTCTGGTCAACGAGCTGGCCAGATACAACAAGGTGAGTTGCCTAAAAGTAAACCAATTAATCGTAATTATAATAAAATATTATCTTCTCAGATCACACATCAATATCGCTTGACTAGCGAGCGTGGTCCGGCGCATTGCAAGACATTTACGGTGACATTAAAGCTGGGCGAGGAGGAGTATTCAGCGGATGGGTTTAAGATCAAAAAGGCGCAACATTTGGCCGCCTCGAAGGCCATTGAGGAGACCAAGTACAAGCATCCGCCGCCCAAGATACGCCGCAATGACGAGGGCAGCTCAACGCGTACGCATATTACACCCACCGTTGAGCTAAATGCGCTGGCCATGAAGCTGGGACAACGCACCTATTATCTGCTGGATCCCACGCAAATACCGCCAGCGGATGCGATGCTGCCACCTGAATATGCCACACCGTTGTTGCCTACGCCTGCGGCTGGATTGCCACCGCCACCTCCGCCTTATGCCTTGCGTCGCAATGCCAACACAGCTGGTGGCTATGTGCTCGCTGCGCCGCCGATGCATCCACATCATCCGCATGTGGCACTGCCGTCGCAGCGTGGCATCTATGGCCCTCAGCGTCCATATGCGCCCAAGTATCAGTCGCGTTATGCGCTGGCGCCGTCGCTGGGGCCGCATATGCTCGCCGGTCCACATGGACCCTATGCACCGCCACTGCCCGTGACGCCAAGCAAGATAACGCTGTTCGTGGGCAAGCAAAAGTTCGTGGGCATCGGACGCACGTTGCAGCAGGCCAAGCATGATGCGGCGGCACGTGCGTTGCAAGTGTTGAAGACACAGCCCAACAGTACGACAGAGGAGGCGTTGGATGATTCTATGGATGAGGGTGACAAGAAGTCCCCTATTTCGCAGGTTCATGAGATTGGTATCAAACGCAGCATGACGGTGCATTTCAAGGTGTTGCGGGAAGAGGGGCCGGCGCACATGAAGAACTTCATTACGGCGTGCATTGTCGGCTCCATTGTCACCGAGGGCGAGGGCAATGGCAAGAAGCTGTCAAAGAAGCGTGCTGCCGAAAAGATGCTAAGTGAACTACATAAACTGCCACCACTTACGCCTACCAAACAGACGCCCATGAAGCGCATTAAGGTGAAGACACCCGGCAAAGGAGGCGCAGTCAATGCAGCTGCAGCTGTCGCTAGCATGGCAGCTGCTGCAGTTGCGCCTCTAGGCAAACCAGAGCGTCGCAAGCGTCTGGGTGCTGCCTTGAAGGAGAAGCCAGTTGTGGAGCTGGATGACGCAGAGAATCCCATCACAAAGCTCATACAATTGCAGCAAACACGCAAGGAAAAGGAGCCAATCTTCGAACTGATAGCAAAGAACGGCAACGAAACGTCCAGGAGGCGGGAATTCGTCATGGAGGTGTCCGCCAGCGGCAGCACAGCCCGCGGCACAGGCAACAGTAAAAAACTGGCCAAACGCAATGCAGCGCAAGGTAATTTACAGTTTCTGTTTGATGTAGTTGTTGTCGTAAGCTTATTGAATTCTTGCTAATCGAGTTTATTCTATTACAGCGCTGCTGGAGTTGCTGGAATCAACGGAGCCACACAGCGGCAACATGGAACACGCCTTGGATAACAATGTGACGGCTGCAGCTGAAGCGACAGCTGTACACGATGTGCCCATGGTGTCAACAGCAGCAGGTCCTGTTCCCGGCATACTTATACTGCGCCAGAACAAGAAACGTAAGTTAACCATTTGGTTATGAAAAAGAAGAATTCGCCTTAAACACATTTATTGCAGCAGCTAAGAAAAAAGATGCTGTGGTCGTTGTCAAAGCCAATGCGGAGCCAGTTAAGGAAAAGGAAGCCAGGACAGAAGCTATACTTACAGCAACGGCAACAGAGGAAATCATCAGCAGCAACAACAACAATAGTAGTAGTAATAGCAGCAGCAGCAGCAACGATTCAAGTACAAATGAAGCTGCAAATGGCAGTGAGAGCACATTGAACACCTCAACGGGCAGCAACACCAGCGGCGTCAGCAGCAACAGCAGCAATGCAACCACAAGCAGCAGCGGCAACAGCAACAATGCAAGTGGCAGCGGCGGTGGTGCTGATGTCGGTGGTGGCGGCGGCGGTGGTGGAGTGCATATGAAGGAGCAGCTTATATATCTCAGTAAATTGTTGGATTTCGAGGTAAGAGTCACGTGAAATAAACTCAAACAGTTTGGTTAATAAATTTCCATATTGCAGGTGAGCTTCTCGGACTATCCCAAGGGTAATCACAATGAGTTTCTAACGATTGTAACACTATCCACAAATCCGCCACAAATCTGTCATGGCGTTGGCAAAAGTTGCGATGAATCACAGAATGCAGCTGCGCGTAATGCCTTAAAGATTCTGAGCGAACTGGGCCTAAACAATGCCAAGAAATAAGCCAAAATAAATTAACTAACTGCAATGCAAAACGCAAAACAAAAAAAAAAAAACAACTAAAAAAACACCCGTCCACAAATCAAACCTAAAAAAATCGAAACGAAACGAAACGAAACGAAATGAGAATGTCAAAGTTAAACTAATTGAAAATGATAAGAAAGCTGTGTGCAAATTGAAATGGAATGAAAACAATGCAAGAAACAGTACTTTTTGAAATAGCAAATTATTAGTTAATATACCTATTTATTTATTTATGTGCAAGTGGCCGCAATGTGCGTCGTTGTATTTTGTTTAAAACAATGTGCAGATTGCGCTAACTGCTGTTATTAATTTTTATTTATTTGTTGTTGAAAATTGATAAAACGATTGAACACATTCTGAGCCAAGTCAATGCGCAACGAAAACTCAAACATGTTAAGAAATAAAGTAATTAAAAATAATACAAAATAACTGAATAGCCTTATCGAAAAAGAGTCAAAGAAGAAGGAAAGAGCGAGAGAGAGCCAAGAAATATTGTTGCGGCATGTTGCAGACAATATGTTAATACTTAAAGTTAAGAATGATGAAAGATCGTTAGGCACTTGAATTGAATTGATGAACACTATTTAAACACTATAAAGAATAATAATGATAATAATAATAATAATAATATTTATTAGCTGCATGCGGCTGCTGAAATGCTTATGCAACGCTTTCAAAAAATAAATACAAAAATTTTGTTGCCACAAAGAGAAGAAACCAGAAAACGAAATTGAAATTGTGAAAGTTTGTGAAATTTTTAATTTATTTTTTCAAAGCCAAAAGGAAGCATAAGAACTGCTATCTGCTTGTGGTCAATTGTATGATGGAACTCGTCGAATAATGAATCTATATATATATGTATATCATTATATATATGTATATATATATAATACTATAATTATTATACTTAAATAACCACAAAACAAATATAACTCGCAGCTAAACAAATTTCGATTGTTGTTGGCAAATCGAAATTTGTTGGGCCCCCAACTTGCAACAATTTACGTGCAATTTCTTGCACTAAATTGTTGCAATTCGCGCGTTTGGGTGTTATTTGCTTGTGGTAGTAGTATATATCAACAAGAAGGAAATACAATTTACATAATCGTTAATTATTATAATTAAATGTTTAAAAAACCATTTTGTAAATGCTCAGTTTTTGGCGAACCCAACTAAAAACTGAGCATCTTTATGAATAGCGTGTTGTTTAAAATGTCCCCACTCAGTTTTTTGATTGTTTATTTGTTTTATCACACACTTACAGTTTGTTTTTGTTTAAATTGAATGTACAATAGCTTTTAATGATCCAGTAAACAGCACAGATTAAGCGTTAAGTTGCATTATGTCAAATTGTATTTTGTCGAAACGATTCTCGTTGCAACAATGTGCATGATTAAATTGATTTTTTTTGAATTGATTGAAAAATCGTACGAAATCTAAGCATAAGTCCCCATTACGAACACTTTAATAACACTTCCAGTATTAAAAAAAAAAGAATCACTCACATATACACACACATAAATACCTTAAATATATATATATCTCTTAATAAATAAATATACATTTCCTTAAATCGTGCACATTGTTTGCATGCGCTGAAGGCGGCCCCCCTTTTTCCCTGAGAAAAAACTGTTCATTTTGTTAGAAGATTTTGCAAATAACAAAAGGCATAAAACACAAATTAAGTATCTAAACTTTGCAAAATCTTCACAAAATTAATAAAAAAAAAACCGTACTATAATATGTCATAATTATGTTTATAAAGAAAGGAAACAAACTAATCTCTTCATTAAGACCAAAAAGGAAAACAAATAAAGGCATCTGAAGTTGTGAAACACACACACATTTATTAGATTTTAAGCCTGAACGTAAACATAATAATAATAATAATAATACAACAAATGGAACAACAACAAATGTTAGTCTTTAAACAAAAAGTCTTGTCTTTCGTGCGTACTACAAAAAAGTAAAAGAAAAAAGAAATGGAAAAAGATAACAACTATATATGATATGTAAACTGTAACAATTGTAATAAACATTCAAAATAAAGTTGAATATAAAGTCTTTGATTGAAATGGGTAGTAAAAGAGTGTAGATGGATTATATTATAACACATACTTACAGATATCCTATTACAATTCTCTACCTTTTGATTTATTACAGTTTTTTGGGTACATCATAAACTAATGGTATTAATTTATGGCCAACGGAATGTTAACTCAATAAAATGCCTTATGTAAAATATCATAAAAATTAGTGAAAATTATTTTCGAAATGAGAAAAAAACCAGGTGACAGTTGACAGGTGAGAAAGACGCAAATTAACGCTTGTTAATTTGACCAAAAAAAAACCATTTCGCAAGTCCAAGACAAAACCGTAAACGCATTAAATGCCTTATATGTTTATTGTTTTTATACTTTATTGATTATTGTTTGTCGGATGACTCACATACACATAACTCTAGATATGGACAAAAGATATGTATCTAAAAATTGAATGAACACCTTTTAAAGAGCAAACTGTATACAACTAACGGTTTGCTGTTGTTATGCGTAGGTGATATGATAGAAGTGAACTTAATGACATTATCTACAGTTGCTACTCGCTATAAACATTGAGTTATTGTTAAGATTGTCTAGCTGATAGATACATAGTTATATTAATTAAAATATATGCATATGTGTTGTTAGACATCAAATCATAAGAGAAGCAGACAAAGCAACACATTCTTTGTATTAGACACCAACAAATCATTTAAAATAAAACTAATTAATACTGTTTTTGGGTAAACATCAGTTTAACATGTTTACTTAAAATAATAAAAATACTTCAGTTGAGTTAAAATTTAGTTTTTGCTATTGAGAACTACTTGAATTCAGCTGGCTGCTTTACAAGTAAGAAAATAACAAATTTGAAGCTGTTTTTATACTCCCATTCTTATAATTTCTATGCTTTCCTATTAACACTTTTGTATCCTTATAATATGCCCATTTTACACCCTGTGCCCATTACAAATGGGTAAAAAAGGGTATAATGAATTTGTGTGAATGTATGTAACAGGCAGAAGGAAGCTTCTCCGACCCTATAAAGTATATATTCTTGATCAGTATCAATAGGCGAGTCGATTGATAACTGTCCGTCTGTCTGTCCACCCGTCTGTCTGTATGATCACGTGGATCTCAGCAACTATAAGAGCTAAAGACTTCAAATTTGGAATGTAGGTTCTTGAATACCCTAAGCAGATCAAGTTTATTTCAAATTTTCGATATCAATCCCCGTTTGTTTTGAAATTAGAAAAATCACCATAACATAGGCAATGTTAAAGCTAGAGACTTGAGATTTGGCACACATGATAAGAAACTTGGGCTTAATGTGTCCTGAAAATTTCATAGCGATGCCACGCCCCCTTCGTCTGATAGCAATAGCAGTATTATAGCTAGTTTTTTCGAAAATACTTTTGTTTTAAGACCTGCACAGGATATCCTACTGTCGCGCCTGCTCGACTTATCGACTTGTTTTATATCAATTGTTGCTATAGTTTTTGTTGTTTATTCAAGTTTATTGCCACAGCAACAACATCAATAATTTAGCTGTCCTGCTGCGAGGCAAAAAAAAAACATGTTTTTCTTGTGGTATTTGTGTTGTCGCCACAGTTTCGATAAGGGGGGGGGGTGCAACTACAGGTAAATACTTACATATGTAAGTATGTAAGTAGTACATGGGATGTCTGCCTTACGAGCTAAACATATACTTACATACATACTATCGTATTTAGGTGGTAGGCGCGTCTTCGCTTTCTCCGCTGGCATTTGGCTAGCGATTAAAATACAACTTTTAGTGGCAAATGCATAATAAATACATAAAATTAAATAAATGCCTTTGCCTTTGGATTTACCCTTGGCTTGCATATATATATATATATCTTTCTCTATATATATCTTTCTCTTTCTATCGCTTGCTTCCTCTAGCGCTCCCGTTTCCGTCTCAGCATCAGCTTGGACCCGGCAAAAATCAAAGCGTTGTTCGCATTTGCATATGCATTTCTTTAGGTGGCGCCCTGCCCTCTGCCCCCTGTCCCTCTACCTGTAACACCTGAAGCTGTAAATGCGCAGCCGGCACAATTTGTGCTCGTGTGTGTGTGTGTTTGTGTGTGTGTTTGCGTGTGTTGATTAATTTATGGCGCTGATAATAATCCGGCACCGGCTTCGGTATCGTCAACGTGTGTGATTATGAAATTTGTATTTTGTGGTTTTGGCGTTGCCAAAAGAAATCAATAATACGGCGGAGGAGTGAAAGAAGAGACAGAGGGCGGGCCAGGGAGAAAGAAAGAAAGAGAGAGAGTGAGTGAGAGAGAGGAGTGAGAAGAGTGCAGGAGAGTTGAAATTAACATGTGTTTGTCAGCGCCGGCAAGACATTAGTAATAACATATTCAGTTACATATGTAGCCACATCTCGCTCTCTCTCTCTCTCTCTCTCGCTCTCTCTCTCTGTCTTTCTTTGTGTGTGTGTGTGTGTATTGGTGTCTTGTATATGTGATGTAATAAGCGTTTGATTTTTATTATCTAGGGAATTGGGTTTTTGGATTTTTGGAATTTTTTTCGGAATTTACTGCGGAAATGGAAGTTTAACTCGGAAAACGTGTAATTAAACAAAACTAAGTATTAATTTAAGCATTTTTTTTGATTGTTATGGCTTTATATAAGGCCCTATATTAATTTACCAAAAAAAATATTTCATTTAAATGTTAACCGAAAAAAAATAACTAAAAAGATCTTTGGGAATCTTTTGCTTGGGCAATCGAGGCGAATGAAAGTGAAACTTTGTATAGTTTGAAACATTTGTTATTGTATTTGCTTCGTTTCGAGTTCGGCTGGTTTTTGATTTTGATTTATTTACTTGTTTGTTTTTTTTGAGCTGTCTGGTAATTTGGAATTTGACAAGCATTTAGAAGCCAGCGCCCATCTGTCTGTGGGAATCTTTCGAGCTATTCAAAATGAAATGAAATGAAATGCTAAGCATTTTACATTTTGGATTATATTGGTTTTTTTTTGAGGCATCCAGCGCCGTATCGAAAGCATAATCATTGTGTAAACCTGCATGCGGTTAAATTTCTTTTAATCATCTTTAATTAACTCATTTTTTTAGCTTTTTCCCTATGCGTGTGTAAAAACCAGAATATGTGTGATATTTGTATAAATAATGCCCTACAGTTATTGCTTTAATTTGGCTAGTAGCAGAGCTTTTAATGTCCAATGCATTTGCATTTATTTTGGTAACTTTGTTTCCTGTCGTGTGGTTAACATTTGACTGGCCGTTGATTAGTTTAATATGTCTATGGGCGTTATTTTAATTTTCACTTGATTTATTATGCCTATTAAGCTGGGTGAAAAGATTGCCATAAATTATGTAGTAATTGTAGAAATGCTCAATATTAGAAAAGAAATAGCTGAAACTCGATTATGAATGAATAACATACATAGCAAATACTTCAAAATATCATTAATATTTTATACATATGTCGCGGAAATATTATCCTCCCTAGTCAGGACAACATCATCTTGCATGTTATCAGCCATCGTTTTGTATAAATAAGGTTTGTTGTTTAAGTTATTTATGGATTAGTGCAGAGCGAGTCTTCGCTAACTGTTCTGTTCGATAACCAAAGAGAACGTCTGCCCATCACGTCAACTGTCATCGGACTGTTAGTTCCTTTTCCAACACTAGCAATGCATAGGGAGCCACACTCGACTCCAGTCCTGCTAAACCAGGGCTGATACAATGAAACAGCCATTCACACACAATCACACATTACGCGGACATGTCAAATCCTCTACCGCATATTACATTGTCCGACAAATACTATTTTATAAATTTAGAAGTCAATAATTTGCCTATAGAGAAAACCAATAATTACTGCATTTAAATCAACAATAGAGACATAATTATGAGGCACGTGCAGGAAGTAAAATATATAAATAAAAGGAAAAAATAGAAGCGCCCACATTTATTTAAACTAATCAACAATTAGCCGCAGGTGGGAATTATGCAAAATAAATAATAATAATAGCTTATAACAAATTATGCCTAAAGAAACATGTAGTTAAAATGAAGTGCCAACAATTGGATTACTTAGAGTTCAAGTGCAGAAGAATAACACTTGAGAGAAGTACAAAAGGAAGCATAATTATCAGTTAGACTGAGCTAGACAAAAAGAATCAGCAATATCATTAATATTTAATGGACTCATGCCAATTGATTGATAAAAAAGGCACAAGTGCCATTGCATAATGATTATTTTTATAACAATTTGAGGTATTTTGCATAAAAACGAATGTCTAGCAATGATTATGTGTCGAACTGATGGATGCCATAAAAAATAATAATAAAGAAAACAACACTTTAATATTGTCTAAGTAAATACCCTGTAGAAAAAAGTCTTAAAGGGTAAGTGAAACTTAATAAATGAAAGAAAAGCGACAATAGAGAGTTGGCATAATATGATGGAATGAATAGAAGTTGTATAAGTAAAAATGGTAGTTAAAATTACAATTGAAAATATAGATAGTTTATAGAGGATGCAAAATCAAATGTACACAAGATTCAAAATAGTAAGCGTAGAAATCTATTTACAGGGTATACCCGCCGTCGATTACTAACAATTTTAAAGCTCTCTTTTATAATAGTATTTATTGACGATTTCAGCGGATTTGTCAAGTTTTTGCCGTGGAAGAATTCAAGATAAATTTGCCAAATGAAAGAAAACATATGAAGTGTCATGTTTATAGATAAGGCGGACAAAAGGCTTAAGCAGCTTTTTGGCAACAATAAAAGAAATAAACAAAAAGCTAAATAGCAATAATAATGCTGGCAATGAGAACTGAAGCGTGCATAATTAAATTGTTCCCACTGTTTAATTAATGACAACAAAGAATGCCAACTAATAATAGCATTATTTAATTATTTATTTGAAGCCCAAAACCAAAAGAGAATATTAAATGATTATATACTTTAAGTACTGTTTGCTGCAGTTGTTGTTGTTGCTGTTGTCTCTGATCCTTCCTCTGATCCTTCCTTTAATCCTCCTCATTACGTATACGCTGCAGTTTGAACGCAAAGTCCTCAGGTGTCCAAGTGCCAAAGAGAGCATCTCCCAGTCGTATATAGGCCGTAAAGAGCGCATTATAGTTAATAATCGGTTTGTCCTCATACTGATCAGCGGGATCGGCAGCAACAACTAGCTGCAACAGCAACAGCATAGTTGCAACTGCAACAAGCAGGCAGCGACCGTGTGGAGGCAACAACATTATTAGTTATAGATCTTAATATATCAACTATTTTTGCTCGATTTCTTGTCAGTTTTATAGGCAAATTGCTGACATAAATTGCATGTTTAAACAGTTGGCTATTGTTGATTGTTGCATCGTGTTGTGGTCAGGCAAATAGTGTGTTTGGCTTGGCTTAAAACATGCGTTAAAAGCGGATCATGGACAAATGTTTCAACTCAAATTAAACGCTTGTTTTTTTCTTCTATGTATCTTCTTTTCCTGTGATGCCTCACAAAAAAAAATTGGCAAATCGTGCGATGAAGAACCACAAAGCTGATAAAGTAATTTGCATTTGATGTGCGTGATTGCTGCTCACATGACAACGCCAACGCCACCTACTCCATTAATCATTTTGGCCAAACTAACAGACATACCTCAAGTGCAGCTCACAAACAGCCGTTAAATTACCTCTTAAGGTAATTTAATTGATCGCACGAGCTTTTGTTTAAGTTTAATTAAAAACAAAAACAAAAAAAAAGAGTAAGATAAACAATTTTAGATTTGGGTCACACGATACTCAAAAGTTGGCTTAGCATCATTTTTTTTTTTGGTTATGCGGAAATTGTCAAATTCTTGCTGCTTTGACAGCTACCCCCTGCCCCCTTACCCATGCTCCCCTTACCATCCTTTCCCTTTCCACTGGCAAAGCCTTGAAATTAATGCTTTGCTTGATAAATTATTTAGATAAAAAAAAATTATATTAAATTAAACAAAATATTTTGTATATTGTATGCAGGTTGAAGTGTTCCATCTGTCACATGATATTCTGCTTCTTCTTCTTCTTCTTCTGCAACTTGTCTTGGCCAAATCGTGAGAAATAAGCTGCTGTCCAAAGTGAAAACGAAAGTGGCCATTTCCCAGCAAGACACATAAAGGGCCAAAATGCAGTTCGGATGTGTTGCAGCAGCAGCAACAGCAGCAGCAGCAACAGCAGCAGGTTGTCACCGGTTCCCAACAGCAACAACAACACCATCATCTCACAACAACATCATCATCATCTCACAGCATACGCAATCGATTGTGTTTCTGTTTCTGTTTGTATCTGTATCTTGTTTTTTTTGGTATCTTCTTCTTTTTTTGAACGCATATTATAAGACCGTATCGAGCTGCTGCTGCTGCTATGGATGCTGCTGCTCGTTGCTTGTTGGCTCGTCACATTTTGGCCAAATATTTGGATATCTTTCGGTTTTCAGTTTTCAGTTCAGTTCAGTTCAAGTTCGCGTCTCGAGCGGTTAAGTTTCGAGTTAACGCGTCGAGTTAACCCTGCATTCAAACGCATTAGCTGCAGGATAGGCATTAACAAGGACTTAAAAGGATATATTTATATTTATATCTGACAGGATAATGCTTTTGTGTTGCTTCGGTTACTGTGAAGTTGTATACTAAAAGTGTCTGAAAAAAATAAAACGAAAAACTCAAATACTAAACTACGAATTAAAAACAAAATATTTAAACTAAACTTAAAACTAAACAAAAGGTAAATTTTGAATTGTGCATGCAAGTAAAATATAAATAAAATCAGTTTAAATAAAAATTACAAGTACTGTCAACTGGAATTTTGTTTGTGCAACAAAGTGTGGATTAAATGGCGCTTAAAATTATGTATTTAAACTTTAACAGTTTCTCGAAATTGAATACTAAAGTTAAGGCAAATTAAATGATATTTAAGCTGACAATTAAAATATAAGAAAATCTCTAGTTGCACATATTTATGGCGAATAATAATATATATATATATATAAAGTGTATTTTAATAGTTAAATTAAATTTATTTAAAGTGTATTTATATTATTAAATATTCATTATATACAAAAATTAATTACATAATTTATAATAATATATTTTACATTTAAAGTGTATTTTTATAGTTAATTTATATTAAATTTAAGTGTATTTATATAATTAAATATTTATTATATAAAAAAACTTATTTCCTTATTTGTTATATAATATTTTACATTTAAAATGCTTTTTATAATTCATTTAAAATTTACTTAAAGTGTATTTATATAATTAAATATTTATTATATAAATAAAACTAATTTCCCTATTTATTATATTATATTTTACATTTAAAGTAAATTTTTGTAGTTCATTTAAATTTATTTAAAGTGTATTTATATAATTAAATATTTATTATATGTAAGAATTTATTACATTATTTATAATAATTTATTTTATATTTAAAGCGAATTTTTATAATTCATTTAAATTTATTTAAAGTCAATTTATATAACTAAATATTTATTATTTATATACAAAAATTAGTTACATTATTTATTATAATTATTTTACATTTTAAAGTATTTTTATTATAATTCATTTAAATTAATTTCAAGTGTATCTAAATAATTACCTTTTTGTCATATATAACAAACTAATATCTTTATTTATTATATTATATTTTACATTAAAAATTATTTTTTAATATTCATACTACTTTTAATATTGGTTCATTAAGGCTTAACTATATTGGACATTACACAGAGCGATATTCAAGTTTATTCAGTGTTATTTTAAGTGTTAGAATTGCATTTATGGCTTAAGCGAGTAGGAGATTGCTTGAAAATAGTCTCCTGATCCCTGGGATACTTGCAACTTTAGTAATCACTCCTAGTTTATTATAATTTATGCCATAAATCTCAGTTACTCCATATTGCTAATAAATAAGAGCAAATCCATTATTGATAAGTTTTGCAATTGTAAGAGCTGTATAAATGGACACACAAGTTTAGAAATTAAGTATATAATTCAGTAGCTAAAATAAACAGTTAATTTTCTTAAACAAAAGCTACAGTTAAAACAAACAACAATAATAACTGCTCTTCCTTAAAGCTTCTACAGAGATAATATCAATATTAAATTATATAATGATATCTTAATACGCACCAAGCCATTTCTCGTAGCATTAACACCCACAAAGTCTATTAAGTAATTGAAAAATAGCAATGCGGATATAGAATTGATGTTTGATAAAGTTTGAGTTAAACGACAGACACAATGCGATCAGCATAATTTGAAGTGGGGCACATTCTCAGCTTGTATTACGCACTCAATTAACGTCAGATGGCCATAATGACAGGCACTTGAGGAACATGTGTGAGAAAATCCCCAAAAGACTTTAATTTTATTTTAGTTTACTTTTTTTTTTTTGATTGATGTCATACACGAAACTTGAAGTACAAGTTAAGATCCTTTTGCTCATCCTGCTTGGCCATAAAAATATTTGTGCGATGAGTCTGAAGTGGGTTTCTTTATTAGATTGGCAAAAGCGAAACCAGTTCCCAGAGTAATTGACTGCGGGCAAATGATATCATTGAAGATTTATGGTTCTTAATACCCAAAAACGTGCTGCTAATTTATTGGCATCACAGCCAAAACAACAAATTATTTAAATTATTAAATCTCTAACAGAAAATATCTCAGTTTGTACTAGTATTATAATAATAATTACAGATTACAAAATGCGGAATCAATACGTTTACAAAATAGAGAAACATTTAATTTTTGGTCAGAATTTCAAAAAATCATTCAAAACGATTTAATGAGTTTATCCATTCACTTTTCAGCCAATGCTGCTATCAACTATGTATCTTTAAGATACTAGTATTGTATCTTCTTCTTCAACTGCTGCTCTGTCGAACTTTTGATGGATCATTTGATGATGAACAATGCAAAGTAAAAGAGTCAAAACAAAGTGAAATATGATCGACATGATGCGGCTAAATTTTGTGTAGGGGAATGCTTCCTCATTGTCCAACAGTACAAGTACTACTACTATTTACCATTGTTTAAGTCAAATCTGCTCTTGATATTGACCCTGAGTACGAAGATGTTGAATGTTGTCGAATGTCAAATGTAAATCGTTTTGT
Organism: Drosophila histrio; assembly: GCA_958299025.2. Classification (NCBI taxonomy): domain Eukaryota; kingdom Metazoa; phylum Arthropoda; class Insecta; order Diptera; family Drosophilidae; genus Drosophila; species Drosophila histrio. The sequence continues at coordinate 20,161,952 of OY729167.1, read as the reverse complement.
TACACTTTGTTTCAAGTTCACTTGGCATATGAAAATGCATTTGCATAATGAAACTGTAATTGTAAAATGGTAAATTGGTTTATGGCCAACAGTTCTTCATATAAGTATGTGCCTGTGGCATTTGTCAGCTGCTTGGCAAAGTCATTAAAATACAATTAGATGCTGCTGCTTAGATAGACATTATAGAACTGGTATGCTTACAGTTTATTGACATACACTTGGGTTATTGACTTGGCCAGGCCATAATACTTACTCATACTATTGGTATTTTCATTTCCATTTCCATTTGATTTGTAATAAACAAAGTAATTTGGCCGCTTAGAGGCGCGCCCTGAAAGCGTTTTAATTGTCAACAAATTAGTTTTGCATAGCATTATATATAATATTAAATAATTTTTACATCATCGACACACACACACACAACTTATATAATCGATTAAGTTATCAAATGTTTGCCGCAGACAGTTAAAATTGGAAAATAATTAAATGCTGAGTTTTTATATTACTATTTTCTCAAGTCTCGCTTTATTGTTGGAGGACAAACAAAGACAAAAATTGTTGGCAAATTGTTGGCAACTTCTGTCTGTATATTATTTATTTTTTATTATTAATATTATTATTCATTTATTTATACAATATATATATGGGTATTGTTTGATCGCCTTTTGTTGTCTGGTGTTCAATTTCATTTTGCGCACTTCATTTGACATGATGATATTCACAATGGATCGGTGGTTCACAAGTGCTTTGGGCTACCTTATACAATGCTCAATTTGTTTTCTTTCGATTGCCGGCCAATTTTCATGGCAACCCGCACTTGAAAGTTGCACAAAAACATGTCAAGTCTTTTTTTTTTGGTCGGCAAGTTCGTTTCCTAAGTCATTTCATTTTGTCAGGCAAACTGGCAAGTTCGTTTCCTAAGTCTTTCGCTTATATCAGTGTATTGATAATGAGCTGTCACTTAGTTGACCTTAGACATGTGTTGCTCTGACTAGCACCACCACCAACAGCACCACTTCAAAGTGGTTTCATTCAAATCAAATATTTTGACCAGAAGCATCATAATCATAATCATCAATTAGTCGCATTCTGATTCAACAATTAATCAATTTTTGGCTGTTGATTAATGAAAAGACATGGAATGACATTTACTGAAAATATAAATAGAAATAGAAATAGCTATTAGATTAATTTTTAAACAAACATGTTCTGTTGTTTTTGCTATACCCCTATTAAAATTAGGTGTTTGAACAATCTTTAGTCAATAATAGTCTGTCAACTCTAGCTGCAAAGCACATTGAAACTATTTCAGCTGTTTCCACTTTATTTGACAGCATTTATTTAGTATTAAAGCTTTATTATATCTAAAATTAAAAGCTACCATTAAGACCTGTCACTTTCAGTCATAACTTTTATTTGCAGTTGGAGTTTTACGATCGCAAAGCCTATAAAAATACTTATGAAATATGTAGATCAAACGGAAATGGAGACAACTATTTAAAGGTCATTCGCTACACACATGGCCAGTGGCTTCCTTTTATTGCAGTGCCAGTTTTCAGACATGATAACATACCTGATACCTCAGGCAAGACACGTATAAGGTCTATGCTTAAACTTGGCTTAAACTGACGAATCGAATGTGACGGTGATGATGTCCCACGCATTTGTCGTTGACAGTGCCAGTCAATAGTCTATGCACCACTCACATTTTGGCATTTGTTTTGATTTAATAAATCAGCATGGAATAGACTTAATATTGGTTACGTGTGAGCTAAAAAAAATGGGCACGCCTCAATGTGATTTCTTTTGCTGGTTGTTGTTGTTGTTGTTGTTGTCGTCGTGCTTGTTGTCGCTGTGTTTATGCTAATTAAGCGGCTCGATCTACTCTTACGTCTGCTGCAAAAGGCGTTTTATATTCAAATGTTTTCAACAGCATGTTCGTTTTAATCAATGAATGTTTATTGATTCATAATTTATCAATCAGCCTAATGCATAATGTAATCATTATTTTGTAATCGTCTGCAATTAACATATTATTTGATGTTTTTTTTTTGCTTGCAGCATGCCCCGTTTACGGTTACGATTACCACTGTCCCTTTTGGTGGTGCTGATGTCGCTGTTACTCGGAGGGAGAGTCCAGGCGCAGGGCAACTTTGAGGATGCGGACAAGGCGAACGATTATACGGATCAGCAGTATGACTTAAGGCATACAATTCCAGGAGAACCTGGCGTCGATTATCCCATATTGAGTGAGGTGCCCAAGACGAGCTTTGTGTGCAAGGGCAGGCATGAAGGTACTGGCATCGCTTACTGTTTCCTTTTGGCAATCACTTCATCTTCACTTTATCTCTTTTCTTCGCCAACAGGTTACTATGCGGATGTGGAGAGTCGTTGTCAGGCGTTTCGCATTTGCGCCCACACCGCACGCTCTGCCCAAGGCTTTGGCTTCCTTTGTCCCAATGGCACCATTTTTAGCCAGCAGAAGTTTGTCTGCGATTGGTATCGTAATGTAGACTGCGATGTCTCGGAGCGTTACTATGACATGAATCGGGAACATAGCGTGGGCAGCACACAGCAGATGATGGAACGTGTACGTCAAATGATGGAGTATCCCACAATGACCATAACAAAGGCATTGCAGCAGCAGCAGCAGCAACAGCCACAGATTCCACACCATACGCTAAGCAAGGATCTGAGCAGTCTCAGTGGTGTCTGGACCCAACCGGCTGCAGTTAATGCCGGCAAACAGGTGGTGCTGCGTGGCGAGGATATCAAGAGTGAACCACTGCCCGCACCAGCTGCAAAAGCAACTGCTGCGACAGGAGAAGAAGACGCCGCCGATGACATCTATGTAAACTCTCTGGGTGAACTCTCCTCCGATCCGGGCATACAATTTGATCATACGAATGCTCACATCGTTGCCGAATATCCACGTGAACATCATTACCAGAAGCAAAAGACCTTTGCCGAGCGCGTCAATGCGGGTTTGGAGGAACCAGAGGATGCCCCCGATGCTGCCCAGGAGCAAATGGCCCCCGAGTACATCAAGCATATACGCAACACAAAGGATGAGGCAACGCAATTGGATTTCGTTTCGAATATCAACAATTTACTCGAGGAAGTCTCCACGGATTTGGATCCCAGTGTTTCGGGTTATCAATCGATGAGTCCGCAGAAGTTGAAGCAACCATTTAGATTCCTTAGTCGTGGCTTCGCCATGCAATCGGGCAATGGAGATAAGGTTGCCGACAAGTCGCCCCATCCCTATGTGTACAACAAACCCAAACAGACGCCGGGCACAGTGAGATTTACGGTAAGAATATGAATAGAATAATTTAGCTGACTTCGCTACACAGAGAGAAATAAACGTATGATCTCAAATTTAGTATTTGCGAGCCCTAAAACCCATGCTTGATATACTGTAAGTATATATTATGGAAAGTGAGCACAGAAATTCTTTAATTAAGTACATTATATCTTTATGTTAGCGCAAAAAAGCAAGCACAACTCTCGATCTACTAGAAATGAGTGCGTATGTTCTTTATATAAGCGAAAACTCACAGCACCAGTTAGTAAAATCTTAAAACAAGACTGTTAAGTCTTAAATGAAGACATGCAAATTGGTTTTAGTTGTTTTTAAACAGTTACAGAGCTTTAGTTACTCAACTTAAGTTTAAATTGCACTTGAATTAATTATAAACGACTTATTTCAAGTACGTTTTGAGTTAACGTTTAAATATAAATATTAAAAAATACTAGAATACTTTAACTTTTAAACTTTAAATAATATTTAACTCCTCGACTTCTTAATTTAAATCTTAGTTAGCTAAAAAGTTTGGAAAGATGGGTTTTTGGGTACAGAATACTTGATTTTTCTACTCTGTGTATCTATCACTTCTATCTCTTCTGTCTCTCGCTCTCACTTTCAACTTTTATCCTCTCTCTCTCTCTCACGCTCTCTCTTCACATTTAACTACTACTCTCGCTACTCTGTCTGTCGTCTATTTACATCCATCTTAAACCACACAAAAACCACATTCACAACTAAAGCCCAATGAGATACCCATTGATGCTCACAAAGACACTGAACACAAGTTCAAATTCAATGTTGATAAAACCACCAGCAGCATAGCAACAACAACAACAACCACTGAAGCTGTCATTGCAGCTGATGTGGAACCTTTGTTAATTGCACCGGCAGAGGTAGAAGACACCACAAAAACAACCACAACCACAACAACTAGCACCACAACACCACGCACCACAATTGAACCAATTGCTGGCGTTGTCAACTACAGCAGGGAAGAGCCTGTGATTGAATCCATCAATCAAGCTGCTGCACTTAGTGCCAGTCATACATTCTTTGAGCAAGTGCAGCAGGAGATTGCACCACTTGACCCACTAGTGGCTGACAAGGCTGATGTGCATGTGCAGGCGGAGAAGTTGCTGGTAGCGGGCGTTAAACTGACCTCCCACGATGAGGAGACAGCATTGCACACAAATCACTTAACAGCAGGCAGACCAGACACCACTAGAAGCACCACCAGCAGAAGCACCACCAGCAGAGGCACCACCACCAGCAGAAGCACCCCCAGCAGAAGCAGCACCAGCAGAGGCACCACCACCAGCAGAAGCACCCCCAGCAGAAGCACCCCCAGTAGAAGCACCACCAGCAGAGGCACCACCAGCCGAGGCACCTCCAGCAGAAGCCCCAACCGCACCACCACACCTGCCATGAGCACCTCAACAGAGACTGTCACAGAGATAAGCAGCACTCAGGAGCGCATACGTGGCTATCGACGCTTTGCACAGAAGCGTGTTGTTGGCGGCAACAGTTTGCGACGCACCACAACACCAACCACCAGCAGAAGCAGCAGCAGCACCACCACCACCACACAACGCACAACAACGCCCACTCGCAGCTATTTGGAACGTTTGGCGGCAAGTCGTCTGCGTTTATCGCGCTTATCGCTGGCCACAAAACCCACAGCAGCAACAAGCACAGCGGCAACTGCCACGACAACAACAACAACAACCACAACAACAACACAGCGCACCACCGCATCACCTTTGTCGCCAGTTCGCTCTACAGGAGACTTGGGTCCAAATAAAAAATTGTCTGTGCGTCATCTGGAAAAGGAAATTGGACAACCCAAGGCGAGTTGGGATAGCGTGCAGAGCAACTTGCAACGCTTTCAAGTGCAACGCGGCAATCGTGTCTATACGCCAGCAACACGCGCCAGCGGCAGCAGCAGCACCACCACCAGCAGCAGCATTAGCAGCAGCATCAGCAGCAGCAGCAGACCCACTGTGAGCGCAACATCACAACGTGGTCGCAATCGTCATGTCAACTATAGAACGCAGGCACCACAGCAACAACGCACACGCGGCACCACAACAACAACAACAGCAACAACAACAATACCACGTGCAACGACAACAACCACACAACGTCCCACAGCTGCAGCAGCATTGTCCACACTAACACAACAAATCTCAGCCATTGCAGCGGGCTATACATACACACCTCCACAAACACACAACTTCAATGCACCCACAACAACACAAACACATCAACAACATGCACAACAACCACTACAAATACTGCAAACCACTTCAAGCCTATCTCCTTCCTCTGCCTTCCTGCCCTTTGATAAGTTAACTCGTGCAATTGTTGATGAATCCATTTTACAGAACTTTAAGAGCAGCCACGCCCAAAGAGGCAACGTTCAACAACAGCAACAACAGCAGCAACAACAACAACAACAGAGGCAGCAGCAACGAGTATCAAAGCCAACAGCTACAAATGATGCCAGCAACAACTACAATTATGCCAAGCCAGCAGCAGCAGCAGCACCAGGCAAGCAACAGCAACAACATTATATAATATAGTTATCGATTTCGATTTAGATAATGTAATTATATTTATTTCCAATCTTTGATATTATAGCACTTGCTAGTCTGACCATACCACAACGTCCAGTTGCATTGCAACAGCAACAACAGCAACCGCAGCGACAACAGCAGCCGCAGCAGCCGCAGCAACAGCAGCAGCAGCGACAACAGCAGCCCCAGCAACAACAGCAGCAGCGACAACAGCAGCAGCAGCGACAACAGCAGCAGCAGCAACAACTGCCACTAAAACAACAGCAGCCACAGCAACAGCAGCACCAACAGCAGCAGCAGCAACAACTACCACAACAACAACCGCCACAAATTGTGTTGCCCACACAGCCAGGCATTGTTATTGCTCGCGCCGAGGGACAACGCATATCTCCGAATTCTGCCGGCAACATCATTTCATCTCTGATCAATCAGCCTCAATCAAAGAACACGCAATCAAGCTCATATGTTGCACTAAGCGATTTTTTGAACAATAAATTTGGCAGCAGCAACAATGAACAACAGCAACCACAACAACAGCAGAAACAACCACAGCTTCAACAGCAACAGCAGCAACAACCACAGCTACAACAGCAACAACAACAACAGCTGCAACAACCACAACTTCAACAGCAGCAACAACAACAGCTGAGCTACATAACACAACAATATCAACAGCAGCAACAGCAGCCACAACAGATTCGTCAGCAGCAACAGCAGCCGCAACAACAGCTGCGTCAGCCACAGCAATATCAAGCACAACAACAGCAGCAGCAGCAACATTTCCGTGTACAGCAGCAGCAGCAACAACAACAGCAACCCATCAGCTATCAAATGCAATACCAACATCCCATCCAGCAGCAGCAGCAACACTTCCAGCAGCAACAGCAATCGCATCGTCCTTCCATACAATCCATACAACAACCTTATCTCACACCCAATATATTTGTGCCCTACCAGCAACAGCAGCAACTACTGCCACTCTTTCCACCTCTGGCAGCAGCAGCTGCTGCTGGCAAATTGTCGCATATTGCTGGCGGACGGCAGCAGGTCGATCATCTGAATGTGCAATTGCCGACATTGCCAAACGGTTTGATACCTGCACCAACATTGCAGGTGGCCCAAAAGCGCAGCGACTTGAAGGCCAATCAGTTGCAGCTGACCAGCAACAACAACAACAATAAAGCTGCAACAATGGATCAGGGACAGGAGATTGCCTTCTATACCGGACGCACATCCTACCAGGTGCCACAGAGCAGCGTTGGCCGTTTACCCAATGATGTGACGCATCTGAGGCGTCTACGACAGCGTCGTCATTGAGGATTGAGATTAAAGGAGAAGGAGGAGTTTAAGGAGCAGCAGGCTGAACAGGATCAGACCCGAGTGAGATTACTACTAGAAGGCTAAGTTATTATTTATATTCCTTAAGTTATTTTAATGCAATTGTAAAATATATCCCTATGAAATCATACTCAATCCGTGTTTTCTTTAACTCTATTCATGAAATCATTTACAGCTTATTGGTACTTTAAATTTGAGCTATGGATAGACTGTCAATCAGTTGATCAATCATAATAAAGGAAAGTAATTGCTTTGATTCAATTTTGACTCTCTGGAAAATCAATCACTATATATAAAACAATCCATTAACTCACCATGTTCTAAAAACTAATTGATAAATAAAACGACGCATATTTTGAAAACGAATCTTTGGATTTTTCATTGTGAGATTAAGATTTATTGTTTAATGCTTATGTGTGTTTCGAATTTGACCTTATAATGATATTGAATACAAATACAATACAATGTTTATTCTTTTACATGTTAGCTAGCGTAATTATCATTATTATTTAATTATAAATATATTTATAAATATTTTTCATATTATTTATATTTCTATATATATATGTTTGTATATATATATATATTGTTTTACAATAATCCATTTTGAATAGTTTTCGAATGTTCGTACTTAAGTTTTTTGTTTTGCTTTGTTTTGTTTTACTTTTTTAATTGCTGTCAAACATTTTCTATTTACGGTTAAATACTTAAATTAATTAATGCTGTGCACAATGCATATATCATTATCTTTATCATTATTATAAATGTAATTAAACGTTATGGCATGGAGTATTTGTTTATACATACAAAATTCAACTAAATTATCAATTGGCATATGCATGAAAATAGTCAATACACAAAATATATATCATAATTAATGCATTAAATAATTAAGTCCGTGATGCAAGCAGCAATTGGATGCGACAGAAAACCAGGTCAAAATATAGAATTAATTACAACTAAAAAGGTACTACAGTAAGGTAGTTACTAACTATTGAATATCTAAATATGTATATGTATATATATGTATTTATAATTGAAATAATTTAAATAATAATATTTATAAACAATTTAACGGACGCTAACTCGCATCGCAGCCTACACAAAATGTACAGCAATTTTTTACATAAGATTAAAAAGGGATCTGTATTGGGATCGGGCGTAATCCTGTTGCAGTCAGCGATAAGTCTCGTTTTAGTGCACTTTCATTTATCATCAATATTTACAGAGATGCTGTGAACACCTAGTTAAGGATTATGTTGTGAATTCAACGTGCGCTCAGCGCTTGACGACCATACGACATTTCTGCACGCGCACGCGTACTCAGGGAAGCGAATTGACATTAAATGTTGGCGGCGGCGGCGGTGGCACAACCACAACTGGTTCGATTTGTGGCAACACTTCCGCTTCATCCGTTGCATCCTTTTCCGGCGTATGCTGCTCACAAAACACTTTGCGATCCTCCTCGCTTAGACTCCAGCTGGCGGCACGTGCACAGGGCACATGAGCAGCCGCTTTGCAGGCACGCTGAAAGCAACAGATATTCGCTCCGGGCTGAGCACAATGCACACATTGATAGCGTGTACTGTCCCAGACTGCGGCATCCAGGCCATTGACATGAGCGCCAATCAATTGAATATCATTGGCCCACACAGCGCAATCCTCGTGCAGCCAAATCTCGTAGCCATGCTCAGAGGTCTTTGACATGCCGCGAAACGTCTCAATGAACTTCGCCTCGTGGCTGCAATCGAGGGGATCCTGTGACGAACACTGAGATTCATTCTGATCATCGCTGTAGGAGTAGGCGCTCTCATGGGTTTGCTTGCGTTTACGCTTATGCTGCAAGGAATTAAGAAGATTAATGAATGATATATAATCTAGTAATATAATCTCTCTATTAATGCTTACCATGGTGATCTTGGGCGCCTGCATAATGTTGGCCAGCGTGGCGGGTATCACGGGCAGATTGCGTTCCTGCAGCTTGACCATATCGCTGCGCTTTCGCTTGCTCACAAACAATCCATCGACATCCTGGGCCGATGGCACCTGCAATGCAGCTCGATACTCCTCACAGTCAATCGATACCAGATAGGGCCCAAAGAGATCTCCCAGTCCAAGTTTGTGCGGACCACGCTTACAAAACACACATATCCAACTGGAATCTGTGGTGTCCGCATCGTAGCGATTGCTTAACGTCGAACTGTGCATTCCTCGCAGATTCTTGCGCTCGTGCGACGCCTTTGTTTGCTTCTTCTTCGTCTGCTTCTCGTTGACATCCTCCGCATTGTGGGTATTCTTAATGCTGATACTTCCATCGGGTTTGATCAGTATAAAGGGTGACTTGAACCTGAGATCTGCAGCTGCTGCCGAGGAGCCAACGCCATTGCTGCTCTCCCGATATGGCGCCGGCGTGCTGTCCTCATCCGTGCTAAAAGGTTTCCGAGTTGCCGCTCCCTTCTTTCCATTCTGCTTGGCTGCATTCTTGCCCGTCGCCTTCTTGCCCTTTGCTGCCGTTGCCTTCTTCTTTTTCTTGCCATTGTTGTTGGCCTTAGGAGTGATTGTCTTGGTGGCAGCTGCCTCGTTCAGTTTGCGTGCCGCAAGTGCCGCTGCAGCTGCTGCCGATGTGCTCGGCTTATCATCGTCGCTGTCGAGTTGCACAGTCTCGATTTCTGCTTCGATTTGAGGCAGCTGTTTCTTTTTTGCTGCCGTTTTCTTGGGCTTCACTTGCTCCTCGATGGTAAAGCGCAGCAGGGAGGGATCCATGCCCATGGACATTCTGCGCTGTGGCATGCAACGTGTGGTCGGCGGGCGTGGCAATACTTTAACAGCTGCAGGTGACGGCGTGTCTTCCTTCACCTCTGTTAATGCTGCTGGACTGTGTATGGGACTCGGCATCGTTGACTTCATGGCCGCCTTCGTTGCCATGGGTCGCAGTTCGGGCGTTGGCGTTGGTGTGGGCGTGGCAACAGTTGGTGGTGTACTAATCACAGCTGGCTTCTCCTCCACTATCGCTTTGGTCTGTGCTAATTGCGCGCTTAAGTCATGCTCCGTTTCAGTTACTCTGCTTTGCGGTTCATCCTCGATGCCGGCAAACATTTCCTCCAGCTTATCCTCCACCTCATTGAAGTGGCAAGGCTCTGTGGTCGCTGTTGCAGTCTCATTTACCGCTGCTGCTGCTGCTGATGATTGTGCTTGTGGTGGCGATTGCTTCTCTGCCGGCGACTGCACTTCATCCTCATCATCATGCACACTCACCGCTGGCCGCGCATCAATGTCGCCCTGTTCCACAAGCGCTGGCGACGCGGGCGTATCGGTAATGGCCTTATTACTATTATCGAGCTGCGGTTCCTGTTGCTGCTCCTGCTGTTTACGCTGTGGCGCCTCACTCCGCTGACTGCTGCGGCTGCTGTGCGTGACGGCGCTGGAACTGCTCGAGCTGCTGCTGCTGCTATTACTCTGCGGACTTGGCGGCGGCAGCTTGCTGTCAATTGTTGGTTCTTTTGTGCTGGCAACCACAGTTGCGTCCAGAGAAGGCTCCTCATCCTGCTGGCGACGCTGCAGCTGTTGTTGCTCTGTCAGATTGCGTTGCAGCAGCGCCTGACGTTGCTTCTTGGTCTTGGGATTGTCTGTATCATTGTACAAAGAGGAGCTATTGCTATTCTCGGTTGCCGCAGCAGCTGGCGGCGTTGCAGCCCGTCCATTCTCCTGCGGCAGTTCGTGCGGCTGCTGTTCCTTCAGACTAAAGGGCTGAAACTCGCCTCCGTTCTTGGGAGATTGCTTGGGACTGCAACTGTTGCTGTGCGGACTTGGTGTGCGTTGCCTTTTCAGATTTAAATTCAACTTTAAATTCTCGCTGGGCGTCAGACGCATCACTTGACTGGACTTGCGTTTGCGTCGCTTGCGACTATTGCTGCTGTTGCTGTTGGACTCCAGTGACTCCTCATTCGATGTGGTCATATAGGGGGATTCTGGCGCCTCAACCAATTGGGGTTTATCATCGGCATTGCTGCCACGATATGCTGCCGTTGTGGATAGATCTGTAATGATCGTTTGTGCCTCGTCTTGCGCCTCATCCTCTGGCTTGTGCTTGGACATATCGAGATTCGTCAGTTGCGTATTGCGGGAATGCATTTGCGGCGTGTGTGTTTGTTGCAGCGCTTGTTGTTGTTGTTGCTGTTGAAACTGTGGTGGCGGTGGTGCTGGTGGTGCTAAATGCTGATAGTGTAAATGTTGTTGCTGCTGCTGCTCCGGCTGCATGTGTTGCTGCTGATGCTGCTGCGATTGCTGTGGTGCATAGCCACCAACATTTGCATGCAACGGATGATGCAGATGCAGCTGATTGTAGTCCAGTGGCGACTGCGGCGTTGGCGGTGTCTGTGGTCCATTGTATTTCATGTTCGCAGGCGGCGGCGGCGTCATGTTGTAAGCCTGCTGCTGATGCTGATGTTGCTGATAGTTGCGCAGTGGCGAGGCTATAAAAACGAAGACGAATAAACTGATTAACAATAGTTCAATTTACGCATAATTGCTTCGTTGACTTACGCTTCTTTGCCGCATGCTGCTGCTGTTGCATGTTGTGCGTTGCCAGCTTGCCTGTGGCGCCTCCCACATAACTGCAGTCCTTGCCACTTAAATCTGAACTTTTTTGCATGCTTTTCAGCTGCGTTAACTTGAAGTTCTCATCACGATTGTGCATATAATGCGGCGGCGGCACATTATTATTGCCACTGCTGTTGTTATTGTTGCTGCTGTTGTTGCCATTGCCGTTGCCACTGCTGCTGCTGCTACTACTGTTGTTGTTGTGGCTGTTGCTGTTGTTATTGTTGGGCGGGGTACTTGGCGGCGGTGGCAACAACGATTCACAATCAGCTGCCCCAGCACCATTGGCATTCAAATATTTACTTGCAACGCTTGCAGGCGACGCCGAGGCGGACAGACCTCCGCCCAGATGTCCTTGCTGCGCACTGTGCTGTGATCCTGCGGGCGTATTTGTGGTCAGATTGTGACTGTGTGTGTGCGAAAAGAAGAGATATCAAATGTAGTTAATGTAAAATATGCTTAAGCGGAATACTTTCTGTTCAGTTTACACTTTATTCTCATTACTACTGTGTTTACGCAATGAAATTCATGTATATTTATATGAAAAACATGATATATATTCAGTTTATGCCATGAAATATATCATACCACTACAATTAATTCGAAAAAAACATAAAATTCATAAGCTCTTCAAGTTGAATACATGAAATGAAAGTGATTCTTTCAACTTAAATACATAAAATGATAGCATAATCATGTTAAATAAAGGCCATCAATATCACAAGAATTGAATCGTAATAATTACTGAGTTCTTGACATGATATTAGTGATATCTTCAAGTTGAATACATGAAATAATAAACTAAACACAGCAATATTAAAATAACTTGGCATAAACATTGTGAAAAGTGTGACCAGGTCAGCAAAGTGTTGCTTACATCGTTGGGTAGTTGGGAGGCGCATGCAGATGAGATTGTTGCTGTTGTTGTTGCTGCTGCTGCTGTTGCTGCGATTGTTGTTGTTGTTGCTGCTGCTGCTGTTGTTGGCCAGATTTAAGCGTCGGCGCAGCGCTGCGACTCGATTGCAGCGACAGATCCATGGAGTCAAAAGGCAATGTTCCAGTATATGGCGGCGCCAGCAAAGGATTCATTTGATGATGATGATCCAGCTGCAAGGCAGAACAATTAGTTACAAGATTGTTATCAAAAACAACAAGGAAAAGATAAAAAGCAAAAAAGAATAGGGGGAACTGGAGAAGCAACAACAATACATAGGAATATCAACTACGGCGGGACTTTGGAGAGAGATTTTGGTGCATGCGACGAAACGAAACGAAACGGAAACGGAAACTACGCTTAATTACGTTTTTATGATTGGCCGACATAAAATTGTAAATGGCATCTGGAGGCGGCGGCGGTTGGGCGGATGCATGCCAGGCCAATGGGGAACGGACCATGGGCCGCTCATTGGACATGTGCGCCAATTGCGGCTGTCGCGGTATATACGATGGTATCTGCAGAGATTAGGGCAGCAATTTCAGCATCAACAGTCCGTGTTCAGGCGTCGAATACTTACTTGCAGGGGATTCCATGAGGGATTCTGTGCCGCTTGACTCAAATGTCCGTGCGGATGATTGTTGTTGGACATGATTAACTAGGCTAGAGTTCAACACAACTAACTGAGATCCTACACATATAAACCATTAAGTAGTAACTAGCAGAAGTGACAAACACACACGGTCAGGGCGGCGACGCAGGAGCAAAGGGAGTAGAAGGCGGCGATGGCAGATACGCCGACGTAAGGAATTCTTTACCGGCACGAAGCGAAGGGCAGGATAATTGTGTCAACAAGGATCTATTTGCAATTTCCACCTGCCAGAGTAACTAACACATAACTCTGTTTTGTTATCGAAAAGAAAATAAACTAGCACTGTCTATATAAAGGCCATACGGCATATGAGTGCTGTGTCCTGTCGCCCATTTGTTTACAGTGCTGTCAGCGAAAGAATCGATTGTCACACGGATGTCATTGTTCGAAGAATTATCTAATTTCAATTGATGACATTCATAATCGAGTATAAACAAAATTCGCACGCACTTTTTTTTCACACCATCCATACAACCATATCCACCCACTTGCAAAAGTTTTCAGCGAGCGGTCCTTGCGCGATAACAAAACGCAGACAGTCGATAATTTATCGACAGTCGACAGCGTTGTTTTGCATGCCTGTCCCTGGTATTTAATGCTGCTGCCTTCGGCTGGGCGCTACGCGACAAACACGCGGTCTTTGTATCAATGAATGTTTGTTTGCCTTATGGCATTTGCACTTCCATCTTCCATTTGCCGTATTGTTTGATAATTAAATGCGGTTAGAACAATATGATTGGCAGGGCATATGTGAGTATTAGTTTGGGGAGTTTTTGCTTGATAATTAGCACCGATTTGCAAAATACCTCAATCTTTCCTTCTCTCTCACTCAAGTGCAGCGCATTGCAGCTTCGTTGTGACTGTTTTTGCGAATTTCTTGTTTTGGGCCGAAAAGGCAGGCCAAAACCAAGCCTTGTCGAATTGCACAAACACACGCACTTTGTTGCTAGCACATTGTAATGCCTCTTTGATTAAATGTTGTCACTTATCCACAAATGCCGCAGTATATTCACTTGTTTTCTTTCGTAGTTTTTATTTGTTTCAAACAAAATGTAATTTACGTGTGCTTCAGCTTCTGTGTTATGAGTATGTCTGTATGTGTGTGTGTGTCCGTGTGTATGTGAGTTTGCTAGTTCATTACTGGAGTTGGTGAATCGCAATACTGGTTCCGTTTGAAGTGCAACATTGAGAAGTCAAACACTGCAAACCGGTAGCATTTAATATTTAAATTAAACAAAGCTATATCTATAAATATAAATAGTTGTTAAAATGTATTTAAATTATAATGCGCATAATAACAATTTGGCACATTGCAGCAGCAAAGCAATCAGCTTATTGTCATGTACCTCCAAGCCGATACAATCGCCACTGCAGTCGTGCGATTAATTGAAAATTTTTATCAGTGCGTTTCCCGCAAAAAAAAAGGTAAATGCATTTCTTGAAGTCACAAAATACAGACAGTTATAAATAAAATCATGCAACGTGGTGCATTTATTGTTTTCGAAGGTGTCGACCGCACAGGCAAAACAACGCAGACCCGGCTACTGTGTTAGTATTCAAGACAAAGAAACAACAATTGATAATTAATCTTCGATGTTTGCGCAGTAGAGCGGTTGATAAAGAATGGAATCAAAGCAAAGCTGATTTGCTTTCCGGAACGGTCTTCGGCCATTGGTCAGGTTATAAACTCATATCTGACCAATGCCCAAGACCTGCCCGATGAAGTTATCCACTTGATGTTCTCAGCAAATCGCTGGGAGCACATGAAGAACATCCAGCAAGAACTCTTGGCCGGCACAACATTGATATGCGATCGTTATGCCTACTCTGGTGCCGCATACACGGTGGCCAAGGGACTCGACTTCAACTGGTGCTGTGCACCTGACCGTGGACTCATTAAACCCGACACCGTCTTCTACCTGAAGGCCAAACCCGATGATCTAATTGCACGTGGTAGCTACGGCGAGGAACGGTTTGTAGAAGGAAAACAACTACATACATATATGCACTTTTATCTTATCGCATCTTAGCTTTGCCGTTGCAGTTATGAGAAACTGGAGTTCCAGCATAAAGTGGCCGAGGTATTTGATAGATTTTGCAGCCAAGAGTCGAGTTATTGGCATGAATTTGATGCCAACAAACCTGCAGAAGATCTCCATGAGCAAATTGCTGAGCTGGCGAAAATACTGTTGAAACAAATACCGGAAAATTCGCTGGAGAAGCTCACCTAAAAGAGGATTTACTTGATTTACGCCTATAGCGATTATGCACGCGATTAAGCTATAAATTACCATTTATAATATATTTCAGAATGGCGCATTGATAAATGCATTGCCAACGCTTAAAATTAGTTTAAATGTAAATGTAAAACGCAAACCGCATGTGCTGTATAAATCCCATTGATTAATGACCAGGTGTTGTTTTTTTTTTTTTTGGTTGCTTCATTGTATTTAACATATATCTTAATCATACAATTTCGTGTTAACGGCTAAAAACCACAGCAATTAAATAATTTACGCCTTCAACTTAGTTGCTAAATGATCTAATTCCAATGTGTTTGGCACTTTGGTCCCAAAAATGCTGTAAGTGCGCTTCAATTCCATTAATAGTTGTCATAATCCAAATCCGCACGCCGACTGCGTGTTCCAGCAGCAGTAGCAGCAACACCACCTGACTTGGGAGCACGGGTATGCAGTGTCAACTGGCGATAGCCCACACCTGGTGTATAATCAATTACTGGGCCGGCACGTGTACGCAAATTGGACAGATTGTTACTGAAACGCTTCTGTGCCTGATGATAGGAGGCAATGTCGCCATAGCTGTGCTTTGGCCACATACACTCACATCCCGAGGGAACTGTGCGAGTCTCCGACTCCCAACAGCCACTGCCTTCATTTAAGCGTATCAAATGTATGGTGCGATTCAGCTGGATACACGCAAATCCTGTGGCCGAACAGATCTATAAGTAGTAAATAAAGAAAGTGTTTGTAGTATTTTCGGTAAGTCAAATTGTTGACGACCCTGTCTTTATTCTGTAAAATATACACCAAAACGGTTTTATCTGTGCTTGCGAGCCAAAGCTCACGGCTATAGTGCTAAAACTGCTCCTGTAAGTAATATTTACTATTTACAAAGCTCACTGCTGTAGTGCCAAAACTGCTCTTGTAAATATTATTTACTATTTACAAGAGCTGTTTTAGCACTATAGCCGTGAGCTTTGGCGCATCTGCATGATCTGCTTAGGACATACAGGAAACTACGTGCCAATGTTGTGTCTCTAGCTTGTATAGTTTTTGAATTTAGATGTTTATATACAGACGGACAAACGGATAAAGAATATTTGGTAATTTACTAACTTGCGGTTTCTGTTCGCTTTTACCAATTAATAGTTTCTTTGTATTTTTGAAGTATACGCACCTCACGCTTCTCACCCGGTCTTTCGTTAAGTAGAGCACGCAGCAGCGGCAACTCATTGCTGCGGAAATTGTAGTTCTCGTAGTTCTGCAACCTGGGCGGCAATGGAGCATAGTTGTTGGCACAGGTAACCTCCACATAATGATTTGGACGATATTCGCCATTGTCCAGCTTAATGGTTACTCTCTTGGTGGGACACAACGATTGATAGGTGACCTGCAAGAGAAGATTTGTATAGTATTGTTGTTTGATTGATGTACTACAATATTTCCATCTTAACTTACTCCTTCACTGCCGCTAACAGTGCTGCTGTATTGTGATTGTGGTGACATTACGCTGCGCACGCGCCGCTTGCGTACATTTTGTATGCCATAAGGCAGCTGGTCGCTCAGCTCATCCGCATCCATTTTGGCCACCGCATAGTCCTCCTCGCCCTCAAAGTCAATGCCGTCGGCGTCAACATTCAGCTGACCTCCAGCTCCATCTCCGGTTCCAGCCGCATGCCTGCAATTGCATATCCATAGAAATTAAAGCTTTGGCAATGAATTAGCGACGCTGCCGGAAACCGGTTGCAACCGCCTGTAAAATGCGCTTTTAGACTAACTATATAAAAAAAATAGGAAAATGGGAAAATCGTTGGAAAATACGCTTTTGACGTTTGTTATTTGCCTGGCGCTAGATAGTTCCATCTTTCTATTCTTTTTTTTTTTTACATTTTCCAGCTGGCCAACAAAAGCGCATCATTTTGCATTCAACTGCAGCAAATGCCAATGAATTTTTTAGCTTTCATTTTGCGGGGTTTGCGCCATTCGCGTGGTGGGCTTTGTCTGGGCTGTCTGCTTGGACAGGGAGTGGGGTAGGGGGAGGGGGAGGGGGAGGGGAAGGAATGATGGTTGAATGCTGACACAAAGCTTGCTCCGTTACGCGACTGTCGTTGGCTGCCAGCGGATTTCCCTTTTTCGTTGTCAATGCTTGGGAAAAAAAAAGGCAGAACCTTCTCACCAACAGTTGCACCAGCAGTATGCAACCACTTACCACCACCAGCACCACCGCAGGGTGCAGTTTTTGAAGCGCACTTGAGGCCAACACAACGGCTTTGATAGTTTTGTCGCAAAGTTTGTGAAAATGTTTTGAATTAAATGCTTGTGTTTAGAAATTGTTTAGTTTTGTGACGTTTTTGTTCATCTGGGCATTATCTGGGCAGGGAAAAGAGGAAAGCATAGACTCTAGTTTAGTGAACTGCTGCTGAAAAGCAGAGCTGCTTTCGAATTAAGGCTTTCAACAGACTTTGCTACCAATATGAGACTTAAATATGCTGCATGCCATTTGGGGAATCGTTTATAATTGTATTAACTTTCACTGCAGCGTATTCAACTGTCGATTCAACTTGAATTCATACAATTTTGGATAAAATTTCTGCTTGTTTGCAGTCTTTTGTCTTCTTCAGTTTTTGTTGTTGTTGTTATTGCTGTTGCTTTGGCTTCGCATTTCGTAATCTTTGGCATAGAAATCTCCTGATCCTGATGCTAAGCTTGATCTCTCAAACAAAGCTAAAAAGCAACTGTAGAAAGACAGGGATAGTGGAGGGAGGAGGAGGAGGAGGGAATCAGCTTAAATGCTTATGTCAGTGTTGAAGGTCTCTGGGATTTAGTTGATATGCAGAACAGAGCAGGGAGGCGGAGGAGATTGTGAGAACTGAAGCTGGCAGCAAATGCAACTGTGCTGTGCTCATTGTTAGCTGCTATCATATTTTGAGCACATTGAGGAATGTGCCAAACTCAACGAGCTGAATGAATGCAACTCACAATCACACACACACACACAGACACACACACACAGACACACACACATTGACGTGGACACTCGAAATTTGTGTCATTTGTGTCTGTGAAAAGTGAAAACTGATGCCTACCTTTGCTTGTAGCTGCTACGACTGCTGCGTTGTAGCGGCAAATGTTCTCGTTCTGATTCGGATGCTGCATGCCACACATTGTTGTCATAGTCATTGTTGTTGTCGCTTGTGTCCTGTGCTGCAAACCAACCCACACCTTGCATAGCCGCATTTAAGTCTGGCAATTGCAGAAGGAAGTCATTCCCTGCTGCCTCGGGATCATCAACAAATTGTTGCTGTTGCTGCCGCTGCTGAAGTTGTTGCTGCTGCTGCTTCTGCTGCTTCTGCTGCTGTATGCTCTGGGGATTTCCGTATAGTTTTTGCTGCGGCAACTGCCATTTGGCCGGCGCTTTGTTGTAGTTATAGTTGTCATTGTTGTCGTCGTCGTCATCATCAACATTGTTGTCCTTGCTATCAGCAATACCATCGCCATCCTCGTTGTTGTTGTTGTTGTTATTGCTGTAGTAGCTGCTGTATCTATTGTTTTGTTGTGTTGTTGCCGCCGACGCCGCCAGCAATTCATCGCAGGCCAATGCCAGCGTTGTTCGCCTCGTTGAGCCACCAAATCGGGCAGCAACAATGGCAACCAGCAGCAGCTGTAGATAAAAACAATAACAACAAATGATAAGAGTTATAAGTAATAGTATAATAAAGAGACACACCATCACACACACACACACACACACCCACACACCAACACACACAACTACATAATGTAGTAGTCTCTTTGCACAATTAGTCGTTGATTGGTCAACAGTTGCTCAACTGTTGAGCACTTACATATGCAGCTAAAGCTTCAGTTCAACTTAAAATCTCATAGGCATTTGATGATGTATATAACTAAATAAAGCAAAAACTTCATGGCCAGAAAGTTCAATTCCCTGTTGATGGAACAGCGTTGACAACAATCAATGCGACAATGGATAATGTCCAAAACCAAAAAAAAGGGCCAACACACTAAAACCAAAGCCAAAACCGAACCCAAACAAGTTTCTGTCTGAAACTTTCGAGTCTCTGTCTCTATGTGTGTTGCATTCGCCTATTTACTGTTAGTTCGGACATGACAGTTTGCTACTTCCTGCCCCCCCCCCCCCCCCCTCGTTTTGCGACCTGTCTTTGGCAGTTACCAATCCTCTCTTCATTATGTGGTCTTGGCCATGTCTCTGTGCCTGCTTTTGTGTTGTCTATCTGCCCCCAAGTCAAATGGAGCCATTGCGTCGCGTCATCGCATTTTGGAGTTCCAAGTTCCAAGTTGAATGCTGACAATGCCACAGCAACCAGATGATAATTTGCCGCACGCGCCACACATGCTGCTCGTACTATAGTATGTACTCTATGTATATTATATACTTTATAGGTATATGTACTTCTATTATATTCGGCATATTCATAATAAGCACACGATACGTGACCAAATAGTTGGCGCCCAGGCATATAAAAAAGGCTCTAAATTGAGCGTTATCAAAGCAGGTCATAGACTTATTTGTGTAATAGTTGAATACTTGAAAACTCTAACAGGTCAATTTGGTTGTTGATTGTCATATTTGATAGAAGGTTTATTGCTAAAGTATCTTAGACTATTTATAATATATAAGGCATTTAATATTTAACTACTGTAATATATTCAGGGCAATCTAAAGAAGAACTCATCGTGTCGAAGCATTAAGAATAAAGGTTTAGCTTTTAGCTTAGAAAATATGTAGTTGTTATTAATCAGGGAATTTCTTTTTGATCTCTCTTAGCTCTTTTTTGCTTAAGATAAAGCTTTAATAGTAAAATGTGTTGCAAATATAATATATACATCTATTATAAGTATATATTCCAAAAGTATCTTAAAGATACAAGTTTATATATGCAGATTTATGTCTATACATCTATTATAAGTATATATTCTAGGAGTATCTTCAAGATACAAGTTTATATATGCAGATATATGTCTGTACATATATTACAAGTATATTGTCTAAAAGTATCTAAAAGATACAAGCACTATAAGTTTATATATGCAGATATATGTCTATACATCTATTATACATAAGTATATATTCCAAAAGTATCTTAAAGATACAAGTTTATACTTGCAGATATATGTCTATACATCTATTACAAGTATATATCCCAAAAGTATCCTAAAGATACAAGCACTATAAGTTTATATATGCAGATATATGTCTATACATCTATTATGCATAAGTATATATTCCAAAAGTATCTTAAGGATACAAGCGATAAAGATATATGCAGATATATGTATATACATCTATTATAAGTATATATTCCAAAAGTATCTTAAAGATACAAGTTTATGTATGCAGATATATGTCTGTACATCTATTATAAGTATATATTCCAAAAGTATCTTAAAGATACAAGCACTATAAGTTTATATATGCAGATATATGTCTATACATCTATTATACATAAGTATATATACCAAAAGTATCTTAAAGATACAAGCGTTATAAGTTTACATATACTATATAATGCTTACTTAAGTTCCCACTTTGTCCAGTAGCTGTTATATCTCGTATCTTAAGAGAAGCTCATTGACTTTTAGTAAGTCTAAATTGTAGGTATAAACCGCAAACTCACGCAGCAATGCGAGTATAAATCTGCCACTTTAGTGGCATACACACACATCCGGACACACACACACATCCGGACACACACACACAGATACTCTAAGTATTTCTTGTTCTTGTGGATTTATAAGATTTCTTTTATGTCTGTTGCCTTGGCATTTGCCGCCTATCATCGCACAGTGCCTACCGCAAAACTTCTTTCATTTGCGCCTTTTGCCGCAGTAAGAACCTTCCTCCTCCTGCCACTTGTGCCACACAGAGAGAGAGTGAGAGAGCAGCAATGTTTTGGGGCAAGTTTGTCAAACTATTTGTATGGAATTCACAATTTCTGTTGATGAAGTTTCACAGAAGACTCTCGCTGGCTTACTATGGCCGCGTGATCTGCGTGAACAAGTGTTTATGGAATTGAATACTAGGGAATCTTTAAGGGGTGGTAGCAGGGGGAGGGGGGGCGTGGCAGTGGTGACTGATGTTGGCCCTGGTCTTACAGGTGGCTTTGTCTTAGTTGCGGGCATCTTTGTTTGATTTAAACTTGTCAACATAAGCCGATTCTATTTTTTTTTTGGGTCAAGAGGGATTAAAACCAAAACAAAAAAAAAGAAAGGTTAAAGCTCATGTAAGCCAAAGTGCAACCTATCGAAATCCTTGCCACACGCTTGTGGCTTTCTTTTTATTTGATTTTTTCTATTTGATTTAAAGCTCTTTGAAAAATGTTAATCAATTGTTTGGCTTTAAATTTAAATATTCATTTTTATTTTATGCGACAAAAAACATACATGCATAATTAATTAAATTTTGAAGTCAAGCAAAAAAGACATAAACCTCAATATTCGTTTTTTATGCACTCTTAATGAACATTAATTAAACAAATGATGGTTGTGTATTTGCACGACGTGTCAAGGACAATTGAAATAATAATTTCATAATTTATTAGAGCATGTTTTGAATAGATTTTCTGCTCGTAGCTTTTTTTTTGCTCGATTTTAGTTTAGTTTTTTGCCGCTTTTTTATGTCTTATCCATTTTGCTGTTTGCATTTATTACAATGCCCTGTAAATATGGGAATGTAAAGGGTGTGTAACAGGCCGATAGTCTGTTAACATTCCAATACTCTGTTAAAACTATCATCACTAGAATGTATACCCTATCATCACTAGATTGTATATCCTATCATCACTAGATTGTGTATCCTCCCGTCACTAATTATCCAGATCGATTAGCTATCTCGCTTTAACCTATTAAGACATGGGGAAGGGACCCAGCTTGATCTCGCTCTAAAGAGAGAGTTGTGAACTTCAGTTGCGTGATGCCAGAGTGAGTCGTTTCAAACAAAGAGAACAAAGCAGACGTCATAGAAGAGAACAGAGTCTTTTACTTAAACTAAACGATTACAGGTGTAATTGACCGACGAATTGCAGAGCAATCTCTGTTGACATTTCTATCACTTAAGTCATGAATAACAACATGTTAGATAGAACTCTGCACATGACTTTAAAGGGTATGTTCAAGTCGTGTAAGTGTAGGTAAAACCAGTCGGAAAGGCTACAGTCGAAGTCGACTATGAGAGACCCTTTACTTATTCTTCTAAACGGAAATACGTCAACATGCTCTTCTTCTTCCTTTGGTCCGACACTCAGTAATATTGGGTTTTGAATAACTCCCGAGTTTATTGTCCGATCGTGATGAAACTTTCAGGATACATTAGAACCCCGATGCTTGTCCAGTGTGCCAAAATTCAGGACTCTAGCCTTAATATTTTTCGTTTTATGGGCTTTCAAAAATTTTGTTCTCGATTTACGGAGGCGGAAGGGGGCGTGTCAAAATTTTAAGATAAACTTGATCTGCTTAGCCCATAGACGAATCACCATACCAAATTTGGTGACTCTAGCTCTTATAGTCTCTGAGATCTAGGCGCTCATACAGACAGACGGACAGACGGACATGGCTATATCGACTCGGCTGGTGATGCTGATCAAGAATATATATACTTTGTGGGGTCTGCCGGACTTCCTTCGACCTGTTACACACATTTTTTTTTTGACAAACTTAATAGACCCTTTTTTACTTTTTTTTCAAAAAGTAAAGGGTCTAAAAGAAGTTTTAGACAACTGCTTAACTACATTTAATTAGCACTGTCTCTTTCTTCTTTAGTTACTACTACGAGTTTCATTAGACTGATAATGCATTCTTGAACTGCCTAACACACTCTCACCTTATAGAGTATCTCTCAGTCGTTCAAAGCTAGTATCTATAACATTTTTATGGACATTTTTTTTGCTGCTGCCATTCAATTACATTTTCAATCAAACAACAATCCACACGGCAATGTTCAACTGTCGACACATCCAAACACAAACACACGTACACATACAGATGCCACAAACATATGTAGAATATTGAAACGTATATGTATGCATGTGTGTGTGTGTTTATGTATTGCATAAATTTGTGACCTTTGAGTTTTCAATTGAATTCTGTTCACGGCAGCAATTGTTCGAACAAAACTTTGTCCTTACACCAAAAGCGCAGAAACAAGCAACAAAATTCACACACACACAATTTGCATGTATTGTTTAAGGGCGCTAAAGGGGGGAGAGGGGGGGACTTGCCACACACAAAAATGAAACAAACCAAAAAAATCTAAAACATGAAAATTGTACATTGCTCTTTTCGATTTGTTTTAATTGTTGCACTTGTTGTTTCATGTTGTTGTTCTTGTTGCTTGTTGGTTGTTGCCTGCCTGTGCAATACTTTGGCCATGTTGTTTTGGGCCAATACATGCGGCTGGTCTGCCGATTATTGCCAATTGTCAAATATTAGTTTTTGTTATGGTTTCATCAGAGCATTCATGGCTATTTTAATTAATTTCAAAGTTTGCCAATACCAAAAGTTGCTGCAAGTTGTTCCCATTCTCTCTCTCCTTTTTTTTCTGGCGATGTTTATGTATTTGTTATTGTTGCTGTTTGTGTTGTTTTTGTATTGAAAGTACTGAAAGGTCAATTTGCCATTTATGCATTGTTATTTATGAAAATGTTGTAGGAATTTAAAACATACAAGACGATGGATGGAGATACAAAAGAAGACAATTGTCTACGATAACTGAATACTCTAGTAAAGTGTTGTTTTGTTGTAGGAAAAGTATATAGTATTATGATTCGTATAATAGCAATATTCAGTAAAGTGTTGGTAGAAGTAAAGTAACTGTATAGTTAGAAGTGAAGTATAGATATATAGCTTAGTGCCTGCATGAACTGCGCGGTTCCAATTGTATTTGTGCATTATTCCGGCGTCGGACAAGTGAAGTGAACATGAACAAGATCAAATGAACTATTCATCGCTATGCGATATTCACAAGTATCGATAGATAGTTACAGGATGGTATGCTGTTTACAGCTTCTAGTAATAATTGAATTTATCTAATGCGTGTTCTGCTGCGTACAAATACCTTTCATTTAAGAATATATTAGTAAAGTGACTGATCAAGCTTAACAAACTTGCCAACAACTCCGTGATACCCTCATTGTTAGAGCATAAGCTCGTAGCCTTGCAGTTTGACCCTCAAAAACGTAACCATGAGTTGGGGTTATTGTTTTAATAAGCTTTAAAAACTTTGTTTCATTATGAAGAGTCGAAAGCAAACAAAAAAAAAGTGCTCATGACGTTGCAAGTTGTTTAATAGGGGGACAGGAACAGGTCACAAAGTGAAGCTGATTTAATACGCAGCTCACACTGTGTGTAAGCAACTACGAATGAGAGTTGCGAGGGGGGTCTTTTGCATGTTACGCATACGTCACGTGCGCCATAGTTGACACTTAAAGCGTTTATTTGCCTTGTTCACCTTCTTGAGCTTTGCTTTGCGCTTGTTAAGCTTCCTAATCACCCAACCACATGCACATACAACATATATAAGCGTATGCGTATTAGTTTTTTTGTGACATCACACACACACACAGAAACATTGTAAGGCTTTGTAGGTAGATTTAATGCAACAATTATTAACTTTGGCTTTGGCTTGTTAGCTATTTAGATGCTCTTTTTTACTGTCTGGATTCAGCTTGTGCCGTAATACTTGGCTTATTGCCATTTGTCAGTTTATGGCCTGGACCAGACAGCTCATTGGCTAATCAGCAGGATATATGATAGCAGAAATTTCGTTTTCTTTATGTTTAGTTGGGTTTAAGTTTGTTAAATTTATTTAGAATTTATAGTAAATATTTCTCATTTATTTAAAGTAATAATATACTCTCTAATTTAAACCATATCTTTTTAGATAGAAGATACTAAATTATTTACAGAATTAATTCATAGTATATAACACTAAGGAATTGAGTATTTATTATTCATTATTTAAATATTTATTTATTGGTTAAAGTAAAAATAATATGTATATATTGTAGCAGGTCACTAGTTTTACCAATGTTCCATCACTACTCTGTTAACATTAACATCGTTTATACTCCCATAACTAATGATCTGCACATATTAGTTATCTCACCTTATCGCATTAGAATAAGTACAGACATAAGCTTGATCTCGCTCTGGCGGGTAGCTTTCTAGGTTTCTAGCAGCGTGATGCCGCGATTGAGTCTGAGTAGAACGACAGAATAAAGGAATTATTAACAATTTTCAATTTAAATCGGCGCATAAAAGTATGCTAACATCCTTTTACAAGGTAAATGGGCATTTATTTGTATTATAAAGTTACGGCGCGTTAGTTAATTTGTGGTGTATTAAATTGTCTGCTATTTACAGTCAACATTTGATTAGTTTTGGAGGTTGCACGTGCACACACACACACACACCCACACACACTCGTAAACTCACACCGCAACGTGCTTTAGATTTCGTTAGCAACGCTTTGATTTCTTTATTGATTTATATAATGCAGATAAATGGAAATGCCTGGGTAAATGTGTGTGTGCGGTGTGTGTGTGTGTGCGGTGTGAGTGTGTGGCATGCAACAAGTGCCATTTCGAGCACTTATATGTAAATGCAGACACCGAACATGTGTGGCATTTTACTGCACCGCATTTACTTACAACAAAACGACGACTACACTTTCTACCCTCACCCCCCCTTAAATCAGCTTATGGGCATGCAACTGTATGTGTGTGTGTGTGTGATATGTAATTGTGTGCGTGACTGTTAAACTGGAGCATATTGAAATTGTTGCCATAGCAGAAGTAATCCTTGCTCAGCATCAGGATCAACATCAGAGTTGAAAACTTGAAAGGGCCAAGGCGATAGGAAAAGCGCCTGGCAACAAAAATGTAATAAACGCCAGGCGAAAATATTTGTCAAATCAATTTCCATGTAGTATAGTGTTTCTGTCAAGGGCACAAAAATTGAATAAGTTAACCAAGCAAATGGAGCTCTGCCTCGTTTCTAAGGCCCCAATCTTTTGCCGATTTTCTATTTTATATGCATTATTTTGCCTTTGGCATTCTACACACAACACTCGCACACACACACAACACGCACACACACACACACACACACACACGCATACCACATTCGTTGAGCGACACTTGGGCGAAAGTTTTTAAGGTTGCGTCGACAAATAAATGACACTTGAAACCATTCATGGCCCAATACTCTCCCAGCGGGACTATCAATGATTTGTGAAGAGTTTGAGAGCTTGTTGAGAGTAAATGCTAGTTTAAACAAAGTAAAGACTTGGGAGCAGTAACATTTAACTAAACGTTTAGTTTAACTGGTTTAATTAGCAAGCTGCTGTATTGTTATTACGTTTGTTAATAGAAGTTACGCATTTAATTACTCTGAAAATGACTAGAGAGATTTACGCTACAATAATTGCTACATTTAGCTGGTCAATTTATTAATTTACAATAATTATATACATTATATTTCCCAATCTCACATCTTCTCTACTTATTAAGTGTTTAGCCAATGTTTAGCCTTAATATATCTCCTTGAAGAGCATTCAACATTCGGCTTTTAAGCATTCCAAGTTGCTGCTATGCTTTATCTGCGTCGCAGAATTTATTTTTTTATTTCATTTGTTTGATATGCGTGTATTTCTTTCTTATTTGCAATTTTTGCCCCTTTGCGACGAGACAGCGCGCCTAACGGGAATATAACAAGACAGTGTGACAGCACTGTACGTGTGTGTGTGTGTGTGTGTGTGTGTGAGTTGGTGTCTGCTTATGTGAAAAATTATTGAAGACACTGTTGATAGACGGCGCATTGGGGCCGTTTGCCAGCATTGTGTGCGACATGTTTTGATTGAGGTAAACCACAATAACAACAATAAAATCAACAGCAACAACAACAGCAACAACAACGACGACAATAATAACAACAACAATGGCAAGAAATCTTGTGAAATCTTCACTTATTTATTAAATTTACTGCCCTCTCCTTTTTTGCGGCACTGGTCGCTGGGGAACACGGCGCCGTAAAGTAGGCAACAATAAATTACGTTAAAGGTGGCTACACGTAAAAGGGCTGACATACACAAATTAAAGTTGACCAACTGTCAACGGCCTCTGGCAACATCTCAAGTGCTGACGAAAACAGGGAAACAAGCAGCCGCGTTGAGACTGTGTTATAAATTCGCATTAAAATATGTCAAAATGACAAAAGTCCCTCAACGTTGTCGTTGTTATTGCCTTTTCTGGCTTTTCTTCCTGATGCTTGAGGGCTGGCAAAAAAGGGAGAGAAGGATTTTCATAATTTGTACACACAATACAATTGAGCTGCCGTCGTTGTTGTTGTTATTGTTGCTGTTGCTGTTGGCACTGTGATTGCTTTTTGGGGCCCAAGCTAAAGGTTTCTGGTGACAAATTGATGCTTTGACATTCGCACAATGCAAAAGTTTAATCTCTCATTGATTAAGTTAAGTTTCCTTTTGAGTTTGTTGAGTGTCGCTTAGAGCATTGTCTCTGTAGTATATTACACTATACATAGTATACAATTAGATGTACTACTACTTGTTTTGGTTTCTATTATTTCTATTATAAGTATTAAGCAACTTTTGTTTTGCGATTTACGAGCACATCTACAAAATTTCTGTTCACTTTGCTCAAAGTCTCTCGTATGTACTACATATGAGCATTTCAATCAGTAGACCACAAATTTTCAACGACAGAGTTTCCGCAACTTTTCGTTTCTCTCGAGCAGCTGTCGCAGCAATGTGACAAACAATTTTTGCAATTACACTTTTTGGCAATTTGTGAACAAATTTTTGGATAGACCAAAAAAGAGACAAAAAGAGAATCAGATACAATTGTTGACATTACATTGGTATTGCTTCTAAGTTTCTTTCTCTCTCTCTATTTTGATGGCCTAAAGTTTGCTAGCAGGCGTTGACAGTAATAAATATCATGTGGATTTCAGCATTTCCGCTGTCTCTCAATTTATGGCTCATCCTTAGTTCCAAATTGCAATTGAAATTCTTTGTCTACTCGTTGTTGGTTGCCTCTGTGTGTCTGGCATATGTGATGAGCAGTTTGTTGTTGTTGTTGTTTGTTTGTTTGTTGCGCTTCAAGTGTTGCACAATTTGTGCTGTGTGCAACATGCCAATTGCACCAAACATTCTGTCCAGAAATTCATCTAGCTGTGCTAATTTCCTGTCCATTCTTTGCTTTTTCCATTCGTATTCCTAACTAATGTTTGCAGCTCAACATTATTGTTCCCAAATTGCAGCCTCAATATCTTTTCCTTTGAGCTGATAGAACTTTTGTGCATTTACTACGAACAATTACATATTCTTTGAAATTTGTAGGAAAGAAAGATGTAACTTTGAAATTGATGTGTTCTGAAATTAAGGGAGTTAGCTTTGAAAAGCTATTGTAATACGATATTTTGTATAATTGTGTGTGGAATGGAAGGCTGTTAATAATAGAGTTGGGATTTTTGGTTCACATTACTGAATAAGTTTAAAAATTCATTTTCAAGTCGTGAACTAAATCAGTCACTTTGTTCAGTTGTTCAGCTGTTAAGTTGCTCAGTTGTTCTGTTTTTCAGTTGTTCAATATTTCAGTTGATCAACTGTTCAGTTGTTCAGCTGTTTAGCTGTTCAGTTCTTGAGTTGTTCATTTGTTCAGATGTTCAGTTGTTCAGTTGTTCAGCTACTCAGTTGTTTAGTTGTTCAGTTGTTCAATTGTTCAGTTGTTCAGTTGTTCAATTGTTCAGTTGTTTAGTTGTTCAGTTGTTCAATTGTTCAGTAGTTCATTTGTTCAGTTGTTCAGCTGTTCAGTTGTTCAGCTGTTCAATTGTTTAGTTGTTCTGTTGTTCAGCTGTTCAGTTGTTCACTTGTTCAACTCTTCAGTTGTTCAGTTGTTCTTCGTGAAAGATATAGTTAATAAAGAACCAATGTTAGTTCATTCGTTCATTTAAATGACCCGCTCAATTCAACGCATTAGGAACAATTCGACACAACTCTACTTAATAATGAGTCTACAAGCCAATTCTTGATAAAATCAGTTGAAAGGTATATCCGTTTACCTAATTGATATCATAAATTTCTACTGTCTACTCTATATACAGAATTCTTAGAAATTGAACCCTTTCCCTTTGGCTTTTATGCTTTGCTTTCTTCCTCTTCAATTCAATTCTTGGAATTTTCACAATATTTTTGCTGACTTTATTGTGTCAACTGTCGCTATTGAAGCTCTTGTCAAACTGTCTGGGCTTATTTTATTTGATTTTCTTTTGTCTGGTCAACAAATAATCACTTCGTTCAAAAGCTGCACTTTAATACTAGGAAATAACTTTGTTCGAAGCATTGAGATGAAAATAAAAACCTATTCACAAATCAAATTTTGGTTTATTTTGTTGGCTTTATGCATTCCCAGCAGGTTCTTGGCTAAGAAGACCACCAAGTTGTTATAATATACTGTATGTAGATATGAGAAGTATTGTGCTTAGTGTTATTTACATGTCATGCCAATTCCAAGTACATTCTACAGATATGTCCATATTACACTCTCATGTATCTGCAGCTGTAAGTGTGTGTGTGTGTGTATCTGTGTATCTAACGGTAACTGGGCTGTTCGAGTGGCAATTTGTGCGTGCAACGAAGCGAACAGTTGCCAGCAAACACTCCAGAGCGACAGAGTAAGAGAGTGAGAGACCGTGAGGAAGGTGGCAGAGCAGGGGAGTGCGGGGAGCAGGAAGGGCAACAAAGGTGGAGTGCTTTTTTAGGATATGTTTCTGTCTATGCAACTCAGGCGAATGCAATTTGCCAGGTGTGTTTAAGCCAAAAGTGCTGGTTAACTTAAACATGTAGATAGAATAGATTAAGCAATCAGTTAGTAGAGATTATTTAATTTGAAGTCTTTTTAAGTGATTGAAATAATTTGTAAAGTAATTAAACTGTTAAGTTTATGTTAAACATGTGGATATCATACATAAATCAAACTATGTACTTAATGACTATAAAATTAAGTGAAATAAGTTGTCAATTAAGTAAACTGAATATTCTTTGCTTTAATTTAAGATTAAGTTTAACATGTGGATGACAAAACAGTTAAACTAACAAATATAAATCAGACTATTAACCTAAACGCTCTCCAAGTGACTGACATAATTTGTAGGCATGTTTATAATATAATTGTAACAGGCCGACAGTCTGTTAACATTCCAATACTCTGTTAACATACCAATACTCTGTTAACACTATCATCACTAGATTGCATGCCCTACCATCGCTAGATTGCATGCCCTATCATCACTAGATTGTGTATCCTCCCGTCACTAACTATCCAGATCGATAAGCTATCTCGCTTTAACCTAATAAGACAATGGAGAGCGACCTAGCGTGATCTCGCTCTAAAGAGAGAGTTGTGAACTGCAGTGGCGTGTTGCTAGAGTGAGTCGTTTGATACAAAGAGAACAAAGCAGACGTCAACGAAGAAGAAAACCGTGTCTTCTACTTAAACCAAGCGATTACTTAATTTACAATTTGATTCAAATCAACTTCTACGCTGTCAAATCGACTGAAATCATTTGTCAGATATCTAAATTGTCTAAAAGTCTGTTATACAGTAAAACATTCATGAAATGTATACAAATACTTGCCCAGAACTTGATGAACAGCCCTCGTATGCCTTTAGTCAAACAGGCAAATTCGTAGATGCAAATAAAAACTGCATAGTTGAGCAGATAACTGCGGCTAGTTGAGAATTTTGCCAGCTTTCGAAAGAAAATATTTGTGCAGCCCTCCCCCTCTTAGCCCCCGTCTCCACGTCTCCCCGTTTCTACGCTCTCTTAGCCAGGCTTTGTTAGAGTGACGACAGCTGCAAACCAGATTGAAGCGGCAGGGAAGGGGTATGGGAAGAGGATTATTATTATTTTGGCCGCGAAACTTTTTGAGCCAACGAGTTACGCAATATTTGTGTAAAAAATAGAAAAATATGTATGTATGTCAATGTCAGATTTTGTTGGATAATCTAAAGCAAAGAAAATACGAAGAAGAAATACAATATCCCATGGATACATTCCATGTGTGTAACGGTTGCAGCTGATCAATGAAATAATCATGACTATTCAGTGAGTGCGGGAATGAAAACAAATGTGCATTTAACATTCATGCGGCCACAACGATGAGTGGCCAAAAATCAAGAGGGCAAACCAGCAATGCAGCAATGCAAATCCTGGCAAGGATTAAACGGCAATGCCACTGGACGATACCCATTGGTTACGTCTATCCCCCTCCCCCCCGCTGGTTTACACTTTCCCTCCTTTCCCATGTTTGCTTTCTTTGGCTGCACGTTATGCAAAAGGCGGCCACAAAGTCATTTTACTGGACCGGATGTTTGCGGGCAAATGAAAGGACGCACAAACTGTTGGCCAGCAGATTACGTAGAGACCGAGCGAGACAGAGAGAGAGAGAGAGGGGGGGAATTTTGTCTGGTCGCTTAGCACGAAAAGGTCGTAAATTTCAGCTGCAGCCTTTGGACAGTTTAATTTCGATTTCCCTTTTACCCAATAGCTGCGAAAATGGCGCGTGCTGTTTGCCCAAATGAAAAATGACCAAAAAAAGCGAATTCAAGATTCCAATAGCGAATAGCGAATGGCGAATGGCGGAAACGAAAGCGACAACAGCGGGATACAAGCAATACGGAGAAGAAGACAACAAAAATAAGGGGGATAAGTATAAATGCACTGAGCAGGATATTAAGGACAATGCATAATATGCAACAATCGTCGCACGATAAATACTTGAAATGTCAACTGTCAACTATGCGTGGCATACAAATATATACGCTACATAAATCTGTATATGTAATTTCATTAACACACACACACACACACACACACCGACACACACACACACGTGAGTATCCTACGCATATCCTGTTCGTGTCTGTCCTTTTAAATGCTAACAATGCCTGTCGGCGCTTGAAAGCTTCATGACATTCAAATTAGTTTCATGATTTGCAATTTATTTTGATTTCCATACACACAGCTGACATTATTTACATTTTACTCACTGCTCTAATTGTTGCCTATGGCCAAAAAAAACAAAAAAAACTGTCAAAGATGCATAGAAACTAATTAAATGATGAACTCAAAGCTACCCTAGTATGATAGATAGTACGAAAATGAATTAGTTGTAGGGAAATGCTTTACAGTTGAAAGTAGTGTTTAGTCTAAGCTGAAAACTAAATAAATAATAGACTAGAAGCTACGCTGTAAATTGCTAAAGTGTTGAGTTGTATTTGAAATGAATGTAAAGATGTATTTTA
Organism: Drosophila histrio; assembly: GCA_958299025.2. Classification (NCBI taxonomy): domain Eukaryota; kingdom Metazoa; phylum Arthropoda; class Insecta; order Diptera; family Drosophilidae; genus Drosophila; species Drosophila histrio. The sequence goes on along the minus strand of OY729167.1, from coordinate 20,128,943 downwards.
GATTATAAAGAAGACATTTAACTTTCTGATAGAGATATTATCTAATAAACGTATACAATATTATCTAATGACAAGTTATCCTATAAAGTTGCTTAAATTATAGCTACAGCAAAAGAATATCGATGCAGATACTTCTATAGATGATCTTTAGATGCTCACAGTGAATCTGCAATCTAAATAAATCTAAATAAATAAAGAGCAGAATATCAGAATATATTATGCATTATTCCCAACATATTTTACAATCTAGATATGAGATTAACACTTGATAATAATCTGCCAGGATATAGTATTAATCTGCAGCTTACTTTTCATGCTTGCTCCTTATTGTTAGCCATTCTCTCTCTCTCTCTCACTCTCTCTCCAGCATATTAAATGCATTGTCATTACGTTTTAATTAATTAGATCTTAAAGCCTTAATCTGGCCAAAATGCTGAGTATTGGCCAACTCTAAGTATGAAGTATTGTGTTTGCTGTATGCCGAATGCGTTAAACTAAACGTATAAAGGCAAATATTACGCATACGCAAAGTGTTTGTTGGCCATGGGCAACATTCTATATGGGCTGCTGCTAAATAATAATAATAATAATAATAATAAAAGGGAAAAATTTCCGGGCAACTGTTCGTATACTATACATATAATACAATATCAATCAGAAGCAAAATATGAGGCATAGCACGTGCGGCTAAGCAAACGGAAATTTGACTCAAATGAAAATGAATGAATTTATCTGCAAATGAAGAGAAGACCGAACTTTCTCTCTCTCTCTCTGTCTGTCTGTGTGTGTGTGTGTGAGTGTGTGAGTGTGTGTGTGTGTGTTATGTCAGATTATATAGCTCAGCTCACAAAGCGTCACATATGAAATTGCGGTGCGTGATTTTGATTTATAAATAATATAATAGGAGTACTCGTACATTTTTATGTGCTGCTCGTTTTGTAAGGGTTTTCAAACGGAATTCGTAAAAATATTTGTGAGGTCTGACATTGCTGCAAATTGTTGATATGCGTAAAAAAAGAGTAGAGAAAGTCCATGGATTCTTATAAAAAATATATATCAGACTATAAACTACTAATTGGAATTAACATATTGTTTTAAGTCTCAAAGGAAGGTAAAGTATTAAAAGTCTATCTTTGAGGGAAAAGTAGAAAAGATTGCAATTGTCAATACCCTCTAATTTATAGTGTATTTGCAGTGCGGTTAAGCAACATCTCTGCATATCAAACTGTCCCACAGTTATTCCGAGCAGTGCGAACTCATGTTGGCATATAAAAACCTTTACTGTCTGCCTGCGTCACAGACAATAAGCCAGAATTTCAGCCTGTCCTAACTCATTTTAGTGGCAGCTAAAAATTTTGTTTGTCAATAAAATATATATATATATGTACTTAAACAAGAGAAAAAGGGTCAAGACTGGTATGGCAGAGCATATAAATATGGTAGTATATGGAAAAGAGCATAAATGTTAATACTTCTTTGGGTCTGCACTCAAATTATTTAAGAAGTCGAAGTTGACTGACATAAATACATATGTATAAAAAACAAAGATTGAAATACTTCGTAATCCTTTGAAACTAGCCATAACTTTATAAAAACTTAACAGATATTTATTATTAATTCAATATAATTTACTACTGTCAATATTAATGAATAAGTGCTTTTAAAGTGTTTGGCATATCAAACCAGATTGATTTTATATTATTCAAATATTGTCAATAAAGATAATTGATTGAATAATTTGAATAAATGCAACTGAATGTTTTTTTTTTTGATATTTTATTAATATTTATTTGCGTATTGTTATTGATTTTAATGCGAGTGCATTAAATTACAATAAATTAATTAAATTAATCACACACAGAGAGTTGAATCGTGCAGAATAAATAAAAACGAAGACTTTAAATTTTAAGCGTAGCAATGACAACATGTAAATCCTATCAAAATTTCGCTAATTTCGTATAGAAACTAATTGAATTTGTAAGTGGATTTAATTTGTGATAGGTGACAATCGAAATATGAATGTTAAACTCAAAATAATATGCAATTAAATGAAAGCACGAAATGTGCAGAGATATTAGATCTCATAATGCTCGTAAATTTGTTGCTAAGCATTCATTGAAAACATTGGTAAACATATTACGTATACGTAGGCGCATTTGTTGTCATTATTTGTTGCAATTCAATTTGGTTATTTCATTATTTGTTATCAGCGTGTTCATTAAACATTGTAATCTACTATGGTAGGGTAAAACCAATTGCCAAAACCATTCATATAATTATGTGATTGATGTGCGCTAATTAAGTTGATATAATATTTGGTTTTTGTTCGGTAATTTTCTGGTAAAACCTAAAGCGCATTTTCGTTTTTCCATAAACATTAAGAGAGAGTTAGCTGGCAATTACACCGCACACACAATAATTAGTTAAAAATTAAGAACAGAGCCTAGAATTAGGCTGTCTGCTGTCTCGTGTGGTTTGCCCTGCGGTTGTGTTGCGATTTAAATAGCAATTTGGGCATTTTCAAATTATTTTGCCAAAAGTTTTTCGATTAACCTGCTCAGCCGTAGCAAGGCAAACAAGGCCAACTAACTATTATGGCAAAACGGGCGACAGCTAACAGCTAACAGCCAACAGCCATGAAGATGACTTGGCTATCAGGCAGAACATACACAGAATGTGGAGTTTTTCCTGCTGCTGCCTCTTTACTTGACTTCACTTGCTGAGCAGTGAAATTTGTGGCAGCTCTTGTGGTTGGCATTTTATGAGTGAACTTTTAATGATTTACGACCATATTGCCACACACACACACACACATTGCCGCTGCCCCAGAAAGTTGCAACAACTTGTTAAGGGGTTGTCAGCTAGAAATACATTTCATTGCGAGCCATCACCAAATGTGGCAATGACACTAGTTAAATAGGCAAGCGTTGAAAGTTCATGAAAGCTGTCAAATAAATTAAAGTAATTACTGTGTATTATTTCATAATTTTACATACTTTATTATGTATCGTAAACAAAGTAGTAAAGCTTGTAAGCTACGGGCAGTAACTTGTAAAAGCACATTAAAGCTTTTAGCTAGCTTAAAGTTTTAAACAGTAGATCGATTTCAAACTGTATTACTGTTTCATATGAGAGTATAAGACTGATTGTAATCAGCAAGGTTAGATAACTTTGAGAAGCTCTTTTGAAAGCACATATAAGCTTTCAAGAAGCTTTATTGTGTTGATATACGTTTAATGTTTTAATTACGGTTTCTGCAAAGTTTTACTGAGCTTGCAAGTTATTCTTAGCTCTTAGCAAGCTGAAATGTTGTTGATAGAATTCTAATTGAAAGCTCAAGTGTTCGTTTGAGCTGTCTAAGGCAAAAGCTTTATGTGTCTCTTTCAGCTAGTGTCATTATGACATAAATGTTTGTAAACAACGAATTTTCAGTTGCCAATAAAGCAATGCCAACAACACAACACACATAAGTACAACAAAGGGTGGCGGCTTGGAAAGTGTAAAGAGGGAGACGCGAGGAAGTGTTGTAGATGTTGAATCTCTATGACTTTTATTGTCAGCATTGAGGCTCAAAAATGGGATTTGCAGCAATAAAACATGAGTTAAGTCGACGTCGCCGGCGTGGGGGCGTGGCTGATAGGGGGGGGGGTCTGTCATATTGCTGTCAGTACAAGGGAGGCGGGGGATTCACAGGCAATTCACAGTTATTCGACAGTTTGTCATTTGAGTTTTTGGTATAGATTTTCAGAGTTCAGTCCGGTGTTGATTGAAATTTACGATTGGGTCCTGGCATCTTTAGCAATGGCAAGTGTCATTATTATTGTTGTTGTTGTTGTTGTTGTCATTGTTGTTGTTGCTGCTGCCGATCGCCTTGTCGTCTGTCGTCGCCCATAAGCGGAAACAGAGCCCGCCATTTCTGGGCGCCATTTCGCTTTGTCGCGCGCATCAGTTTTATGGCAAACGGAAGTTCTCGTGTTATTTATGAGTGTGCGAGGGAACGAGTGTAGTCTCTGTGTGTGTGTGTGTGTGTGCTTTAGCTCAATTATGTTTCAGTGCGTTGGATTTATCTTTGGCATTGGCTTTTCGTTTATTTAATAGCTTATTACGTTGCTAAAGCCTGTGAAAACCCAATTAAATGTGACATCTGCCTTTGACCCACAAGAACACACGAGAAACGGCGTGATTTTGATATATAGTAGATATCTTCAATAAGTGCGAATAATCAATTGTTGTCAATGCACAAATTTATTATGCTCAGTTTACTGTTTCAATTGTGATTCCTCTCTCTCTCTCTCTCTCTCACTCTCTCGATATGCCATTCCATTTGCTATGATAATTGACCTGAACAAACGACTTGGGCCAACCCACAATTAGTCGGCCATAATGATGCATCATTATGGCTGTAATACATCAAGCAAAGGGGGGGGGCGGGTTAATTTTGCTTTTTGAGTCTATTTGGCTCGGCTTTAATAAACATAAATCATCAAGGCAAATATCAAGTCAGTAACTGGCCTCATCATCTGTCGGCCCATTCTGCGTATGCGTAATATGATAAATATTTAAGACAACGCGCATTGCTGTCAAACTAACTTAGTTGAGGGTGTCTCAGTTTTTTTTTTCATGACAAATTCAAATTTAAATGCGACATGCAAATGACAAGTGCGAGCGAGAGAGTTGACATGTTGCCGGGAAGAGGAAAGAATATTTCGGGGAAAAACACTCGTTTATTTATTTGAAAGCATTTTTTCAAAAGACATAATTATATCCTGTAGTTGAGTATGGAATTGGGTAGGATGTTGAATAACAAATAAATTGTTTTAGGGAGTGTAAATCAACAACTTTCATAATAATAACTTAATATTATATTCTTAGAAAAACATAATTAAATAAGTAAAGTTTATAGATTCGACTTCTCATTGTGAAAACTCTAAGTAAGATGATGAAATATTCAACTCTATTAATTTATTATTATTAAAACACACTTAAATTCCGCTTATTTACTGCAGTTTAATTCTTCACATATCATTTCTTCACCACTTTTGCTGAGTATCTCAAAGTTGTGTCTTGAAAACCTTTCAAGTTTCTTTAATCTCATTTCTTTTTCAGGGCGCATTTTATCAACGTGGATGTTGGCAAAATGCAGAGGGCAAAAAAAAGAAAAAACGGTAGCAGCAACAACTACAACAAAAATAAAGAAAATATAGAAGACACGCTAATAAGTCTGCAACGTGACACTTGGTCCAAAGAACTTGGGACGGACAGCCGCGGGCCGCAAATGAGATGACTCTATCGGGCGCGGCATCGGGACTAGAGAAATAGCTGACATTTTGCAGGCTCTACAATTCCCCCTATTCCCCCATTCCCCCTATTCTTACCAGTTGTTGTTGTTGTTGTTGTGATGGCAAAATGTAAATAGCAGACGTGACGCCGTGAACTGCGAGCTAAATGTGACAATAAATGCCGGCGGTTATGTATAAATTGCTAAAGTGTGCGGAAAGATTTACGGTCGTCCAATGCGCATGGTGGTAGAGCAGTCAAAAGGGGGGGGGGGAGCGGTGTTGCCAAGTTCTGGCTATAATAACAAAACAACAAATAGGCCAGGTACTTGGCAGTCAGACAGACAACAACTATGTTAAAGCGTCAGGTGGCACTTTTAGTATGATTGCCAGGCCAACAAACGACAAGCACTCGCACCACCCTCAACTACCCAGACCACCACTCACAATGACAGTTTGGCCAACACCAAAAACACTCACAGTCAAGTCCGAGAGTACTGAGTTGAAGTCAGAGACTGCGACAACTCGGAACTGTTGCTGTGGCTGGGCATGCCGACAAGTGCAGTAGCTGTTATACCCTGTAACTAAAACGAGCACAAAAGGGTATGCATTAACAAGAAAGAATGGAAAAGCAGGCAACTTATTTCGAGGATACACTATTTTGTATTCTCATTTGGCCGAATTGACAAAATGGCGCGGTTCCAATTGTAAATGTGTGTGAACATATATGTGAACTGAACATGAACAAGATCAAGTGAACAGGAACAAGATCAGATGAACGGCTCATCGATATGCGTTATTTATCGATAGATAGTTGCAGGATGGTATGCTGTTTATCTAATGCGTGTTCTGCTGCAAACACAACCGTCTGCCAATATTTGCATATTTTAAACGGATTGATAAATACATTTTAAGCAATTTAAGTGTTAATTTAATTATATTTAAAAGAAGATAATCTATACCACTCTACATATAAAAGTCTCTTAATAATTTCAGACTAACACATCAATCACAGCTAACAATAAGTTGTACAGCGTATTACAAAGTCGACTACACACGCTTTAGTTGCTCCTGGCTTGGAAGTGTCCGTTGTCAGTTTGCTGGCCCTTTTGCTTGTCATAACGGCTATAGTACGAGGCGGTTGGCTCAATGATTTGCATAGGGCCCAGTCGATTAGCTAGCTAATTTGAATTCAATTAGGCACGTTATTAAAAAAATCATCATTACAGTTGATGTCAAAAGTCAGGCGGGGTCAGTCAGTCAGTCAGCAGCAGCAGCAGCAGCTGCTGACACACTCACACAATTTTCCAAACCGTGTCAACCGTGTTTCCATCTCTCTCACTCTCTCTCTTGTTGCCTTATTTTTTTGTGCACATTTTCGCCTTAATGAGCTTTTCCGCTGCCTTCGACGAACACTTATGCCATTTGTCGCCATATTTATTTTAATGGTTGCTCAATTTAATCACTTTGCCGGCATCAGCAGTGGGGAGCAGGAACAGTTGGGTGCAGAGGGGTGGAGGGAGGGAACAGGAGCAGATGCTTGCCTCTAACTTTTGCACATTATGCCCTAGCTAAAGGTATGTCAAAATATGTCAATAAAGTTGTCACTTCAACTAGATACTGGCTGACTGTTGACTGAGCTGCCATTTAAAATGTATTTACTTTTTAAATACTAACTTAACACATGAAATGCTGTAAATATATAACATGTAGAGAATTTATTCATAGTTAAATTTAAGATATAATATTAAAGAAGTAAAGTATGTGTAATTTCCATATTTCTCTGCAAATATTTAACCTTTAATATACTTAATTTGTGTGTCTTTTTCTATGTAGTGTCATTTTTAATCTTAGTAAAATATTTATTTGGTATTTAATACCTAATTTAGATTTCTCTTTCAGTTAATATCTATAATATAAAGTCAAGCATTTTATGTAGTAGTATTTTCCTTCTGTCTATCAAATTCAACTATAAGCCGGCATATATCAATCTGCAAAAGGTAGAGTATCTAGACTTCAATCTTGCTGGAACTATTTGCTATTGTGTGTGATTGAAGAATGTTGAAGATTTCATTTACGCGACATTTAATTAAGCGCTCAACTTTTCAAGTTTTAATGGAGCGCACACTCAGCGACAAACACACACACACACACACACACACACACACACACACGTCTACGTATACATAATGATATTTTTTTGTGGCACTTTGACACGCCAGTTTATTAAATTGCCAGCCTGTAAAAGTCTTTTGCAAGAAGTGAAAATATTTCAAAATTTATTAAATCAAGCGACCATCTTTATCAGAACAGCAACTGTATGTGTGTGTGGGAGAAGGGTGGCAGGGGGGGGGGGTTATGCTGAAACTGTTCCTGATCCTGCTGGTCTACATTTTGCGCTTGCCCGAGTGAAATGAGCTGCATCCGGGCAACCGGCAATTGCAACTGCAAGCGTTGCATTCTTAACGCCCGAGCACTTTTTGGGCCACATACAGTACTGGGTGGCGTGAGAGAGAGGCAGAGAGAGAGAGAGAGAGAGAGGGGGAGAGCTGGAGACAATGAAGGAGGGGGGGGGGGCTACATACAACCGCTGCATCCGGGCTTGCATTTACTCGTATGCCACGTTACGTATACTTTATTCCTGTTCCTGCTGTTCCTGTACGCTGGCGCATTTCCTGTACACCCACACACACACACACACTCTCACACACACACACATATTCACACACACACTGATATAACGAATTTTGATGCATTTCCCGGGCGAACGGTACAGCGCGCACGCGAAAAATTTATGTGCAATCTTAGAAAAATAATGATTATCTTTTATTTTATGGTTGAGCGTACACGTTCCATTCTTATGGCTAGTTGAGGAATAAAGAAGATATATATATGTGTGTGTGTGTGTGTGAGTGTGTCATATTATTGTTAGCGACAAGTGAGCCGTAAAAGCTGCCTAAGCTTCTTAATATTTAAAGCCATTTTACGACCCTACTTCTAAGTCACACGTGAGGCATGCAATTATGTGGCAAATCGACAACAGCTCAACACAATTGCCACTGTTTCCCCGTCCCCGGCTTTAATCGCCAGCCAATTGATTGATAGAAACACGCACACACCCACAGAGCATTGAGTTGTGCATAGAAAATAATCCAACATGTAAATGAGTGTAACTGAGTGCCACTCGAGTCTCATTCATTGATTCAGGCACTTGAGTATTATATTAAGCATGCTATTTGTGCAGCTGCCATTGAGATCAAATATTGTTTGTCACAGATAGAAAGCAGGTAGTATTTATGACCCATTACAGCACTTAATAATATCTTAACTATAGAAATAAATTAGTATGGAAACAAGCCGGAGAGTAGGGGAGCAGGGGAGCGACTGTAGAGTGTCCTGATAACCTTGCAGAACCCTGATGCACTTTTCAACCGATCTTTCATATGGCAGCTATATGATATTATGATCAGATCTTTACCAAATTTGATCAGTCTGTATAAAACATGACAAGATGCTTAATCTGTGAGTTTGGTTGAAGTGTGTCGAAAAATAAAGAAGTTTGTCATACAAAAGTATGATTTTCGACTGATCTTTCCTATGGCAGCTATATTACGTAGTGATCTGATCCAGCCGGTTCTGACATATGTTCTGCCTGCAGTTAAAATACTCATCTGTACCAAGTTTCATCCAGATAGCTCTAAAACTGAGAGACTAGTTTGCGTAGAAACAGGCAGACAGACAGAATAACAGACAGACTGATAGACAGACATACAGACAGACAGACCGACAGACAGACAGACAGACAGACAGACAAACAGACAGACAGACGGACAGACAGATATATAGACAGACAGACAGACAGACAGACAGACAGACAGACAGACAGACAGACAGACAGACAGACAGACAGACAGATAGATAGATAGATAGATAGATGGATAGACGGACAGACAGACGAACAGACAGATATATAGATAGATAGACAGTCGGACAGACAGACATACAGACAGACAGACATACAGACAGACAGACCGACAGACGGACGGACAGACAGACGGACAGACAGACAGACAGACAGACAGACAGATAGATAGATAGATAGATAGATAGATAGATAGACAGACGGACAGACAGACAGACAGACAGACAGACAGACAGACAGACAGACAGACAGACAGACAGACAGACGGACAGATGGACAGACAGACAGACGGACAGAAGGACAGACGGACAGAAAGACATGGCAATATCAACTCGGACGTTGTTGATGCTGATCAAGAATATATATGCTTTATAGGGTCGGAGTTGTCTGCTTTCATGCGTAACACATTACTTGACAAAATTATAATACCCTCTGCAAGGGTATAAATAGTATTATTATAAGCACAACATATAATTATATGCTATAATTAAAATTTCATAATAATCGCCATAAATTTTGCGAGCAAAAAAGAGCAGCACTTTCTAAAGCAAAGTTATCTACAGTGTATAGTAAAAGAATATTTCCATGCACCCTTTTAAGTTTATTTAATTATGCAACATGTGCATGAGCTGATTTTTGTTTATTTCTTTTATTTGTAGTAAAGAGAGCAATCGCCTCACAAAAGAAGGCAAGATACTTTTAAATTACACAATTAAATTTTGTAAAATTTAAACTGAAAACGTTGTTGTTGATGTAAAATGTGAAAACTTAAGCCGATTGTAAGGTATTAAGTGTAAGTGTTCTAGCATGTTAGGAAAAGAAAATAACACTTTATTTTTGTTATTTTGACAAATTCTAATTGTACCCCAAATAAAATATACTGAAATTAATTTTGTGGTACAGTTGAAAAATATATCAAAAATACATCTAAAATGCCAGACAATTTGTTAGAAATGTGATGCGTCTGCTGTCAATCAAAGAAGACAACAAAGAGTAGTAAGAACTTCAAGGCTATTTATTTGAATATTTTCAGTATTTATTAAGTTACTTCTGTTGCAATTATTTTCATAAGGAAGAGCTTTAAGTGTATAGGAAATAGATACAGTTTTTTGTGTATCAAAAGAGACGGAGAAGTAATGTTATTCAATTACTTTCCCTTATTCTATTATTCTCGAATTTTAAATGCCTATAAGTTAAGAACTTTAAGCACTTCTCTGTATAGATTTCTATGCAGTTAACTTTAATTGAATGTGTACAAAGCCTTAAACTCAGTCAAATCTGCAAGAGTGTGGCAGATAAATCGATTTAAATGTATTTTGTATAGAGTATAGAGTTTTATGTAGTACTATTACTAATACTATATGTATACTTTTATCTAAAGTTTTAATATATATTGTTAGATACTGATCACTGGGCATAAAAGCGATTGAAGTAGAATACCTTCAGGCTATTGCTTTTTAAGTAAATTTCCAGCAACAGTTTTTGCAGCGCTTCAAGCAGAGAAGTTTAATTGAAGTTGGCATTAACTGACACACGTATAACTAGGGGCATGTGGCATGTGGCATGGTGCTCTAATGATTATGAAATATGTACTACAGTTGGCAGCAGCAGCCTTGGCATGCCCGTTAGCCGCCATTAACCTTAGCCTTAGCTCAAACTCAAACTCAAATACACTTACATACACACACACACACACACACACACACAAACATACAGTTTAGCTGCGTGTTTCTGTGGCGCGTGTAAAACTTTCAACGGATAACGTCACTCAAAGGAGCATTGAAGCATCATAAATGACGTAATGCGGCGTCTCGCTTTAGTCGCGGCAAGTGGCAAGTGGCAAATGCCTCAACGTAGCCTGTACTTGAATGTGGAATGTGAATAGTCGGAAAGGCGTCGAAGCGCAAATGGTTTAGGCTCATTAAATATACACAACTAATTGAAAATTTGGCTAAAATTTGGTGCAATTGCAGCGACTGCAACAACAGCAGAATGTCAACCATAAATTCCAATTAAATACTGCGTAAGTGGACGGCAAATGGGAGTAGCATAGATTCCCCACCAGTCGCCTAGTCTAGCAATGCTTCTGTTTTGGTTTTGATTAAGTATACGCCCCATACGCCCCAGGCAACATGCAAATGTGGTTAGCAGTGCAGCATGGCAGCGTGGCAGCCACAGTTCCATTTCCACTTCCATTTCCACATCCATTTCCACTGCCATTTCGCATTCAATTCATTTGGCAGGCAATGTGAGTTTTTTTTTTTTTTTTGGCAATGTTTGAGTTTGCGTTTAATTGTTTTATTATCCACAAAGTGCTGGCGATTGCACACAGGCAACGCCCCGCATTCCTGGTCCCCCCTGCCACACCCCACAACAATTTTGGCACTGCCGTTGACCTCGTTGCAGCACCATAGATATATATCTCTCTCTCTATGTATATATATTTGGATATATATATATATATAAGTTTTTTTTCGTACACTTGTCGAAGTCAGCGTCGCCTGCTGTCTGATATATGAGCGTGTGGCAAGTTTCTGGCTGCTGCACAAATTATGCCAAGTGCATACTTGAGGCGTGCCCTGACAGATACAGCTTCAGTTGCATCCACAACCACACACACAACCCCGGGCAGAGTCAAAACCGCAGCCACGTCATCAGCTCTTAATAATATCTCACTTGAGCCTACGAGTTTCCTGCCTGCCCCATATATGTATATATTTTTTTAATTAACTTTATAAAAATCTCATTACTCATTTGCTTTGCACTCTTGCTGTTTTGTTTGTTTGTTTGTTTATTTTCCCTCCCAAAATTAATGCAAATGCATTTGTGTTGTTATTTCACATTAATGAACTACTCGCCTGTCTGTTAATGACGATGATGATGAGCACATGTCCGGTTTATGTGGACGGAGGAGGTGGCTTCAATGGATTTACATGGTCCAAACTGTTGTACGTGTGGCAAGCCATTGGGTAATCGTAAGCATGTATTTAAGGCATCAACAAGACATTTAGCCGACACATACTACAAACTGCTACTAGTATATATAAAAGTTGTCTAACCAAAAACCAAAACCAACAGTTTGCCAAGTCTGTTGTTATGGCATGTGTGTTGCGGTCTTTTCACCGAGCCAGTTAGTTGCATGGCAAACACTTTAATCGTAGTGCTTGACTAGCAGATGACCTTTAAGAAGGAGTCAAATCAGAACTGCTTTGAGTCCTTTGACTTTACAATAAGCACTTAAAAGCTCTGTCAGCTTAATTTGCTGTAAGTTATCCAACTGAAGAAGCAATGTGTTTTTAAACAAACTTAAGTGTCAGCTACTACAGTAAGCTCCTTTTTATGACCGCTCAATGCTGAATTAACTGACTGTTATTTAAACTATTGCAGCACTTTATCCCACATTTTATATACCCAATTGAAAGTAAATATTTGCTAAAGTATAAGCGATAAATGCTTGGCCACAACAAAATGCAGCTACAGAGTACAGAGTACAGAACAGGATATGCTCAGGTGCAAATGAAAGTCTGTGACTTGCATTACATTCTTGGGACCCAAGGGAAAATACAAGAAAAAGAAATTGCCCAAGAAGCTGTAAGGCAACAATGGTTGAATTTAGTTTAATGGGGGCCAGCATGTTGCGCATACTTAAGGCCAGGTTACGAAGTAACTCTTCAGGTGGCCAAGACATGGTTGGGCGGCAAATGCTGTGCGTGCTGTGTGTTTATTAGTTGAGGCCCAAATGCATGGCATACATAAATTTAGTCAATCTGGTCACATAACTTCGTAGCCAGAATCCCAGGACACGTTCACTTCAATACAGTTGACTTGTCAGCGTGTTAATTTGCTAAATAATTTTCGAATTTTTCGTGCTAAGGGAAATGTCAGGGCAGGAGCAAAGAGTAGAGAGTTGGGTAAAATAAATGGCACTAACTCACCAAGAAAAACACACACACAAACAGAGCGAGAGTGAGTGAGTGAGTGAGAGTCTCTTGGACACGCCCACTTAGGCAGGCCAAAAACGAGGCGCAAACGTGCCAAATATGCAAGTAGCAACAAAACAAACAGCTTTAAATGGAAAGGGATACAGGCCAGCACAAAAAAAAAAAACAAAGAAGAATGAGGAGGAGGATAAGCTCAACCAAAGCAATGTGTGTTTGCTTAATTCAGAAAGGATACAACCTGCATTTGAGTGGGAGTTAGAAACCAAAACAAAAACTGTTTATGATTTCCTAACACGATTTCAGTAGCTTTCACAATTTTTGTATATACCTTCACTGGTCCGCTCGTCGTTTATTTGTTTGCCTTGGCTGATTACGTGAGGAATTTTTCCTTTTTCTCCTTTCGTTGTTGTTTTTTTTTCTGTTCTGCTGCCGTCGCTTAAAAGTGGCTCGACACAAAACATGTATGCACACACGTTCATCAATTAGTGTTGAAGATTTAATTGTGGCACGTGTGAACTTAATTAAATGGCATTAGTTTTGTAATTGTACAGACGAGTACTAACGCACACACAGACACACTTACACACACATATGTCAACGCCGTCATATTTAATTGGTATACCTGCCGCCGAAAAGTATGCAATTAAATTGCATGCACTTTGTATGCGAAATTTTGCATTTGCATTCCAATTAATTTTTAAAGCATGCATGCAATTTGCAATTTTTGGACTCATATTTATATGAATTTACCAAAGTGGGGAGGCCATAGTCTCAGTCGAAAATTGTCATAGAAAGTTTTTACTTTAATTAACTATTTATGCGCTATCTGTGTGTGTGCAGTCGAAAGTTGCAAGCCGCCTGCCGAACTTAATTAGCATTTCAATTGTCAGGGTAACCGCAAGAAACTTTCGATGCAAATTGCAAGCTGAAGTTTGTTGCGTTGCCTGAACTGTAGAAGTAAAGGCATAAAATGGCAGCCTTAAAATATTTTTGCCATTAATTAATTAACTTATAACCTGTTAAACTGTTTAAATATACCAACTAACATAAATATAACACACTGTAAAGCATTTCAACTAATGCTCGTTGAAAATAAACTATTTTTCTTTTAACTGACAGCTCTAGTAAACACTTATAGGGTATCTACAAACGCTTAAGTACAAATTTACTATTAATTAAAATAGATTTATAAATATTGAGACTTTCCTCTAAAGACTTCAACTCATTTCCATTATAAATTCTTTTCTATTTACTTTAGAGTTGGTCTCTCTTATAGTTTTGCCTGCAGGATATCTACAAGTCGTGCAGAGCTGCTCGATTTGCACTTAGAAATAACTATACACGCATTTACTTACATAATAAACTAACTTTTGTTAACAATATGGCTGATTGCAGGCTGCAAAATTCAGCAGCGTCATTTAAATTATGATATTGAAATTTCCTCGGGTCACCAAATATTCATTTGACCTTTTTTTTGGTGCGTGTTTTTAGTTCCAACATGTGTTGAATGTTAAGTATCCAATTTGCTTTTGTATATTTTTGAATTATATATGTATATATATATATATATGTGTGTACGTGTGTGTGTGTGTGTGTGTGTGTTTGTGTATTTTAAAGCCATGTTTTGTTTGGACCTAAGTCCTTCATTGCTTTTGCCCTGGGGCAACCAAACGAAAATTAAAACAAGAAAGAAAAACGAAGTTGAAGGAGTCGAAGTTGGAATACTCTGTATTTTTATGCATTTTAAAAGTAATAGCTATATTTGTAATATATTTTAATATATACCAATCATTTGGCAAGTAACAGCACTGCTAATAACTTGCATTAGTATAGTTTTAATTACTTAAAAGTATCTTTAACAGCAAGTATCTTTAACGGGCAGTGTATAACATAAGGCTAAAGGTAACCGAGTGTTTTTCATGCTGAACTACAGCAATAATAGCAAATAACAAGCACGCTTGAAATAATAAACATTGGAAAATGCACAAACACAATTTCGGTCAACGTTTTGGGCCAACATTTTGGGCCAGTTAGCGGCAGTAGGCAGGAAAGGGCTATCAAATTACCTGAACAACTCGAAATGTTTGGGATGGCAAAAGCGCTGCTTAATTTATTTTTGAACAAACAACGTGGTCTGCACATTGCACTTAAATAATGTAAATACAAATTTTGCTGTTTGCCTGCGATTTAGTTTTGAAAATATACTATATTTAGTTGCATTTAATGCCCGCACATGTTTGTCCATTAGTTTTTGTTTAGACGCGTCCAGGTGACAATGCAAATAATTACAGTTCACAATGCGGGCCAATTCAATGGATATAATATGCTTGCCACAACAATATCACAATTTGTAGAGTCGTGTGTGTGTGTGTGTGTGTGTGTGTGTGTGTGTGTGTGTGTGTGTGTGTGTGTGTGTGTGCATAGGAGTACATAGTAACATTGTCGTTACGTTAAATAAATCAGAAAGTAATTAAAACAACATGAAATGCGAGTTACAGTTTCAACGGATGCCATGTCCCTGAGTTTCCTCTGCTTGGCTTTTCCTCATCCTGCCACTTTCTATCTCCTGTTTCCTATTTAACACAAAAACACACAACAACAGAAAACGCGACCAACAGCAGACCAACAGCAACAACAAGAAAAGTAAACAACAAAAGAAAAAAGAAATAGAGTCAACACCACAAGAAGAACCTGGTGAAACCACAACAACAACAACAACAACTGGCAATCGAGAGAAAATGTGAAATAAGCCAAAGAAAATTTGCGCAGCGAAATGCAAAATAAACTTAATTTACTTTTATTTACGTTGACAAATGTTTTCGAAGGAGTGCAACTTTTAATTGCAAAATTTATTTGATTCCCCCCCCCCCCCACTCACCACCTCTCCCGCATGGCTTTAGTTGCATATTCTGTGTGTGTGTTTCCCTGGCGACGGTAAATATCAGAATATATGTATTTGAATAACATAGTCAAGACTATTTGTAAGTTATAATTAGGCCTGGCAAGGGATTTATAAAGAATTACTACAGAAAAAGTTGATAAAGATTAACATGTTATTTATAAAATCAATTCTCAAATATGACTCAGCTTTAACTAAAGAAAACTGCCGTATATAAGCTGCTCTAAGTCGACATACAAATCAATTGAAAATTGCTTGGACACGTTTCGATTTCGCCATGTGAAACAGTTTTCTGCAATTCACTGCGTATACTTGATATGAAATGTTTGCTTGCCTTTGAATGAAACTGCCATTTAAAGAGTTGATCATTTAGTTCAATTTTTGTGATTGGCATTGCGCACAGTTTGCAGTCTTAGGTAGATGTCATTTTAATTGCTGCGGCTGCGGCTGCCACACAATTTACTCGTATTTTCTCATCCATTTTTTCGAATCTATTTCTTTTTTTTGGTAGCTACAAAACCATTCAAAATGTTTCGAGTGTGGCAAATAGCAAATTGTGAACCTTTTGTCCGGCGTTTAGTGCGGCAATTTGGCAGCAAACGAAAATTGCGGTGGGTCAGGTGTTTTTTGTGTGTGTGTGTGTGTGTGTGTGTGTAGCATATGAAATATGCACATAAACACATGCATGATGTAATAGGTTTGAAATATTTGTACTTTTTTTATGATGCGGCAGATGTTGCGGTATTTTGTGACTCAAACAATTTGACACAAAAGAAAAACATAGAAATATGGGTATGCAAAATATTTAGTTGCAATTATGTGTCTTCTCTAATTAATTTCCTACTTTGTTCGTTCCCTGCACGTGAACGTACTTTTTACAAACTTATTATACCAACACAAGGTATAATAATTGGGATTTGAATAATATATTTTTTAATGCGTTTTCAATACATTTCAGCTTTCGCTGAAAAGTATGCTGCATAGAAGCAGGGAACAGGAAACTGCAATCGTTTGCCTTCTGCAAACTGTAGCATTCTTTTCTGCATGTCATTCTATTTTTAGCTCAGTGCGAAGTTCAATTCTCTAGCGAATTTCGGTTGATTAATTCCACAACCCGCACAATTTTATATAGAGAATAGGGGTATGCAAAATATTTAGTTGCAATTATGTGTCTTCTCTAATTAATTTCCTACTTTGTTCGTTCACTGCACTTGAAGGACTAAATTACTAAAAATGTAACGCCTTGTATGTGTGTGAAATTGTAAACTTTTTTCCTTTATTTTTTGCCTTCTCATCCGCCTTTAGCTGTAGGCGGAATTTTCATTAAAGCATTTTTGATGTCTAATTTGCATATTTTTCACAGCTGGTCGAGTAGCCGTCGCCTTTTTACCAGATGCCTGACACGTTAAGCATTCAAGGGATTGTTTTCACACTCTCTCTCTCTCTCCCTCTCTCTCTCTCTCTCTCTTTCTGTTCTTCGCTCATTGCACTTTTTGTGTTGTGTTGTCAGCCGTTGTTGTGTGTGGAGGCTCAACTCTGATTTGAAGCAAGTTTGCTGGTGTTTTTGTGTGTGTGTGTGTGTGCCTTGCCTAGCCTGTGTTTCCTTGGCTGATTCCTTGTTGGCCAAACTGTCGAGTGGCAACACTAATTCGCATGCAGCATGCACAAAAACAACAAATGTTTGGTTTTTGGCACATGTGGACATACACCCGCTTTTTGTTAGCGCCTTTTATGCCTGCTTTTTGTAAATTTGCAATTTTCTAACCAAATCCATTTGTTCCTCGTTCGTCCTTTCACTTCACAGCTGTGTGTTTGGATGTGTGTAACTCTTTTCACTGGTCAGTCTCTCACATGCAAGCATGACATTAATTCAATTTCTGTTTACATATTGCCAGCTCGTGTTACTTGTCTACTTCATGTCCAACTTCCCCGAAAATGTATGCCAAGGCTTTTGAATATTGTTCTTTTACACCCTGCCTCAATATTAAATTTAGTTAAATATAAAAATGAATTAAAAACTTAATACAATATCTTTGATCTCTTATATTATATATTTAACTACACTCCAGCATCTAGATTTCTGCATGGGGTTTAAATTCCATTGTCTAGTTTCTGGTTAGCCTCTTTTTTTTGTATTATTCTTTTCAAAACTATTGTTTCTTCACCTTGGGGATATAAACTTTTGACTGCAACTGCACTTACCAATGCTTTGGACACCATGGCGTATACGTGTTATCGTCGTTGCGTGGTTAAATGAGAAAACTTCTTCTGATGTCGTTTTATGCTTTTAGTATATGTTTGACATGCGTTTAGCATGCATAAGCGACTCTAAAGACAATAAATAGTTTGTTTTAAAGTGTGATTAGCATATGCAATGCCACTGATGTGATCGCTCTTATTTATATAATATTCTTTATTTATATGTTGAGTTAGGATCGCGCACGAGTCTATGGCGTCGTTATGGTTAGTTTAGCGAGAATGAACGTTAGGCAGCTGAGCACCTCGCCATTTATAAGGCTGCGTCGACTGTCGCCTCAAAGTAGGCAGCACTATTTATATTTATATAAAATATAACTAAATGCTGCTCGTCTATTGTTAGATATGCCACCTGTTATTGCTCTGTGTGTTGGTGTGTGTGTGTCTGCATACCACAACACAATTGTCGCATTGGGAAACAGTGGGAAAAGCCCTTAGCCGAAGTGCAAAAATGACAATACGCAATTTTTTTAATGCAATACGAACTTGGCTTATCTGCCTGGCTATGTAAATGAATGCCAATGGGGGTGTATGTGTGTGTGTGTGTTGTGTATAAGAAACGAGCATAATTGCCATGGCAAATTAAGTGCAAGTTGATCTACAGAGCAGGCGCAGAAGCAACACAAGAATGCTACAAGTACACATAGAATCAACGTTGTATATAAAGCAGCCTGTTGCAGCAGTGGCAGCTTACTGGGCAGCAGCCTTTTGCTTATCTACAACACACACACACACACACACACAGACACATAGTATATATACATATATAAACAGAGGCAACTGTTGCCCCTATTACGTAGTTTGGGAATATTCCGCAAACTGATAACATTTGAATTTTGGCTTGATTTATGAGCCATGGCATGAAACACTGTACCAGGCTTATCAGTTCAACAACAACAACAACAAGAACAACAACAACCGTGTAACGTCGACGCAAATTTAATCACACTCATGACACCAATACACCCCTCTCTGCACTATATTGTTTGCCTCATAAAATACTAATACTTATTTATTTATTTAAGTGTAGAACAGTAAGCCTTGCATTTCGCATAGTTGTGCACTTAATGCCGGCATAAATTATGCAATTCCAATGCAAATTGAGTTTTTGGCGAATTTAATGTTATTTTACATATACATATGTACAATTTCGTAGCTTATTTAAATTCGGTAATAAGAATTAACTTAATGCACTTACAAGTTAAATTATGAGAACTTATAGACAGACGGACATGGCTATATCGACTCGGCTATTGATGCTGATCAACAATATATATACTTTATACGGTCGGCACGCTTCCTTCTGCCTGTTACATACTTTTAACAAACTTAATTTACCAACACAAGGTATAATAATTGGGATTTGAATAATATATTTTTAAATGCGTTTTCAATACATTTCATCTTTCGCTGAAAAGTATGCTGCATAGAAGCAGGGAACAGGAAACTGCAATCGTTTGCCGTCTGCAAACTGTAGCATTCTTTTCTGCATGTCATTCTATTGTTAGCTCAGTGCGAAGTTCAATTCTCTAGCGAATTCCGGTAGCTTAATTCCACAACCCGCACAATTTTAGCTCATTTATCTGCAGTAAAATACGCTTTGATCTTTGGCCATGACATTTTGCACCTTTCTGCTGGCCAACGTAATTTTTTGTTGGCTATGTTTAGACTTGTAAATAGCACACTTTATGCGTATAATCTTTATTTGGCAGCAGCAAATTTAAGTGCATTCATGTGGCTTGGGAAGTAGCACATATTTTCTTTTGTTGGCTCAAGCGCTTTTATTGCATTTTTTAGCTAGCAAAAAAATGCTCCCTTCACATTGATCATATCAACATTATTTGCAAATATTTATTATGAACCTTAAACGCTGCCTAAGCTGTGTACATATATATAGTTTATATAAATGGCTACTTATGTAGAAGTATGCTCTCTAGAGATTCCAACTAACTGATTTTAAGCTGAAGTTTTCTGGGGCCAACTTCCTTTTCTTTTCTTTTTTTTTTTTTTGTGTTTCCCTTTCCTTTCTCTTTTTGCACGGCGCCAACAATTTTGTTGACTTCATTTTCTGTTTCTGCGGCTTTTGTTGCATGTTGCCGCTGTTAGTCAGGCCAACAAACCAGCAACTTTTGACTTTTTCGCATCACTCAGTTTTAGTTTTACACATTTCTCTAATATTATTTTGTATTTTTTTGTGGTTGCCATCTTAAAGCTTATCAAATAGTTTCCTAGCCCAGCCGGCAGCCAGCAGCCAGCGACAACTTTGTGTGCTTATTCTCTGCGGTTCTCGATTCTCCAAGCTTTTCTCTCATTTCCCTATGTTTTTTTTCTTTGCGGTGCTTAGGTAGTTATTTGCACTCTAGTAAATATAAAGAACATAACTGGAAAGTAAGTAGGTCGCAATTAAATTGCATTCCTTTGGCATTTTCTAAATTGGTTGAGCAACGTTTTTAATAAACTTAACGATGGCAAAAAGGTGTATAAAATACATTTTGCCATAACGAACATAGAGGTTTTTTCCAGCTTTTTAAAGGAATTGCATTAAATTTAGAAATATCTTGAATTCTGAATGGTGACAAATTCCTTACAACATTATTATTATAATGAAATTTAAACTTAAATTTAAATCTAAATGAAATAAACTCTATATAAAGAATGTATATGAGTTCTTGTACTCGTTGCTTAAGTTGTTATGAGAAATTTAAAACAATAATTGAAACTGGCAGCAATTACATGCAACAGAAAGGCCGCAACGGAGGCTAGACTTCAGTTGCAGCATGCAACAAGCTCTCTAATATTTCAGTAGGAGTACCAGTACCAGAGAACTCGTACAAATTTAATTAGTTAGCATTCCATTCGTTGCACTCAAATGACTGACTGGCTGGGGAGTCAAACAGTTGTTGGTAGACTTGGCCAGCTGGTCATGTTGTGTGTGTGAAACAAGGCGAAAGT
This sequence comes from Drosophila histrio, assembly GCA_958299025.2. Classification (NCBI taxonomy): domain Eukaryota; kingdom Metazoa; phylum Arthropoda; class Insecta; order Diptera; family Drosophilidae; genus Drosophila; species Drosophila histrio. Next base: position 20,107,697 of record OY729167.1, on the reverse strand, counting down.
TTTCATTATTATGCAACAGTCTGCACTCGTTCGGTTCAGCTTTTTTGGTCGGCAACTGCATTTTATGGCAGCTTGCGAGCTGGCAGCAAGTCAGGTTTTCCACCACTACCTCCTCCTCCTCCTTCTTTACTTGGCTAATAAAATTTTTACTACGTTTACAATTAGCTGCAGTGCCCTGACACTTTTGATTGTCGTCGTCGGCAGCGGCGACAAGTTCATTAAATTTTTGCATGGCATTACTTTAATTAATTTTCTCCAGAACCGAGGATAACGATGCCGCCTCTATGGCTCGCCTGCCGCAAGGTATGTCTGCTATTTTGCCTGATAACTGATTATAATCAGCATACTACTAAATATAATCTTTATAGACAAAAAATTGACGCAAATGCTTTGACAGTAATAAAAATAAATACGCCCACAGAGCATGAAACACATGAAAACTATTGTCGATTGCAGTCAACACAAAGTTGAAGCGTGAATTTAACGATTGTTGGACTAACAGTTACCTTGTTTTCAAACTGAGTAACTATGGATAGTACTATTATTTATGCTTAGTATAAAGGGATGCAGTTTGTAAGTAAAAGTTGTGGCTAAAAGTGGAGTAGTAACTCTTTAAGGTAATACATATTTGACAGCAATTAACTAGTATTGTAGTCAGTAGCTGGTAGTCCGTCAGTTTTATATTGTAAAGTTGCCTGCCTGTAACATTCCATTCAGTGATAGTGCATATGATTATACTACCCGTTTAAGTCAATACTTTTGCTTACAGAGTATAGAAAACTGTGTGAAACTGACAGCAGGAGCTGAATGATAGTCACTGCCATTGCCACTGACTGCTGCTGTATCTGTATCTGTTGCTGCTGTTGTTGTTGTTGTTGCTGCTGTTGTTGTTGCTGCTGTTGTTGCTGTTGTTGTTGTTGCTGCTGTTGTAGTTGCTGTTGCTATTGCCCTTCAATTGTATTCAATAAGCTTGTTTATGACACAGACAGCGGACACGCATTGCAACTAATATCGAACAAGCGTTTTAATTGAATTTCACGCGCTTTCATAAACTGGAAGCGTGCCCGTCAATACTAGTTTAGTGTTTGCTTTGGCTAGTTTTATTGGGATTTCTATTTGTAGTTCTATTCCTGTTGCCAGACTGTTCTAACTTCCACTACGACAAGAGCTCTCTCCCCTCTCTCTCAGCCGGCACTTTCAACCACATTGAGAGAGCGTGTTTAATTGTGCGCACTTTTTCTTTTTTGTTATTGCAATCGTAAAATCTTTTGTTATTACCGCACAACAATTTGTTGTGTTTCCATCCCCCGCTCCAACTCCCTCAATTGCACTTAAGTATATAGATATATAGATACATTGGAGTATATATAAAAATAACAGTGACATCAGTGCGTATACGTAATGCTTGTTGTAAAAATAATTAACACCAATTGTTTTTTTTGGCCTCACAGTTCATTAGAAGTTATTACCAATACAGCACATGTATTAAGCCCTCTTTCCTTATTATATATTTGCTTTTTAATTACATACTGATAACCATCAACTTTTTTTCTATTATCGCTATGCCTATAACAAAAACAGATATACCAATAACAATTGAACAGTTATACAAATAATAATAATAATACTGTCGTCCCTGTGTCTGCAGATAAAGCTCTCAATGTTCTAACCAATTTGACGCAGTTATGAATGGCATCTAATAAATTAGAGGAAGTTCTAAAAACCTTTTTAAATTGCAGCTATATAATTATTAAAGTAAATTACAGGGCAAAAACTATACTTCATCAAATACTACGTTTTATGGAGACACCATAAATGTGTATAAATTGTCAACATATTTTGAATTGCATTCCATAAAATGTTGAGCGCAATAAATAAATTTCTGTTTAACCATAAATATGGCTATAAGAAAGGCTAAGTAAAGAGAGAGTGTTAATTAGAAATATCCTCAATATTGTAAATTAGAGAATATTAGAAATATATTGATTGCAATTTATAACCAGTAATCTGCTGATAAAACAGGTACTTTTCACAAAATTTCCTTTTAAATACGACAAGAAAAGTAAGCAACATTATTATCTTTAAAACACTTTATCAATGCCAAAGACAAACTGAAGAGAAATAAACTGATATTCAATTGTCAAATTAGTAAGCCCAAAGTATTCATAAACTCATTGTGAAGATCTTGAATCACAGTTGTCAAATTAGCTAGTATAAGTTGTGATGTTTTTCACAAGCTAAAGATAAAACCAGAACAAACTGGAACACAATCTAAATGGGTTGTAATAAATTCTATAAAATACGATATTGTTGGTTATCAATTGCTTGTTATCAACAATTGAATGTATTTTTTTTTCGTTTTTTTCTTTTTATAGTCATGGGTATTCCTGTTCACAAAATCGGAAATTAGCTATCGCAAAAAGATAACATATTAGTCACAATGGTTGGAATTAATTGTATTTTAAATTGGAATTGGTACAAGAAAAATAAAAAGGGCCATAAATTAATATATCGCTTATCAAGGGTAATTTTTTTCATGGATTTGCGGCCACGCTGAATCATGTTGCCAACGAGAGAAGATGGCTAAAAAAGAGATATAGAATAAGTGTGTGTTTAGCAAACAATTACAATACGCGAAGTTAGTCTGTTACAGCTTACAGCTTCAGTTGATTTCTGGCAATCCATCAGGAGTTAACTCAACGTAACTCAATGTCGACCCAACATTTGCCACACGACTTCATTTGCGCTGACAGACGCTTGAAGACAACCCCCCTCCACACCCCCCCCCTCCCCCCAGGCAGGCAACCAACTCGTTAGCTGCAGTTGCAGCACATCACATAACATCGCTTAGTATGCAGCTACTACGTTGGCCGGAAGGCGGTGCATTTGCTTTTAAGTAAATAAAATTAATCATACGCCCAGTGGTAGGTAGTATGGCAAGGCAGAAGAGCATGAGCTCCAGCTCCAGCTCGAGCTCGACATGCATCAAACAGCAGCAGCAGCAGGGCGTTGAAATTGGAAAATTGAAAATGCATTGTTAGATGCTCCAGCTGACAGACAGTAAGAGAGGGGTGAAGGAGCAGGGAGGCGGGTGGAAAAGTAGTTGTGGCAGCAACTGAAAAATTGCTGGCATTTTGCTAAAAGTGAAAATGAATTTCGCTCGTTTTGAAGGTTGAAAACGGTTGATGCGACGACGCATTATATGAAGTGCTCTTTGTTTTTCCCCCCCCCCCCCCCCCCCCCCGAAATCCTATCCTATTTGGCAATCACCCAAGAAGTTAACGTTCTCTCAAGTTGATTCTACGAATTATTGCACAATCTTATTATGGTTTTTTTAATATTTATGTATAATTTGACATTTCTTTCAATGATAAGTTTATCGAAACGGAAATGTTTCGAGTGCTTAGTCAGAGATTCTACTTGTGTGTGTGTGTGTGTGTGTGTGTGATTTGACCGGCTTGTTTGATTTTGTTCTTTCGTAATTATCAATGACTGATAAATAAATCCCCGAACTTATAACGATAACAATGAGAAGGCATTTGACAACAAATGGCATTTAAATTAAATTAATGGATATCAATACAAAGTCTAACAACTTTACACGTTCAATCACGTTGTTTTGCGCTGTAATAGTTTGAATAGGGCATATGAGTTTACAGCAAATTACAAAGGAAGGCAATGAAAGATGTAAATGAAAGGGAGAACAGTTTAGAAAAGTCTAATGTGATATCACTGGCCTTAATCACACTTCAAATGAGACAAAACGATAAAGGGAGATAGAGAAAGATATAAACAGAGATGGGAGATAGTTGTTAAGGAAGAGATTTGTATAGAACTGTATTGCTGAACTCTTTTCTTTCATTGAAATTAAGTACAAGTACAAGAAGAAGCTATCATCTTATATATGATGATTCCTTTCAGACAATTGTCTCTTTATAATAAATGAATATACTTTTGGAAACTAATAGATTATTTTACGCACTCGATAACTTTGTGGCAGTTTAAACGATAACAACTATTTTGTTTACAATTATTTAGGGCATTTGATGGTTATATCATATCAGCCTGTCATGTCTAAAGCCTTTTGGCTTTTTTGTCGACTATAAAAACTGTGGACACTCACAGTTGCCAACGAAGTCGACACTGGACAATAGCGCCAAAATAAGCGGCAATATCATCAAATAGTGAAAACGATAAAAATAAGTAAACAAAAATGTATCAAATTGGCAAAGTCCTGTGCTTAATTGCCTGCCTGGTTGGCTGTGCCCGGGCAAGTCCACATCCCACTTGGGGGGAGTCCAAGCTGATGCAGGCAATGCGCAGCACCATGGAACTGCAGCAGAGTGATCCTTCACGTTCCCTGCAATGCTTTCAATACTACAACGATGTGTTTGATCAGCTGCTGAAGCAGTATCAGTTGGACTATGCCAATTGCCAGAATACATCGAAGCTGCAGATTGCAGAATTGAACGAGAAATACAAGCCGGTGTTGAGCTCCTTGAATGACAGCGCAGTGAGCACCTGCCAGCAATTAATTGATTGTAACCAGCAGGTTGACAGCGAGCTGGGATTGTCCTGCTACTCGGATGTGGTGAGTAAAGCTTGGAGAGAGTTAAAAGTGTTTCTGATTATAATATTTTAATATAATTCTAGGCTAGTGGCAATGTCAGAGCCATGTATAATATCTCCAGCACAGCCGGTGAATATTATGGCGAATTGGAGCAGAGCATTCAATTGATTCAGTTTAAAGAGAATCAATGCACGAATAGCTCTCAACGCAACTATGAACTCAACACGGATCAGGCCTATGTTAATCTACAGAATTGTTTAATGGGCCTTGAGCCTGTGCCCACAAGCAAACCCTTGACAACGACATCTACTGGTTTCACTGATACTACAACTGAAACTACCAATGCCCCAACAGATTCAACTCCAGCTCCAACTGACACATCCACAGAAACAACAACCAATGCCCAACTAACTACAATTTCGACTCGTCGTACTCGTAGACCTAAACCTGGAGCCACTACGCCAACTACGCCATTTTATACTACCACAAATGCCGCACCATCCGGTTCCCAGAACAGTCTGAGCAACGAGCTAAAGAAGTGGCTCAATTCGCTTAGACACTAGACAACACGGTTTATGTGGTTCGACTGCAAGATCTAAGAATTAACATACTAAATTAGACAACTTTTCTAATCTACTTGAGGTAAATAAATGGACTACGAGGATAGTTTGCTTATGGACAAAACCAACCATAATGTTGATCAAATATTGACAGAGGCCAAGATGCCAAGTGACAACTTCAATGGAAAAACTTAACTGAATCAAGTCAACGACTACAACTTATGTAATTAACGGGCAGAGCTACGAATCTAGCTATGTATACTTTGTGATCGACTAGTAAATACCAATAGTTTTAACGAACACTTTATAGAATATTCAAATTCAATTGAAAATGTATGCATTTAACGAAAAATAAACTTCTATCGATAATGGAAAGTATGTCAAAATATGAATAGTAAGACAATTGATGCTTAAGCTTTATAAACATTTGTAGACTAATGAAATAAAGTTAAAAATTGATAGTTTATATAAAACAAAGTGTTAAGAGATAGATCAATTAAAGAAATATTGGTTTAAATATGTAGAAAACACTACTCACTACTCATTAATCATATCTTTTTATCCATTAGCCCTTTACGGGGTATACTTTACTTTCTGATGTCAGTTAGTTTGAATTTTCATCACTTTCATTTCACATTTTCCAGCTAAAAGTTGGCTAAAGCTTTAGGCCGTTCCAGGGAAATGCAATTGGTAAATTTACGGCCTAGCTTTTAATAGTTAAATAAACAGGTTGCTGCCTTGTTGCTTTAAGCCAACGGCGTTTTTCATTTAAATTTAATTTCGTTTGTCTTTTGATTGCTGTTGCTGCCTGCCAGCGGCATTGTTGTTACTGCAATTAAAACAAATTAGAAATGTTGCCCCAAACACACACACACACACACACACACACAGATACATATCCATGTTGCAGCCACCTCCAAAATACAGCAAATAACTGTTAGGGATGTCCTTGCCACAGGAAGCAGCCTTCGGCTGATTTAACGCGTCACCTTCTTGCACTTTTGTGTGTGCAATGTTAATGCAGTTGAAGTTTTTGAGTTTTCGTTGCAAATGCAGCTCCACAGCGTGTCCTGTTTACCTCGTTCTGCCTCGTCGAAAGGTCCTCGCACAAAGAACGCAATTAAGATATGCAAATTAGCAGCTGCCGCGCTCTGTTCGTGCCACTTTTTGTGGCACACACACCCACACACACCCACACACACACACACAGGTACGGCAAACGTTCTTCGTTCTCGTTGATGAGATTTTTCAGCACTTGCAAAATCATTTTTAAAATATAAATAAAATAATTAAAATAGCAAGATTCCAAGGTTTATTTGTTTTCTTTGATATGTATCTTATGTATAACAGGAGGTCCTTGAATAAAAGGACTATAGAGATGAAATTTTCTGCTTGAATGACTGTAATAGAAGACAAAAACAAAAACAGTTCTCTTAACTCTCTGTTACAAACGAAGTAAGTTAAGCAGCACTTTCAAGTCCACGTAGAAATAGTATAAAAATTTCAAAGCTATAAAATAATTTTTGTTAGTTTTGCAGACACACACTTTATTTGTTTTTCACCTCTTTATTCGAGTCTTTTCTTTGACTTTTCTGTTTTAAGACCCTTTACTTTAAAAAAGTAAAACGGGGTCTATTAAGTTTGTCAAATTGTGCGTAACAGGTCGAAGGAAGTCCGGCAGATCCCATAAAGTTTATATATATTCTTGATCAGCATCAAGAGAAGAGTCGATATAGCCATGTCCGTCTGTACGTCCGTCTGAACGTCCGTCAGTACGTCCGTCTGTACGTCCGTCTGTCCGTCCGTCCGTCCGTCTGTCCGTCTGTCCGTGAGTCTGTATGAGTGCCTAGATCTCAGAGACTATAAGAGCTAGAGTCACCGAATTTGGTATGGTGGTTCGTCTATGGGCTGAGCAGATCAAGTCTAAGTTTAAATGTTGACACGCCCCCTTCCGCCTCCGTAAATCGAAAAGAACATTTTTGAAATCCCATAAAACGAGAAATATTAAAGCTAAAGTACTGAATTTTGGCACACAGCACAAGCATTGGGGTCCTTATGTATCCTGAAAATTTCATTGCGATCGGATAATAATCTCGGAAGTTATTCAAAACTCAATGTTATTCAGTGTCGGGCCAAAGGAAGAAGAAGAGCATTTTGACGTTACAACGCGCTATGGGGTACTATCTATTAGTGTTACTCTTATTTCCGTTTAGAAGAATAAGTAAAGGGTCTCTCATAGTCGACTTCGACTGTAGCCTTTCCGACTGGTTTAATATTGTCTGAAGGTCAAAGCTCAGATATCTTAAGATGTTGAAAGCTAAAGGACGTGCTAGTCATGGAAATGATGAGAACTGTAGTTGATGTTAGTGATGGAAGAGTAAAAGTGAATTGATAACTATAAAGAATAAAGATAGAATATGCTCCTGATGGTGACGAAAGAACTCAAGGAGTTTGGAAAAGGCAATGCTAAAGATAAGATAAAATACTAGCGATTACACACATTCAGATGAACTGGCGAGGAAATCTACATACTCTTGGTAAAAGATTAAGATATTATGCAGACGTAACAATTAAAATACTATATAAGTTTAAATAATTAAATGAAATGCCAGAACAAAGACTATCTGTAAAATAAGCGAGATCAAAGTATCAACTGTAATTAATATCAAAACAAAAACTCATTTTTAATTGCAGCTTTTATTTGACTTTGCTACCAATGAAATTGCAAAATGATTCATACTATGCTGTCTATCAATTTCTATACTATAATTAACTTTGTACTTTTGCCGTAGTACTAGTAGAGCATGTGGTGGGAAAAACCGAAATGGACACAGAGTAGAAGAAGAGATAAGTTTGCAAATTGGGTTAAGAATAGTGTAAACAAATACGACAATGTTTTTTTTTTTCATTCTATGGCTTGTAATAACCAGGGCAATTCTAGGAATTATAGTTGTTGCTGCTGCTGGTCAATAGAAGAATTTCAAGAATTTTTATTAATTATTTGTATAATAATTGTGTTCATCTAAAACTCGTGTGCTCGTGATATATTGAAGAGTGTGCGAGCTAGAGATAAGAGAGCTGACCAATCACAATGTAGAATGACGACGTAGATAGATAAGGAAGCTTAGCAAAAAACTACCAATATACTAAAGCAGTTAACTGATTAGCTATATAATTGATATAGGTTTCCTTGGAACAATACTCTATAAAAATTGTTATTTAAAATAAGCACTTGATAAAGAGATAAGATCAATGCTAAATATAGACCTGGTCAATGTCTGTCATGGTCGAAAGCTGTTATAGATATTCTGGAAGATACTTATTTGATTATATTACCAAGAAATATTTTAATTCCTTGGACACTGCAAATATTTATTTCAGCACGACTTTCACGAGACGCAATAAAGATTTTCAAGATTATTGGTGACGTTGATAGGAAGGTTCAATTGTTTCTATGGAAATGTTTTTCGTTGTCGCAGGCTAACGATAAGAATGATAATGTCAGCCGGCATTGATAAGGTGATAGCTAAAGTGATAGAGCCAAATCTAATGCAATAACAACGGCAATAATATGTCATGTACACCATGTTTTTTTTTATGGACCGAACCACTTGAGAAATTCACCTATAAATATGGAAGTCGCCAGCGGTTAAGTATAATAACGAATCCGACGTTCAAAGCAAACGAATCATAAAAGTTTTCATTACTCTTTTAACTTGAATATGTATTCTAAAGTGTGTGTATTGCTTTTGGCCATTGGCCTGAGCCAAGCTGTGCCCCAAAGGCATTTGCCCGACATTGGCCTCATGCAGTTCATGATCCAGTCCCGTGATCTTAGCCAAGAAGATCCAACACGCTCTACCGCATGCTTCAATTACTATCTTCCAAAGTTGAACGAATTGTCTAAAAAGTTCGAGGCGGATTATAATCAATGCTTGGATATTGCCAGTGAAGCCCGTCTGAATATCGATGATACCACCGCAGGTAATCGGTCCGAAATTACCCAGTCTGCCTCCAACGCCTGCGATGCCTTGAACCTTTGCAATGAGAAACAGACCTCAGTTAAATTCTTTGAGTGCTACACTAATGCAGTAAGTTAAATAGCTGGATGTGATTCGAAAAACAGAATACTTCAATTGTTCTTGTGATTTGACATTTACAGGGCTCCGATAATACCAAGACCATGTATCAGATCTCGGCCAATTCAGCTGAATTGTTGGCTGAGGTAAATGAACAGATCCGTTTGATTAAAGTTGATGAGTATACCTGTACCAACAAATCGGAGCGTATCTATCAGGAGTCGTCCGCAAGTACCTATACGGAGTTCAACAAGTGTTTGACCGGACAATCGGCTGTGCCAAGTGATACGACAACCACAGTAGGCCCCACCGAGACGACAGTTGCTCCTGACACTTCCTCGAGCACCCTCAATCCTGGAACCTCAACCGTGGAACCCTCAACTGAGGAATCCTCAACCGTGGAATCCTCAACTGTGCAATCCTCAACTGTGGAACCCTCAACTGAGGAATCCTCAACTGATTCATCAACTTCGGATGCGACAGAATCAACAACCCAATCGCAGAAGGAGAACTTCCCCGAGGAGGATCTCTCTCGTCTCGCCCGAGAGCAGACAAAATTGAAGAGCATGATGGATGACTTCAAGAATTGGTTGAAGCGCAATTAAACCAGTATTATAACTAAGTCAAGTTTGAAAACAAAAAAAATACAAGAAATAATCAATTTAATATCAATCTAACAATAATAAATACATGATTAATTTATATTATATTAACTTGACTCTCTTCAATGATTAAATAAAGAGCACTTCAATATAATAAAAAACATTTTTGAGTGTTGATCTCGTTCAAAGTCCCCTGTTTAACCTGTTTCTAAATACAATATATAATAATAATTAATGATAGCTGCCATTTTGATAATGAGTCAGTCAGTATAGTTAAATAACAAGTACAGTGTTAACTCTGCTGACCAACGGTTAGTTTTGGCATTCAGAGATAATTATTTCACTGGAACTGGAAGTCTATCTTATCGGTTTGCCTTTTGGCAATGGACATACAACTACAATATAATATTAATAATATTAAAATATATATTTGTTAATTGAAAGCGTTAAAAACTTATTAAAGTCATTGGACAATCTTCACATTGTCTAGCAGTATTTGATTAGTTTTTAATCTTTGATCTTTCTGATACTCCCCATTTTTATTTTCGGGGCTATAAAAAGTAGTGCCCTGACCACGTTGAAAGTCAGTTAAATCGCAACTTTTCGACACGGCAAGTTAGTTTCCCCGTTGAGAGGATATCATATTGTGGAATATCATCATGCAAATCTCGTTTGCCCTCTGCCTGCTGTTGGCCGCCGGCTGCAGCGCCCATATGTCCTTGCAGGACATGGCTCTTCAACCCTTTGTGGGTCTGCAGGAGAAGGCTATGCGCTCATTGATTTCGGCTCACGCTGCCAGCGATGATCCCAATCTTATCAACGAATGCTTCGGCCAATATATTACCGATCAACAGGCCACTTTGGCCAACTACAACAAGGTCTACAGCGGCTGTGTTTCCACCTCGCAGGCTGACAAGGACAAGGTGACCGCACAGAGCGCAGAACAGCGCCAAAATCTATTGAATCGCAGTGATAACGTGTGCGATAGTCTCTCTACCTGTGAGAAAATCAAGGATGGTCTGGACTTCTTCGATTGCTACAGAACTGCGGTAGGTATTCATTGTTGCCTTAGACTATAAACCAAGGCTGGGTTAACAAAATGCTTCACTAATCGAACCTTTAATCGTGGTTGTTAAATTAATCTTGCACTATGGTTCGACCCATCGTATAGAATTTTTTTTTAAAATTGTTTGAGGTTTTCCAGCCCAACTATAAATTTACATTTTTATTATATAATCAATCGGTTCTCTTTTCAGTCGGCGGACAGCTACAAAGTGTTGTTCACCCTGAACAGCGATGCAAATTCTCAATACAATTCCGTCTTTAATACGTATGTAAACATAGATATGACTCTTAAGACGTGTGTGGATGATGCACGTCTTGATTATGGACGTGAATTGGAGAAATGCGATGGTGATTTCAATGCTTGCGTTGGAAATGGCATCGAGACTGATGCTCCTGGAAAACCAACAGATGCTCCTTCTACTCAGGCACCCACTACTAAAGCACCAGCCACTGAGGCTCCCGCTACTGAGGCTCCTGCTACTGAGGCACCCGCTACCGAAGCACCCGCTACCGAGGCACCCGCTACTGAGGCACCCGCTACCGAGGCACCCGCTACTGAGGCACCAGCTACTGAGGCTCCTGCTACGGAGGCACCCGCTACTGAGGCACCTGCTACCGAAGCACCCGCTACTGAGGCACCCGCTACCGAAGCTCCCGCTACTGAGGCACCCGCTACCGAAGCTCCCGCTACTGAGGCACCCGCTACTGAAGCTCCTGCTACGGAGGCACCCGCTACTGAGGCTCCCGCTACTGAGGCACCCGCTACTGAGGCACCCGCTACTGAGGCACCCGCTACCGAAGCTCCCGCTACCGAAGCACCCGCTACTGAGGCACCTGCTACCAAAGCACCCGCTACCGAGGCTCCTGCTACGGAGGCACCCGCTACTGAGGCTCCCGCTACCGAAGCTCCCGCTACTGAGGCACCCGCTACAGAAGCACCCGCTACTGAGGCACCCGCTACCGAAGCTCCCGCTACTGAGGCACCCGCTACAGAGGCTCCTGCTACGGAGGCACCCGCTACTGAGGCTCCCGCTACTGAAGCTCCCGCAACTGAGGCACCCGCTACTGAGGCACCCGCTACCGAAGCTCCCGCAACTGAGGCACCCGCTACCGAGGCACCCGCTACCGAAGCTCCCGCAACTGAGGCACCCGCTACCGAGGCACCCGCTACCGAAGCTCCCGCAACTGAGGCACCCGCTACCGAGGCACCCGCTACCGAAGCTCCCGCTACTGAAGCTCCAGAGCCTACGACAGAGAAAGCTCCCGAGGAAGATCTGAAATTTTTGCCGTTGACGTTCAAGAGAAAATTGCAAAAGCTCATGAAGCTCTTCTAAACTTTCAAATTATTGCGCTTTAGCAAAAAAGTTAATTTTATCAATTAATTGCATTATTAAATGATAAAAGTAGAAAAAAACGAACATGTATTTAGCCAGTAGGAAAGGCTACAGCCGAGCAAACTCGACTGTAATTCACCCTCTACTTGTTCTGTATTAAAAGCAAATTAATAATGAAAATAATACAAATATTATGAAAAACGGAATGCGAACACAGGACGTCCAGCAAAAGAGTCGTGTACGCTACCTAGTAAGCCTCTACACAAATAATGCTTTATATCTACGAAATTTATTATTATTTAACAACATTTGACAAAAAACCATCTATATTTGAAGTTGGTATCTCTTAGATTTTTCCTTGTATTAATTTATTTGATTTTCTTTTGCGGGTGTAAGAGTCTGCATGGCGAAATTCTATAACGAATTTCACCTACTTATATACTTAAAAAGTTTGGTATCTAAAGCTCTTATAGTCTCTAAGATCTAGGTGATCATAAAGACGTCTGGCAGATGGATAGACAGAAAGACATTCCTATATATCGAGTCGGCTGTTGTTGCTGATCAAGATAACATATATTTTTTCCGATTGTTTCGTACAATTTTAAAATATAACTTTATCAATTAAGCGTATTTGATTGATAAAAACCAAAAGTAACGAAAAGTTATAGTTGCATACTTCTGGGGTTCTATCAAAAAAACTTTCACGGTTTTGGGTACTTGAGACTTATCAAGTGTATACCACGTAGTGTATATATATATAAATATATTTTTATATTTATATATAGATACATGTCTTGATAAGCTACTTCGATGTAATTAGCAATAAAGATTGCACTGTAAATTGAATTTTGTTGTTTGTACATATATCATTTATTTCAGTGTAACAATAGATTAACAAAATACAAAAAAAACTAGATCAATAAACGACAGTCAAATAGTAGATAGTGGCCACATATCAATTGATACGCCAATCTAACTCACTTATACGACTGGCAGCATTTTTACGAGCTGCCAACCTAAAAGTAGATTCTGAGAAATTAGTAGGAAATGTTCAATTAGATACTTTTCCAATAACACACTCGAGTGTCGACCGTGGAGCCCACGGAGAGCTCATACCGCCATTCGAAATCTCAAGCCAAATGTGTGCGGTACAAGTGCGAAGTCAGTTGAATAGTGAGACTAAATGTCGCCAGTGGCAGTTGTTGACAGTGCTAGTTGTGTTGCCGTTGACACTGCTTCGTTTAGATGTGGCATGCGGCATAGAAGTGCCACCGGTCATACCTACAGCATGGCCAGATGCAATAGTCGACGAATGTCACGATGATTATCTACTGGCAGGTGTTAATGCCTCGAATATCTTTGCCTTGAGCTTTGAACTCTGCGAACTGACGGCCAACGAGACAAAGATAGATTTGACTATCGATGAACATCTGGAGCGTACACAAATCGAACTTGGACATAGTGCACTATGCGGTAATCTGGAACTATGCAATAACCTTGACGCGGATCTTGATTACTTTGAGTGTATCAGGGATAGTGTAAGTATTTCATTGCTGATTTATATACAATGCAAAATGTTTAATTCAACTCATTGGGTATTTGGCGAATTTGGCGATAATTACAGCAGATGTTGTGTCAAAGTTGAATTTATAGTGAGGCAGATGCATATGGAACCTGCCTCAATAGCATTATGTGGCAACAAATGTGAACTTCTTAATAATTGAAACAAATACGTGAAATGGGAGAAAACAGCACCTATTTCTTATAACTAGTGGAAAGATGCGATTTGACTTAGTGTTGTATAAACTATATATACATATCTGAAAGCTGCTTAAAGTTTAAAGCTTTCACTGACAGACTATTAAGATTAAGAGTGAATCATGTGCTGAAGTGCAGACTTTGTCTAACTTTCATCTTGTCACAGTGGAGCTTTGATCTTTAAGGAAAGTTCAACACTAAATAGAATCTTTAAAAGTTAATCTGTAAAATGCCAACCGCTTAACTCCAAGATTAAGCTAATGCTGAAGTGTGATATTTAACAAATCTCTATAATAATGATAATGATGATCATTTCTGGATTTAAAAGTAATCCAAAATGTAGCTAAAGTCAGGAACATTTAGGTTTTTGTATTGTAAACCGCTTTTAAGTCAAATCCCAACTAACAGATTTCTCTAATGCTCTTGCAGGGTAGCCGCAATCTGCAATTAATCACGGAGATTAATCACAATGCCACAAGTGCCCACACAAGACTGCGTGAGGACTACAATGAGGTGCAGCAGACGTTGGCGCTGTGCACCCTCGAGGCACAAGTCGTCTATGTGAACAGCATGCGAGAGGCGCACGAGGAGTTGCAACAATGTCGCATTGAACTCGCCAACACGTCGAACTGAGCACTTACATATAATATAAGCACAAAAAAGCATTATTAGTTTTTAGTAAAGTATAGACATGACTTTAATCTTTGGTTTTGGCCAAGTTAGCTTCCTGTTGCAGGCATTTATCCAGTGCAGTAAAAGCATTTGCCGTGTCAAGGACATAACTTTGCTCTGTGCGATTTGTGCAAAGGTAACGCTCCATATCAATGCCATTCAGCTGCTGACTGAGTCTCAAGGCATTCTCGGAGGCATTGAAGGATATCTCGTACATGTTGGTCAACTGCTGCTTCGACTGTTAAAGGAGAGGGGGGGGGAAGATATAGAGGAGATAACCATTATTAGCATACTCGTTGTGCTCTGTGCTTACCAGCTTGCCAAAGCAGTTGAAGAAATCCAAGACATCCTTGATATCCAGACAACCATTGATGTAGCTATCTATTCCCAGTGCCCCCGTTCGTATCATTTGTTGCATGCCATCCACCTTGGTGAAAACATTTTCCCTCACCGTCGTGGCATTCTGCAAGCAATCATTGTACTGCCTTGACCAGGTTTCACCCACTTGCTCCAGTTGGGGTAAATATCTGGCAAAGCAATGCTTTGTATCGCCAACTCCGACCAGATCATGGTTCTCCAAATACTCTGACAAGCTAACCATGCTTCGAGATGTTTCTGCCACCTACAAGTGGCATTCTCTCTCTCTTATCAGTCGACTCTACAATTTTCCTTTACAACTCACCAGCAATTGCGTCCATAACAGTGCTATGTATATGATTTTCATGTCTATTTTGTTGTGTGTCTGGCATTAAACTGCACAAAATTGTTAAGGTCCAATAATAGGGCTTATTGGTAAATGCGACATTGATGCATCGTTTGTTTGCTTACGTTTTTTCAATATCAATTTCCTTATCGTGACGCTTTCTCACTTATAAAGCACACTGCTTGTTAAACTGTAATATTGTCAAACAAATTCGTTGCATACTTTTGTGCGTGAAAGAAATGTATACGAAATAAAATGGCGTACATTGAAACCGAATCTATCAGGGTTGCCAGTGTTTCGAAAGAAATTTAATTTAATGATTTGAACACAGCGAAGTTTTCAATAACATTTATAAAATTCTTAAGAAATTTACAGCTACATTTAATAATAAAGTTGCCAACAAGTACGTAGTTTATTTAACATTTTAATGTGTATTTAAAATTGTGGATAAAAACTGGGTGGTATCAGATACACAGCGGGATGCCAAGTTAACAGCTTAGTGTGCATGGTTTTGATTTTAGATTGAAAAGTGTAGCGAGGTGAGTGAAAAGCTAATTAATTCTATAAAATGTAGGTAAACTTGTAAACTAAGGGGGAGTTTAAATAAATTAGTCTGGTCAGTTTAACAAAACTGCTTATGGACTTAAAATTATGTTGAGCATGGAAAATCTGTTACTTAAATAGTTAACACTTTCTTAAATGCATTTTACATTGTATAATCGTTACAGACGTGCAGAGATTATGAAATTATAATAGTATTTATAATATAAATGTTAATCTGCTTCCATTGAAGCTCAAACAGTGCTGACAATTAGCTGAGAAATAACTAAACAATAATGTTAAATATGGCTGTTGATATACTCTCTATAACTATAACTCTAAGTTTCATTCTAGTTAACTACTCAATGTATCATTAAGCTGATGAAGTTCCAGGAACTAATTAATTTTAATTATTTGCACATAAATTGTGAAATTCCAATTGCCCTGCTAAACTCTGGTGCAAAACTATGGCCGCACCTAGTTTTTTCAGTGTACGCATAGAAAGAGTTGAGATGGAAAAATTTTGCGATTACCGTTAGAAAGAGCTTTTAAAATGTGAGAATATAGATGACAAATATCAACACTCTCCATGCAAAAATTAACCGTTATATTTAATTTTCGTTTTAAGCAAGGTGCATAATTATGGCCGCACTTTTTAATTTCTGATTATGTTTTTGGCTGGCGGCGATCTTAGTTGTGCATTCTTGGTTGAGTTAATATTTCTAACTATAAAAAAAATATGGCAAGTGGATCAGTGCTTTCAGATGTAGAGAAAGGTCAAATTCTGGCGCTCTAAACTGAGAATATCTCATTTCGTGAAATTGCGAGAGGAATTGGTCCCTCCGACAGAGTTGTAAGGAATATTTGGAAAAACCAATATGAGTATGGCAATAGAATACCCGGAGGACGTAATCCGAAGTTAATTCAGCGGGACCAGCGCAGATTAGTGAGTGCTGCAAGCAATTCATTGAAGACATGTAATTAGTTAGTGTCTGAATGTGACCTTAAAGTGTCTCGCTGGACCGTTGCACGGACCTTAAAAAAATCGGAAACGATAGTGCGACAAAAGTTGAAGATGCAAGGTTCAAGGCTGCAAGGTTACTTGATCGCCATAAGGAAGCCCGAATAAAACTCGCCCGAAATAACATGGCATCTAACTGGACAAAAGTAAACAATTTTTATAGGGAAATGCAAATGTTAATTAATCCTAGTGGAATTTTTTCTTGGATGAGAACAAATTTAATTTGGACGGTCCTGATGGGCTTTCTCACTGTCGGAGGGATTTAAGGAAAGAATCGCTGTTTTTTCTAAGAGAAATTTTGGAAGAGGATACTTAAGGGTTTGGGGTGCGTTCTGCGAGGCTGGACGCTTTGAGCTGTCATTTCCGAGCTCCCATATGAACTCCAGAGAGTATGTGGATGTCTTAGAAATTAGCCTTGTGCATTTTCTTCGCGGTCGATGGCGTTTAAAGTACATTTTGCAGCAGGAAAACGCACCAATCCACGTCAACCTTGAGACGCGTGCTTGGCTTGGGAGCAAAATGTTCAGCTTTTGGAGTGGCTCGCGTGCTCCCGGACATGAATCCAATAGAGAACCTATTGGCGATGCTGGTCAGACGGAATTACGCCAAAAACACTAAGTACAGTAGTACTATGGAGCTTAAGTTAACAGTGATCAAGGCGTGGGAAGAACTTTTCCAAAATGACTTAGAAAGTCTCGCAGCCAGTATGCCGAATACGATCTACGAATTAATTAGTGTTAAGGGAGGTTACACCCATTATTAAACTAAATAAAAATATAAAAATTAGTTAACATTTTTCTATAGTTTTTTTTTTAGTGAAGTGCGGCCATAATTTTGCACCTTGCACAAAACGAAAATTAAATATAACGGTTAATTTTTGCATGAAGAGTGTTGATATTTGTCATCTATATTCTCACATTTTAAAAGCTCTTTCTAACGGTAATCGCAAAATTTTTCCATCTCAACTCTTTCTATGCGTACACTGAAAAAACTAGGTGCGGCCATAGTTTTGCACCAGAGTTTATGACTAATTTGATTTAGTTCTAAAATGCAAAGAGTAAAAAGAAAATGTCTGAAAAAAACCCAATTGGGGGATTCCCGTTTCTAAACACTAAAAGAAAAGAAAAGTCTATCTTGACAACTTAAGACCAAAAAAAGATATGAGATACTTTATAAAATACCAATAAATGCAATTAAATTATGTTTATATATTTATATTACACATGATTAATATGCTTAGTAAATTTTTAGATGATTTCTTTGCAGCAGTTGGCATAATTAAAAATTCGTTAACAATTTGGCTTAAGCCGATAAACCAGAATTTGTGTATCAGACACGAATTGGGGCATATATTGGCTTAATATTTCATTGGCCAGGCTAACAACTAGGCGTGCGTACAGACGCCAGTTGGCAATGCCAAACAAGTTGAAGCACGCTTATCAGGCTATTAGTCTGGTTCTATTTTTGGTGGCTGACCCTGAGCGAAGTATTACGTTTGGCATCCAATTGAAATGCACATGCAAAGCAATTTGAAGTCGTTTTGTGTTTTATGGGGTCTTTTGGGCCGCATTAATCCCACCTAATTGATCGCCGGGCGTAACGTACCTTTCACCTGATGAGGTAGTCTAATTGTAGGGAAGCGTCGACTTGTGGAACTTGACAACAAATTCACACACAACTTATGCGGATGCATCAATCATTTCAACGAACGAACCTTGCTGCAGAGTATATAAAGCATTAGCAACAACTTGAGGCTACAAACAGTACTTTACGAACACCCAACAACGACTCGACTCGAACTCCTAACATGAAACTACTCTGCAGTGTGCTAATCCTGGCCAGCGTGGCCCTCAGCGCCATTCAAGTAATAAAAGCCAGTTGTGAAATTTGTGAAGTGATACTTATATTAAAAACATGTGATTCCTTTTGTGTGTTTTAGGCCAAGCCAAGCTCGGTGCAAACTCAGCTGCAAGGAGCACTCGATAAATATCTGGTTAATGTCAATGCCCGCAATCTGGATATGTCCGACTCACCGGATGTCACCTCCCAGTGCTTTGCCTTGTATCTGCCCGTGTTGAACGAGGTGGCTGCCACATTCTCCAGCTCGTATCAGGCTTGTATTGCCACGGCCAACGAAGAGCTGGCCAACTTGACGGCCGAGGCTCAAAAGGAACAGCTTGTCTATCAACAGGATGTGAATGGACTTTGCAGCGCCTTCACCAGCTGT
The DNA here is from genome assembly GCA_958299025.2 of Drosophila histrio. Classification (NCBI taxonomy): domain Eukaryota; kingdom Metazoa; phylum Arthropoda; class Insecta; order Diptera; family Drosophilidae; genus Drosophila; species Drosophila histrio. The sequence goes on along the minus strand of OY729167.1, from coordinate 20,088,566 downwards.
GACAACAGCTCCGGCAACGATACTACCAAGTTCTTCAACTGTTATGCGACTGCTGTAATTACAAAATTGGACTATCAATCCCCATTTTCCAGCTGAAACATTCGTTCTACTTTTCAGGCTCAAGGAGATGTCTCCGTAATCTATGACATTGCCACCAATGCGGCCAGCGCGGCCAACACTCTTGCCCAGGCCATCAAGGTTACTCAGGATACGGAATACCAGTGCACCAATACCACGGAGAGCAACTATGTCCGTGACACGGCTGCCGCATACGATCTGTTGGATTCTTGCCTCAGGAACGGTGTTCCCACCACATCCGCAGCTCCCGTTACTGTCGCCACATCCGAGTCTACAGTCACTACCCAAAGTTCTTCTACAACTTCTTCTGATTTTGCTACCAGCACAACTGATGCCGTCACTGTGAGCTCAGTTGCTCCAACTGTTGACAACATTGCTAAGTCAGGTGCCTAAGACAGAAGAGAGAGGGAATGAGGGAATGAGGGAGTTCTAGTTCAAGTCACTAAATAAATGAGCATTCATTAAAAAAGTAAATATTCAATGCATTTTAATACAACGCAACAATACAACTAGAAAATATTAAGGGATGTAGAAGAAGAATCTAGAGGAATTATTTTCGAATTATTTCACAATTTAAGAGAACCATTGGAATTAGTAGTATAATAAAAAGGAATTTCCTTAGGAAATCATATGACAAGTTACACAAGTTGTAAACATTCATTTGGCAATAACGTCTATGGTTTACAGTGTAAATTACCTGAATCGAGTGGTATTTTTTTGATGAATTGAAATGATTTGCTTCACAATTTGTAGACATACATTCTGTCAATTGTAGTGAAACAATGAGCCTGTTAATTAGTATCCGATATTGGTATTAACTACACAAATTCATGTACATATCGATATATTCCACTTTAATACTCTTACCTATAATAGACTAAAAAGAAATATTAACCAGTAGGGTGCAGTGGCCAGTACTCATACTCTTGCAGAACCCTGATGCACTTTTCCACTGATCTTTCCTATGGCAGCTATATGATATAGTGATCTGATTTAAAGCAAATTTGATCAGGATATTCAAGACAGAACCAAATGCATAATCTGTAAGTTTGGTTGAAGTCTGTCTATAAATAAAAAAGTTTTCATACAAAAGTAAGATTTTCGACAGATAGTTCCCATGGCAGCTATATGATATAGTGATCCGATCCGGCCGGTTCCAGATAGCTCTAAAACTGAGAGACTAGTTTGCTTAGAAAGAGACGGGCAGACGAACAGACGGATATGGCTATATCGACTCGACTGATGCTGATCAAGAATATATATACTTTATAGGGTCGAACATGTCTTCTTTCATGCGTTACACGTTTCGTGACAAAATTATAATACCCTCTTCAAGGGTATAAGTATATTTCTAAATTGTTGGTTTCCAATTTGGTTAACACATTCCAAACTATCGTACTTCCGCAGTTTATAGCGAAGTACGACTGTATTCTAATTAGCTCTGTCTGTTATCACTTTTTGCAAAATGGAAGCAATTTAATTAATGAACACGAAATATAATTTGTACCTTATCGGCGATAACAATATGATCCACAAATGATCCCCAAAGTCAACTGTCATTTAAAATATTTATGCTGGTAATCGTTATCAAAGCATAGCTCAATAACAATTTGAATTTGAATTTGCAACTGTTCTCTGACCTAACTTACGCATTCGAAATCAAATAATCCCATATCTTAAAGTATTATAGTTTTATTATTTAATCTTATACATGTGTTCTTATCAGACCCCTCGGACTGTTGGGATCGACAGTTCGAAATTGAAATTTAATGTCGAATCTATGTATATATATGTTGTTAAATGTTTTCTTTGTTTTTGATTGGTATAAATAAGTGTTGACTGGTCAGACATTTCACTCAGTTCGAAATTGCTGTCCAAGTGTTTAGCATGGCTTCTTTTCGGGTTGTCTATGTTCTGGCCATGATGGCCATAACAATATTTCTCTTCTCCAGCAGCGTCAAGGTAATGAATATTGACTAACACTTTCGTGTAGTGCAAAATAGACATGTAAAGTTTTCACTCCTCTTACATAGGCAGCACCAATTGAGAATCCGTGCAATGATGGAAACTTAAATGGTGGCACTCAGACCTCGGCGGATGGTACACAGACACAGACACAAACTGGACCAGGCTGCCAAACACAAACGTCCGGAGATGGACAGCAGAGCCAGAGTCAGAGCCAAACTGGCAGCGGCACTCAAACCCAAATTCAGTGCAGTGGCCCGGACTGTACCACTTTGCCGCCCCTTTTCACCATGAAACCACTCGAATGGAATACCATGAAACCTTTAGAATGGAATACCATGAAACCTTTAGAATGGAATGACATGAAACCAAACCAACGTACATTTCCACCATGGCACAAGCCCTGGGATTAGATACTATCTTGCCAGCTCTATTGCTTAAAGTATGCCGCAGAAAGTCTATACACGTTATGAAGAGATTGTAATAGAAGCAGATTGAAATACTAAACTATATGATTCTTCATAATTGAAGTAGATATCTACATGTTCTATTCAATTGTCACTGCTGTTGCTTTTTCATATCATAATCTTTCTAAAGCAACTACCAAAACTGAATCGAAATCCCTGGGGATTACCATACTGCTCATTATATAAATTCATTTGTGGAAATTCAATTTATTTCTACATATTCCTAAGGAAGTGAAGCATTCGCTGTAGCTGTTGCAAGTTCTGGCTGCAGCTAATGCAATTTTTTAGCAGCGCATTTAAAAGTTTTTAATGCTCTAAACTTTTGGTTGAACTGTGCCGTCTTGTTTTGATGGTGTGGGGATTTGAGATTGGGGAAACGGCATGTGGCAAGTCAGCGTCGTATGCAACTAATGGTACATAAGCGCAACAATAATCAAAGGCAGACTATGTGGGGAGGGCAGTAGTAAAGAGTGGCAGTGAGACAGGGGATAGGTGGCAAGTAGCAAGTAGCAAGTGGCAAGTGGCAGTTGCCAGTTGGTTGTGTCGAAGTCAGGTCTGCGCTGTCAGCTTGCGTTTAACTCATTTTCTGATTAAAATCTTGGCCATTAAGCGTGCGCGCTTAAATCGGACTAAACTTTTTTAATGGCACTGACAATAGTTGCTCCTGGGGCTGTTCCGCGGGTGGCAGGGGAGGGGGGGCGGGGTTCATAAGGTAGTCGGTGACACTGCGAGGCCGCAAAAGGACGCGCAAAAATTGGCGCCTGCAACGAACGACATGGCGTTGAATTCGGGCTAAAATTAAATTAAAACTGTCGAGAGAAACTACAAAAAAAAAAAACAGAAAGAAAGAAGAAAATATAACGGCGAGGAAGTTGAAACTGTGAAAATATTTGTGTGTCTTCCCCTCCCACTCTCTCTTGCTCCGTGGAGGCGCAACAACACGCTGCGCCAGCTGTCAGCGCTGCCAGAGCGACGATGTCAATTAGTTTTTCAAACGCGATGCCTTTCCCTTAACTCTCCCCCTCCCCCCGGTTGCATACTGTCTGTCTGCCTCGTACATAGTTGTCCTTTGGCCCAAGTCAAGTTGGCTTTAAGTTAATTGCATAAGATTTCACTTTGCACTTTCCGACGCATCCTTCAGCGTCCCCTCTCCTCTCAGCCATCAGTTTTGTAGCTTGTTGTCGTCGTTTTTAATCAAGTTAAAAGTTATTTTTAAATGAAGTGCGAACAATATGAAAGTGCAGCGTAAATATTGCATTTTTACCGCATCCCCCGCAGCCCCCGCGCCACCCACTCCTCAACCATAATACTGGTAATATATAAAAATATATCTGCATATTATTTTTTTCTTGACTTATTCAGTATTATGGTGTGATGGTGATGCGACTGTTTTTCAGTTTTTTCAACAATAAAAGGCAAGCTAATTAAAACGACATTTTTCACTGTGGCCACAGTTTTCTGTCAGAGCTTTTCCAAGAAAAAAACAAAAAGAAGAAAAACATTAACAGCTACGCGTAAATAAATGAATTGCAAACGAATACCAAAAAAACACACAAAGATCATGGCCATGCGTTTGCTGTCACATCACAATTCGGATTTAAAACGACTTCAACCACCAAGCACATCACGAGATATCATTTACGCACGATTTTATACAAGTCTTTAAAAAAATATGATATGATAAGACAGCACAATCGAATTGAGTGGAAACTCCGACTGTTTCCGCCTGCCGACGCGTGAATACTCTAACAGAAGAGCTGATGAAGTGCATGGAAATATTGACTGAAACTTTAATAATTAAAACACTAACTTCATAATATTTTTATACAAACATATAGGTTTATATACACAGTCTGTAATCATTTGTAAGTAGCCTGGATTAATATAAATTATATTTATTAAAATAATATATATTTATATAAAAACTTTGCATTTAAGAGAAATAATAAATAAATTAAATACTTTATTAATTCGTGACTAACTCTTTTGAGTTAACTAACATCATATGCAAAACTTGCTCCATTTAAAAACTAGTTAAAACTGACATTTAAGACGTACATATGTATAATGATAGAGAGCAAGGATACCCTATTAAATAAAATAGATTAAGTGGGTATCTTTTGCTATAAACATTAAGTGTTTTAAGCGGTTCTTCTCATAAATTCTTAAAGTTCTTTTAAAGCAGCTTTTTACAATATCTACTGTCTTAGTTTAAGTTGATTTGCCTTCTCGCTCGAACTTTCAGCTTATTAAGAGCTTTTTCAAAAAGCTGTAATGTGCTTTCAGCTAGAATCTTAAATGAACTTTAAGCCCAACCATTCACTTTTTTCCTTCTAGCCGGGTATCGTTTAGTCACATCTTTAACTAACGTTTTATATGTATGTGTAAATTATGTATATTCAAATTGTGCACTCGCCTCTCGCCTGTTGAATTTCATTTGTCATTAGACGGATATTTTCATTTTTTTTTTTACAAATTACACGGGAGTGCAAAAGAGACAGATATACACACTTAGACAGACTCAACGTTGTGGGTGCTTTACACCTGCTAAACCTTTGATTGATGATGTGAGCAATTGATAATGGGATACCAACTACTTGAACGAGCAGTGGTTGGGTGGTTGAGTGGATTGGGGGGGTAGTTGAGGTAATGGCAGTTGACTAGCTAATTGGCGCCACAGTCGTCGCGTCTGCTTAAAAATGTTAAGCATGCTTTAGTATCACTTTTTTTGCGCCATGTCACTCTCTCTCTCTCTCTCTATCTCTCTCTCTGCCTGTCTCTCAGCTATCAACAATTTACAGCACAGCTTTTTTTTTTGTTAGCCCGGCTAATTGTGCACTTTAAAAGAGAAAGCTGACGCGCTGTTCTCGTCTTGTTTTTTGGCCCGCAAGTGCCGGCTAATTAGAGTTAGCCAAGTTAATTGCAATATGCGCCTGCTGGCTCACAATTTCGTTAGCTGTCACGTCTTGGGCAAGTCCAGAATATTACTTCATTGAGCAAATCTTTACAGCCAAAAAAGATAGATATCAAGCTACGTGTTGGAATGAGCTGAGTTCAGCTGAAATCGCGCTGATGTTACCGCATCTGTGTTACTGTGACTGTGATTGTGACTGTGATTGGAACTGTGACTGTCAGTTGGGTATCTGTTTGAAAATTTTCTAATTTTCTACTGCAGTGATTTGGAATGCAGAGTGGAGACTTTCGACTTTCGACTTTCGACTGGCAACTCGTTTCTTTTTTCAAGTCTTTTTTTTTTTTGTTCGGACTCGTTTCACTGATTTATGCGCATCAATAAGTTGCTGGAGTGCGATACTTAGGCGAAATGTGCCGCAATGAGACGTGGACAAGCAGCAGCGCAACCTCTGTAAGCCCTGCAAGTGGAGAGGGGAAAAGGGGGCAAGTACAGACGACGGGACATGCCACCAGGCAGTCGAGTGGCAGCAAGCACGTTCTCCTGCAGCAGATGTTGCAGCAGCTGCAGTCGGAGCCCAAAATAATGATTTGCATTTCGCATTCGCAATTCGCATTTGGATTGTGCGATGTGCGGTTCCTACGATTTCGATTTGGATCTGTTGCCCGCACTCAGTTCAGTTCAGAAAGAGATAAACACAGCGGCAGGAAAATGGAACTCTTGAAGATATATGGCCGCAAGTTGTTCGTTGCATAAAAAATGACTAAACTTTGGCGCCGACTGTGGCCAGTGTAAAGTTTTTAAAGCGGCGCTAATGAGACACCGCCCTGGACCGCTTATCAAGCTCACCAAATGGGAATTAGCAGAGAAATAGCACTAATAGATACTCTGTAATAAGACAGATGTATTTATAACAATAATATAATATAATAAATGCTTTTAATCATCGAAATGTAGGCTAATCACATTTCAATACACTTTTATATGCAGCAACGCAAGTTTCAGTTAGAGGAAACTTTAACAAAAATCGAAGTCTTTTGAGTGCAGGGTTGTATCGCACGCAAGCTAGTATGCAGCTTGAAAACTGGTATGCCGCTCAACGAAAACTTTGATACGCCACAATATAAGTCTTTTGATATATTGTTGGTGGGGATCTGATGATCTGCATTAGGAAGCCGGCAACATTATCTATTTTATTTATTTCACACTTATTATATTAAACATTAATGAATTTCAGAATAGATGCGTGCCGCTCAGTGACGCTGTCGAATTGTGTCTCTGTTCTTCTTCTTCTTCTTAATTTGCAAGCGTCATTAAGCGCAGGGTTGTATCGCACGCAAGCTAGTATGCAGCTTGAAAACTGGTATGCCGCTCAACGAACTCTTTGATACGCCACAATATAATAAGCAGCTCGAGTCGTCTGTCTAGCCCATTTCGGCACTTATTTACAGGGTATACAAAAGCCCTGGCGAGTCAAATAATTCATTTCTGCGCTTTTGTTTGTCAGCCACGTTTTGCGCCCAAACGAATTTTTTTCTTCTCTTTCATTTTCCCTTCTCTTTTGGCTATTCAGATTTTTCTGTTCTTTTTTTTTTGCTTTTACGCTTATCTTAATGGTTCAAAGGTTACGCACAGTGCTCAGTCCGAGGAGACAAGTCACAAACGCTTCCGACGCGTCGCCCGCTGAGAGGCAGGCAGCGGTCAGTTACAGTCACAGTCACAGTCGCAGTTACAGTTACAGTCACAGTTACAGCATCTGCATTCAAAATGGCCGCACGCCCATTAAAAAGCACCAACTGTGCACAATGGGGAGTCCTCGCCTTGAGATTAGGCCAACTTATAAATAGGCTTATGAAACGGCAGTCGATAAGGCTAAAATCTTTTGGCACAATTAAGCAAAGAGTCGCAGAACTTGACATAGTCAAGTGAACGGCAGAAAGAAAGGAGAAAGAGCGATAGTGTGTGTGTGTGTGTGTGAAAGAGAGATACAAATATTTTGTGGCGCACATTTATGAAATGTAATGCCAAGTTGCATGCAACATGCAATTAAAATCGCACAGGCAACGCGCATTTAATTAATTTGAAAATTACGTTTCATATTAAGTGTTCCATACGATGGAGGGGGGGAGGGGGAAATGTTGCGGGTCGGGTTTGAGTCGCATGCTTCAAGCTCAGCACTCAACTCATTTGCTAAATCAGGCATGCACCACTTAAATTTTCATTAGACTGCTTTCTTTGACTACGCCCCAAACCGCCCCCAGAAGCCACCCACTTTTGGCTCTTGACTTGGCTAAAAACCGCAAGCAGCGCACTTTGTCTTAATGATGTTAAGTTGAATTTAAACTTACGTGATTTTTACGTGCACCTTGCACCGTAATTGCAAGGCAGTGCAAGCGAGACAGCTAGGGAAGAGGGAAGAGGGAAGAGGAAAGAGTAGAGTAGAGTATACTACTATGGCATATGATCTGCAGGTTCAATCATTCAGTTGGCCCACAATTTGCCCAGATTTTCAGCTGCAGCTGCAGCTGCCGCCGTTGCAAGTGTGTGGAAGCCAACAACCTGGTTACGGCCAACAGATTCAACTACGAGTATGTCTGCAATGTGGCACATGTGCGCACGTATTAGCCATAAATATTTGAGACACATCGAGGGGAAGGAATTGGCGATGCCAAAACGAAATCAAACCATAAATTTAACACGTTTCAACATGTGCAGCATAACTGGAGACACAGCTGAGTTGCAGTCGACAAGCGGCTAAATCGATGGCAATTCTCCAATTCCCCCGCCTCCCCCTTCATCAAACAGTCCTATCATGGTAATATAACGTACATTACGTATACGCAGCGTTAGCTGTCGCTGGCATTTAACACTCAGATGTCTGCTTGTCATATGCAAAGTCCACGTGATGTCCCGCATTCTGTCAAATGAATCACCATTTAATATTACGCGAAGCAATGGCAATGGCAACGACAACGGCAACGGCAACGGCAACGGAATGTGGCAATGGCAACGGAATGTGGCAGGAAGGATGCATTGCATTGCGAGAACTCAACAGTAGTTCATATTTAGTCAGCAGCAGGCACTAGACTTGACCATTCCGAAAAGGGAAACCATGTGGCATGTGGAAGGGGCAGTAAGTGAGGGGCACAAGTGGTTCCAAGGGGGGGGGGGGGGTGCAAGGGTAACCGCAACGCGCCAACGGCGCCAATTTTAGCGCTGTCAGCGGCAAAAATTTTCTGTATTCGGAACGCTGTCAAGGAAACGCAGCCTAGCCTGGCTTTTCCAGCTTTTCCTGTTGCTTCCGACAGGGCTTAGCAATTGTGTTAGAGTGAAGGAGAGAGAGAGTGTATGTGTGTGTGTGTGTGGGTGTGGGTGTGTGTGTGTGTGGGTGTGATATGACGCGCTTGAATTAAATAAACAGCAAAATCAGTATGGGCTCAGTCAGAAAAGGGGATTTCTGGCTTTATCACATGCTTAAAAGCGGATTTCCCACGCCCACGCTAACAGCATATACATACATAGGGCCCAAGGGCCACGCCCACATACGCCCAACAACCTTATCGAATTGTACACATTATCGTTAGATTTTAGTGAGCCAAGGAAATTAATTTCTTGAGTAAACCTTGCGTCAAGTGCTTAAAGCAGCTGCCCTGACATGTAATTTCATGTGTTTTGGTAGATGGAATGGGAAAGCTGAAGGAAAATTGGTAGAAAGATGAGGAGGTGGAGAGCAACATGACGAAACATGTGGTGCCCATAATCATCATACTTTGGGGGTGGGTGGCAGGAGATGTGTGTTCAAATGTGTGTGTGTGTGTGTGTGTGTGTGTGTGTTTTGTTATCAGACATTGGATGTCTTAAAAGAACGTAAATACATGCGAATAATTTGAAATTAAATTTACTTCCAAACCAAACGAACCTCCCTCTCTCTCCCTCTCTGTCTCTGCGTCTGACAACAAGCTTGTTAATATTGCAGCATTATTCGCGTTGCACATAATTAAATTTTGGTTATGTGGCACGTTGCTAATGGCAGCCAAATCGATGTGGTAAGTCAGAATGATGCAAAACCAAATCGTAAATTTTTGATACTCAAGCAATTAGTTTTCATTGACAGCATGAAATCTGTGAAATTTGCCGGGGATTTTCCCATGTCTCTTTCTCACTACTTAGCTGCCATCTCTTTCTTTCCTGCCTGCCTTTTGTGGTCATCATAATATATGACTTTGTGAGCAACATTAGGCACATAATTTCACATTGAGCATCAGTGCGATGTCAATAAAATGCCAAATCACATGACAACAAACGGATTTCATGTGTTAGCCAAGTCCAAAAGACAATAACAAGTTATACACATGTTTACCAAGAGGCAAATCGATGAGTCTTTGAGTTTGTTGTCGTTGTCGTTGTCGTTGTCAGCTGCTTAGTTACTTTAACCAAATATTGGCATTATTATTATTATAGCCAATGGCTGTGTGTGTGTGTGTATATGTATCTTGTGGCTTACAACTTTTGCTTTTTGGCCCGAAAATCAAAATAAATGACGACAATCAACAACAATTGTCATTTGTTATCCTATTATCCCGGCCAAGAAATTGCCGCTCTTTCACATACATTAATGCAAACGCTTTTAATGGAAATCGACACATTTCCCACTCCCCGCTTCCCTCTTTCCACGATTGTTGGTCAGAGTTTTCCAAGTAATAAAGCAATAAATGCTTAGCAACAACTCGACCACAAAATCCACTATTAATGCACATAAATATTGAACAAATTTATACTTATAAGAAGTGTGCTTAACTTTGAGATTCCCTGTGTTAAGACATAGGATATTCTAAAATACAAATAAGAGATAGATAAGTAATATAAAATGTATATAAAAATATATAAAAATAGAAGCAACTAAGAGAAGTCAGTTATCAGTTCACAGTGTAATCATATACTCCTATTTATCCATTACAGGGTATAAGCTAAGTCTGGTTAAGGCTTAAATGATGTGCTGTGCTGTTGTTTAAGCCTGGCTAAGTAGCTGACTTTATGAGTACCTTAACAAATGGCAGCAACATGTGATAATATTGTGCTATTTTTCAATTACAATTTTAATGGACCTGGCAACCTGGCCATGGGAAAGGACATAGTTGGCCATTGGCCATTGGCTATTGGCCATGTTTGCCAAACAATAGAAGTACTTCATATATTGCATAGCTGTAAATACTCATATGTATCTGAGCCAATTGGCCGTTAGCATAAAAGCAAACGGAGCTCATTAAGCAAACAAATATAAACGGAAATGCAAATATTGCCAACGGAAGTATTACAGTTACAGCACAGGGATAACATGATAACAGGGCACAGAAATGGTCATAGAGAAAAATGCAATTGTTACCTTGACGATGAGAGTTGTAAAGTGCGGTAATTGTGGTTATGGTGATGCCACTTCAATGTCCTGCCACATCCTGTGCATTCAATCCGTTTAGCCAGCATGAGTTGCCAATATTGAGCAGCAGCAGGAGTTTTAGACAACTCAATAGACAGAGACTACTTGAATTCGATTTTGATGTTGATTGATAATGTGCAAATACATATTACCATTGGGATTGAGATTCGGAATTAGCTTGAGATTCTATGAATTTCAGTCAATCCACTCGTTTGGGTCAAGTTAAGTTGAGTTGTGTTGTGTTGAACGTTTAATGAACCCATCTGCATCTTGATTTATTTGGTCTAGACTGCCATCGACCACGTTAACGCTTAACAATTTATTTATAATTCTTTTGTCTCTCCTCCACAGTTTGCAAACACACTTTGTTTTAATGAATAAATGCATGTGCTTATTTCGCAGGCGGCTTTAGAAATTCTTGCATTTGGCAAAAAGACAATCAAATTTGATGAATTACGCTATAAAAAGATTCTTAAATTCGTTTAAATATAAACTCAAATATATATACTTGATTTTGCCCATTTTTACATTTGATATAACACTTGAATTTGCTTTAATAAAGTTGTAAAATATGGAAATTGATAAAGTTTAAATATCGACAATTGATTATCATATTTTCTTTCGCAATTAACTGTGAATAGTTTCAAGTAATCTTAGGGCTGTATTTTATGATCGCCAGTTAATTAAATGTTATGTAAATAGGAATTGTTAATTAAAAGACTTTTCCATTTAATCATAAGAAACGTATCTATTCATATATATAATATATATTTAATATTAATATAATGCAAAAACAATTAATTATGCAAAAACATAACAAGAAGTAAACAAGAAAACAGTTGAAGAAGTAAACACAAAATCAATAAGAAACAGGAGCACAAAAGCAATGCTTAAATTGAGCAGAATATCAATGAAATGATTCCCTACGTAAGTTCTCTTCTTCTCTAGATAATTATCATTAAAATAACACATATTAATGTCCTATAATTTAAAGAACACACCTCGCAAATACCCACAAATTAAATGCCCTGCAGTGCTTGACATCTTGACCCAGGGTGTACTAGTTCAAGAGTGCTCGTCAAGAAGTTCACTTCTGTTTCAAAGTCGTATCAAAATATGCAAAGATTAGTGGCAAATTTGTCAATGTCCTCCAAGGAATGGATGGGAGCATGCTCCAGTGAGCAGTCACCATATGGCACTAAGCGCCACAATATGGCCAACAGTCAACATGCTGCAGAAATGAGGTCAACTATGGCGTGTCGCCTCCCGTCCCCCCCCTGTCCCACCGTCCATTTCCCTCCCCTCTTCTCTAGTAGTACACAGTCAGGCTGAACTTCTAGGCTCAACTTTGCGGCCATTGCCAAAGTATTTTAATTGGATTTGGTGTAAAAAAAAGTCACAACAAATTGGGAAAAAAAAGAAAAGTTTTTACAATATGGGCACAAAATTTAACACAAACATTTATAATAAACTAACTGCTAATTTACTTTGACTGTGTGCACAATACAAAATTGAAAAGCCAAAGAGTCCTGCCGGGCCAATACACACACTAAAACACACACACACACACACACACACACACACACACACACACACAGTGGTGTGGCAAGCACCTGCAGTTATTTAGGACTTCGATGGCACTTTACTTTGCCGCCGGCTTAGCTGGCTGTTCAAATCAAAGCCCTCCTTCCAAAGCTTTGGTCAGCCAACGAGGGGCGTGGCTGTTGCCAGTGGGCAGGCTTTTTATGTGGCAGCAACAGCTACAACAACAACAACAACAACAACAACAGTTGCCGGTTGTCTTCTTGGCTAGTCTGGTGCTAACCTTTGTCAATTTATGTGTTTCATTATTAAACTTTGCCACCTGACGCACATTTAGCAATACACACACACACACTCTGTCTCTCTACTCCAACCTCTATACATTCAGTGAGTTGGCTAAATAATTGGCCAAGTGTTAGGCCGTTGCGTACTTTACAAATAACAGCTAAAAATCAATTGAATTGTAGATGCCGGGTTAAACATAAGCGCAAACACGCGCCCTGCCCAAGTAAATAAAAACATCGTAAAGTCAGAAGGGATGTGGGGCATGACTACGGGGCAGGCAAAGACTCCTGCAACATGCTGTTGCCTCCTCTTTGTTGCCTTTTACACACACGATTGAATGCGGAATTTATGCGGCGTAATTTATGAAAACAAAAACCGGAAGCAATAATTTTGTTTGCTCATTGTGCTGTGTGTGTGTGTGTGTGTGTGTGTGAGAGTCAGTGTGTTTGTTTGTCTATTGAGTGGCCGAAAGGCAGTGCGCTCTGCCAGACCATTATCCTCACACACACACACACACACAGACACACACAGTCGCACACACTCGCATACTCGCAGTTACAGTTATTTATGCGCTCGGGCAATGCAACGTCATCGTCGCCTGTGTGGCTGGTTGGGTACTCCGACCTGATAAACAATAGAAAAGTATTATGGCAACAAAGTGGCACACAGGTTTTTAGTTTCCCTCCGTCTCTTACTCTACTTCTCCAGCCGTTGCACGCTGCGTATGAGCATTAATATATACCCTGTGTATAAGAAGACAAAGTAGAAGGCAGCTGCAACCATTAAAAAAGTATATATTCCTAATGAACTGATTAATTGTATAGATATACGTCCTCTGTCTGTCAAGACAACTCAAACTGGGTACATAGATTCCAGTAGTTTAAGTTTTTTGAATAGTTTGCTTTAGCTTTTGCTTTACCACAACTTTACTTAATCATTTAACTATGCTTATTTGTTGGTAAGATACTCAAATTACTATTTATCATATCATGAAGTTGAATACAACTACTGTTTATAAGCTGGGGCAGTAACTTTGCAACAACTACTGGGTATTTCAGAGTCCAGCAAGTTTAACATACTCTCTTTCGTTTTGCTTGCATTTCTCACACTTTTGCAACTAAATTGTTTTTTATGGCTTTACTAACTGGCTTTAATTTCAGAATCAATTGCAGTTTAACAGCAGAGAGTGAGAGAGAGAGAGAGTCAGGCAAAAAAGGAGCAGCAGGATGTGGTTATAGTCGGGGGAAAAGGCCGCAGGGACTCACATTTGCATTGCTGATTACTGTGCCTGCAAATGGCAGACTGGTAAATTGAAGTTTCGAAAATGAAAATGAAATCATATAAAACTATGTCAAGCCTTTTGGCTTTGGCAACATAAACTGCAAACTATGAGAACCATTTCCGCAAATGGCGGCTAAAAGTGACGCCTCGGGTTGTGTACAATGGACTCGTCTCTCTCCCCATCGTCCATTGCTCCCTGCTCCCTTCCGCCCTATCTCCATTACCAGCAGCATTTGGCTTTGCCTAAGTCGCTTTCCGTTTTCCGTTACGTCTTTTACTCGTTTATTATTTCTATTTCTTTCTTTTTGCTTTTCCTTTTCTCCTCTTTATTTTATGTTTTTTATTTTTTTTTTGTAGTCCCTTTTCGATGCTTTGTTTGCCTGAGCGTAGGCATAAAAATCACGCACTCCCAAACAAATAAAATGCTGACAGCATTTATTTCCGTTTCCGCTACAGTTTTGAGTTAAACAAATGCACACTCTACGCACATCTGTCTGTGTGTGTGTGTGTGTAACTCTGTGTGTGTGTTCGAACGGATGTATTACAATTTCGAAATGTCCAAAAACGCACATTTATGGCAAAGGGATAAGTTAGACTTCCTCGATTCCCTGCTTTAGCCCTGCCTGCATGTGATTTGTTTAACACACACTCCCACATCCCATATCCTGTATTTGATTTTAATGCTAATTCTGTGTATCCTTTGTGCATACGACAGGCGGGCAGGCTCTACTCAAAACTGAGTTTCAGCCACTCTATTGTGCCACTAAATTAGTGACGACACATAAATGGATAGATTAGAAGTCGTAAAAATGAAACTACAGCGTGTTTATAGACGCATTTCCAGATATGCGGCTTAAGGGAAGCTTCTCTGCTCCACAAAATTAAAATGAATGGAGTGTTGTCAATATAGGAATGTTAAATAAGTTTCTAGCACTTTTAAACTGCATTAACCACTGGCATTAACCAGTTCTGGCTTTCACTATGGCCTGAATAACTCAGAAATATTTAAACATAACAAAAATTGGTTGATAACAAAGGCCTAAATTTATGGAATTTTTATTTAAATATAGAAAATTATATAAATAATATAAATATTTATTTTAATTGTATTCTTTGGATCAGTGGGCATTACTTTTCAGCTGCTTCTTAGCTTGATACTATTTGTCATATATTTTTGCCTGCTCATTTAGTATAAATTATACAGTAAATCTATAGCATACTTCAAGGAGCACTTGGTGTATGTTTACCCTAGAAATAATGCGAGTGTCAATTGATATCTTTACTTGCCAAAACAAGACTTTCTCTATTATTACAGCGTATCTCTTAGTACATACATTGTAACTTCTGACCTTCTGCGTGGAGCAGCATAAAAATTCACTTCCATTTGACCAGTTTATTATTTTTTTTGTGCTGCGCTTCGATTTGATTGACGCAAAGTTTTAGAATCAACATTTTGCATATGCGTGTGGCAATTTAATGGCCTTCGGTTCGCCTCGCTTCGCATTTTGTAAATATAGTTAATTAAATTTAAATATTTGTATTGTGTGGCCAGCACTTGAATGCGTCACTCTTTATCGCTTTTTAGTCGCTTCGCTCTTCAAAAAACCACGTTGACCACGTCGAAAATGCCCGTTGTCAGTTATCCTCTCACTCTGGTTGTTGTTATATATTTTTTTTTTTTTCTTGGTAACAACAAAGTCAATGTGGTGTTAAATTTTGATATTGTCCAGAGTCCGGCGTTGGTTGCTATGCTGTTGGCGGTGCAGGTGTTGCTGGCGGTGTCAACTGACCTGGTCAGGGGCCGGCGTTGGCCACAGCGTGTTGTCCCTGCCGTAAACGAAAAAGTCCTTTTGAAAATTTATTATGAAATAATTCATAAAAACGCATGCGGCCTGCGCTTCACACCATTGTCAGGAGTTTGGCTGACGCTTCAGGTGAGCAACGGTTTACGAATACCCTGTAGCGTTTTGTGTGTGTAGAAAAGGGTATGATTGATAATTAGGCAAAGGGAGAAATCGCTGATATAATTATATACAAATTAATCTTCTATAGCGAGTAGTTGTTAGTCTTAAACTGTCTTCTTTATATTTGAATAATCATTTTCCAATAAGTTTTCACTTACGACTTCTTAACAGCTTTCTGAAGAAAGATTATTAGTCGCTTACTCCGCTGTAATATGTGCTCTTATAAGTAGCTGTATGCAGGGCAACTTCTAGTCGATCAATCTACAAAAATAGCTATTATGAAACCATAACACAGTAGCCTATAGTGTAATTGCTGACCGATCACTTTATACCAAGTTATAACTATTGAATTCATCATCATTACTGAGGGTTACAGGGTAACTGTTAGTCGATCACTTGACGACTACAAGCATGCTTACGTGTTTTTTGGCTGACCGACTGCCACATGCCTCTGTTGCGACAGTTGGGGCGTGGCAGCTGCCACAAGCGTTTACATTGCGTATACGTGTTGTGCCCCCAAACCAACAAAACGAACAGAACAGGCAAAAAAAAAAGACAAAGACAAAAAACAAGGAGAATTGTTAAATTTATATTTATTTTTATGGCTTGGCTTTGTTTCAATGCAGCACACGCTGCGTGTCTCCGCGCTTTATTTGCAGCATTCAACATTTTTAGTGAGTTGGCAACGTTTCAGCCTGTGCCTCCGTCTCCGCCCCCTCCTCCGCCCTTGCCTTTGCCACAGTCTCTCTGTCTCATGCCACTTAAATGTTTACACTTTTTTGTTGCCCATTTTAAAAAATATATGTACTTATATATGTGTGCGACTTTGTTTATATTTTTCTTTTTTTCTCAATTTTTTACTGTATTTGCAGCTGCCCAGTTAAACTGTAGCACACTTTCCCTTCAGTTTTATAATATTTTCCTCTTTTTTTTGTTGTGTTTTGGCAATTTTTACTTTATTGGTCGAGCGTTTTTCACATTGGCTATGAATATTTTTTGGGTCAACAAATGTTTGCGGTTTTACTTGTCAATTTGGAGTGCATTAAACGTGCGATAGGGCAGAGGTTTTCACTTATTTTTCCTCCTTTTTTCATTTTTACATTTTTGTGTGAGATTCCGGCTTAGTCACATAGGTATGCACAGTGTCATTTGTGGCATTTGCGCAATGCCAACGATTTTAAATACTTCACAAATTTCATATTTCAATAGATATAGTTTTAAAACTAAAAGTGAGCTTAAACGTTTTATGGCAAGCGCTAAATGTTTTCATTTATCGGTATTTAATTATGATTCCAGATTATATTAAACTGCAGGAACGAATACAAACAAATCAATAAGAACTTAAGCTCTCAAAGTACATTAAACTTTCATTCTAAAAGGTGAGAAATTTCAAATAATATTTATAAATTGAGCTCTTCGATAAGTTAATGTAATTATATGACAACTTATGAATTAAGAGCTAAATGAATTAATCTAAGCATAGAGATGAAATTAAGTAACTTAGAATCAACAAAGATCTTAAGAGTTTTGAAAGCACATTAAAGCTTTAAGTATATAATGCAATTAAGCTTTCTTTTCTTTCATTTTTTGCAAGCTTGTAGCAAAGAGTTTTGTAAGCACACTAAAGCTGTTGGCTATCATTGACAAAGATAGCTTTTATATTCAAGCTAAGTTGACACCAGTTAGTTAATTGATTGACAAATGTCAATTTTAATAGTTTATCGCTTTGTAAAGTATATGAAGCTTTCAAGCTAGCTGTCGAGTAAACTAAACTACCTCGAGTGAGCTAGGAAAATATGAATTCCCCTTCTGTGGCAAGCATCAAATGAACAAGTGTCAACAGACACACGCAGTGTAAACTCAACTGAGGCAAGGAGAGGCTGTTGTTACACATTCGTACACACAACACAGACGTGTACTGTTGTCAAAACATGTTTTGTTTTCTTTTGCTTGTTATCAAAATGTAGCGAGTGGAACACAAGTGAGCTGAGTGGCTTATGAATATTCACGAATATGGAATAAGATCTTGAGGTTTTCGCAAATTCAACATGTTACGATTTTGTAATCTAAATTCGCAATTACGCAAGTCCGAGATGCTTATAACAAAGTTCTTCAAGTTGAAAGGCAAATGGTGGAACGATGCTGAAATGAATGAATAGTATGAATGTACTCGTACATATTCATAGCAAGTGTGTGTGTTGGGTGCACAGAAAGCAAACAGCAATAAAGCAAACCGTCAAGAGAGTAAGAGAAACAAACAGAGCAGCACGAGGAGTATAAGGATACACTAGCTGAATGTGGAATACTACTACTACTCTTAGACCAGAGGAAACGCTTCTAGCTCTGGTTTTCGTCCTGGCTTTCGTCCTGTTTCCACTGCTGCCTCTCCCACAGCATCATTCACAATTTGTTTCAATTTTAAATGCCTTGTCGCGGGTTGCACACAACGAGCAGCTGCTTGTATGTTGACTGTGGTATCTGTGTGTGTGTGTGTGTGTCTGTGGTGTGTGTGTGTAGTTTTAGCAGCCACTGTTGCTGGTGTGTGGGCGTGCCTTTGTGCCTTTGGCTGGCATTTCGCTGCCGCTGTTGCACACTCAAAAAAATTACCACTGAAAATGTTTCGACACTGCGTTCGAGTGCGAAAAGGTTGGCCCCGCACTTAAGCAATGTCAACGGCAATGGATCCTAGCTCTCCTTCTTGCTGTAGCTGTAGCTGTAACTGAAGCTGTCTAGCAGCAAAAGAAATACCAACCGGAAGAGTCGGAACAGCGTGCGGTTGTTTCTCGTCCTCCAACTTCCCTACCCTCTCCACATTCTCCACCTCAACGTCCTTTTGCGTCTCCGCGACGAGGCATAAACGTATTTGCTGAAAGTGTAACGCTTGTTAAAACAGATAAGAGCGACACAGGATATATGCACTCTCAACGCAGTGTGGTAGGTGTCTCTGTGGCAAAAGACGCAAAGGGGGCGCGGGGCGTGGGGGCAACTGTAAGTGCCAGTGCCGGCATGATAAATGACATGTTTCATTTGACATTTTAACAAAGTGTTGAATTTTTGCTGCTTGAAATGCTTTTTGTGACGTGACAAACTTTTTTGTCACAACTGTTAAATAAGAGCCCAAGGACCAAGGACCAAAGCGACAAGGACCAAGCGCCAAGGACCAAATAGAATGTCTGCATAATTTTTCAAGCACGTTTCGCCATAGAGTACAGTGTGTGTGTATGTGTGTGTGTGTGTGTGGCAAAAGCGCGGCATTTGACAGTCGATTGTTTTGCAGTCAGCATTCTGCAATTGCTAATGATATATTTATACCCTTACCGGGAGGATTCGGTGCTATCATTTCTAGATCGAAGTGAGCTCAGGCCAGCAATATTGATTGAAGCACATTACCATTTGATATGGATGCTAGAGCAGATATTTAACAAGTAAGCACACAAACTATTGTTAGTTTTATGTTTAATGCAAACAATTATAACTATTAGAGCTGAGTTTTTGCTTGGAAACTGTTTTCAAATGTATTTTTGACCTCTTTCACACTTATTTTAATGTGTGCCCAAGTTTAAAATGTAGTGTAGAAATAAATAGTCAGTCATATAATGTCATACAGTAAGTTCTTCATACTTTAAATACTTTTATATAACTTTTTGTATCACTTAAACTATATCTACTTGTTTATACATAAACTCAAATCTACAATAAGCTGTCAACGCTTAATTGCATGAAAGTTATTGTACTTTGTTTTTGATTTTGATTGTCGCTTTAGAAAAACATTTAGCTTTAATCAAACGTAGTCAGTATGGCAATTTATTGGCATTTAGGGCTTATAACGGGGAAGCTGCTTAAAAGTAAATGGAAAAACTTTCAGTTTGTTAATCAGCAACATGTGCGTTGGCAGTGGCAATGGCAGCTGGCAGAAGTTACTCATACGCCGTGTTGAGCATTTAAAATGTGCATTGCAAACAGAGACAGGCAGACATAGTGATGGTGGGAGGGGGGAGGGGGGTAGCGGACAGACTGACTGTGGGACACAGAATTATGGCACGCATTTATCAACATTTAAAACGCGTTGATGACAATCTGCTTGGCTGCAATTTAAATATGCAAATGACAGACGTTGCGGAAGTTTCAGATGCCACACACACACACACGCACACGCAGACACCCCGCATAGTTGCGTTTTCTTGCGTGAACGGACGGAGGAGAACTGCAAACAGCAAGGACTCAACCCAATGCGAGGCCACATATTTTAGAGTGCACTTAACTCGTTTTGCAGCTAAGGAGGTTGATATTGTGCCATGGCGCGCCTGAATGTATGCTATGAATATGCCAGGCGAAGAGAATGCAACAATGCAAGTTGTGCCAACACAGGGGCAATACCGGGGGGGCAACATAAGGCGGCGACTGGTCCATCGATGCTGGCAGCAGCTTGCTTCTCTTTTTGACCTCGTGAACTTTAATTACAATCTACGCTTTGCATTTGCCCTGCCCCTATATGGGGGTGTGTGTGTGTGTGTGTGTGTGTGTGTGTTTGTCTCTGGAGCACTCGAAGGCAGCCGCTGGGCAAAGCTTGGCATAGAAAATATGTAAATCATAATAAGCGGCATACTATTTCCCCGCTCCACTCACCCCTCTCTAGCTCACACTCTTTCACCCACTTGAGCCGAGTCAAGTTCTCTTCTTACTGGCTTTAGTTTTGGGCTCTGCTCGGAGTTCTGGGCACGCATAAAGACTGAGTTCTTCCCCCTTTTGCAGTAACAGCAGCAAACCGCAAATTAAAAATTTCTGCACGTCTTTACATAAAAAACTTTTTTCTCTCTCTCTCTCGTTCTCCCTTTCTCGCACACTCTTTCTCTGTATTTATTTTTTTTTTTTATATATTTTTCTTCTTGTTTCTCGTATTTTTTTTTATGCTTTCGTTTAGTTTCTGCTCATATTCAGGCTGGCTGCCTGGCAGCGCTGTCGCCGGTTTATTTCCTTTTATATTGCTTTGCTTTATGCGCACACACACTCTCACACCCATACCTACGCACACTACACTAATACACATACATATGTATGCACAATATGTGCCTGCTTGGGCACTTCAAAGTTTAGCTTTACAGTTAGTTGTAAGTGTGTGTTGTGTGTGTGTGTGTATCTCGCACTCGGCTTCATCCAAATTGTCATGCTGTCTCCCTTTCACCTCTTTCTCTTGCTCCTGCTGTTGTAGTTGCCGGCGACTTTCTTTCATTGCGAGTCCCTTTTCCTAACCCCTTACTGTGACCCGCCACCAATGCGTGTGCAGCAAACACAACTGTCCTGACGCGTTGATTGTGTTTGCATATTATACACGCCCTTTTATGTCCTATGGCAATATGAAATTTATTGTGTGTCACACCGTCCCACCGTCCCACTGTACCGCTGTCCCACTGTCCCGTTGTCCCACTGTCAGCCTTCAGCTTGGCAGCCAGCCTTCCGCCTGGCCCTGACAAACTGGCCACATTGGAGCAGGGCGAGGCGAGGCAGAAGCTGGCAGGACATTGATTTTAATCTCAGCGCAAACTGCACAGCCTGCCAGTCTTCTTAGCTCTTGTCCTTTACACGCAACAGCAGCAGCAGAAGAGCAAATTTTTAATTAAAATAAAAAGAAAACAACGTAAAGAAAAATACGTTAAACGTGCATCCTTTTGATTCTTACACTGTCCTTACAAATCGCGTTGAAAAGCTGCAACTAATGAAATCACATTTCAATGCAATTTTCCTTACTGATTAATTGAAGTGATTTTGAATGTTGCTTCTAGTTGCTAAGTTAACTTTTGAACTTGCAATCACTTATTAAGCATTAAAAGAAGTAAATAATGCGGCGAATAACTAATTGAATAAACAAATAAATGTTTTTTTTTGAAAACTCTTTAATGAAATCTGCATGCTAATGAATATTGTGATATACTTTAGGTAGGAATATGTGAAGTTCATGTATTTGCTACATTACGATTATTGCAGGCACATTAAATGGACATTATGGCTTCCGCTGAATCGGCTCAAAGCGTACCATAAATGGCCACAATCCACAAAATATAAACAAATGCAGTCAACCGCATGCACATAGAAAACAGGCACACACTAGCCACAAAAAGTCTGTTACACCAGGGCAACAGCAACAGCAACAGCAGCAACAACAAATATAACAAACAATGAAGGCGAACAAAAATAACCACATTACCGAAAAGCGATTACCGCGTTGCAGTTACTACTACTGCAATAACCCCGCGAATTTATGTGAAATTGTGTATTCAGTTTGAATGGAAACCTGAAACTAGTTATCCATCCGTTAAACCCGAATTAGTTGAGCGTTTGTTACCAATCATAATGTTAATGATAATGCAGTTTTTTCTGTTTCCTCTCTTTTTGTTGGAGTTGATTGAATCTTTTGTCCACTAATTATACAAAATCAAAATTCGCACAGATTATTGTGATAATCAATATGAGTTTTGATTAATATTTAGCTAATAAACAAAAAAGAAAAATGAATAGAAAATACTGCAGAAAATAATTGACAACATATATTATGATTTAATTGAAATTTATGCCTGGCCATGGCCTGGTGTGTGCCATGCGGCGTATGCGTAATTCAATATACGCCGCAGACGGCAAAATAACTTTTTCAATGCCAGGAGCATTAAGTTTCGATTTATTTCAATCAGCGTGCACAATTTGCGCCTCGCCTGGACCCCATAAAATTGCAGTAAATTAAACAGTTGTAAAGTTAAATTACGCGATTCGATATGCATGCGGTAGTTGTGATACCCTGTAGAGTATGCTTTTAAATGAGAGTGCAAGACTAAATATACTTTTAGGTGATAAGAATGAAAGCGTCAAATAAGAAACATAAGTTGTCTCTATAACTCTTTGATTATAATCAATTATGAACACATGTTTTTGAACACTATGAGACCTTATATCTTTTATTTAGTTAAACGGAGTCATTGGAATTTGTAAATTAACTCAAATGTCTATGCAGATATCTTTGCTATATGTCTTTTATCGCTGAGGAGCGTATATTCATTTGGTTGATGATTCTGTGCCTTTATTTAAACAAAGTTTGTATGGTAAATGTGTTATCTGAAGACTTGTTCTTCATTATTTATTATTATTATAATTATATATCCATTCTCAGGGTATATATTTTGTGGATCAGTCTTTTAACTTCAGTTATACTATGATTCATTGAATCCACAACTAATTTCAACTATACTATTACAGCAAACTATAAGGTATCTTCATAGTCAAGCCTGCTTGTTTTTTTTTAAAGCTATATGTCTTTTCATTCGTTTCCCATTTGGACCCGGCTACGATTGCGCATTTAAATCCAATGGTATAAAATGTTATTTACTTTGTTTTTTTCTTACTCCCTTTCCCTTGCCTTTGCCTTCTCCATTTAACAATTTAATGGAGTTGAAGCCTCGCGTATTTGCGGCTAAGATGGCGTCCGCAAGTGTTGACTACCGCTAACCGCTTACTTAGGCCATTATATGGGCCCGACTGAGGCAACATTGTATTAAGCGCGCAAATTTATGGCAATGCGGCGGCAGCACCAACGGTGGCAACTGTGGCAACTGTGGCGGTGGCAGTGGCAGCATCTACTATGCTTTAAGAGACTTCCACTAAGCTGCAGTCTTAGTCAAGTACTTGTGAATTTATGGACAATGCCTGCGGTGTCTTTTGACTCAAACAAGAGCACAATCAGCTGATAAACCAGATGGCTCTCTAAATAGTTAATTAATCAATGAGCACTCGTCTCAGTTTATAAACATTGCCACGGGCTATGCTCCACTGACAAAAGTCTCTCTTCAAATGGTTTTATTCATCCGCTATTCACGTATTTAAAATACTAAAGATAGCCGGCGGCCATGCCCATAAATTCACAAGTGCGCCCATTAAATGTCACTGCCTAACAGAATCTTTTGAGGCATGGAAGTCTTCAAAGTTTTACGTTTTGTTGTATATATAGAGAAAGTTGGTTGCCGCTAAGCGAGGGCTGTTTGAAGAGAGCTTTATAATGAGTAGAGAAAGCCTAGGAAAGTTTTAAATAATATTAAACGTATTCAGGAACATTAAGCAAGAATAGAGCGTAAGACACAAAGTTTAAACTATTGTATATTAATTGGATAACTACAACAGAGCTTTAAGCATGCAGAAGAACTTTAAGAACTTTCACTCAAACGTATATTTTGCTTTCGTAAAAATGTTTAATATTATTAAAAGTCTGTGAACTACCCTCGCAAGTGGCAAGTATTTGTGCAAGTGCGAGTAAAAACTCTCATATTGTTGCGATTGTATTGGAGCTGCGTGTGGAATACATTTACCAGCTTGGCACTTATTTTATGGCTTCGCTTGGCTTCACACCTTGCACACACACTAACACACACACTAACACACACTAACACACACATAACACACACTATACAAATTACAATTTTTATAGCATGTGATTTTTAAAAATGTATGCGGCACATAAAAGCGGCCACGGCACGGCACGTGGCACAAACCGTAGTCTGAAAACTGTAAAAGCGTTTCTTTTCCAAGGGTTGATGGAAAAGTTTCCTCCCCCGCCCCCGCCCAACATTCTTATTTACCTTTCTCTTATTTGAAATTAATGGTTTATTTATGATGTGCTAAAATTGAATACAAACACAGTATAGTAGTAGTTACAAGCTGTTCCGTTGTACATGCTTTGTTTTTGATTTCCCTAACTAAGTTGATTTTCTTCGGTGATTCGTGATCACAAATTGTTGGCAAATTATGCGGCATTATATTGTAGTTTTGCAGTTCTTTTCGCTGTTAGTAAATATTCAGAACTATGAGCAAATTGCATCAGAGCACGCAGTGAATATATTCTTCATTTTATTAATAGTTAATACCCTACACGCATTCACTAAGTGAAAAGGGTACAATGTTGTGCAAGAATAACAAATGAATCTATAAATCAAGTGTAACAGTAGGTATACCAAATTTCACTTAGAAAACCCTGTAATTTTATATTCAACAAATAATATTGCTGCTCAAATTGAACTGAAATTTTATTTAATCAAAGAGTTGAACGAGTTCAACGTATGAGAAATAAACACACACATTTTTAAAATATATTTTTGTATATAATTGCAGTTTACAACTCTTTGCTGGGTATCTTTGGATCGCTTTCAACATTTTAATACAATTCTTACTTAATTTATATTATTTTTTTTGGTGTGATTGCGTGTCGTTTGTCGTTTCTGTATGTTAATTTGCTGTTTCAATATTTTTATTTTTTTTCAGTCGGTACCGACTTTTTTTGTTGTTTATTAAATATGCATGACATGCAAATGGCGGTCGCAGGCCAATTAACTTTGATCGATTCAACAAAATGGGAGGAAACGTTTTATGAGCAATTAATGTGGTTACCACAACCTCTCGACTGTAGCCGGATAACTGAAAGACTCAAATTGATTGTGTGATGTGACAAACGAACATGTTATCGACATGAACTTGTCAAAAAGAAAAAAAAAACAAAAAGAACAAAAATTAAGCACACGAAATCAAATTTAATTAGAATGTCAGCTGCTTTGATTTATTTATTTTGGTTTCTATTTGCGGCATAATGGTATTCAATTCGAATGTATGCGGGAGGAAGTTGTGCTTCCATCCCCCTCCCCCCACCCCCTTGCATATCTTAAATAATTAGAATAATATGCAAAACTTTTCATTTATTGCATTAGCAAAAGTTCAATGTCTGTGTGTGTGTGTGTTTGGGGCACGGAAAGTAATTTAAAATATGCACAAAAATAGTTGCTACAAATGCAAAATGTTGCGCATTTGCTGTTGCCATTTAACTCCCCACTTTCCACCGACAGGCAAATGCTTAACGCTTCGCTGAGTGCGCCTGAAAAATGCATAAATATTCGGTGCATTCCCGAAAATGCAAACAAAACAATTACGGTGGAATTGGGGAAGCGAAATACCTACATAACGGTAATTTATTTGCATGCGCATTGAGCACATTTAACTGTTAATGGCAATGACACGACATTTTGGTTTTTCTGGTTGTGCGAGCCATTTTGATTGTGTGATGGAACAAAAAGTGTTGCATACTTTTCAGTGGCCCCAAAAATTTAATGTGTTCGTTTAATGAGTGTTGCCTACTTTTAAGCGCCCCGTTGCTTGATATATTCATGTAACATTTCTCGTTAGTCTTTTCACTGTCTGTTGTTGCCACTTCAACATTTGCCCTATTTCTCATTATTCGTGTTGCGCTGCCGTTATTAGAATACTTTTCTGCTGTCGTTTACGCTCGTTTCTGTTGCCGTTCCCGTTGCCGCTGTCGTTGCCGTTGCCATTGCTGCTGTTGACTTAGTCAAGAGCAATTAACATGCAAATAAGGCCTATTAGTTACCTAAACGTCAGTCTGTCAGCTGCCGCCTCTTTCACAGTACTTGCCACCTGGTTGAGACTCGTCTCTTCTTTTCTCATCTTAACTTTTTGATGCTGTTGCTGGCCTTTTTAACGGGCGTTTCTCTTTAATGACTTACTAATTTTCAGTTTGCTGTCTTTGACTTCTGCTGTCGTCGCCCTGTTAAAGTCTAAGTAAACGTTCCTTTTTTTATTTTTTAAGAGAAAAAATTCCTAATTGGCCATTTAATAGAAACGGCCGCTTAGCCGTTGGCCTTTCATATCATTTAAGTTTACGATTATGTTTTATTCTCGTAAACTTTTTGATTTTCTTAAAGTAAAACAGCTAAGCATTTAGATTTACCCTGCCACACATCGAAGGGCAAGCACGACTACCACTTATCAGCTAAAATATATAAAAACACACTGTCAATGCTTTTGATTAACTTATATTTAGAAGCTATCTCTCGAGTTTGTAAACAGAGTATTTTTCAGTCTACATCTGATATTCTTTCTTATATCTCGTTTGTTATTAAATTTAATAGAATATATTCTAATGTGAAACCCCTCTTGGGCGTAATCTAATCACTTTTTCTTTGTGTTTTTTGGCTCGTTTATCGAATACTCCTTTCTCGTGATTGACGCATAACAATTTTTATGAACTTTGCCTGCAATTAATGTTAATTGATCACTTTAATTTGAGCATTTCATTAAAACTTAAGTCAAGTTGTACCAGTCTAAAGGTTATCAGTCCAGTTAAACAGAACAAATATTTACACAGGCGCAAGATGGATTGGACGATGGGGGAGGGAGGAGTTGAAGGTCCTGGCATAATTTATAGCCTTTTGGCCAGGTCACAGATTCACAATGTTGGACTCAGTGGTCAGTGGTGTTGGCAGCAACTTTAGCACCAAACCAGGCCGCAAATCGCAAATCGAGTGTATCTGCAGCACCTGCAGACACTACACACACACACATACACACACATATACTCTCACCAATACACCTACTGAAATTTACACCCAAAGAGACAATGGCGACGTGGTGTGGACAATGAATGCTGAGGGTGATGATCCAGCTTGATTTATCTACTAGAGCTGAGGTTAAAAGTTTTGCGCATACTCTCATTGTTTAGGTCAGATTGCCTTTGTATGCACAATGGTTGCAACGACACACACACACACACACAGAGAGACACATACGTGCTAGGGTTATGCAAATGTTCTGCGTGGTGAGCTGTCAGACATCGTTGAATAATATAGGTAGTCCTTCAGCTTAGCTTGAATGCTGTCCGCAATTATTAAACTTTTGCCATGCTTTCAGCTTCGTCTCGTAACTTTTGCTTTAACTATGATTATTTCGGTTTAAGAGGGGGAACAACTGCTTAGCCGTTTAACGGGATATCTAATGCCGAGCCTGTGCCGCAAGATGCTGACAGCCAGCTCATTATTTAGCCTCGCCGAGTGTAACTAATTATTGCTGCTCGCTTTCACATTTTTCCCCACTTATTGACAGTCTTGCCCGGCTCTAGCCCTTCTTCCTTCTCAACCTTCCTTTCTTTGTATTTCCTTACTTTTGCTATAGCTTTCCCTTTACCCCAAGCATTGTACAATATTTGGCTGACGGTATACTCAGATCCATCATTTTGTGCAGCCGTCTGCGACACGTGGTCCTCAGTTGGCTAATAAATCTTAATCAGGCGCTGACCAAGTCAAGCCGCAGCTATGTGGGCGTTGCCAATTTGTGGCTTTTACTGCCATAAGCACTTTTTTCCATATTCTTATCATTCGTTTGGTATTGTTGCTCTTTCTTGCGGTTGCCGCTGATAACTTATCATATTATTAGACATTCATTGGCCCGCTTGGGCATAATTAAGATTATTCTAGTATATACATTTCAATGCTGCTCAATTTATTACTAAGTTAATGGGAAGTTAAATTTAAAAAGGCTCCAGGTCCAAGTGACATACTTAGAGTCCTAGGTCATGCAAGAGTTTATCCCACCAGCTTTTTGTAGTTGTAGTCATTGGCATATCGGTGGTCGTTGTTGTAGTTTCATTCCAGCTAGGGGTGGTTACATTTGAGTTAGGTGTGCTCCAAGAGGTTGTCCCATTCCAGCTTGGGGTTGTGGTATTCCAGTAAGGCGTAGTCTCATTCCAGCTTGGGGTTGTGACGTTCCAGTTAGGGGTGGTCTCATTCCAGCTTGGTGTTGTGAAGTTCCAGTTAGGGGTGGTCTCATTCCAGCTTGGGGTTGTGAAGTTCCAGTTAGGGGTTGTCTCATTCCAGCTTGGGGTTGTGAAGTTCCAGTTAGGGGTGGTCTCATTCCAGCTTGGGGTTGTGAAGTTCCAGTTAGGTGTGGTCTCATTCCAGCTTGGGGTTGTGAAGTTCCAGTTAGGGGTGGTCTCATTCCAGCTTGGGGTTGTGAAGTTCCAGTTAGGGGTGGTCTCATTCCAGCTTGGGGTTGTGAAGTTCCAGTTAGGGGTGGTCTCATTCCAGCTTGGGGTTGTGAAGTTCCAGTTAGGGGTTGTCTCATTCCAGCTTGGGGTTGTGAAGTTCCAGTTAGGGGTGGTCTCATTCCAGCTTGGGGTTGTGAAGTTCCAGTTAGGGGTGGTCTCATTCCAGCTGGGAGTGCCCCAAGATGGAGTTGTGGCATTCCAGCCAGGGGTGCTAGCATTCCAGCTTGGGGTGCCCCAGGATGGAGTTGTGTTATTCCAGATAGGGGTTGTCTCATTCCAGCTGGGAGTGCCCCAGGATGGAGTAGTGGCATTCCAGCCAGGGGTGCTAGCATTCCAGCTTGGGGTGCCCCAGGATGGAGTTGTGTTATTCCAGATAGGGGTTGTCTCATTCCAGCTGGGAGTGCCCCAGGATGGAGTTGTGGCATTCCAGCCAGGGGTGCTAGCATTCCAGCTTGGGGTGCCCCAGGATGGAGTTGTCTCATTCCAGCTGGGAGTGCCCCAAGATGGTGTTGTGGCATTCCAGCCAGGGGTGCTAGCATTCCAGCTTGGGGTGCCCCAGGATGGAGTTGTCTCATTCCAGCTGGGAGTGCCCCAAGATGGTGTTGTGGCATTCCAGCCAGGGGTGCTAGCATTCCAGCTTGGGGTGCCCCAGGATGGAGTTGTGTTATTCCAGATAGGGGTTGTCTCATTCCAGCTGGGTGTGCCCCAGGAAGGAGTTGTGGCATTCCAGCCAGGGGTGCTTGCATTCCAGCTTGGGGTGCCCCAGGATGGAGTTGTCTCATTCCAGCTGGGAGTGCCCCAAGATGGTGTTGTGGCATTCCAGCTTGGGGTGCCCCAGGATGGAGTTGTGTTATTCCAGATAGGGGTTGTCTCATTCCAGCTGGGAGTGCCCCAGGATGGAGTTGTGGCATTCCAGCCAGGGGTGCTAGCATTCCAGCTTGGGGTGCCCCAGGATGGAGTTGTCTCATTCCAGCTGGGAGTGCCCCAAGATGGTGTTGTGGCATTCCAGCCAGGGGTGCTAGCATTCCAGCTTGGGGTGCCCCAGGATGGAGTTGTCTCATTCCAGCTGGGAGTGCCCCAAGATGGTGTTGTGGCATTCCAGCCAGGGGTGCTAGCATTCCAGCTTGGGGTGCCCCAGGATGGAGTTGTGTTATTCCAGATAGGGGTTGTCTCATTCCAGCTGGGTGTGCCCCAGGAAGGAGTTGTGGCATTCCAGCCAGGGGTGCTTGCATTCCAGCTTGGGGTGCCCCAGGATGGAGTTGTGGCATTCCAGCCAGGGGTGCTAGAATTCCAGCTTGGGGTGCCCCAGGATGGAGTTGTGGCATTCCAGCCAGGGGTGCTAGCATTCCAGCTTGGGGTGCCCCAGGATGGAGTTGTGTAATTCCAGATAGGGGTTGGACCAGTCCAGCCAGGGGTGGTGGCATTCCAGCTTGGAGTGCCCCAGGATGGAGTTGTGTAATTCCAGATAGGGGTTGGACCAGTCCAGCCAGGGGTGGTGGCATTCCAGCTTGGAGTGCCCCAGGATGGAGTTGTGTAATTCCAGATAGGGGTTGGACCAGTCCAGCCAGGGGTGGTGGCATTCCAGCCTGGAGTACTCCAGGAAGGAGATGTCCAGTTCCAGTTTGGTGAAGAGTTATTCCAGATAGGAGTTGTGTTGGTCCATTCAGGACTTGACGTAGCATTTCTATTGGGAAATTCGGAAACACAGTTCTCAAATTTGGACAAAGATCTCCTCAAGTCGAACATAGTCTTCTCAATTGCATGGTTAACACAACGTTGGTTTATCCAGAAATTCTTTTGCATGGGACGCACACTGGCAAACATATTCATAACCTAAAAGAAAGTTCATTGCATTAGTTTCTAATCGCGTAAATGACTGGCAATCTTTTCTTACCAAATCAGCATAACAGTTGCGGGAGGTACAGGCAAGCGACTGTTGCTTGAAGGCATCCTTGACCTCCGACGAGCTGCTTTGTTGCACGTAGTTCTGCAGATCATTTTGATTCAGATTGCAGCATTTACGCATCTTTTTACCAGCATTGATCAATATCTCAACATTTCTCTTCGAAAACTTGACGACACATTTGTCCAGATTCTCAAAGACATTAGGTTCGGGAAGTTTCAATTCTCCGGTGACGGCATCGTATAGCAAGTTTCCCAAGCTCAATTCACTGGTTATGGCATTCGAATTGACGGGCTCTGCGACCGCGAATGTCTATAAGTATAGAAGAATTAACCAGTTTAAATTGTATTTAGCTACAAATACTTTCTATTTCTATTTTGATGTTATGCAATCACATAGTTGAACTGATATGGAAGATACTTACAAATAACAGTGCGACAAGCACTGCAAGCTTGCAGAGAACCTCCATAGTGGCGGTTCAGTTCGTTTCTGAATTCGCCAATGCTTGCACTGATCATTTTAAATAAATTTTTCAACAACAAAATATCGATGACTATTCAATTATTTCTTTTGTTTTTATATCAATAACGATTGGAAGTCACACACACGGCTCTTCCGCTAGGTGATAAGGTGCCTAAGCCACCTGATGAATGATTAAAATTATCTGCATACCAGCATATGCATATATAAATGTATATGTGTATATATATTAATAATTATATATAACTAAATGATACGATATCTGCGGCAAAGAGTCAAGTGTATGGCATAAATAAAATAAAAATAATTCTGGGAATGGAGATTGCAAAATGACACTCATATTTGGACAGTCATTAATACTCAACTTGAACGCAATTATACTTGATGCTATTGAATATAATGAGAAGTGGACGGAATCAAGATTTCCGATACGTTGTATTGAGAAGGTCAAGTAAATTGATTTTGAAAGCTCTTTATTCTCTGCGCTGATTAAAAATTAAGATTTGATTCATATTTTATACTATATCTCAATTCTCAATTAGTTGATAGCCTGCTGCTGTGGCTGCATCTCAGGCTGTGCCTGGGGCAGATTCTCTGATTGCTGGACGGGCATCTGCACCTGATTCTCCGATTGCTGGACGGGCGTCTGTTCGGCATTCTGGACTGGCTTCTGTTCGGATTGCTGAGCTGGCTTCTGCTCCGTCTGCTTTTCAGGCTGATTCTGTGCCTGCTCTTGTCTTACAATCAGATCACGCTGGTAGGGAATCTTGGTCAGGCAGCTATCGTAATTATTTGCTGCCTCAATAGCCTTGACCTTAGACTGGCCGATAGCAACACTGAGACAATTGGTACGCTGCGAGCTAATGTTGCTTGAATTGGCGACAACCTCAGACTGAACCTGATAGGCCAGGGTGTTGGAGGTATCCAAGAGTTTCAGATTTGCGTCAAACTGAAAAGATAAGTCGATTATCAATACAATTCCACCGTTTCCACCTTTGGCAAAACTCACGTAGGAAGTGGTGCAATTGATCAGACGTCCACTGTCGGTTTCATTACTGCAAAGTTGCAAATTCTGTTGAAGGGTAAGCAACTGACTGCGAATGAGATCTACCGAAGAGTCGGTATTACGATAGTTGGTAAACGTGGTGCGATTGGCGGCATCTTCGCACATGTTGGTGGCATTGCTTAATTGATTGCCAATCTGATTGGTGGCATTGTTATAGGAACTATAGCAGGCAGTCTCAGCTGGCGATAAGGTGCGTTCCTCCTGGCCCATAACCATGCGGAACAGACTCTGCTGTGGCCACGCGTTGGCCTGTAATCAAAATCAAAATCATTTGATTAAGTGGACACTTAAGTGGACAGATACGACTACTTACGCCAAGCATTGCTACCGACAATATTAGAACATGTGTGAACAATTGCATTGTATTGAAATAAGTTATATTTTTTGGGATTTAAGGCTTCTGTTACTTTGAAGTTATATTTGTTACTAATTGCTTCATCTCGAATTGCCGATGCTTTTATAGTAGACAGAATTCATCGAACAGTGCAGAAAATTCTGCACCACTTGTGATAAGATAGAGAAGAAGATGTACAAGTTAATTGGCTTTCTGCAGTTTTAAGATGATTACATTGTTATTGATATCATGTCTGCGTTTATAAATAGTAGATACCTTACACCTACTTGGGAATGATAGATTGCCATTGTGGACTAATCAGTGTGCATGTCCCAGAGGGCTGTGTTATCAGAATGGCCCGTTTGCCACTGTCAATGGTGTCTACATGTCTGCATTCTTATCAAAGCGAACATATGATATAAGAACTTATTTTAAGGAATTTTTTTCAAGTCAATGAATCATCGATGCTCAGGCTTTACACTTGTTGTTAATTAATTCGCTTAGTTCAAGTGTCAATTGGAATTTCCAAAAGCATTTACATTATTGGGCTCTCTATTAGCCAAAGTCAATCAACGGCTATCATGCAGTTTTCCCAGAAATGATAGCTCAATTGTGTGATAACAGGTTTTAAAGTCATTAATCAGTTCATGATAATAACAAAGTCATTTCCATGAATTTCCTTATCGCGTAGTAGTATTAAGGTTCTTTTTGCTTTCCAATCGCCATATCTAATGTTTACAATTATCAAATTATGAACGAAAAATAAGAAACCAAAAAAGGTTTCTTTTGTGCACCGGAAATCTATTGATAATTGGCCACAGCAATTAGTAGTATTTCATAGAAAACTAACTCAAATTTCTTAATAATTGGTCAGCTTTTGAAAATACTACTATCTTGAAAACAATAAAGTTTTTCTTGGAAGAACTCAGATAATAATATATTTTCTATAGTTACAGAGTAACTAGAACATAGTTAAACTAAATGATTAGTTTGAAAAGAATAGTTCAAATCATTAGGAAACAACTTGCTCAGGTATATTAAAAGTTTTCTTATGTTTCACAATTGGAATTAATTAAATAAACTGACTGTTAGCTCATTAGTTGAATGAGGTATTACCTTTTCAACTTTTCGGTTCAATTGGCAAACAAAGCGAGGAAGGAAATTCAATTCATTTTTCATAGCTGGCTGGGGGTAAAAATCAGAGCCAGAGATTGCTCTGATGTGAAAGCTGGCAAAACAATTTTGAAAAGTGGCTGAATTCACAGTTGCCAACAAATTTATCACAACATGCCAGCACACACACACACACACACACACACACACATATCGTATGTATGTGTGAGCCAGTCTCATATATCATGCGACACACCAAACAAGATTTATAAGGTAAAACATTGTTGAAGCACCTCTTGAGAAATAAAGTCGACGCAGCTCTCAAAAAGAAAATGTATTTTCTTTTGGAGCCGACGCATAACTCAAACGATTAATCAAAAGTATAAAGTGCAAGCGGGGTGCAACTTTTTTACCATTTTTTTTTCTTAAAGGGGTGCAGGGAGAATGGTGCAAGACTCTGTGGCTGCCACACGCAGCTGCTTAAGTTGAGTGGCGGCTGCAGAGACAGCAAACAGCAAACAGCGATAGCAACAGCGAAGCAAATTAAGACTGGAAGTTAGACAAAAAGTACCGCAAGTACTCGTCTCACATGCTTTGTCAATGTTGGTTAATTTCAAGTCGGCGCTTTTTTTTTTGTTTGCCAGTGTTGCCGAGGTGAGTAAGTACTACTTACTGTATATGGGGTGGTGTGGTTCGAAGGGGTGTTGAGAAGTTTAACGCTGAGCTGTCAGACCCTTGAAGTGTGCCAGCTGCTGCTGCTATCGGTTAGAGGATTGTTGATTTTCAATGTCTGGCACTTTTAATGACAACCATTGTCACCTTGCCACCTTTGCCCCTCCCCCGCGTGCACCCGCTTGTTTGTACTTTGCGTCGTCGAGTGGGCGTCGTGTAATGCGGCTTGAAGTGTCATTTACACGCGCATTGTATTGCGGCCGTCACAATCTGCCTGCCCCTGCCCCCGGCCCTGTCACTGACTCAACCTTCTCGTTGGGTCGCTGCTTGCTTTTTAAGTAGCTGTTAAGCATTTTCATTACACACGCCGAAATGCACAATGATTTATGCGGCGAACTGCTACGGATTAAATGCTCACTCTTTCAACGTGCCACATGCCCCACTCCCCACTCCCCATCCCTTTGTTCCGCCCCACGCTAGCTGCCTGCTTTTGCTCTGCACCAGTTTATCATTAAAAAATGGCATTTCATGCCGCATGCCTCACATGCCACATGCAGCTATGAGTGTTGCGCATTTTCAAGACCACCAACACTGACATTACACATTGTTGTTATTCCTGTTGTTGTTGTTGCTGCTGCTGCTGCCACTCGTTGCTGCTGCTGTTGTTGTTGTTGTTGTTGTTGCCGTTGTCAGTGGGGTTTCGCTTTTGTTTACTGCAGCTTTGTATGCAAATAAATGGGCGGTCTAGACGAACACGCACAATGGCAGTTTTAATTTGAAAAGTGCCTGCCAGCCTGCCAGCCAGTTGCATGCTGCAACAGCAGCAACATCAGCTGCAACAACAACAACAACAATATCATGTCGAAGTGCGAAGCTTTTTGTAACAACCGCAACGCAACGTGGCATGTGAGAACGAGACTTGCCGGCATTTGTGGCCAGCGTAACATTTTTAAAAAATATAAATAAAAGTATACAAATATTGAATATTTATTAAATATTTGTTCAGTGAAGTAAATGGAAT
Organism: Drosophila histrio; assembly: GCA_958299025.2. NCBI lineage: Eukaryota > Metazoa > Arthropoda > Insecta > Diptera > Drosophilidae > Drosophila > Drosophila histrio. The sequence continues at coordinate 20,053,191 of OY729167.1, read as the reverse complement.
ATAAAACACTTGTAATCTCATGAGCAATTAGACTTGTATGTAAGTTTGTTTCTTTAAGATCATTAACAAGTTAAGAGGTTAAAGTGATGGCTTAATAGTTTTGAATTTGATAGATACAATAGCTGCATCAATTACTCAAAATTGAATAACACTCCATTTGCTTATAAAAACATGAGAAATACTATATAAATAAATGCCAACTTAAGTCAACTAGTGTTTGTTCCACAAGCTCTGAATTTAATTTAATATAATAATAAAATATTAAACAATTTATGTTATGAGCAGCATCATTTCATTCCCGTTAACACAATTACAAACATTTATGAAAACATATTTAAACAGTTTCGTTTTAATTTCTTTGTTTTTTTTTTGTTATTGCAAACGACGTTGAGTTTTCACATTTTCATTGCGGAATTTTCCACTTTTTTGTTTTTTTTTATTTTTCCAGTCATTGTTGCTGCATCCTTGCAAGTTCCTGCCGGTCACTAAATTGAAATTCATAATGAGTTTTTTATGCAAATTATACGCGGCGTTGGCGTGTAAAACTTTTGACTGTCACATTTTATTTCATTGTAAATTATTTCTATACTAAACGAAATTTGTGCAGTTCTACGAAAAAAATAATAACAAAGTAGCAAAGTTTAAGCCTGAGTCGCCTGGACAAGCAAATACCCTGTACGCTGTTAATTGATTGTTTGTAAAAGGAGAATTAAAGACCAAGTTATCTTCAGTGTGAAGTAAACGTCATATATGATTTGGAAATAAATAGTTTTTGATTTTAGCAAATGGTTTTTAAGTCTTCCTTCTCACAGTTCAATGCCTATTTAAGTTCACCTGATTTACTGGGTATTTTAAATACAAAAGCATAAAATTTGAAATGTGGAACTTGTTTTGTTCTCTTCTTGTTCTTGTTGTAGTTGTAGTTGTGTGTAGGCCGCAAGCAGAAATGTAACCGGATTGTTATATGTTAATTCAATATAACATTTTGGCTTGTCGTGTTGCATGTTCGTCTAAATACTTACAACACATGCGCCACATGTGCACCAAAAAAAAAAACGGGAAACGACAACAATTTTTTAAAGAATGGAAAATGCTGAGGGAAAATGCTTGAATTTGATTCAGTTTACACGGCAACACAACATTTTGTGGCCTAATGGCAAAAACGGCATTTGAATTTAGATTTAATCGGATTGTAAAATGTGATTTAAATTTTCCAATAGAGAAGCCTTCGAGGCAAGCTTGGCGAGGGGGGCAGAGGGAAGCGATGGGTCAGGAAAGCGGTTTGAAAATGAGATTTGCATTTGAAAGCGCCGCGTTTTTATGCGAGTTGCGTTCGGGAAATTTATTAAAGCTTTCATTGCACGTTGGGGAACTGGAACTAGGACTAGGACCAGTTTAGTGCTGGAACTGGAAATTGCGATGGCCTTTTGTGTGCCGCAGATTTACAGTTAGAGTTTATACAGTTTATACAGTTTACAGTTGATTTTGCCGGCTGGATAAGAGGACTATTACATTTTAGTGCGTTGCTTTTGTTACATTTTAAGCGCATTTAAAGCTCAGTGCAGCGGAGTTAGTTAGTTAGTTAGTTGGTTAGTTGCTTTTGAATGAACTTTAATCAAGTTAAATGGTTCGCATGAGGCCACTTGCCTCTACCTGAACATTCTCTATCTCCATCTCTATCTCTCTATGTCATTCTCTCTCTCTCTATTGCGCTACCAGCTAACAGCAATTAAAGTCCATTAACCACATGATGCGTTTTGCACTTAAACCAATGAATACACCTACACACACATACAGTCATATTGTGGCACCTGTGTCCGCAATCAGCGACGCGTATACGCAACCTGCAACTGCAACTGCACGCAGAATACGCATCCGCATCCGCATCCTCATCCGTTTCCGGTTGGCGCCAAGCCCACGTAGAGGAAACGCTCAGTTGATGGCCGCCTGCATGTGCCCCAATGTTTGTGTCACCAGCTGACCATTGCGTCAGGTTAGCGGACACGTGTGCATTCCCAATGAAAACTAATTAGGCTCCTCGTCTGCTCGGCTCGGAACTGTCGGAACTCGCAGAGGTTTTCCCTCAGTTGCCGCTATGTTGCCGCTGTGTTGCCGCTTGCCACATCGTCAGTTGCACTTGTCAGCATTTGTAAGCGGCTTCGGCTGATGATTTTGACATTTTTCTATACCCAATAGTTTAGAGGAGTGAGAAGGGGGGAAAACGAGCTAATTAATTTATTACTTAATACTTGAATAGTGTATAAAGATGGGAGTAAGATTAGTTAATACACAAGTAGTGTATAATAAATAAAGAAAAATATATATAAATAATAATATAGAATAATGACATTATAGAAGTAATTAAATTGAAAAACAAATTTGTATATAATTAAAATAATACATATACTTAAATTGATTCAACATTCGTTGCTTTAATCTGCTTTTTACAGCTTTAGAAACTCTTTTCAATCAAGAAAAGTTTTATTATAGGGTAACTTGTAGTTGATCAGCCATACAGTTTGTCCACTTATTTTGGGCGCTGTTTCCTGTGGTTACAAAATGCACAAATGCCGTAACTGCTGCTGCTGCTGCTGCTGCCATTTGATGTGGCAAGTTGCAACTGTTGCTGTCATCGGCGCCCACACAATAGACATAAATTCGACTCTTCTGTATAGTTAAATCTGTGTCTGTGTGTGTGTGTGTGCGTTCGTGTGTTTTAAACGAGAACCCATTTGGTTTCTCAGCTCATGTTGAACTTCAACTTCGACCTTTAGCCCTGATTTTGACAAGTGTCACAGCAGGTTTCGGTCTGCGTTTGTTTGTTTTTTTTTATCATTCCTGGCGTTTCGAAGTTCAAATGTTAAATGTTCTTTTAACTGACACAAGGAATTTAATTTATTTTTGGGAAAGACAAACACAACGACGACAGATGTCAAATTAGCTGCCTAATAAATATGCACGCATGTCTTCCCCTTTTACTTATTTAATATTACATTATTATTTCTTATTAATAAATGCCTTAAAGCAAACATATGTGGTGGGTTAAAGTCTGTAAATAAGGTAGTAATATAAGTAAAAAGCTTTTCTTTTATAGAATTACCAATCAACTATTATTAATAAACTTAATAGTGATAATTGCACTAGTTTCCAATAAAATTAAGCTACCAGGGCTTGAAACACGTGCTAACCCATCTAACATTTAAAGTGTTGCGAAACAAGCTGACAAGCCATCGATATTGGCTAACTAATTGCATTGTTTCACTTTTTTTTGAGCACAATAACTAAGCCAAGTATCCAAGTAACCCAACGATGCAATATGAAACTTCAGCTGCAGCTGTCTGTGTGTGTGTGTGTGTGTGTGTGTGTGTGTGTGTGGCTCGCTTGAGTTAGTCGTAATGAAGCGGCTTAAGCGGATATAAACTGAGCCATAAGCCAGCTTTAGACTTTTAATTTAAAAGTTTTGCACTCTGCCAAAAGGCACTCGACAACAACAAGAAGAACACCAAGAGCAACGACAACGACACTGTGGATGACAAGGACAACGGCACAGACAACGATAACGTAATGCAATCAGCAAACAAAAGGACGAATGCAGGACGAAAGTACAGAAAGCAGTATCAGCAGGAGGAGCAGGAGCATCATTCGATTCCTGTGCTGAAATCATCAGCTTCATCTTTTTGCGGTCCAAGGGTAGACCATTGTCTGAGGAACTGGTTAAGCGGAGGATTATGTCGTAAATTGCAGCATTTGGACATACGCAAGGTGCATTGTCATTGTCATATTTTTGGGAGAGGCGAGAAGCGGAGAGCCATAACCATAAAGCCAGGCAAGGAAGCAAAGTAATCGAGCCACACTCAAGGGTATAATTAACAGGATATAATACATATAAAGCAAAGGCATGCAATTTTCGCGCTTTTATCCATTTATGAGAGTAGTTTGCAGTTGCCGCTGCCGTTGCCACTGCCGTTGCACTGATTGAGATACCGGACATAAGAGAGAGAGCGATATGAGAAAGGCAATGTGGCAGGTAGAGGCGTTGGCAGTTTTTTTAAATTAAATCACAGAATTATGGCCCATAATTGGCCGTCAGTCGGTACCGGGGAATCGAGATATTGTGTGTAAAAATAATTAACGACTTCGTTGTGAAAAGGATTTCGTACAAAAGTGAATAGGGAATCAATGCCGAATTGAGAAAGGCGGTGAAGAGCTCAAGCCATTTTCCGGCTTTTGTTGTCGCGCATACGCCACGTTGTCCACGCAAGCCATAGCTGCCATTTACACTTGTAATTACAAGCGTGTAACGAGCAAACGATTTTAATTTGTTATTTAAAAAAGTGGATACTCGATAAAGTTTTTGCCAGCCATTACGTGCCACAACGTTGGTGGCAACCTCGGGCAAAGGCAACTCCTTCTACATTTTTCCTACTTTATTAGAGTTTAATCTTTGGCGTTCTGATTTGGCAACTTATTACTTAACTTTTTGGCTAAATATTTCAATAAACTTTGCGGCCACGAGAGAGAAACTTGGCTATCTACTTAAGTTAACCAACAAATGCCGCGAGCGTCAGCAGCAGTTGAAAAAAAGGAAGAAAATCGAGTTGAAAGAATGAAAAATATAAAAAGGAAAATCGATGCCAGCAAAAGAATCTAATTTCAATGTTTTAAGTCAGGCCACGACTGCCTTTCAATATAAATAATCGACAAAAATTACAATAAAAATCAATTTCCATATTCAATTTGGCTAAGTGGCGCCCACATACACACACACACACACACACACACACACACACACACTCGCACACCCTGAAAGAGATAGACAAACTTTGACAACGGCTGAAAAATGAAAATGAGCTGAGAGTGTGTGTGTGAAAAAGTATGGAAAAGTGCTGTGCTGCGATTTTCAGCTGGTCATTTGAACTGAACAAAAGGCGCTGGGTAAGGGGGCGTGGCCGGCGAGGAAGCACTCTATAAATAATACGCAGATTTTTGCGTGTTTGTCCGAAATTAAGTTAAACTATTGCCAGTTCGTCAACGTCAGCAATTTAGAAGCCATAGCCATGCAATTTCACTTGACTGTAGCTCATTTATGCTTTTAAAACATTTTCCGGGCGGGGAAAAGAACTGTAAGGGACAGCGAGAGGGAGAGGGAGAGGGAGAGGGAGAGCGAGAGTGACACATTTCCATTTTGGGTGGCAAGCAGCACAATTTCTTCATTCTTTGCCTTTGCTGTTGTGCTTTTTATTTACTGCGGCGGCAACGACAAAAGATTGCGACGAGACGAGACGAAAGTGAAAAGTGAAAAGCAGCAGAAATGTTTACCAGAAAATAGTGCAAGTTTTCTCTTTTTTCTTGTGCTTGTTTCTCATTTCAGTTGTTATTTTTTTCTTGTGTTTTGTTTGAGTGAAAAATACCAGCACGTTAAATTGAATTTAACGTGAAATGCAATGAAACGTAATGAAATTTTCGCTGTCAGTCGTCATTCTCTATCTGTCTCTCTCTCTCTCTGTCTCTTTAACTGAATGAACAAGTTAAGGCCAAGTCAAGGCAAATACTTGGCAAAATTATGCTTAGAGAGACAAGACGAGACGAGAGAACTAGTCAAATTATAATACACAACCTAACATTAAACTGCAAATATCCGAAATGTACTTCCTGACTTGACTGACTTGTACTTCCAGTTTGAAGAATTCGATTTGAATCGAATCGAATCGCATCGAATATTTATTGCCTTTATTAGCGAGTCGATTGAAAAATTTACTACGCTAGAAATTCTATCTGGAACGGTTCAATTCACTTGCCACTTGCCCCGGCTCAGTCGAGGCAGACACAGAATTTGATATACTAGAGTGGAATGAGCCCAACAATTCATCTTCCTTGCCAAAGAGAAAGAGTAAGAGATAGAGAGAGAGAGAGAGAGAGAGAGGGAGAATTTTCGTACACTTTATTTTCCTGGCAATTTTCGGCATGCAGCTAAAAAGGTGGCACAAGTATGAAATTCACTCAATTGCAGCTTCCACTTCCACTTGAAATTGCCGCGCAATTTAGCACCGTGCCATGTTATTCTTGTTAAGCATTTTTGTTATTGTTTGCCTTACATTGGCCTTTGTGCTATATTTGTTTTCAATTTCAACAACAGCAACAGTAACATCAGCAGCAGCAGCAGCAGCAGCAGCATCAGTAGAAGCAACTTCTGTTCACAACTGGCAATGTTTTTATCATTTGATGTCATCGGGCAAAAGGTGAAATGCGTTGAGCAATTGCCACGTGGCGTATAAGTAATCAGACAATTTTCAATATACGATTTGGAGCTGCAGCATTGCTTTGATATCCTGTAGAAGAAGTTGAAATAGTAAAGCTGTTCAATAACCACACTTGTTCAATTATTAAACGTATTCTAAGCGATCTTAACTGAAATAGACGCACTGTAAGAGACGAGACACTATTAATAGCTTGCAACATTATGTGATAACTTAATAATCATGTAGAGAAAGAAGACTGAACGACAATTAGTTGTATTGACTAACTATCTCATCATCTGTAATAGGAGTTTTACAAGATATCTCTCTGTTGAGCATACCTTGTCCTGCTGCTATCTGTTCTCTATTCAGAAATTCAACCGCTGATTTTCTTGTGCACTCATAAGTCGCAAATAATTGGCTCTTTTCACCATCCATGCCGTCATTCTTCTCAACTAAGTTCAACGGCTTGTTTGAACATATTTTAAACTAATGCGCATTCTATTGATTTTATATTATATACCCAGTTGTTGTTTTCTATGTCAAGAGCAATTAAGCGAAAGTCAAAGCAGAACCCTGACCTGCTGTAAATTCATGAATTGCAATAACAACAATAGTTAAACAATGTACAACAATAAAACAACAATTAACTTGGGCACCACGAGGTCAAAATACACTTGCTAAAATTCATAACTATAATAAATCGAGTTGAATAAATTATATATACGTTAGTTGAAGTCTGTAAATTAAATTAATATTTAATATACAAATTAATTAAAAAATATATTTGAAATGCCTTAAAATTATATACAAATAATTGGTATACAATTTTGCAGCATTTAAAACTCTGGCTAATTGTTTTACCTGCATTACTTTTTCAACGGAACGGAAAACCCTTTTGAAACTTTTTCCGTATGCTGGCAGCAGAATTCTCAGAATTTGCTCTACGGTTACAGAATGTGCTGTAAAGAGAGATACAGCCTAAATTTAATTAGGGAGGCCAACGTAAAGTTCAAGTTAATGTAATTGTAGTGTCAGGGTATCAGAAACACGGTCGGGTGTATGAAATACATTAACAAGCCGACAGTCAGCTGGCAGACAAATAAACAGACTCGAGCCGCCAGACAAGTGCACACGGTACTAGAGTGGGGAATCACACGCCTTCCGCCCTTCCGCCAGCCCCTGCACTCTGTCTACCTACTGGAACAATTGTAGTTGTTGCTCACACACACACAGACACATACTAATACGAGTACGAGTACGATACTATGTCATAAGAGACATTAGCATGAGCCTCGTAAATAATACTTTGTGCACAAGGAGAATTCGCATATAGAATATCCTGTGTCCTTTGAGCTGCACAAACGCACACTGTCTGTGTATTTCCGGCGTGTGTGTGTGTCTGTGTGTGTGTGTGTGTTTACCTAATTACATTCCGGAAATAAAACGTTGACTGATTGTGCCAATAAATGAAAATAATGACGTAGCATTGACTGACTGCAAACTGGGCAAAAGTGACGGAAGCGGCAACAACAACAACAACAACAACACAAAACTGGCAAACGGCTTGGCGTCAACTAAACTCAACCGACAAACTTTTGCCCACACAATGACTGCCGGTCTGTCCCGCCGTCCCCCCGTCCTCCTTCTTCATTTCCTCTCTCTCCCCACCAGTGTAACTTTTCTGCTGCTGCTCTTTTGGCCTGGCTGCTTGTGCGCCCCGTTAAAACACAAACTCTTGACGAGTTTATTTCCTACGCAGCGCTAACTGATTGTCTGTGATTTTCTTGTTTTTAGATAATGAAAGCATACACAGACAAGCATAGAGAGATTATTTGAGTGTGTGTGTGTATATAAAAGTAAGAGTTGTCCAGAATGTAACTTTTTATGTGCTTTAGCTGGAAATTGTGGGCCATTTATTTGCCAATGGGCAAAAAATTAACGTTCTTCGAAATTTAGCTGCTGGTTTTTAGGCCCAACAACGAAAACAGAAAACGAGGCAATAAGAGAATTAATGTTGTATCAGCATGCAGGAGATTTATAAGAACTTGGCTAACTCGGCTAACGCATTGCCTGTCAGCCACGTCTGAGCTGTGCCAATTTGTTTTTGGCCAATGCAGCTGCAGTTACCAAACTAAACTATGCTAAACATTTGGCTATTCACCTAAAGCTCCAGACTATGCGTGTTACCCAAAACGGTTACGGAGGCTATTGAAGTTTTAGCGGCACTGAAGGGGGGGGAATGGCCAGAAGGAAAACTTGGCCCTTTACTAATTTCAGCACAATAACCCAAATTAAAGCGGTTTTTGGGGTTTGTTTGCAGATGTATCGAAGCACGAGACGAACACGCAACGAGGACGAACAGCTGCAAGACACGAAACGAATCGGAAACGAAAGACACGAACTGAGACGATGTTTATGGCAACTTGCAGTGCGCACAAGCGCTGGAGAGAGACACTGAAAGAGAGCGAGAGCGAGAGAGAGCGCGCGGTATTTTGAGAGAGAGTTTCAGAATGTTTGCTATAAAATGGCAAACAGCTGTTTTTACTGAACTCAAATAGCAACGCATCAATTAAGTGCACAAAACTTAGTGAAGAGCAGCCTGTTAACAATATAAGCTATTAACTTTGAAATTAGAATTTTTGTGGAATTTATGAAATAATAATTTATATAAAATATTACAAAAATATATGTGAGAATATTTTAATTTATTGCCAAGTCACTTATTCGCTCAAAATAATCACTTTAATTCAACGAAAATAAAGAGTAATCAAATTATTATTTATTGAAATAAATACAATAGTTATGTTGTGTATTTATATATATATATTAATATTTATTATTCATTTAAATACGCAGAATTGAGTAATATTTATTTATATTTAAATATAAACTTATTTTTAAATAAATTATATGATTTAAGAGCACATTTCTGTTAAAAATACGCAATTGATAACTCATTTATCCTACTTAAATAATTTCTTTTTATTTCTAATTTATATTTAGCTTATGTTCAGTCTCTTAAGTAAATTGTATCTGCAGTAAATATACAATTTTATAAATTATGCATTTATTAAACATAAATTAAGCTAGAAATCCATGTGAATAATTTTACTAATTGTTTAGCTCACCTAATAGAAATAAATATACTATAAATTAATTAATATATATACTGAAACCAACTGATTTAATAAATAAACTATATTTTAAATATTTGAATCAAGCTGCCAGCTTAGCTTATTAATATAACTAATATGCATTAATTATTTCAAATTATTAATAATAAATAAAAATTTATTTAGAAATAAATAGTTAAACATTTAAGCTTGCTTTTAATAAATATACAATTTTAACTATGTATGTTTATTAGTTATAGCTTTCATAACTAATAATTAATAGCAAACTACAGTCCCATGGGCGACAGACCGCCAAATAAGTAAGTGGAACGTGGCTTATCACGATGCTTGTCAAAGTTATCCTCCATGGACCAATTTCACGCACTTCGAGCGCAACGAAGTGAAGTTGCCATAAAACGAGAGACCAAAAACATAGTTCGGCTTTTGTAGAGAGAGCGCAAGAAAGTGAGAGAGCGCTGCCGCTGCTGCTGCTGGCGTCGCTGCCTGTACAGACGCTGACTATTGTGATGTTTGCTGCCAAAGCCGATGCCGATGTCGATGCTGGCGCTGCCGCTGCCGCTGCGTCGGCTGTGTCCGTATCCTCGCCAACGCCAACACCAACGCCAGTCGACATCGCCAGTCGCTTGCGAAAGCGTAAAGTAAACAGACAGGCGTCGTCCGAGCATGCAGCAGCAGCAGCAACAGCAGCAGGAGCGCGCCGAAGTTTGCAAACGTCGCCAACGACAACGAGAACGACAACGAGAACCACAAAAGCAGCAGCAGCAGCAGCAACAACAACAACTGACAACAACAGCGGACGTAGCCGGAACAACAACGACAACAATTCGTTTGCCTCAGCTGTAAAAGTTACGCAGCTGCTGGCAGCGACGCAAGCAGCGACGCCTTTAATCGGTTGCCCGACTCTGCTGCCTGACTGCCTGCCTGCCTGCTTGCCACATCCTTTGATGCCGCATGCAGTCAGTTAATTTCTGACCACAGCGGCAAACGCGTTGCGTTGCGTGTGCTCCTCCGTGTTGTGAAGCGCTTCCTGCTCTTGTTCTTCTTCCTCTTGTTCTTGTTCCTCAATAGCGAACTGTTTTACTTGGCGGCATTTAACGTGGCCCAAACACAATGTGAGATTTTTTAAATCAATCTTTGACACGTGTAATATGAGTATTGTAGTTGCAAGAAAAGTGTGTGCCACAGCCAAACAAATGTTGCAAGTGGCATATGGCAGCTGCCTCGTGCAACTCGTGCGTAAGGCGAAGGCCAAATAAACTGGCAATGTGACAGCCAAAAAAATAATACAAATAACCAAAAAGAAAAGTCAAATATAACAACAAAGTGCGAGCCAAGTGCCAAACTAAAAAAAATGCAAAAATGCAGACAAATGTGTGCAATTGTGTTTGCAAGTGTATAAATTAAATAATCCAAGCTTAAACGACTCAATCAATTAACAGCAATTACAAGAAGAAAAAAAACGTTAAATATCTAGACAACATTTTAATTACATTTAAAATAAATAAATCAAAAATTAAATCAAGCATACGCCGCGTGGAAAATGTCAAGTGAAATTGTTCAGTGAGATATGGAGAATTGAATTAAACATTGATCAAATTGATTTACATATGCAAAACAATTGAAAGCAATTGAGTATAAGCAGCAGCAGCAGCAACAACAACCACAACAACAACAACAACAATAGCAACGTCAACATCAGCTGAGAGACAACAAAATGCCGGCATCAAGTGGATTATATCGCATCAAGCACGGGCGTGTCCTTGCCACTGTTGAAAAAACCTCGGCATTCATTTTTATTATAGCATACATCGCGGCATGCAGCACTTGTGGTAAATATAACACACACTCACACTCACTCACACTCACTCACACACACACTCCTTTGTGTGTTTAACTTCTCAATATATAAAAAAAATCCAAAAAAAAAAAGGGCAAAGAAATAAAATACAACAAAAATGGTTCTCTCTTCAATTTAAATTCATGACAATTATGACATATCAAATTTTCATTGCGGGATTCTCATTGCTTGACGAGCTGGAAATGCATACGCATAATTCAATATCCATAGATGCGACAAAAATTGTCAAAGGACATTTATGTATACACATGAATATCCTTTTATATACAGCATAATATTTGGTGAATTAATCATTCCATTTATTGCACATTATCAGTCATAAGTTAGTTAAAATTAAGAATTTCACAGCTTGGTCTGACCATTAAAATAATGGAATTTAATGGAAAATGTGTAAGCTTTGCTTTCTGTTAACAAAGCTTTTCGTTTTGATAAGACAAATAGTATGAAATTGTCAGAATCTATACATAATCATCGGTATATTCAGCAAAGGTATGAGTACAATTCAAATTAAATATATATCAATTAAAAACCTATTTTAAAATGATATTAACTTGCTGCTTTCATCTGGTTTTGAGGCTCAAACAGCTTTTGGTTTAATTCAGAGACTGTTTAGTTTTAATGCAGAAATAATAGATATAAGGAAGCGCTTTTATTTCTATCTTTGTTTTATATGTTCAACTCATTCAAAACTCTCCAGTTACATCTGTCTGAACTGCTGCTTTGTCGCTTTTTTTCTTCCCATTCGCCAACCAGAATCTTCTTTACAATCTGAATCACACTTGAAGCTTTCATGTTACCCATTGTCACTTGCAGGACGTGTCATTCAAGCTTCAACTGCAGAAAGACATTGCAACTAATCGAAAGTAGTTAATGCAATGTATATTTGCACCTGTTTCTTTTATTACAAACACGTAGACACCAATAGAATAAAACCCTTTGTTGAGGTAGTTACAGGAAAGAGCAAAAGATATGAGCACATCGTAAATGTGTTACATTTTATTGGCAATGTCGCTTACTGACAGGTCAACGATGGCGCGGAAATCGTGCATCACTTGTCAGTGACTGACAGACTGAGCAAAAACAACAGCAATGGCAACAACAAAACCAGCTAGAAAACGAACATGAATGCGAACACTTGTCTGCAGGGCAAACTGTGTGCTGCTTCAGAGCCGCCGCTGCTGTTGGCAATTTGTCAAGCAATCAACAAAGCCAGAAATTGCCCTCAGCTAGCTGATGGAAGAGGGGAAAACTGGGTGGGAACGGATGGAAACGGATGGAAACGGATGGTGGGAGCTGTAGGGAGGTGTAGAATGGCCCCAAGGTGCCACCGCTTTGCGCTTGAGCTATGCGAATGTTTGTTGCCAAATCATTGAAACAAATAAAACGAAAGTACAGCAAAAAGACTGAGAGAGAGAGACAGAGAGAAACCGATCAAAGAACTAACGTGTATCTGTGTGTGTGTGTGTGTGTGTGTGTGTGCTGGCCCTCAGAATAACTGGAGCACTTGGTGGCAGCGTTGGCGCATCTAAAGCTTTCTCTCTCTGTGGCACATTTGTGCGTGCCCCTGTCACAGGAGGAGGTTGCAGGGGAGGCATCCCTCCCTTGGGCCACAAAACGGTCTGTAAAATCGTCAAATAAACCAACCCAGTTGCTGGCCCTGGAGCTGTGCACTTCTGGCACATCTAGCACATCCATTGTTGCATGTTATGCCAACTTATGTAGCCTGCTTTTTTTTGTGTTGCACTCACACACACACACACACACACACATAAACACACTCTCACACACACACACACTTCTGCTGTCACTGTCAATGTTGTAATGAAAAATTCACAGAACAGCAAAAAAAAAAATAGAAAAGAAAATGATGGTATGAAAATACATAGAGGAACAAAGCAAACAAGGGCTTAGTTCTTAAATAAAAACAATTTTGTGCTCAGTTCGTTGTTTTTTTAGTTATTTGTATTTGTTTTTGGTTTTTTCTTATTCGGGGCACATTAATATTTAGCCAGCGACATGCTTACAAATCAATATTTATGCATGTCAGAGGCTTTGGGAATTGAAGGACAACAAGAAACGGCGCTTACCCGCCTATTTTTGCATTTAAATCCATTTTCATTCAGCTCGAAATCTGCAGTTCAATGCAAAAACATTCATATGATTTAGATGCGACAGCGAAAAATAAACAAAACAATTGCTGAAAATATAAAAATGGCAAATCGGTATTCAGGTGCGAATTTGTATTTTGTTTTACTTCGAACCGAATACAAAATCGAATTAAAATGTTGATTTTAAATATATTAAATAGACACATGCATATTTTATTTATTATAGTATTTAAGGTCAGTAGTGTCTGTTGAATTATATACTTACTTATTGGCTATCTACTCAACACTAGTTTAATTATATAAATTGTCTTTATTGTTATAAGTTGTTCGCATATATTTTGATTTAATCACCAAAAGCTCTGAGTTAAGTCAATCTCTTAAGAATCTATTTGATATTTAACTATAATAATTTGTAATATTTATCAAATTTAATTTGTGAATACCTAGTGAAGATCGTATATTTTATAAATATATTTAAACAATAGTTGAGAAGCTCTCATTCAAAGCTCTCTATTACTGCCAGAGTGCAGTTATCCACATAAATATTTACCTGAACAACCGTCGCATTTGCAATGGCAGCTACGTGCAGATATTTTGATATATTGACAGCAGTTTGCCATCAATATGCAAGCTGAATAACATGCAGATAAACAATGCTTGTCTACCTGTCTCTCTCTCTCTTTGTATGCCGCTGCTGCTGCTGCTGCTGTGGGGAAGCTGTCAAAAAACTGAATCTGAATAGAATAAAGTCAAGATAAATCCACATCACGCATTTGCAGATACACATCGATTAGCTGGTTCATTTCTGGTCACAAAACCCAGCTAATCGGCCATGCGATAATGCTGCCGTGTAAATTGAACCCATTTGATTGGTCTGGCCCTCAAATTGCGCTAATTGCCAAGATCAAGTGAGCCCATGGGGCGTATACTTAATGTACGCGAAGCGAATTTAATTAAAACTGTCAAATAAATGGGGGAAAAGCCAACTGTGTGTGTGTGTGTGTGTGTTGCACACGTTCAACGTACTTCAATATTTCTTCATCTCAAGCGTAATAATTTTAAATAAACTCAAGTCCGCCTGTCAACGTTCAGGCAGAAGGGAAAAACGGCAAAACGGGTTGAGGTTGAGTCCTTGTATGGGGTCAAGGCCTACATGCAAAGGTACAGAGACCACACATATGTGCACTTACAACCGATATGCGCGTTGGCAAGCATAATTTAATAGCAACATGCCCACGCAAACACACACACACACACGCACACACACACACACACACACACTCGCAGTTGGCAACTGCAACAGAGCCATAAAGTTCACCTGTTACAAATGCAACGACACGTGGGCGTTGCTGCGACCATGGCAGCCATAATAATCAGCACAAAAACTAATGGTCGCACACACACACACACACAGGTACCTCCACACACACACACACACACACACACTCACTCACACACTCACATATCTTCAGGCTGAGCCTGCAGTTTGGCGTGCATTTTGCTGGCGCTGAAAGCACGTAAATTCTACATAATTCAACGTCGACGCCGCTGCCGTCGTTTTGGAGAAATCTCAATGCGGATGCGAATGCGAATGGTGGAAAGCGGATTGAGATTGAGATTGCGGATACGTAGATGTGCCATAAAAGCATATTATAAAGTTGCAAATCACGCGTTGGGCGAATCTCTAGAGTTTGCTCGTTTACCATTCAAAGGTAAAGCTGCAAGTCCATTTCTCTCTGATCTCTGTAACTAGAAAAAAAAGCTAGAGCTACTTTATTTAATATGTTTCTGCTTCTAAATGTAAATAGTTTATATATGAAATGAGATTGCTTTAGTTTAGATTGTGCGCAGGGAAATTGAAAATGTAGTTGGGAAACTGAATTGAATTGGGGTATCTCTATCTCTCTTTCTGTGATTGAACAGCAATTAAATATGTATTTTTCCAGTTGTTAAACATCTTTAATATGATTTAGGGACACTTAACAGTTGACAGTCTTTCGTTGGATCTACGCATACTATTAAGTTACTTAATGCTTGACATTTAAATACTCTTCATCCCACTTTTTCATTCTTTCTTGTCACTTTAGTTTTATTACACATAAAAAGTTCTTTCATTTTAATTAAGCTCTGTAAGTAGGCAGTCAATCTCCGTTGATACTTAATGGTACTTAGTTTATCTCGTTCAGAATATGATTATACAAGAATTAACTTGGATTGATTCTGCATCTTTAATGTCATCTCTCACTCTCGATGTCAATCTATTCGCGTTAAAGTTCGCTGGCCTCGGTTGGTAGAGAACTTTTGTGGTTTCTTTTCTACTTTCTTTTTCTGCAAATCATGCAAATCCATTAAATACAAGTAAAGAGTCAACTTACCTGCCTGACAGGCACTTCAACTTCGGCTGCTTATCGTATATGCAAATGATTTTCTGATTTACCTAACATCCTCCTGCTGATTCTACTTTTTTCTGTCTTGTCTTCGTTTTCGTGTTCTTCCTCTTTTCATTTTTGAGATTTCTTTCTTCTGCTTTTTCAGTTATTTTTGGGTCAAACTTTGAGCCGAAACGCCAAAGTTGCGCATCATCGCTGATGCTGATGAAGTTTATTGTTGATGGTGATGATTGTGATGATTGTGATGTTCATGATGATGCTGATGATGTGCATAGTAGTTAGATGAACCCTTTTGGGCTCTAACGAGCTGTTGTTACGTGCGGACAACATTGACAAGTGGCTATTGCAGGAGGTCCACACCACAACCCCTCTCTCTCTTTGATCCGTCGTAATTATTAGTTGAAAAGGGGTGGACTAAGATGTTTGGAAAACTCGAATCTCTCTCTCTCTCTCTCCCTGGGGGATGCCACTTTATTTGCGCAATTAATTTGGTTGAAATACGCGCCTGATTTCATTTATGTCTTGGTGTGTGTGTGTGTGTGTGTGTGATTCATGTCACTTTTGACATTATGTTGTTGTTTCCGTTTTCGCCTTGAAGTTAAACGCAGACAGCGTGGGGAAATCGGACAGACTGTGAAGTGAAAGAAAATCCCGCTGACACAATTTCATTATGAAAGTTGTCAGCTCAAAAAAAAAAAAAAAAGAGAAGAAACCAAAAGACGAACACGAGAATGAGGATGAAGAGAATTTGCCTATCATTTGTCTCGACGCGGCAACTTGAAACTGGAAAGTCGAGCTGTGTGGCAGCTCGCAACTTGCAACACGCAACTGGCAACTCACAACTCGCAGCTCGTAGAAATTGAAACTTTTCAAAAGCAATTGCTTGAATTTCAAGTAAAAACTTTTCTGGTTTTGCCTTTTTTTCTCTCTCGCTCTCTGTGTTCTTTTTAGCCAACTTTATTTTTTGTTAGAAAGATGCACACGCACATATTTTGGGGTTTGCTGTGCGTATCTGTCTGTGTGTGTGTGTTTGTATTCTAAGTAATTGCGCGTTGTAGCAACTGGAGCAAACTGTCTGCGATTTAAATGCCAACGAGCGCATTGACGCCAAAATGCAAAGCTAAAAGCCAAATGGCGTCTCGTATACTTTGAGGCAGTCCCCAAGTACGATAGAAGTCATCGGGATAACGTATTGCATGTTGCAACAGCAAATGAAAATTATGTTGCATGCAGCCGAAGCTCTGCCAAAGACATATGCGTTGCACTTTGTCTTCCAGCCTGTCGTCGTCGTCGTCGTCGTCGTCGGCGCATGAGAATGAATTTGTTTCTACTCCAGCTCGACTTCATCCGGCAGTTTCCGGCAAGTTCTCCGCTCTGTTCGGATTATGCGACTTGAAGACTTTCCAAAATTTGTTGCCTGCAACTTTTCAGCATACTTATGGCCTGGCAATTCAATTTAAAAACACATTGTTAAGTCGCTGCTCTGGCATAATAACTCTTATTAATCTTGATAAAGCCAGTTTGTTATTGCGAACTAATTTAGCAAGATACTATCTATCAAAAGGAGTGTTTTAAAATTTATATACTATTTAAAATGCACTTCTATACACGCTTCAGAAATAGTTTTTGTTTAAGATTGGATTAAACTGAAGTGCAATTAGTATACTCACTTTTTCAGACACCACTGTGCAGCAGTTGCAGTCGCTACTTTAGCATAATAATTCTTATTAATCTTGATAAAGTCTGTTTGTTATTGTGAACTAATTTAAGAAGCCACTATCTATCAATTGGAATTTTTAAACAATTTTGCTATTATTTAAAATGCACTTCTATACACTATTAAGTAATAGTTTTTGATTAAGATTAGATTTAACTGAGCTACTGTCTGTTTCTTGCTCAACTGCTTAGTGTGCTCACTTTTTCAGACACCACTGTGCAGAAGTTGCAGTTTTATCTATGCCAGCTGATCTTTCACTGTTTGTCGTCCGTCTGCATCTACTATACACACTCACAGAGACACCACTGTATGCAATATTTTATTTCTCTGTCTTTTCATCACTTTGCTCACTCTGCCTACTCTCAGAACTGCCTACAGGATATCTCCCAGTCGCGTTGCTGCTTAATTCTAAACAGTGTTGGTTAAGCTCACCTTGGGATTGAACGCTAAGTAACTGTAACTTACGGCTGTCTTGCCCGTTTCCGCTGTCTCCGCTGCTGTCTCCGTCCAAAGCTCCCTGCTTAGCAGTCCTTTAATGCGCCTTTTCGGCAACGCCCCGTATCAAACGGAGCGCGCTTTACACATAAAGCCGGATTATGGTTTTAAGTGTAATTACAATTTACATGGCTTCCATTCGCTACCTTGCCTCTCCTCCACGTCTCCTCCCCTCTTCATCTGCCCCGCCTAAGCTAACCAGCAGTTAGTGAGAGGTATTATATGCCCCCCAAAAACAACTGAAGCTTGTATTAAAAAGAAAAAAACTTAAACAGCAAATGATAAGCGCCTGCCAGTACACATTACCTCTGCCTCATCTCTTCTGTGATTCCCTATTTGCACCCGCCCCCCCCCCCCCTTCTTCACACTCCCCCACCGCTTGCTTTAAGTGAATAAAAAACCGCCAGCCGGTTTCACGGTCGTAATTAGAAACTTTTTAGTTGGCAGCGCACAAAAGTTAGACATGACTTTTGAGGCATTAGCAAATGCGGCGGCCATTTTCGCGCCATGATGCGGTAATTAATTTTCCAGCAACGCTTTTTTTCTACCCCCCCCCATTTTGGGGATACCTCGCACTGTGTGTCAGGGGCAGCAGTTGTGGCATAATACTGCGCCGAACATGCCACGCTGCTGTTACTATAGTTTTCAGGGTTACAATGGCAGTTAATAAGCATGTGGTGGAATTTTTTGCGGCATTTTAAAGTTATCCATTGAAACAGCAAGGGAAAGTTGAAAAAAAAGTAGATATCAGCAGCACTTGATAAGATATATAATATTAATTAATCCGACATTGACTCATATTATTATTTAATTCATATTGAAACAATCGATAAATATAGGAATATATTTATTGTCATCCCGAGTCTAAGCTAAGTTTTAAAGCATGCTTCTTAATTTATTCTGATTAACAGAAATTGATATATTAATTTGGGGAAAAAGTAATACATTATCTGGTCAACTTTGGTATGTTTTCATTTATAAACTATTGGGAACAGTGATTTACAATTGGGCATCTTGGAAGCTTAGATTCCCTTTTAAAACACACTGTGGGTTGTTTTTTGATAAGCCAAATCTACTGAGAGATACATTTTATTAAACATGAAGACCCGCCAAGAAAAAAGAAAAAATTTGTAGACAATATAGATAAATAACAAGATAATCATTTAACATACTTTTCAACTGATAGTTGTAGTTTGTTTTATCTTAATATATCGATTGATATCCCTTATTTCAGCACAGTTTCAAAGCATTTTTGAATTCCTTTAAACTTCCTCTAAAACAATCTTTAAATTCCTTAAACTTACTCAACCAAAAACTTAATTAATGCATTTAAGGCTTGCGGTTCTGTTTTATGTTTATCGATTAATGCCCGCATTTTATTAACATTACTTTAATTTGTATTCTCTCTTTTTATTTCCAAATGAAATACAGCAAATTTTGTATGATTTGAATGTTGTTTTGTGCGGTTTATGCGCTTGTCTTTGGAATTAAATTTGAAATTTATAGACAATGCGACACGCAGGCTGTACAGTTAATGGCTTAAATAAACCCACACACAGATACACACACAGACACAGAGGCACAGCTACGCATATGTATGTGCTAGGCTTTACTTAATTACCGTTGATAATTTACACTTGAGCTAGGAAAGGGAGTGGGAGTGGGAGTGGGAAAGGGGTTCGCTTTAACTTTGGCCCATTTGGCTGCACATTTGGTTGTTTGGCTGTTTGGCTCTTTGGCTCTTCGGCTGTTTGGCAGTTTGTCTCTCTGTGTGTGTGTGTGTGCTCTACATAAATTAAAGTTTAAAGCGCAGTAAATTTGAGACTCCCCCAAACAGTCCCTCTACCCCTCCTACTCATTCCACTACTGAACATGGCAGTTGCCATACGACGACGACGACGACGACGATGCCCACGCAGAAATTGTAACTAAAAAGCAAATTCAGTTGCTGCCTTGAGGGCGTTTGTAATATATATATTTGTATGTGTGTTAGTATGTGTAACTGTATGTGTGTGTGTGTGTGTTTGGAAGGCCTTGCGTAACAATTTGGATTACAGTTGAAGTAGTTGACAGTTGAAATGGGAGGGAGTGAACAGCCGGCGGAGTGCGCGGAGCGTGTGACAAGCTAATTTATGAAAATTGCTCTCGAAATTATTGGCAAGGCCTGCTGAAGCGGGGAAGGGGGCGTCGCTTTCTCGCTCTTGCTCTGTGGTCGGATTTCTGACTGACCGACTAACCGACTTAACAACGCTGACAAACTGACAGACTGTCAGATGGACAGAGAGACGAAGTGACGCAATTGAAGCGACGGCGGCCACTGTGATAATGAGCCAAAAACGTATTGAAACTCGTTGGCGCCCAGAAGTATGCAAATATTTGTGCCTCATCACCCCTTCCTGCCACGTTAGTGAAAGTGGCAAGTGGAAAGTGGAAAGTGCCCAACAAGTGTAATTTATGGCTGACTGCTTAAATTTCAGGGCAGCGCCAAAATTGTATAGGGAAAACCGCAAATTATAAATATATATACAAAGTGTATATGGCACATAAAGCATGCCAGATAAATTCAGTCTGGCAGCCGACTAAGCAAAAAAAAATATATATAGAGAGAGAGTGAGTAGAAAGAGAAAGAAAAGTCGCGTATTTCTTTGGCTGCTTTCTTATTTGTTGGCTTTAATCTTTGGACTTGGCAGGGGGCGGTGAGAGAGGCCAGAAATTTACGCGATTTCAGTTTCAGCTCACAAAAGACTTGAGCGCAACTCAAGGACAACAAATGATAACGGTTAACACAGCGCCAGCAGCAAGAAGCAGCAGCAGCAGCAACATCAACGAGCAATGCCTAATGATACTGTCAACAAAAGCCAAAAGGGTGTGCGGCAAGAAGGGGCCAGGGGAGGAGGCTAAGACGGAGTCGCTGGTTAAAAAAAAAAGAATAAGTTGCCAAAGCGAAAAGACAACGACAACGACAACAGCAATGGCAATGGAGACGAAGACAGAGACAGCGCCAAGAAGAATATGATGATGACAGCAAAGACTGTGACTCTGCCACAGTGCCACACTGCCACACTGACATTGCCACACAGCAACTGCTACACGTCGCTCTGCCACATTGTCTTTCTTTGCGACTGCGACAACAAATTTTGCCATTAGATACTGTAAGCGAGCATGTATTGTAAAAGTATCTGAGGGCAAGTAGTCGGGGGCAACAACAACAACAAACCATGCCGCATAAGACAAACACGCGATGAGACGCAGCCCGAGAGCAAAAAACAGTTCCTCAGTCGCAGCCGTATCTCCTCGCCCTGCCTCACCCCGCATTCATTTGCATCCCCCCCAAAAAACTGTTTTGCATTTATTCACTTGACTTTGCTTTAACAATGAGGTAACTCTGTCTCTCTCTCTCTGTCTTTATCAGTGTGTGTGTGTCTGTATATGTACACACATATCTGTGCATGAATGTAAGTGAGCTATGTATATTTCTATATTTCCATGCACGCAAATACCGCATAGATTGAATATTTCCTGACTTAGACGCAGATTTGCCTGCATATCGCGTAAAAATTAAAACAAATTCTTTGGAGAGAACAGCACGACTAGAAAATACCTTGTACAGCAGCAGAATTTTGAGAAACTAAACTGGAATATGAATAATGTAGAGCGTAATTTATATATATTAATTAAGTGTTATTCAGTTCGTTATTATTGCTTATTTAATTGACAAAGCATTGTTAAGTTTTTAATAATGTTTCAAAAGTGTTTTCCAGTTTAGGGATGTGAGAGCAGCTGCATACCAAATGTAAAAGCTCTTGCAAGTAACGTAGCTTGTTTTTGGAAGGTTATTTACAGACATATAATTTGAATAGATCATATTCTATATCTGATTACCAAAATTGCCAAATATCTAGCTCAAAGGATAGCTAAGTTCAATAAAGAAACAAACACCAGGAATATACGTTTTAAATGCATACTTTACTCTTTTAAAACTGCAAATAAAAGCTGTAAAATATACAATTATCTCTCTTTTCCAGACACAGTAGTTCATCATACCCTTTTCTCTACATTTTTTAAGAACAGGGTAGAACAAACGTCATGTTGAAATAATTCTGCTAGCCGCATGCCTTTCATACATTTTTGTTTTCCACAAAAATTCATGATTTTTGCGTAGATGTCATTGCTTTTCTCTCTGTGTGTGTGTGTGTTTGAATTTTTCTGGGTTTGGGTGTGGGCGTGGCATTGCTACGCAAATAGAATTGCAAACAAGTAAATCTTAAATAAAATTAATTCTCAATGTGCCCAGCTTTATGTTTATGCATATATATACATATTTTGTTATGCCGTCTCTCCCCCAAAGTCAATTTATCTATGTGTGTGTGTGTGTGGGTTGTTTGTATGTGTGTGTGTGTGTCCTTTGCTGCTGTTAAAAACTCAAAAGTGGAAAAGTTTGTTCCTCAACTCAGTTAAGTCCAAACTTGGCATTATTATTATTATACCCGCTGGCTTTTTCGCTTGATTCTTATAATGCAATGCCCTGTCCGCCTTTGGGGAGAAACGGGGGCATGGGGCATGCGGCATGCGGCAAGGTCTGTGACACAACAGACAAACGAAGTAGCATTTAGTCATGATTCTTTTCAGAGTAATAAACTGATTTATTGATCGGAATTTGTTGTTGTTGTGCTCAGTGAAACGTATAAATTACTCTTAGCATTTTGTGACAGGCATTCATTAGGCATTTTGTGACTTAATTATCATAATTCATTGTGAATATCTTTGGCAAATCAATAAATTTATGACAGACCGATGACCCCACCACACTCCCCTCTCATTACTCATTTCTCACTTAGACAGTGATAATAATATCTTGAAATTGCTTTGGCTAATTTGGCATAAACAGCAAGAGAAACAGAGAAAGATTGAGAGTGACAAATAGTTATGAATGCCATACGAATTCTGTGGTATATTGTGGCCTAATAATAATGCCACAAATGCGTTCCTGATGGAGCATGCCAGAACAATGGCAAATACCAGCAAATAACATACCAAATGAAATGAAGTCACCTGCAAGCAATCGTACGAGCTGCTAACCACAAATTGCAGCATGAGCCGAAATCCAACTGTGTCTTTCAATGCAACCAAAACTCAAACAGAAGATGGGAGATGGGAAATGGGGCGACCGAGAGAGAGAGAGAGGGAGAATTGCGAGAATTTTGGTAAATGTGGAAATGTAGAAATGTTTGCATTGGCCTTGCCTTGACTTGCAGGGGAATCCAAGTATACCGCGGGCGCACTTTCTGATGAATTTCTCTGTGAGATTGACAGAGCACATGTTCTCCCTTTCTTCTTTTCTCTCTGCACTCGGCACTCGGCACTCTGCACGCTTCACTTGCCACACAGCGATTGCTGACCACTTGTGACTAAGCAAATGTATAGCATACATTTCGGAGCTAAAGAGAAGAAACACAAGTTGCGCATACGTCAAATTGATTACTGCAACGGAATCGGAATCGGAAACGGAAACTTGTGCAATTAACTTGTCTGCAAAAAGGTTTAATATTTACCTGAAACTCAAGCAAAATGTTTTCCAGTCACGAATGTACAACACAACATGGCTCAATTGAGTGAGAAAAGGGCCAAACAAAACATAATGGACGGAAGTCATGCAAAGTGCACTGGCGCCAGTTTCTGTTTGCAGCAAAATTAAAGTCAATTTGTTTTAGATAATAAGCAGAAAGCAAACACAAACAAACAGTAAGAAAAGGAAAGAATAACAGAGAGAAAGAAAGAGAGAGAGAGGGGCAGAAATTGAGAGTAAAATGTGGCAGTAAGACGAAGTTTTGCAACTAAATTCAACACAGACGACTAACTTATATTACGTATACGCAACCAGTGTGCGTGCAAAAAAGTTTTGTGAATGCAACTCCTATATCGTTGCAATCCAAGAATGGGCTACTCTTGCTGTTGCCAGTTACCAGGTGCATGCCCCCAAGCAACACAATTAGATTAAACTGCCAATCAAGCGTGGCAAAATGTTGATACAACAACATTTTTCAACCTCAAAGAAATCAGGGTTTAATTTCGAACAAATACTCGCAATCAATATGATATATTTCTCATTCAGAGAAAATCTACAAATTTGTGGTTGGAAATTCTTAAGTGGCTGAAATTCCGGGCACAAACAACAATTGTGGCCGGCTGTGAAACACACTGTAAGAAATCGAGAGCAGCTCACACTTTAAATGAATTGCAGCTCTGGTCTTTTAATTGCAATAGATGACCACAAATGGAATTCATCTAAGCTAGCTGTCAGTAAATTGACAAAATATCTCAAATAAAACCTCAATTTGATTTTCGAATTTTATTTAAAGTAAAACATTTGGAATTCAACGAATGTTGGACTTCCGGTGAAAAGCCAAAAAGCCAACGCCAATGCCATTTGCCATTTTGGGTTTAGTGTGGAAATGTCAACGGCCTCAAATGGATGAGGGCAAACAATGTGCTTACCCTCTGCCCCCCTAACCACCCCACCGGTCTCTGTCCCCTTGTCAGCTTGCTTTTATGTAGTTCAAAATGTGACAGTTCACATTGGCGCATAAAAATGTGTTAAGAAGCAGCAACAACAACAATAAAGACAGCAGCTGGTACATAAAAGCCGGTATGAGATTTGGCCAATCTAAAGAGCCCAATGTCACATTTGAAATACGAATTGCGATTGGAAATGGAACAGGGGAATGGGAATCGATCAATGGCATTCGCTTAGCTGTCTTTTCACCCGCAAATAAATTGAACTTAAATAGGTGACGTCCAAGGGCATCAAATGTAATATGCGCTCAAGCCGAAGCAAAGGTATGATTTGTGTTTTAAGCTAGGCCATGGCGACAAGTAGATACTCTACTTGTAGTGAGCAGACATACGTTTTAGAAAAGGCGAGAGATCTTTTAAATTGACGATTTTCTACTGTTTGTATAGGAAATACTTTTAAATATAATTTAAAATAATTAAAATTCATTACAACAGACTTTGTCTGCATTCGCTAGTCTAAATAGCTTAGCTATAGAAGAAGAAGCTACAGAAAATTAGTTTCTAGTCTCTTAAAGAGTCTAGATATTCTACCTAAGACTATGATGAAGATTGGAGCTTTCGAAAGATATCTGAACAGAGCTAGACAACCTAAATCTAAGTGATAATTAAGGCACACACATAACGAAGCATAAAAAACTTACACTTATGAGAGACGGCAGCAAATACTTCCAAGTGAAATCACTTTTAATAGAAAGGATTCTCCTTTTCATATAAATTCACACACTTATTATAAAAAAATCAGTTTGAGCGTTTTGCTTTGATTTCATCTATGCCCAGAAATTTGCCACATCCGGTGAAGCAGTTTATATCCTCGATATTCCCTCTCTATAGATGCAAATATATAAATACATATATAAATATACTATATGCGACTGCGACGCGACGTCGCCCGCTTTGTGTAAAATGTCAAGTGTGTCTGAAGCTGGGCACCGAATTAAGTGGACTGCCAAAAAGTTCCATTTCCAATTGTGGTCCTTGTTGCTGTTTCTGCATTTTTCGTATTTTGTTTTGCCTTTTGCTTTATTTCGCTTTTAATAATATTTTCACTTTGATGCCCGGCCACTTTGGTCAGCCATCGCAACGTTTTTGGGGTCCTCAGTTTTCTGTGTGTGTTTATGTGCCGCATTACGGAAGTTGACAATTTAATTTTATGTACTGAAGGACTGAGTGTCCTGCCATGGCCAGAATAGGGCCGGAACTAGAACTCTCTTCTTCTCGGTTCACTTTTGTCTACGTCTCTCGTTTCTGACAGTGAGATACTAAACATTTATTGAAGTCATTGCCGTTGTTGCCCTTTTGCCCTGAGGTCGACTATTCAAAGTGCTTAGTCAAGCATGGAAAGCGGCACTCGTTGTTGTTCGTTGTAATCTTATTCGCAGACGTATTCGTATTTGTATTCTAATTTGCACGTGCTTGCAATTTTCCCAAATGCAAAGCCTCTAATGGTGTGTGTGTGTGTGTGAGCTTTAGAAAGTATAAATCTTCATTAGAGCCACAACACGGCCCGCACTCACAGACAAACTGTGTAAGATACACATGCCTCCCTCCCTTCCCGTTAGCTGCCCCAACTCAACCCACTTGCCACATGACGCACTTAACTTATGCTCTTTTATATTTTCCTCTTTTGCTGACTTTTCCGTTTGATTTCACACCCATACACCCGCTCACACACACACACACACAGCTCAACGACTTTGCAGATATAAAAGCTCACTGTAGCATATTTGTACCTTATTTATTTCGTTCGCATAATTTATTAATGTAGCGCATACTCTTCGTTTTTTTCTAGACTTTTTTCTTGTACGTCTGCCTTTTGATACTGTGCAGCCATTAGAATGATGGGGTATACTGCTTTTGAGTGATTTATATAACATTTTGATTGATTGAGAACTTTGATTAAATGGCACTAGTTGAAAAAAATAACTTTAAAACTACTTAGATCACATGCGTTTAATTAGTAAATATTATTTAATATTATTTGTCAATTGTAATATGTGTTAAGCATATAAAACTCTGCCTCTAATACCATATAAATACTATAAAAAATAAATAACTTCACCTTCTAATGGATATCACTTAGTCGTGGTCTTCTTTCCTTTGTTTTCCCTGAAAACATCATGCCATCATCTCATATGTTAACATTGTTGCTATAGCAAAGCTTACACAGCCATCATTTATTGGCAAAAAGGAAGAAAAAACTCGAGTGTGTTGATGCCACATTTGATGAAGTGGCAGAACAAATCAGAATTTGATACTTATGACAGCATTAGAAGTAACCAAAATAGAACTTAGCCGATGAATTGGCTTAGCAAATGGAAGCTATAAGAAAACGTATTAAGAATACTGGAATTTCGATTGGTTAAGCGAACTAATTAAATTCTTCGATGCCACAAAAGTGCTACTGCTAATTAGCCAAGTTTGTTCTTGTTGTTGCTGTTGTTGTTATGGACAACAATTTGAACTATGCAAAGCCAAGAATGTTTTCTATAAACATTTGGCATATTGGACGACGAGTAGGAGCAATGCTCAAAGTTGAACACTTAGACACGAATTGAAATAAAATAAATAAAATTAGAAGAATCGCGTCGCTTGGCAAAGAACTTGGACTTGGCGGGAGTCCTTGTCAGTCCTTGCGAGTCCTTGTCTTGCCTCTTGCCATTTGCCAGATAGAAAGCCAATTTTATGACTCAACTTAAATAGGCACTTTACTTTAGTCTTAATGCCTTTTTATGGACGCCTCCACGCGCAGTTAGTGGCCCTTTTGTGAAGTCTGCCAGCTGTTCACAGGGTCAGAGGTGCTGGGAGGGGGCCTGGGGGTGGGCGTGGCATTAATGATTGTTAAGAACGCAGCTCGGTGACGCTTTATTGGAAAATAAATGGCAAATAGTCGCTAGTTGCAAGTTGCTGCTGCTGCTGATGCTGCGTAGCACACTTATCTGATTTTACACTTGTACTTCAAGTCAGTGCCAAGGATTCTGATATGCTGGAAGTGAGAGAGACACACACAGAGGCCATTGTTCAACTTGACTGTTGGCTGTTAATGTTAACGTTCAATAAAAATTATGACAGTCGCAAAGTTAAACGCTCTGGCGGCCATTTTTGCTGTACGTGTGGGCGTGCCCCAATTAAATGTTGCCAGTATTTTGCCAGTTGTTGTACATAGTTGTTGCCAGTTCATGGCCAGAGGCCAGTTGACGCATTTACACAAAATTACCGCCAAGTGTCAAATGCAAACATTTAGCTCCAACAATATTTGCCATAAAAACAACTTGGCGAGTTTTGCGCTGCTTTAAAACTTCTTTGGCCGCCGTCGCCGCCGTCGCTTTCATAGAACTTTAGCCGTAATGAACAGCAGCAGCAGCGGCTAGAAAGCAGCGAAAACAGCGAAAACAGCGAAAACTTGGCAACAACAGCGGCAAGAGCCCATCCTACTACCATTTCCGTATTGCCAAATAGCGAATGTTCATTTTGCTTCAAAACCAAAAATTTTCAAATTTTGTTGCTAAATTCAAAGCATACGCCGCGGGGCATGGGAAGACTGAGAGACAGAGAGAGAGAGAGAGAGAGAGAGAGGGAGAGTGGAAGTGGGATGATTCAATGGGGCAACATATTCTGCGGACGAACTAATTGATAAATTTTAAGCATTTAATTAAAACTTTTCAATTTGCAGCTCAACTAAGCAACTTGCGGGCCATTGTCACAAATTCGTTGTACGAAAAATTTGTGTCAATTGTTTGCTGCATGCCTTAAATTACAGCGCAGACCGCAAATTTAGTTAACAGCGACAAATAAATTATGTGCAGCAAGCGAGGGTTGGGGGAGGGGTGGCAATTGGAGGATAGAGTAGGAAGGAAGCGGAAATGTACATGACATACATTTAAGAAATACACTACACATAGTATTAATTATACCAAAATGAAATGTGTGAATGGGTAAATAGATATAGAGAGAGGACTACAATGCAATAAAGATAAGTAAAGATATATATATATATATATATATAAATTCCATTTAATTGCTGTTGCTAATAAATAGTTAAAGGATAAGTGATTAAACTGATCAAGAAAACTGATACTCAACACATTTCTTTAATTGCCATCAATAGCACAATTGCTTAATTTAATTTCTCTGTTTAACATCATCATTATCGATTTGCCTATTTTTAATCTAAATTATAGAGCATACACACTTCTTTATGCCCCAAAACAATAGCATTGTTATACAATTTCGCTTGTATTTTAATTAGATTTTTAATGTTATTACATGAAATGCGAACTCAAATGAAATTAATGTGAGCACAGCAGGTATCTAAATTTGTATACTTATATATTTGCACATTAATTTTAATGTTGTTCGCCCGTGACGTAAATCAAATTAGAATTTTATTTGGTTATTGTTTCAATCTAATAATATTAATAGCATTTATATATATTAAATTGATTAGATTTATATATGAATAGCTGGAAAAATAATAGTTGCTGTGGATGAACATAAAGCATACGCACTGTTGACGCCAGCAGCAATCACACTCACACACACACACACACACACACACACACACACACACACATTCATGCATGCATGAGTTATCATTTGACAAAACGCAACAAAAACTTTTGATTAAAATATCAAGAGACAAATACACACTCCCCCACACACCCACAGCTGCTGTTTGCTTGGCTGAGTTGCAGTTGCAAGGCTTGGCGTATGTTGCCGCGTTAATAATCTGAAACACACACACACACACAGCAGACAATGGGAATTGTTGTTGTCTTGGCGCAAAATGTTTGCGGCATAATGTGCGCTTTTCTAGTTGTTGTTGCTGTTGTTGCAGCTGCACCTCACTGAGCTGACAATGCGCAGTGCTTGTAAATCCACAACGAGGCAACATAACGAACCACAACAGCAGCACAACAACAACAACAACAACATCAACAGCCACTCGCTGTGAAAAATTCAATTACAAAGTCGCCCAACTGCAGCCAAAGAATGCAAATTTTCTTCTATTTTCCTCTTTCAATTTCTACTTTTTGTTCTATCTGGGATTGGGGCAAATGCAAATGCCACAACAACAGCAGCAGCAGCAGCAGCCAGTTTTGGTGGCACTATTGCGGCAATGCTACTACTGCCCCACTATTGCCTCACTGTACCGAACTATGAGAACTAGGGAAAACTAGGGAAAATATTCGCTGAATTCCGTTTGCAGTCACGTGCGAACGTGACAAAACTGCCACGATGATGCGTTTTGGCCCTGGCCCTGGCCCTGGCTCTGTGTTGTTCTGGCCAAAAGCAATACTACGAACTTGTATTGTCCTCACGCAGCTGGTTATTTGCTGCTACTGCTTCTTTGGCCGGGTCGAGAGCCCAAGACCGCAAATGCGATATAGTTCGAATGGATGGCAAGTGAATGTCAGGGAGGAATACAAATTTCTTATTCAGTGACAGCAATTTCTGTAGATTTTACCAGCAAATAGATTGACAATTGATGCACTGCTGACAATTGTGTCAACATCACACTTGTCTCCTCCACCATCTTCTCACTCACTCGCACTCACTCTCGCCATATCTTTTTACATAGCTCAGCAATTTATATGACAATATTGACAAGTTCGACAATATCATTTTAATTGCTTTGCAGACTTTTTTCTATTCTATAAACTAGAGTTAAGAGTTCTCGCTCTTGTGTATAAGTAAGATATATTTATTAATTTAATGGTATTTATCTTGCCATTCCCATTAAGTAAGTATCTGTAAGCTGCTTAAATCAATTAGAGAAATTTCAAAACCTGAGAGAATTCATTACAAAATGCGTTAATTAAATTCAAAGAACATAAATTTCATAACTCGCAAATAGCACTAGAAATGTGACAGCACTTGGCAGTCGACTAATTAATTTGAAAATAATTCCCAAATCGACTTACAATTTCAATTTGAACAATGAGCAACTGCCAAATCCGTGTGTTGTAGTTATACTACAAACAAGGACAGGTCTCTCAGGGCAATCTATAAACAGAACAAAATAGAAAATGTAAAATCAAATATTTTGTGGCTTAGGCGAGAATGAGTGAGAAATTTGGGAGGTTGGGAGATTGGGGTAAACTGAAATGCGTGACCAATTGAAATTGAACATTTAACATTTGACTTAATTGACTTGCCGGTAAATGCCAATCAAGGCCAAAAAGCAAACCAAATGAAACCAAAACCGAATCCGTTTGCCCAATGCAATTATGTTTAATTGTGAAATATTATTTGGTTTACACAAATTACGCACTGCAAATGAGATTCACCGATGCCGAAACGTGTTATGCGGTTGCTTTAATGGCAAATGCGTCGTCCCTTTCTGCCTGATATAAATAAACTAAAAGCAAAACCACAGACTTATAAAGTGTATTTCCTCTCACCCCGCCCCTGTTTTCTGTGAAATGAGCAAAATTTGTTGCCCACACAAACAGCGAATGATAAAGTACGCACTTGTTTAATTTGCATACCCTCAATGGGGTTAACTCAGCTTGTCGGCAACACACACACACACACACACACACCCACACATGTTCGATAATTAAGAAATGTCTTCTTGTTTTCAATTAAATATAAGCTTAGAATAGAACTTGCATATGGTTGACGTAGCGTATACGTGTTAAATATAAAGCAGATTACGTATGCACTTCATTGTTCACCTAAGCTCAGATAACAAATATGAATTTGAATGGCTGAAATGTATTATTTCATATAATTAAGTACATATATATAGATATTGCATATGAATGATGTGTGAATATGGATTACGTATACGTTATTTTTGTATGGAGAGCTAGATTTTCAATTGGGAGGCTGGTATTCAATTAGACGATTACGTATACGTTTCATTGTCCAGACAATTCAATTCTAAAAAAAGAAAGACTTCAAAATATTGTTATTATTAGATTACAATATTTTTATTCACTTATTTATTACATTATTTACTGTATTCTATTAATTGAATTATTTGCCATGACTGATGCTGCGTATACTTAATCCGTGTACACATAGTAGTAGAAATTATATCAAAGATTCACTGAATATCGGCAGATTACCGTCCTACTATATGTTTTGTATAATAATTCAGTGCCAACAATATTTGCTTATGTATTTTGAATCCGGGTTAATAAGGCCGTCCATTTCTCATTTCAATAATAATTTATGCATATTTATTAACCCAGTTTTAAAATAGATAGTTTAAGCAAGGTGGTTCTACCATATATAATTTAATATTTCCACCACTAACGCTGTTAAACAACTGTTAACTATATTAACTGTTAACTAAAGCCCATTTAAGTTAATAAACACTTTAATTAACCTTCGTTTCATCACGACAAAGAGAGCAAATTAACTTCGGCTAGCAAATAAAAGAAACAAATAATGTTAAACATTGGTGTGTTTTTTCATTTGTTTGTTTGTTACTTATTTGTATATTGTTTTATTTGTTAACAACACGTGTGCCAACAAATTGCAGAAATACGTGTAATAAACAAGACAATATTTACATATTTATCTTGCTTTTTTTTTTGCTGCTGGCAAAGACAACAAATTTCAGAAAATTATGCGCAGATTTTTGGGCAAATAGGTACAAGTAAAGCTCAAGGGCAAAGCGATGGGACGGGACGGGACGGAATAGGGGGAGAGGTGCGGAGTGGGAGGCTGAAGCAGTTAGCGCATCATAATATCGTTATATAGGCGCCTTAATTAGCTGTGTCATTTTATGCAAATGTTTGGAAAGGGAAGCCAAGTGGAGCGGGGCGGGGATGGGCTTATAGCTCGGCCCGCCCACCCGCTGCTAATGAAAAGATATTACGTATACGCAACGCTTATGCGCATTCAAATTAATTGACTTCACGCTGTTATTGTTTATCCGCCGACAGACAGCGCATATATTAACACATTTTAAAATGCTTTCTCTCTCTCTTTCTCTCTCTCTCATCTCTTCCACTCAACAGGCAATGTGGCAGCCACAACAGCAACAGAAGTAGCACCAGTGGCAGCAGTGGCAACAACAATGGCGCCAGGACAACAACATGAGCACAGCGCGACGTCGACGTCGTCAGGCAGTCAAAGCCGTAGCCAAAGTGAGGCATTACAACGGCATATAAATCAAAATTTAATTATGTCGCAACCGTTCGACGGTTCAAGCTTTGCCGCCGCCTCGGCGTCCGCCTTGACAGCCCCAGAGCAACGTGCCACATCCTCATCCTCCTCGCAAGGAAGTGCCACCGGTAGTGGCAGCAGCATAACAAGCTTCGACTCAAACAATTTGATCGATGACAAGCGACTGCCGCAACAACCACAGCAAAAGCAACAGCAACAGCAACAGCATCAGGAGCAGCTGCATCATCCACAGCAACAACACTCACGAATTCAAGCCAAAGACACTGCCGGTCCATATCCAATACCTGTGAACATTGAGAATCATCTGGAGGCGACGCATGGCAACGATGGCGCCGATGATGTGTTCGGTACACCCATGTACTTTGGCACCGAGAATTCAACCGTGGTGACGACACAGATTGGCGCCACAGCTCACGTTCCTTGCACGGTGCATCACATTGGCGAGGGTGTGGTAAGTAAATATGCCACACACACACACACACACACACACATACAACTCCAGCTCTACCTGTGCCACAAATGACTCATTCAATCGTGCCACCACTTTCGCCATTGTTTTAATATTTTATTT
Source organism: Drosophila histrio (assembly GCA_958299025.2). Classification (NCBI taxonomy): domain Eukaryota; kingdom Metazoa; phylum Arthropoda; class Insecta; order Diptera; family Drosophilidae; genus Drosophila; species Drosophila histrio. The sequence goes on along the minus strand of OY729167.1, from coordinate 20,019,964 downwards.
AAAATCAATTCATCAGCTGCTTTTTGTTTGACTTGTGGCCAACTGTCAGACTCTCTGGCTTCACTCTGTTCTGTTCCCTGTTTCGTTCGTTCAATTCTCAGTTCCCTTTTATCCTCTACCTGGCGCATAAATTAATAAAGTGTCATTCACATTGGCAAATAGATCGCGGTTGGCTTTTTAATTGAAAATGAAAATCTATAAAGTTGAACTTTTAATGCCAAAAAGTAGAAGACAGAAAGTCGCATACTGAGGCAAAGATGTGGACATCTTATTGAAAATTGAAATACGATTAAGAATAAATGTCTACATATTAATATTTATATAATATAATAAATAGGTCGTTGATATATAAAGAAAATAAACCATTTTTTTAATGATAATTATTGTTTATTATTTATACTAAATTATTTGTATTATTAACTATCGAATATTTCATTTAAATTATAAATTTTATATTAGTGATTCAATTGCTGTTTTTCATACACATTTATCTTACTTACTTTCCCAAAATTATAACAAATTATTGTCCAGTGTATTGTATATCAAATTGAAAGCAGCAATTCAATACAAAGTTCGAGTTTATTTACCACTTCGCTGCGATGCAGATGGCATTCATACCCCCCAGCTGACAATTTGGAGAATATTAATTAAATTCTTTCTTATTGAGTGCACTTTGAACTGTTATCGTAACGAGTCGAGCGTTGGCAAAACTAATATTAGTCTTGAGGAAGAGGGGAAGAGTATAAGATAGATAACTGAAAGCACTAGCTAGGGAATGATTGCTGAGAATCCTTTGCCATTTGCCAGCTGGAATACAAATTACACCTTCAGGTAATGTACATTAACTACAAATAATCGAGCGGCTGGCAGGCGAGAGAGAGAGAGAGAGAGAAAGAGAGAGAGAGAGAGCGAGTGAGACAGATTGACATTGCATGGCCTCAAGTGTTATTAATTTTCCGCTTGTCTAGAGTTATTACTCATACGCAGCATCTGCCCAGACATTGTTAAGGGATTTCTCTATATGGGCCTCCAAAGTGTTTATGTCTTGTCATGCTGGACACGATTATGACCGTGTCTTGTATACGCCCCCATGTCCCCTGGATTTGGATGTGCGTGTGTGTGCGTGTCTGGTTTAAATTGACGATTTCATAATTGCGCCTTCAAGTGTGCAGAAGTTAATAAGCACTTAAGCGCCTGTAGGCCTACGTTGTCTGTTGGCTCGTAACTCTGCTCATCATTGCTCCACTGTGCGGCCACGCACTACAAAGTGTGTTAATATGTACTCGTCTGTGTGTGTGTGTGAGTGTGTGTGTGTGTGTGTGTGCTTGGTTAGCCAGTTTGCACTTCACTTCACAGCCCAGTGCTCTGCTCGTGCCCAAGTGGCTCTGGCTCTGGCTCTGGCCCTGGCTCTGGCTTTGGGTTTGAGTTTGCCAACTGAAGTTGGCCCCAGTGTCAGCAGTTGCTTAATAAGTCAGCAGTTAGTTGAGATTCCTAATGACCCTCCCTCATGGATGTTTGTTGTGGTGTGAGCAGTTGATGATATTGCTCCTGGGTCGTATTTGCTTATTGCTATATAGATATATATATATTGACACGACTTGTGCAACGTTCAATGTGCAATGTGCAACGTGTGCAACGTGTGCAACGTGCTTGTAACTCAAATTCATTAGTGAAAATATGCATTGCATACTTTGAGGCGACAACATGGTATATTACGCGTACGCCGCGTAATTGCCAAACATGCAAATTAGAGAACATGAAATGAAGATACGCTAAGTAAATTTCACAGTTATCTACACACATACACACGCACGCACACTCTTATCGATAACGGCTGTCAACTAAGTTGAAATTATTGCTTTGCCATTGACAGAAATATTTGTGCTCTGCTTTTAGCCATTTTACACTCTTGTGTCGATAGAAATGGATTTATATATAAATATATATATGTATATGGGCTTTCCCTTTTTCCCCATCAGCACCTGCTGCCCTTGGAACATTACTAGAAGCTGAAGAGAATTTATGAACATACATTAAGTGCACGACAGTAATATGTAAATGTATTGCTAAAAGCAAGTTTAATGAATAGGAAAAACGTATGCATATGTATGTGTACATATAGAGTCGATACAGTCTAACATCTCTCTAGATGACTGGCAGACAATGATGTTCTCTGAATTGTAGTATATATATTGTAAAGAATTTACTATAGAGAAGTTCTACTGTACACGCAGATACGCGTACATATATACAGAGGCTTCTTCCTTGCAGCTGCCTGTGCCAACTCCTTTTCATACACAAATTATGTTCTTTAGCATCTACAAATTATTTCAACAGACGCGCATTGAATGCTTGCAATACCCTGAAAGCATTGGGGTTCGTTAAAAGGGTAGCTTGAGTTTACAGAAATTGGAAACAAACCAGCAAACCATAGACATAAGTGAACTTGCTCTGCAACTCAACAAGTTTCGTCTACTGTTTCCCCTGCTCTTTGCAGGATATCCTCTAGTCGAATTAATTTGACTAATGCATTGCTGTTTTGAGGGCTTTCAGCTATTGTCTTGTGACTCCGTTTGACTTTGCTTCGGTTTGTTTGTTTGTTCTGTTGCACCCCAAATGAAGACTCCTTTGGGTAGGTTGCCTGCTAACATTATATGTACTACTACTCCATCTACTCAAAACATTTCCGCGCATTTTGCAGCCCCTTGTTTTTGTCGTTTGCTGCTGTTGTTGTTGTTGGCATTGTCGTAAATTTTGTTTCAGCTTCAGACGACAATAAAATGCAGGAAACATTAAATAAATGAATTGCTTCCGCGAGAAGTAAATGTGCGCCTTTTGTTTCAACCATTTTGCTGCAATTTTAATTTTAGTCGCGCCTTGATTATCGTACTGGTTGCATTACAGACAGAGCTCACTGTAAATCCCCGCACTCTCTTCCCTTTCGCAGTACAAATTTGTGAATCATAATGACGGCGAGTGTTTGTTGTTGTTGTTGTTGTGTTTGCCAACCAAGTTGTTGCTAAATTGATTTCCAACTTGCTTCTAAATGGAAAAGCATTTAAATTTACTCTACAAATTTGTTTGAGTATTTAAACTATTTATGCTGACTTAAGCATGCAAAAAAGCTTTATTATTTGTTCTAATAACTTTGCAATTGGCATGACAAACAATTCAGTTGCAGTTCAACACGCAATAAAGCAAATCTGAATTAGCCTTAACACAGAAAAACGAGCAGCAACAGGAGCTGCAACAAAATGGGGCAAATATCAGTAAATTTTGGAGCAAATTTAAAGCACATAAATCAAATTTGCAGTCATGCACAGAGAGCAAAAACAAAGCTACAAGCTCAAAATGTCATGCACTGCAATCGAACGAGAGCAGCAGTAGAGTGAGAATGAGATAGCAGACGGAGGAGGAGGAGGAGGAGGAAAAACCCAGTGGAAATTAGAAATTACGACACATTTTGGCCAGACAGAGTCGACATTAAAATATGTCATTAGAGAATTAGTCCATTTGTGTGTGTGTGTGTGTGTGTGTAAGAGAGGAGCTTAAATGGCATTTAAAATAAACTAAGCAAATACGTATACGTATTCTCTGTATATTACGTATACGCAACAGTATCTCTTTCCCGTGCTCATAGTATAAGCTAAGCAAATACGTGAACGCTGTCAGCCATCAAGCGTGTTGCCTTTAACATTCACTTTGGCCAAGTTGCCCCCTCTCACTTGGTACATATAAATTGAACTAAATCAGCAGCAACAACAAATGCAACAAGGAGAACGGGGCAGCGTCAGCAATTGCAGTTGTGTATGTGTGTGTGTGTCTGTGTGTGCGACATCCTGTGCGACTTGAGCACTTAATTACTTTTTAGATAAATTGTCGTTTTTAATGTCTAGACTCGTAGATATTTTCATAGAGAAAAGTGGCAGTAATTAAATGTGCTCACAGCATGACACAAACCTGCAATGGCAAATGCCAGAACAAGCAGCTTTAAGGCTAAAGATACTAGAATGCCATGATACATATCATTATGAGTAGAGCAGGTAATTATTCCCAAATGTTGACGATAAAGGTAGGATAACTATCTGTCAATGTATATAAGAGGAAGTAGGTATCAGAAATTTAATATTTTCAATCACATTTAACAGTTGACAAGATATATCATACCAGGATATATTATAGTACTTTTTCTATTCTGATTCGATGGTAATAACTATGCTAACTCTACCTGAAACTATTTACCATATGTGGCCACTCTATTGGCGCCATCTAACGCTTGTTCCTTGCGTCGTTAAGTTTTATGTGTCTATTTGTTTTGATGTGATTAGTTATGTCTGTCAGTGTGAATGCATGTTAGGTTGTCTAAGTACAGCTTACAGGTATCTCTTAGTCGTACATTCCCACTGTTCCCACTGTTCTTCCTCGTTTTTGCATATATTTGTAGATTAGTCAAAGAAAATATAATTATATGTCAGCTAAAGGTGAATCTAGGCAAGCATAGAGAAGCCCTTTCCCTTCTTTCCAAACACACACACACACACACACACACACACACACACACACACACACACATTCCCGTACTCACTCAAGAGTGCAAATATTTTTCAAGCAACTTGCAGATAAAAATGCCGAAATTGGTATTTTATGAAAATTAACGCTCAAGGGTTTCCTCTGACTCAACTTGCTCGGGTGACTGGCTGGATTTGTTGGTTAGCCCGCAGTTAGATAAGTCGTTAAGATAAAAAAAGGTTACGTAAATATTTAAGCTTCAGCCCTGGTTCGCTCTCCTCTCCCCCCCCCCCCCTCTCCACTCTCTCTCTACCACTACGTACAATAACTTGTCTAGTTTGCTTGTTAGAATTTTAAAAGTTTAAGATCTGATATGAAGGCAAATGGCATTGTCCAAGGCACAAACCAAAGCAGTAATAACAATTTCAGGCATCAGGTAATTGCTGGTATACGACAATGAATATACCCTGTAATGCAAATAGTTCTCTATATAAGTTGTTAAAGGAAGTCTAACTCTACTATAAGAGTTCCAACTGAACGAATTAATTGAAAGGGAACTTGTACATCTCTTTGGCCCTAATTGAATTTATGTAATTTGCTAATTAACTACAATCAAAAAAAGTAAAACTAAAATAGAAGTCGGAACATACACACTGCAATTCTGTCACACCCCTTTGAATACCCCAAGCGACTACAGGGTATAAGAGACACTCCCGTTGATGAGGGTTGCCACCGAATTTGCCACCGAATTTGCTGCTGCTGCTGTTGGGAATATAAATACGAATTTAACTCGATCTGGATATTATACAAAATAGAAAAACGTTTGGCATTTTTAATCAAAACAAGCACATAATTTTCTGTCTAATAATTTGTATTTATTTAGCCAAAAGAAAAATACTTATACGCCTAGAGAAAGCAATTGTTTTTCGGCTCCAATTTTTTCTCTTTTAGTTGTCCATAAATTATTGTTATTATTTTTCTTGCACATGAATTACGTTTTATATGCATGTCGAGAGGCCCAGAAACAAAAAGCATGCCACAAAATATTACTGTATACCCCTGAAATCACATATACATATACATATCTTCTTATATATATATATATGAGTGTATTTTTGTGCCATTTTTATTTGAAGTTTGTTTATTGTTGTGCCGGGTTTACATTATATTTTTGTTGTTGTTGTTGTTATTGTTGTTGTGGCTATTGTTGCCAGTTTTTATTGCCTACATTTTTGTTTGGACGAACTGTGCTAGCTTTAAGGCGCACTTGCACTCATCTCACACACACACACACACACACAGACTCTGAGGCAAACAAAGAACTGTGCAACATGCCACTGAGTCTTGGGAAGTCTACGACTCGTCGTCGTCGTCGTCGTCAACGTTGCCTTAAAAAAACATATAAAATTATAATTTATATAATATTTGTACTGCCAGGCATTTGACTGGGCACAGTCATACAGTCTATGTTGTATGTATGCGTACAGTGCCGTTGTTGTTGTTGTTGTTATTGTTCGCAATGACCTCCTGGTGTGTGCGTCTTATGCAATGCCATAGGTAAACAGAGAACCAAAACAGAAATAAACCACATTCATATATAGAGCAAAGAAGCAGACCGGATAAGATTTATTTTGGATTTCACAACTGGTTTAAGCATTCAAGTGTTGACAAGGGCAATACATTTTTAAAGCTCAGTTTATATACGAAAGATCCTGAACTAAGAAATCCTTATATATTTTATACTGCAATTCAAGCAGTCGAAAAACATTTCAACAATTCCAATTTACAATTATATATTTCACATTTTAAATAGCTAATTTCTTTTAAAATTCGCTACGCTTTAAACCCTCAAGTATGTGAAACATCCAGCTTATATACTTTCTAGTTTGCTTCTACTATTACTTGGAAATTAAACATTAAAGTGCAGTTTATATTTTAGACAAACTATGCCTGAGTTCATTTATAATTTACAACTGCTTTAAGGGCTTAGGGCATACATAGGAACAAAATTTGCCAGCATAGTTTTTACATGTTTTTAAGTATTCATTAAAATGTAGTTTATATTTTAGATAGACTTAAAAAATAAGCTTTTCATGATTTCATTTGTAATTCCCAAATGGTTTTGTACCATAAGACAAGTTACAAGCATCGGCATTAACTGAGCCATCTTGTTGATTATGGCCAAAGTTTCTAGCAAACAATTAGCCTGGATTCTCAACTCTTGATTGTGTTGCACCACTTGCATTTCATAAAATACAACTTGAGGAATTTGTTGAGATTTGAGCTGGCAATTAAATGGGGCAAACTTAATGGCAGCCCAAAAACCACATTGTTAAAGTCCCCCCCCCACCACTTCCTTTTGTATATCGCTCTATGGGGTTATACAACATTAACTAAGCGTCAGCCACTTAGCCTTTTTTGTGTGGGCGTGGCCGTGGCCGTTGTAGACCGAAAAGTAAATGTTGCTCAAAATTGCCATAAACCTTTTTAATGAATACAAATCATTAACACTTTGTTCACTGGCAGCCTTAACCGTAATTACACAAGTGTGGAGTATGGAGGTCCAGGCTGGAAGTGAGAGGTCGACTTTCTTCTGCTGCTTGTCAGCTAATAAGGCATTCCATCGTTGGCCAAGACAACTTGATAAAGGCTCAGAGACAGGCCGGCCGGCCGGCAGTGAGTGAATGAATCCCTTTGTTAAAGGCCTGTCGTTGCCTGTCACAATGTTTATTAAAACAAATGCTACAACAAAAGGGAACAATTTTTGACCCAGATTTCACTCTCATCTCTGTGAGAGTGTGTGTGTGAGGGTGTGTGTGTGAGTGTGTGTGTGCGGGTGTGTGTGTGTGTGTAGGTGTGTATGCTAAATAGCTTCATCATTTCTATAAAGTTCAGTATGCTGTGGCAAAGGCAAGTAAGGGGGTCTTGAAACAATTAAGCAGCGCTGCAAGTTTTCATGATGTGGGTCTCTGGTGAAAAACAGGGGCAGGGGAAGGGGCAGGGGCAGGGGCAAAGGTGAAGGTTCAATTCCGACAAATAAATTAAGAGCCTGAGCCTCAGACCCCAACCTCGATCCCAAGTAACAAAAGTTGAGAAATGTTTTGCGCTGTTGCATTTAAAATTTAATTATTTTAATTGCAATGCAATTACGATGACTACAACAATTATTGTTGGACATAAATAAGAGGCAAAGGAAAATTTAAAAAAGGAATATAAGAAGAGTAGGAGGTAGAGAGTGGGAGTAAAGAGGGAGGGCGAGAAAGAGTGAGCTGAACTGGTAGATACCGTGCAAGGAGGCTTAAACCAAAGACAAGGACTCAACGTTTCTTATTAATTTTTAAATCAGTATTAAATAAGTCTCTTCTATTAGCTTATTACATTTGAATCGATATCAATTATTAATCAACATTAATGGAGAGCAAGTTTAACGATAAGTTGTACCACTCAATAATTCTTACTCTAAAGTCTGTTATCTACTCGATTTTTACCCAATTAGAGTAGCTCTTCCTCTGTCAATTACACGCTGTTACTAAAGTCTGTTATAGCCATTTTATATATCATTTCATTGGGTATTCAATAGTAGTTCACCCGCAGGATACAGAAAAACACTCAGATTTCTTCATCGCAAACTCAAACTGTAGTCTGTCATGCCCCTTTCCCACGCCAGTTTTAATGACTACAGGGTGTAAGTTACAATTGCAGCCTGCAGGCTGCAAAGCAGTCATAACTCACATTCAAACGTCCACTCACATTCATTTGCTGCCTTGTCAGCTGAAAAGTAGGCTGTGATAATTTTCATTTTCGACTTTTTTTTCTGTTTGTTTGTCTCGACCTTTTTAGTGTGAAGATATATATATATGTAGATGCTTAATGCCCATGTTGTTTTGGGGCCAGTGAACGGCCTTCGTTTTTAATTAGACAGGCTAATTTGCGGTACAATTAGCAAATGCTCAGTGTTTAATTATGCATTAATTGCATTTAATGCGCACTTCCGCTCAAATAATAATGAATAATGCGAAAAGTTCATTGAAGGCACGGGTATTTGAACCATTTGCTCAACAAAAGAGGTTTTCGCGCTGAATAATCAATTATTAATATTCCCCCCGTTGCGTATTACAACAACTGAAAAACTGAACTTGAAAAAGACTCAGAAAGTTGGAATTCAACTAAGTTTTCCATGTCGTTTTTTACGAGTCGTCTGTTGACCCAATTTCGGCTATAGTTTGTTATGGATATGTGAGCACTTGTATGCCCATTTACACACACACACACACAGCACACACACATACTCTTACAGTCGGTACAAAATATTTGCGCACGCTTGTGCAACAATGGCAATTTTGTGGAAGTCCATGCTGCAGGGAACATTGCAAACAGTACCGAGTACTGCAAAATAGTTATCAACATGTACACATACACACACCCACACACACTATCTACACACACACACACTATCCACACACACGCAGACATTTATAGCCCTTACTAAATTGAGCGTATTTGTGTGTAAAGTTTTTTACACTTAAAACTCCGCACATCCCCAAAAAAACTTGTAAAAGCGTGTATGTAGTTGTAGCAGTATGCGTGTGTGTGTGTTTGTGTGTGTGTGTTCAGAAATGGCTGCCAAAAAGCAGCATCTAAATAGAATTTTATTAAAATCGCTTGTTAAAAACTTTTCTCTCTTTTTGTTGTGTTATGCATTGAACAAAAAATTTGTTGCCAATTTTTACCTTCTCCGCATTTCAGCTGTTGACCATTTCGTTCAGCTTGTGGTAGAGGAAATTGGTTGGACAGTCAGAAATAAAGCATTCAAAATGTTCGTCAATAACAGGCAACAACAAAACAAAAGCCAATCTAAAGTTTGTAGTGCAACAATGAAAACAAAAAGAGAAGAAAAAACAACAGGGAAAATTGTAAAACCCTTTAGCAATCGGTTTGTGTATTGAGAGTGTGTTTTCATTGTATGTTGTGTGGTTGTGTGTGTGTGTGTGTGTTGCCCCAGTGCCACGCCCACTTTGCCCGCCTGCAGTTAGACAGTTTGCATATGCGCACAGCTGTCGAAAGATGCCAATCTGATAAGCGGCTTGCCCCGCCACACACGTACACATGCATATAAAATGGCTAAAAAGCATACACAATTCGTAGCGCAAATAAGTATGCCACATTTTTTCGCTCTGCATTTTCAATCGAACAGGAAGAGGAAGGATTGTTTGCTGCCAACCTTGAGGGGCGCCGCTGTTGGCACTTCACAAGCCAGCGGAGCGGAGAGGGGTGAACAGACAGGACACGTAGTTAGCATAAATTTGCCATAAATTTGCTAACAAGTGATATGTGGCTGGGCGAGGCGAGGCGACGCTGCTTTTGGCCATAAATTAAATGCCACTTTTAACTTGCATCTTTTCTTTTTGGTGTTTAAAAAAACATGCGGGAAAAAAAGGTAAAATGTAAACAATTATCTGCGCGCTCGCAGCTGCAACATACACAACACACACACACACACACACAGTCAACACACAACCGCAGCAGCAGCAGCAGCCGGAGGAGGAGGAGGCGCCACGCATACACACGTGACAGGCGCTGAGATTTATGCGGCATATACACGCACAGCAAACACACACACACACACACACACACATACTCATATGCACACACACACACACACACACTCACAAGCATGCAAAGACACTTTGGCAAAGGAATTCGCATGCTTTTGATTAATTGCCGCAACATTTTATATTTCTGGTTTTTTTTCCTCTTGCTTTGCAACTTCGCAGAATTCCGGCAGACATATTTTGTTGCCTGTGATGGCTTCACTCTGGCAAAAGACCTCGATCCCCCTGTCTCTCTCCCCGCCCTCTGTCTCTCTCTCTGTCTCTATCTTTTTACATGCTACAGCTCATCCTTTCGCATTCCGCTTTACGCTATTTGCCATATTTCTCGCTAGCTGCACGGTTCAGGGTTTATTTGCAGACACGTAGTAGTCGCAGTCACAGACGCAGTCCACACACACACACACACACACACACACACTCCAGCAATCATAAATATCATAAAAAATCATAGAAAAAATCTAGCAAGCTTTGCTATTTTTTGGCAAGTCGATTTTTAAATACACTTAAGTTTGACGTACAAAAAGAATACTTTATACTCTGTTATAGGGCATATATATTTATTTCAATTGAAGTTTCTTATGTTAGAATAATCAGATATTGATGAAACTTGGCCAGAATATGTGAGAACGCTAAAGGTAAAGATCTGATGAGTTTGCCTGAAATATTTTTAGCAAAAAAAGGTTTTCTATATCATTTCCTTGACAGAACTAACCTAAAATATGTAGGGCATAACTATTACTTGTTATTGTAAGAGTTTTATCAAAATAACTGCAGAAACAAAAAGGTTTTTTATAGTAAAACTCATTTTTCCATAGATACTTTCTATGGAAGTTATATATTGGAGTGCTCCAATGTGCATGCTTCGATAGACATCATGTTTCTGGCAACTAGCTGCAAAATTGAGAGACTAGTTTGCTTAGAAGCAGTAAGACAGAAGGGGATAGTCAACCAAGGCAGAAATGAGTCAGCATCTCAATACATTGTTTGACTAACTTATAGTATCCTCAGTAAGTGTATCTCAAGGCAGGCAGGCAGATCTATCTAAAGATAGATATGGGAAAAGGTATGTAAGACTAAAAGTAGAGTATGTTATGTAGTAGCTGCTGCTGCTGCTGCTGCTGCTGCTGTTGTTGTTGTTCTTGTTTTTGCTGTCCCAGTTTTTGGGCACACATTGAATTTATGCGCAATTTATGCCTCACACTTGTGTTTTACTGTTGCAGATTGTATTGAATAGATATATTGATTTCATAACGTATGCGGGCTTCCAAATCTAGATAATAAATGACTGTCGAGTTGTAGCTCTTATTTCTCCTCCTGTTCTTGCTGTTCTTGTTTAACAATTCAATTGTAAATTTGCCAAGGCGAAAAATATTTTTAATATAAATGAACACAAGACAAAAAGCATTCACATATTTCTCGTGCCAAAGCATTGAGTCAAGCACGGATTCCGAGAGATTTTATGTAATTCCAGATATAAGAATCTTGTGTTATGTCGCATTGCGTATACGCCACGTGTAGCATTTAAACAGCAATTGAGCAAGTGATTGCTACAAGTATCTTGCTGATGATTTAACAATTTTCTTTCAACTTAATTTCAACTTTCGCTTTCACTTTCACTTGTACTCTCTCTCTCTCTCTGCTCTTGTCATGTGCCGTTTGTCAATATTTGTGCTGGGAGCGAAAGTTGCTACAAAGCTTTTTTTTTGCCTGCTTTTCTATTTCGTTTCGTTAGATTTTTTTGTTCGTTTTTTGCTGGCAATAAATAAAATTTTCTATCAATTGAAAATTGATTGATACACGAGCGCGTACTTGGCGCTGCCAAAAGAGCAGCCAGCATTTTGATGTGTGGGCGTGGCAGATCCTTATAGCCTTACAGCGCTGCAGGCTGGCCAAGAGAACAACATATGAGGCATAGCGTTAATAGATGCGTGTGTGTGTGTGCGGTGTGTGTGCGGTGTGTGTGTGTGTGTGTGTGTGTGTGCGTAGGTGCCTCTTTTTGGCAAACGTAGACGATGTCGAAATCGAAATGATTAATGGTCATTTGAGATTAGCTAAAGTCGACAAAAGCAAAGGAGCGGGAGAAATAAAGATGGGGCAAAAGGGAAAGGAAGCGAGAGAGGACAGTAGAGGCATTGGAGGGTATTGTGGGCGTGGCATTGTGGGCTCAACATGTTTGTTGGGTTTGTGTTTGTTTGCCTGTCTATTTACAGTTAAGCAGCCAATTTGAACTTTGAACCGTGGATCAATCAATCTGCTATTATGTTTATTATCCCCCCTGTTTGTTGTTGTTGTTGTTGCTGCTGGTATTGTTGTTATTGCTGCTTACACGTAATTGCTTTTTGATTTTTTTTTCTACATTTGTGTATGTATTTTTATTTTATACGGGTCTTAAGTTGTATCTTCCTTCGATTTTTTATTTTGTGTCGTTGAAAAATTGCAACATCATCGTGTTGTCGTTGGAGTAGCAAATGGATTGATGAATTGACAAACATTTGTAGAGGACGAACTCACGCACGAATGGACAATGTTGTTGTTGTATTGGCCATATGTTAAACATTTTCAGCTTTAGCTAAACTAATGTCGGCAAAAGGAAGGGGAAAGGGAAAGGAGTTTGCTATTTGACTAATGGCGCCACTTTTACTGGTTCTTTGGCCTCGGTCCCTTCGTCTCATCTCTGTTTTCCATTTTCTAACAAACATTCATCTGTTTTTTTTTTTTTTAGGTATCCTGGATACGCAAAAAGGATTATCATCTGCTTACAGTCGGCTTAACCACCTACAGCAGCGATGAGCGCTTTAGTGCAACACATTTGAAGCATTCCGAGGTGGGTTTACATGGCGTATACTTGTTAGACTAACAATTGCATTCGTTTTGCATACGTATTTTAGGATTGGACATTGCAAATTAAATTTGTGCAACTCCGCGATGCTGGCGTCTATGAATGTCAAGTGTCCACGCATCCGCCCACTTCGATATTCCTTCATCTGAGTGTTGTCGGTAAGTAGTAGAGTAGAGTAGACTCAGTCGACTCTTGGCATACCCTACACTCAATTGAGTGCTTAGTCCATCTGTCTGTGCATCCAGTCAAATGGGTTTCTTCTTTACTTTTTTTTTTATATATAATTTCACGCTTTGATGGTTTGCCCATTGAAACTATTTACTTGCTGAAGCAAAAATAAATTGCTGGACAAGCTTTTAAAAATCTCGACAACTTCACTTCTGCTTTTTTTTTTGGGCCAGTACAAAATTGTCAACTCTCTCGCTCTGGCGGCTCTGATGGGTCAACATTGACTTCTTCAAACCCCCCCCCCCCCGCACTTGCCCATTTGCTTTTGGCCCTTCGAAGCGCTCATGCTGAAATTAGAAATGTCCATATGCCAGTTTGCGCAGCAGAGTTGGCAAGCGAAACAGCTAAAAAAAACATCAAAAAATAGAGAGAAATAAAAATGAAAGAAAAAACAAGAGGGAAACGAAGAAGCTGCACCTGCCCAAATGGCAGCGACTCAGCAAGTTCACATGGCCTGTTTTTGTTTTGGCCTTGGCCAAAACGTTAACTGACACACATTATTCGGAATTTAGCAAACAATTTACTTTGAATGTGCTGCGCCTAATGGCGTTTGCCTGCACAAAAACAAAGCCTGTAACGCACACATTTCTCATACCTCCTGTGGCAGCGCAAAAAAGTATGCTACACATATTGGGTAACGCCCGCCATGAATCTGCACAGGCGACACACTTAATCAGATGCGTCCTTTTAACGCAGGACACTTCTACACATACATACATATATTATGAGGCATATTAGGCAGCTCAGTTAGAGCACAAAAGTACAAGTAGTTAGGGATTTCCCAGGTGAATACACATATGTGTATGGCTTTCATTTTATAGTGACTTAAAAGCAGCTTCAACTCATCACGGTTTATGCATACTTAACCTTAGTCTTATCGTCAATCAAATATTGGTTTAAATTTAAGTTATCCTTCTCAAGAGTGCTGCCACATTTTCTTTAATCATTAATTAATCATTATCTTCATTCCATAACGAATAAAGTTACAGCCAGTTACAAAAATTACTTAGCTAGTTTAACAAAGGGTCAAGTAATGTATTTCCAAGTGGACCTATAGCTAGATTACAATAACACATCATAAAAATTTGTTTGAATATTAGAAATATAACATGTCGTATACGGAATATACACAACGAATATTAGATTTAGTTTATGGCAATTGTGACAAGTATTTGCATTTACATTTGATTAAATTTTGAATCTTTCATCTCAACTGCCACTTCCACTCTCCCTCCGGAATACACACACCCCCACACACACACACACACACCCTCGTATCTATACAACAACCAATTGTGGAAACGGCAATTCAATTTCCAAAATGTCATTCAATTCGGTTAGAAGCGCGCGCCGAAATATCAGGACCACCAATACGTTATCTGACGCCGGGCTCAACGCTGCGACTGCAATGCCGTGTTGTGCAGAATACCGAGGCATCTGAATATATATTCTGGTATCACGACAACCGCATGATTAATTATGACATTGATCGGGGCATTAATGTGTCAACCGAACCAGGTGAGTGTTTGACCAATTTCCATCTCCCTCTCTCTCTCTGTCTCTCTGTCTCTCTGTCTCTCTGTCTCTTTTTTTCCCACTTCTTTTATTTCATTGCGTTCTTGTGTCTACTTCATTGCAGACTTTCAATCATCGGAGCTTACAATTCAACGCACCCGTCGCGAACATTCCGGCAATTTCACCTGCGTGGCCAGCAATACACAACCCGCCAGCGTTCTGGTTCACATTTTCAAAGGTGAGTCTGCCATTAATAATCATTACACTTTTAACTTTATTTTGTACATATGCACAATTGCATGCAAAAGTTTCAATCAACGTGAGGCCATTAAATATATTTACTTTTCATTTGCTTTCGCTTTATTAAATAAAGCAAACGCATAAATGCAATTTGCAACGAAACAAAATTTGCAAATCAAATTAAAGTTTTCAATAAAAACACAAGAATTATTTGCAGAGAGAGAGGGGCGCTGATGGACTAGGGGATACCCTCTAGCAGGTTCTGAAAAGTATTTGTAGTTCGCAAAACATAAAAAGAACATGAGAATTGATAAAGTAGAGATTTTGGTAAGGACTTTGATTGTACTATGAATAGCTGTTAGCGAACAAAAAGATACATACTTTCATTTAAGATACTTTATGAGTAGTATACAATTGGATATTTGGATATTTTTAAAGGTATCTCTGTCACTATTTGTAGTATTGATAATAATAAACTGTCAGCAATGCGATTCGATTTATTTGTCCTTTCTTCTGATAACAACTCGTTGTTATATTTGTGTTTTTCCTTATACTTCCCACAAGTATCTGTTGATACTATTGCTAGTTAAATTTATTATTTAATACAATATAATGCATTCAGCATACGAGCTGAACAAATTTTTGCTGCTGCTCATTATACAGTCTATACAGGTGCAGGGTATCAGCTTTCTATATGTATTAGAGTAAAGAGAGTGTTGAATTTTATATATATGTATATGTATATGTATATGTACATCCGTATCTGTAACTGTATCTCTGTAAATGTATCTGTAGCTGAGTTTGTGGTAAAGCTCTTTGGCAGTTCATATATCAAGTGGTGCAAAAAATAAAGAGAACAATAAAAGTAATTTATGAAAATTACAGAGCCGCAGGCGTGCGGATTAAAAATGCCCGCACAACACCACAAAACACCACACACGAGAGGCAAGCCATTAAAGTCAGGCCATAAACACTAAACCACACACACACACACACAAAAGGGTGATTGAGTGGGAGGGTGGAGGGTGGAGTGTTGTAGGCAGAGCTCATAACTTATAAGGCAGCCAGCATAAGTTGTGGAGACACTGGAAACGTTCATTAGCATGTGTTGTTCTCACCTGTCTCTTTCTGTGTTGCTGGATTAATTAATTTTAACACATTTTCTCATGATACTCATATTGTGTTTTTCTTCTTTTTTTCCTCTTTTTTCCCCCTTTTTCTGCTCTTTTTTCATTCTCTCAGGCGATAATCCTGCGGCAATGTACCATGGCGATGTGGGTGGCTCAACGAAAACAACGCAACGTCAGCTGCACAATCTGATGGTTGTAATTGCCATCGGCTATCGGATATTCCACACAAGTGTTTATATGAAGATTGTCTAAGTCTAACCAGCTAACCAATTAGCAGCAGGAGGAGGAGGAGGAGGAGCATTTGTAACTAAATTCATCAGAAATCAGTAGAATTACGAGTCGAGTTAAGTCTAAAATTATAAAATGGCAGCTCCTTGGAAATGAGACATTCATACGTAATGGAAACTAGGACATCATTTGATCAACTCAACTCAACTTAACTAACTTCAGCGTGTGTGTCTGTCTGTGTGTGTAAAACTACTTTTATATATATATGTGTGTGTGTATGTTTGTAATTCTAAAGTGTCGCAGGATAATACTACAACTATATATATATATATATAAATAAATGTATATGTATTTATTCCCTGAGAGCACTTTTTAGCCTTTAATTTGCTTGCTTTTCGGAGGCATGTCAAACATTTGCCACAGCGCTTTTTTCCATTCCTTACAACAACAACAATCTTAAGTATATTTATATATAAATATATAATAATTAAATACCAAAAGAAATATTTCCTGTGCATTTATTACTTGAAAGTGTATTAAAAAATTCAACTAAAAGCGTTAAGAGCTTTTATATAAGTGATTTTAAGTCAACTTAGCATTAAAATCAATATTAAATACTAGCAATAATATTCAAAAAAAAATTATAAATAATTAGAAATCAAAACTAACTAAATATCTTTAAAAAAATAAAATAAACAAAACAAATTAGTTTTACAATCAGCTCTTAGTAAAGAAATCTCTTCGGTTTACCGAAAATTTAACATTTCTGCAGTTGTTATACAGTTTATTTATTTTCCCCTTTTCCACTAAGGAAAATTTTCAATATATTTTTGGCAGAGATAAGTTTAAAGCAGCTCGAATGAGAATTATTACTTTGGCTTTAAATATAAATATAATTCTGATCGAATAAAGATTTCTTTCTACTAATAACTTCTGCAGAAATCAAAACCTTTTTTCTTCTTCTGTTTTCTAACTTATAAATTGTAAATAAATGAATTATTTTCTTGCTAACTTTCAAAGGTTTTATTTCGATAAAAGTTCCACTAAAATGTTGATAAATAAGTTATGAAAATGCTGTAAATATATTTTGGTTATTTCGTTATTCGTAAGTAATAATAAAATATTAATAAATAGAAAAGAAGACACAGTTCTAAGACAGCCAGAAGTGGAGTAGAAGACTTTTGGCCATTTGTAAGAGTTGGTAATCAAAAGAAGAAACAAAAACAAAGCAGCAAGCAAAAAAAAAACCAGATTAATCAAAATAAACTATTATCTAGCCTAAGAAATGTATAGTACTCGTATTTTTAACAAACGATTAACTTTCAAGATGAAACCTAACTTAAAGTAAATTTGAAAGAAATCCCACAAAGTTTGCCCAACAACAATTGCAGTGTAAATAATATTTATAATTAATGTGTGTAAAAAACATAAGAATTCAAAGAATATACATGAAATGCATTGAAAAATAATATATAGTCAAATGGAAAATGGATAAAAAATACAAATAAATTCTAGACATTAAGTATGTGTAGTTAAATGTAATACAAATTACAACAAAAATCAACAAGATGAACAAACAAATAAAACATAATAAAATTATGCAATATATATAAACATAACAATTGTTATTATTAATTTATTTGTATGTAGATTTGCCATTGTCAATTTTAAAGCTAACTCATTTTGATTAGTTTTGCAATCTGAATTGCCTGTCGGTTGTGTAGATTGGCTTATGCATGGCCAACAATGGTGCTAGCCAGACTCGGGGTGTTGGCCTGTTGGCTGTTGGCCTGTTGGGTGTTGGGCGCATTGTTTGCAGCGTGAAGCTGCTGTCAACAGGCAGCTGTAGTGCCAGCCATCAACATCAGCAACATCAGCAACAGCATCAACTGGGGACCAACAACAACTCGAAGTGCAGCTCATTCTTTTTTTTTGCCTTGATGCCATTTTCAGCCGCCGCTTCGTCTCGTCCCGCCGGCTTCATCTTCATCTTGTCCTGCCATTGCTTCAGTTAATAAAACTAAATTGTGTGCTGAGAATGATGGCAGCGTGGAGACAACGACAACGACAACAACAACGATGACGACAACAATGAACAGCAGCAGCTTTCTTCCAACGTTGATGATGATGCTGCTTACCCTGAGACTAGAACTAACTGACATTAACACCTCTCCCCATCATCATCATCATCTGTTGTTCCCACCTTCAGGTACTCCACTCAGCTAGCTTCTTAAGACCAAAGTCTAAAGAGGAAATCGAAGTAATTGCATTTTGAATTTCTAAGCTAATCAACAAATCAACAAGTTCAAAGTCTGATACACAAAAGTTTGAACCAAAAAACCAATATGTAAAATACTTGACCGAACCAAAAACTTTTAGCCAACTTGCCGAGCATTGAAAAGAGACCACAAAATAGTTTAATTAGTGCGTGTTTTCATGGGCTTCAACTTAATTTGCTGTCCTAATTAAAAGTGGATTAAAACTTGGAGATAATTATTGAAAGATAAATATTGATAATGGATTTACTGGACTGATTGACTAGAGAGTAAAGTCAAAATGCATATGCAAATTTACTTTTAATGTGAATCAAATTGTGAATCGTCGAGTACAGAAAATGAAATTCTTTCAGTAACGATTTAAGCTATTAAACCAAATAAGTCAGAATGAAAAATGCATCTCAATTAAGAAATATAAATAAGTAAATAATCAAAAGACCGTATAAAACTATTTTAAGGTTGCGTAAGTATTTAATAACTATACTACAAACATAACTAAAGGCTACTCAAATAATGAAATCTTTTCATTTTTGCACAGTCTAAAGAAAAGTCAATTAAAATTGCAATATACTATGGTAAAGTCAATAATGAAAATGATACTGAGTATCTATGGCTGTGTCTGCATCTCTGTGTGATGTTGTGTATGTGTGTGTGTGTGTGTGTGTGTGTGTGTGTTTGCACAATCTTGAGCTCAAATTAATTGCATTATTTGCGCTGAGCATACAAAATTCCGCATTGACAAACGAAACCACATAAAATGCTTTGCAATGGCCCAAACCCAAAAAAAAAAAAAAAGAAACCGGGCATAAGCCCAGAAACCCAGAAACCAAAAACCCGAAAGCCAAAAATCAACATGAGATGCACAGAAAGTTTGCTGCAAGGCAACAACAACAACAAGAACAAAAACAAAAAACACAGGATATACGTAAAGGGGAAGCGGCAACGGCAACGGCAGCAGCAGCAACAGCAGCAGATTGTGGCAAAGTGTTTGTGAATGTGTCAATAGCTCAAAGGCAATTGCAGGCAGCAAAAATAGTTAACAGGAAATAACACACACACACACACACACACACAGAGAAAAGCTGGCAACAGTTTAAACACACACACACACACACAGACAGACAAACATGTTGATAATATGTGCATAAGTATTTATCAAAAGCCAGCCAGAGGCAAAAAGCGCAGCTCTTTCTAAGCGCCAATAGAGTGTGTGTCCTTTTCAGGCAAGTCCTTTTCATCGTCCATATCCTTTTGCCACATCCCCCTGCCTCTAGCCTCTGCTATGCAAATTCCAACATCCATTGGCTGCGCGGCATTCATTTATTGAATCCAAGGCGCCACACAAGAACTTGCCACAGTTGCAGGCAACGCCGCTTCAATAATGCAATTTGTGTCTGGAAAACTCGCTACTATCCAAATTTGCTTTATCTTTTATTACAGCGTCAAAGATTGGCAAACAAACGGAGTTTGTTCGACTTGCAAATATCCTAAACCAAGCGCTGAGAAGTCTTTGAAATTTCTGCTTAAATAAATATAAAGACGAGGAAATAATTTAATATTATAATGGGCAACTCTAGTCTTTGAAATTGTCTATCATAGAGAGACAAAGGGTAGCATAAAAATCAATTGACTAAAGTTTTAATGATACTTAAGAAATATATCATATATATCATTTAAAGGGTATGAGTTACTACCTATAAAATAGTTTTTTAGATTATCCCAATACACTTTCCTATCCAATTCAAATTGTTTAAAGGATGTAGCGAGAAACGGGACACTCAAAAGCACACTTAATTCATGTAATTCAAACGAAATGACACTTGTTGATTCATTTATGTGTAACAGACTTATTTGAATAATAATTTATATATGTTTTTGACTAAAAATTCAAGTAAAATTTTAATTTAGCATATTTGCCACGTTTTTGTTGTGAATGTTGGTCGCATTTTGCGGCACATTTAAGCTAAACAATATTTTCATTTAGTCATTTTTGGGCTGACAGTTTTGCATGGTCGACTAAGCAGCGGCCAAGTCAGGCGTGAATTTTAGCAACGTCAACGTTTAATTCATTCAAAACGAGTACGAAAACGAGAACGAGAACGGGGCCTAAGGGAAATTTTACAAATGTTCACATGCATCAGCAGCAGCATTATGTTGTTAATGCTGTTGTTGTTGTTGTTGTTGCTGTTGTTGTTGTTGAGCTGTTGCTGTCGGTCAAATGCGCACACACAATACACATACGCTCCCATGGCCAGACTATTGTGCTGAGCTGAGCTGAGCTTCAGCTTCAGCTTCTTGATGCCTGTCGTAAAAATTCCAATTTAGTTTCCAATTGCTTGAGTTAAAGTGCGCCATTTTCACATTAAAAGTCTCTTTGTGTGTGTGTGTGTGTGTGAGAGTGCTAGTGTGTGTGTGTGTGTGTGTGTGTGTGTGTGAAGGCACACTTCATAATCAACTTAACGACGCACAATTATGCTACAAGCTGACAGTTTGGGCGCGTCCCACACAAATGCAAAGCAAAGCAATTTACAAGACGTTGCTCATACGCCATGGTAACTCGCCTTCCCCTTCAACCAATTGTCTCTGTCAGGACATTTTACATTCGCTTGCGTCGAAAAGTAATTCAACATGACAGACACGTACATACAACTTGGCAACGGCCTGTTGAAAACGTTTTGCCAATGGTTTTATTATGGCCAAGTCAAAATGAAATGAATTGAAATCGATAGTCGATTGTAATTCCGTTGAATTTCAAGATAAAACTTCGCTCACCTGCCTAACTAGCAAAATATTCGGTGGGTCATTCAATTTGAAAGACAAACGAGCAGTCAATTAACTGACATTTAATCTGAACTCAAGAACTTGATTCAAAATCACTTCCAGTTGTTGTTTGTGCTACTTAAGTTGACTTGAAGTGCAGCCAGCTGACAATAAGGCCAGGTACAGGCAAGTTAATTTAATTTAAGCCAACTTAAAGCACTTTATGTCCTCGTAATCATCCTTTATGCACTTTACCTGTTAAATAATGTCACCTCAAACTATTGAGATTCCTATTGATTAATAAGCATTGAAGCTGCTCTCACAACTGATTGCCACACCGATTACTGCTGTAATTGAAAGCGATTAGATGGTCAACTATTCAAATACACACACACACACACACACATATGTTTGCACGCAACGTTGCAGTTAAATAACAGATTAACTCTGCACATAACTAAAGCGTTTGAATATTGCGTATACGCACAAAAGGTTAGAATAAAGGCAGGAGTATGGCATAGCTTTCTTCTGTGTGTGTGTGTTTGTAGGCGTTTAGCTAAATATAGAAAAGGAAATAAAATATATTATTAGTGTGCCAACGATTTGACACCCTTTCAGACCATAGAATTTGTTTTTCTACAAAAGCAATTAGTTAGAATATTTGTTGGCATAGCTTAAGAGAGTTCATGTAACAATAGTATTCAAATTCGGCCGTTCTTTACATAATATAGTTAACTTATATTCAACATATATTTAAAACAAAGTTACAGACATCGTTATATTGACTCAACTTGTCATGCTGGTCAGGAATAGTTAATAGTTTTAGAATATGGAGTCAGTCACGGCCCATTTTAAGCGTCACACATTAGATAAAAGCATTATAATGTCATCTGCTAGGGTATACGAATTATATGTGGAACTGATGCTGTTCTTAACTGGTCAAAGTCGCTAGAGATTGAAACTCATTACCATTGCTTGGCCAGTCGGCGCACACATGAGTTTTATATGTACTTAGAATTCCCCACGCAAAACTCTTTGACATAATGAGCGCCAATTAGGCCAGCTTATGTACAAGAAGAAAACTCAGGCAGTCGTCGTCGTAGAAGAAGTGGAACAAGAATTGCCATGTTTTTCCATCTCTTTTCTATTCTTTTTTTTTTTTTTTGGCTGTAGTTGAAGGGTTTGTGGCATTAACACACACGAGCATCTGTTGTGGGCATATTGAATTGTTATTGTTATTATTGCAATTTTGTAGCCAATTACTTGTGTGTTTAAGTGCCAGGAGTGTATGTGAGTGTTCGTGTGTTTGGCAGTAGAGCAATTGGCAAAGCTGCTTCGTTTATTTTGTGCTCGAGCGAATGCTAGCCAATTATTGTGACGGTCACATATTCCCGCCTGGCATATTGGCCTGTTGCATTCACTTTATTCCACATTGTTCGGTTGTTCTGTAGTTTTTTTTTGGAGGGGAATGGGGAACGGGGAAGGTCAGACAGGCCGCAAAGAATAGAAAATATTTTTGCGAGCGCACGAAAGTATGCAACACATTTTCGTGCTGGTCTGCGCTTTGTTTGCGGCCTATAAACAAGTTGGCAAATGCGGGCTTTAAAAATAAATTAAATGCCATAAAACAAAAGGATTAGCTCGATGGCGCATGCATACACACAAACACACACACCCATACACACACATATACACATCGAGAACAATGCGAGGTAAAGGGCAGGGCAATAAACAAAGCGTGGCAATGACAAAACTTAACCCTAAGCAAAGGACAATAAAAACACTTAAAGCAGCCGCGCACACACACTCACACACACACGCTTGAAATGGCCCAGCTAAACATAAACAAAAACGCAAAATGGCGCAAACATGCCACACACACAGACACACACACAACACACTCAAACACACACAACACAAGAGAAAGACAGCAGAGAAAGAAACAAGTGTAGCGCACATGAGAGATATGAACTAGAAATAAACAAATATTTTGTATTCACTCTCCATGCATAAGTGTGTGTGTGTGTGTGTGTGTTTGCTGGTGTGTGTGTGAGTGTTTACTTATTCCTTTGCGCTGTCTCCCTCTCCGCCGCTGTGAAATTAGTTGGCAATGATAAAGATAAGTAACGTAAAATATGCGGCCTTCGCAATGTTTCAGCAAGCGCCATTGAATTTCCTTGCGCCATTTTGTTGCTATTCTTTTTTGATACCCAGCACCCATTGCAAGAGGGTATGACAACTTGCTGATAGTATATGTAACAAGGAGAGAGAAGAAGATTCGACAACATAATACACTTTAAGTCAGCTTAAATTTGGATTACAATTCTGAGATTATGTTAAAATTAATTGGAACTTCAAAGCAAAGCTAGAAGCTAGTCAGAAAAGTGTGCTAACCATTTCCCAGCTCGCCAGTTACTTATTTGAAAGTATTATCTTATTTATATAAATGTCATATAATTCGTATCGATTACAGGGTAGGTCACAGTCAAGCACATTCGCCAACAGCTACCTCTCTTCTTTTTTTTCTGGCTGGAATGGGCTTTCCTGTCGCCATATTTGTTTTGTCTGGTTAGCAACAATACGGCTTGGGATCGGACTCGGATTTAGATTTCGGGCTTACCCAGCGGAAGGAGACAACATACAATTTTATTATGCTTATTTGTGTTAGTGTGTGTGTGTATGCACACATCATATACACACACTTACATACGTACTCATATGCCATTTGCATAGAAAGACCATAAGCGCTACTTGAAACTATAAAGAGTGCCCAGTTAGATATACATACTAAAATATTATTTATTATAAGCATACCAAAAACCAAATAGAGTTTTTCGTTTCTCCATCTCTCTCTCTCTCTCTCTCCCTCTCTCTCTCTCTCTCTCATTTTCAATATTTCTTTGTTTCTTTTTATATTCTGTTTATTTGAATTGTCCTTCCTGGGCAGTGCAGTTCACACAATTTAAATGAAATTTATATTATTCAAAACTCTTGGCATTGCTTTTAACACAACAATTTATAAATTGCATAAATTAAACATTTCTTTCATTGTGGCATCAACATCATCATGAACAAATCGAGTGTGTGCATATCACAGATTGTATTCGGGTTTTTCAATCAATTGGGAAATTAAACTGTCCAAATTCATGCCAAATGCGTGGAGAATCAACACAACAGTCAAAACAATAAAAAAAAATTATATATTTATTTCTATTTGTTCACATACGTATAGAGACAGCAAATGTTGTCTAAAAATTGCTTTTTTCTGCCGCTTTTTGCAACAGCTGCTGCCCAACACGCACACACACACACACACACACACACACACCCATACACACACGCATATTTGCATTTTTGCAAGAAATTAAAATTGAATTTAAAATAAGCAAATAGGCAGCTATTCATGCAGCTCGTAACAAGAAAAAAAGGAAGCGAATGGATTATCTGATTTGATTTGTACGCTATAGCTTAATAAAAAATAATAATATATTCATTTAACCCTGTAAATTTGCAAATACAAAACAAAACGTGAGTGTTTAGAATAGTTGTCATTGTTTATTTGAAAGAGCGGCAATTAAATTCAGATTAGGTCATAATATCAAAATAAATATGAATCAGATAAGTAAGTTTAGGCAGCAATAATACATGTTAAGCTATAGAGACAAAGAATTTCTTACATACGGATTCAAAGTCTAATATATACTGTTTTCTAACCAGTTTCAAAGAAAACTGAAGTCGTTTTCTTTTAAAGAGTGACAGAAATTGATAAAAATCATAGCATACTTTTTGCCGGAGAATTAATGCCAAGTCCATGTCAGCTACTAAGAAGTTAATTTAATCAGGAAAGAAACACAATATTTCAACTACTTCCGCCCATTACATCATATATCAATATTTTACTGATTTCACTTGTTCAACAACACATTTCTCTTAGGCAAATTAGTTTGATTGAATTTTATTTGGAAACCGAGAACAAGCTAAATGAATTTTACAAGAGTTATCTGCTGTCTTAACACCTGACAGACAGCTCAGTTGATTGCTAATTGCCCAACACTTTAGTATGTTGAATTACTAAACGAACTTAGGGGATAAATGTTGCAAATATTGTTGCTATTACAACAATACTATCGCTAACCGCATCGAAGTGCTGAATTGCATTGATTTTCCCAATGAATGTCTGTGTGTGTCTCGCTGTCAACCGAATGTATGTGTGCGTGTGTGTGTTTTGATGGTTTTTAAGCATCAACAGATTTTCCATTTGGGTTGTTTGTCATGCACAGTGTGCAATTGCTGATGTTGTTGTTGCTGTACTTGTTGTTAGTATTATTATTGTTATTGTTATTACTGTGTGTGTTTGTTTTTTCATGTTGTCATCATCAATGTGCATAGTGTTGTGTTGTTTGCGGCACATTGCATATTTGTGTCCTTGTGGCATGTGTCCAGTTCTAACTACTCTGGTCTATTCTTGGTTTGCATATAGTATATTCTATATATATATATATATATATATATATTCATATAGAATGTGTGTGCAAGAGTGTTAGTTAAATTGCAATTACAACGCAAATCACATTGTAAGATTGTGCAGCATTGTTGCATGCAACATGCCGTTCCTTTCAGTTCAGTTGACCCCGAGGGGCTTATGGTAATAATCACAGTGACAGCCACAGCCTGTAGGTGTTTTATTTATTTTGTTCCCAGCAGCAAACCTAACAGCTGGATGACTGGACATCCTTGTCCGTCTCATTAAGCGTTCTGTCCGTAATCCCTGCCATTAAGAACATGCATTATTAACGCATCAACTCTATGGCCTTTAGCCTTAGAGCCCTGGCCGAAGACAAGGCAAATGCAAATGTTGTTCGTGTCCAGCTAAATGCTTGTAATATTCTACATTTAAGCTGCTCACAGATTGAAAATTATTTATAGCCATTTGGGAAAATACGATTGTCATTATCACTTGCATTGTTACGAAACTAGTTGAGCAATAGAAATCAATTTGCTTATGGCATTTACATTTTCCCCAGTTTTCGATTTCAATTCCCACAACAAGAGTGAGGTCTCTCTCCCTCTCTCTGTCTCTCTCGAAAATCTCTCTCAACTTTTGCCACAATATTGACATTTGAAGGATTGTTAAGTGCGTTCGCATCATTTTGCAGTTGTGAACTCAAACTTGGTATTTACAATTCTCATTTGTATTTGTATTTGCGCTCGAATTTTGCCAAGCATTGTGCAAATACACTTGCTGACTTTTCAAGTTGGTACAACGAATTTAACCATGCCACACAATAATATCATATTGTAATGAAAATTCTGTAACTTGATAAGATTCGCATATGTCCAGCGAACGGCAAATCGAATTCGAAATGTCAGCGCATATAGTGGGAGTATAAATGTTATGCTTGGATATGACTGATGGCGAAATACTCTGGGATAGATTACTAAAATATTATACTAATAGTAGAATTTAACATGAAAATATAAGATTAAAATCTACAGAAACTTGCATTCAACTAGAAACCTTTATATTTGCCAACAACAAAATTAATAATGCATTCGAAATATATTCAAAAATATTGCATACTTCTGTGCTGCAAGACAAAAACTTATTCGGAGCAAGTGTAAGCTTCTTAGAACTTCCCCTTGAGGCCACTTTATGCTTACAGGGTATTAAGTTAGAATGTATGATTGCTTTTCTGATACTCACTTCAGCTGGCATCAAAATTGCATGCGAATTTCCTGCTGCCAAAAAGTATCGACTGCTTAAGTCAACCAAAAGAAAGAGGGATAACTTCAATTTGCCAACTCAGCTGCAACTGCACTACATTTATTTAGAAAATTTTGGAAATCAGTTTTCTTATGCATAGATAAGTGAAAATAAAATAATATTTATGAAATGACGAAGCCAATATGCATGGCATTTTATGGGAAAGTTTTAAGCACAAAGTTTAAGCCAAAAGTTAAACAAATTGTAGGAATGCATTTTAAGGTGAGACGGTGCGGGGGGGGGGGGGGGTAAAGGAAACGAAACAAAAAGCAACAATTTTGCAGTACATACTTTGGGACGCACTAACAAGCATTGCGTGCCAGCAAACAAAAAGCAGAACAGTTGGAGGCGCCACAACAAAGCATAAGCATTGGCAACTCCCCCTCAACATGGCTGGCAAAGTGTGCTCCAAATAACAGCACGAGTATTTTTAGAGACAGGAGCACAGGAAACGGATATACGTACGTACATACGAAGCTAAAGCAGAAGCTGCTACTTGCGTCATGTTGCAAGAAATCTGCAGAGCAAAACCATAAAGCAGGCGGAACACAGCCCCACTTAAGGATTGAGACGCTGTTGCAACACTTCCAGCTATGCGAGTGAGGTGTGAAAAGCGTATTCAAGTCTGTGTGTCTGTGTGTGTGTGTTAGCTGATAAAGAACCAAGTGTCCAAACGCTTTTGGCACCTTAACATCGAAAACAGCTGCACAACAGCACAGGCTACAAAATATTGTTACATGAAAAATAACAAATAAATAGAAGAGAATGAGAAAAGCAAAAATAAAAAAGAAATACGCATAAAATAAGGCAAAGTTTTTCTTGCGCCTTTTCTACTGCTTTTTTTTCTTCTCTTACTTTTGTACAAATAAAAAATGCTCGTAAAACTTCTGACCAGACATTGCATTACATTTATCACAATATATATACCCTGTAAATGTTCTGCTTCTGGACAATGCAGGGCAAACGCCGGAAGGTCATTGCCTGGCCTCTCTTTGCCCAGTTAACGTCTCCTCTCATTATGTCTTGCCATCTAGTTGCACATCCGATTACTGTTTGCCCCAAAGTGTTGCAGTTCGGATATCCGCTTTGGATAATAAAGTAGCCAAAACTGAAGGCGAAACTCGACTTGATTTGACTTGGTCAGCTTACTGAGCTGCAATTTCTGTCTGGCCAATAAATTTTGTAAGCTACTTCAAGAGGAGATTACAACTGACAGGGTTATGAAATAATATTTGCCTCACACTTTGTGGATGTTGAATTAAAAATGTAAATCATTTGAGAGGAAAACAGAAAGGAAATCAGGCAGACATTTTTAATTAAATGCCGCTCAAAAAAGTATGCAATACATTTTGTGTATATTGAATTGACAGCCAATATATTAAAATATACATTTAATTAAATATTGCTATTAATGTAATAAAAAAATGCAAGAATTTGATAGGGTATCTGTGCAGTCGAACAGACTGTGCAGCTGACAGTTGAAGTTTTTTGTTTACTGAACACAAGTTTTTAAATTTACAAGTAGTTGTTACGAAAAACGAATAAACGTATCAAATAAATTGAAATGCAAACTTTTTTAAATAACAAAAAGCACAAAAATTATAAAGATATTTGCAACAAATATTTGCTGTACATTTGCTGCACATTTACGCATTCGGCTTGTAAATAAATTAAATTGTGCGTTAAAGCGTTAATGAGCAACGGCAACGAAAATGGCGACAACGGCGGCGTGTGGCAGTTGCAACGTCAATGTGGCACAGTTTTTGACCCGACAACTGACCGCGCTATCCGCAACTATCCACACCAAAAACCATGATTGATAACATCTCAACATAAATACACATACACCAGCAGACACACCGGGATACTCGCAGGACTCTAGTTGACGCCGTGGCAGGACACGTGTGGTAGATATTTTACGCGACCGAGACATATGTTGGGTAAAAAAGCAAAAAAAGAATGGTATGGTTGGTCGGTTGGTTGGCCCATTGGTTGGCTGGTTGGCTGGTTGGTCTGTTGGTCGTTAGCCATCGCCTGGGTTGTTGGCCTTATCGCAGTCAAGAGAAACACGTGTAACTGCTGGGCACAACATACATATCACGGTCAGTGATGGGTGAACTGTGAACTGTGCTGTCGCTGTTTGCATTTTGCCACCTGATTATTGTTGCATGTTCTTCGATAAATGCAACATTAAAGCTTACAGTTGCAGTGGTGGCAGTTAAGCATACGCCGCGTGGCACAAAGCAATTGCATGCCAGTTTAAGCTCAAAAGTAGCTTGCAAAAATCTGTGAGAAAGCAAAACAAAATTGCAAGAGAACGAAGTTCACTTCAGCTTTTTAGTTGGTATACAATTTTTGGGGATGGGGCACATGAAAAACAATGCGGCAAGTGTAATAAAAACTAAGTAGCTTACAAGCCCATTGCTCTCAGCTCTCAGCACAGGAGAAGGAAAACATTATGCAAAATTGTGTCCTGTCCGACGTTGCTTACTTAACGTGGTCTCTCATTACCTCTCTGTCTGTCTGTCTCTCACTCGCTCTCCCTCTCGCTCACTCTACCTTTCTCTGTGTGTGTGTGGGCGTGATTGTTTTACATGCTGCAACAACATGGCAACACTGCCAGCACTTGCAACACTCTCTGCAAATGCCATGGTGAAAATGTGTCTCTAATAACCTAACGTGCCGCTCGCATTAAATATGCTAATTTTTACAGTGAATACATTTTAAGGCAGCAGGCAACACAGACCCGGACATGCCACCTGAATGCCTCTCACTGTCAGACCGCCTGCCACACTCCCTGTCGCCACCTACTCCTCCTCCTCCTCCGCCTCCTTCCGCTCTTCATCAGGCATATTATTTGCAAGCGAGGCAGCCGCGCGCATATTAAGCACATCTTGCCTCATGTACGTGTTGTATGCCGCCATGTTGCACAGGCCGCCCGTTGACATTTAGCGCGACAGTGACAACAACCAACTACAACAACCGACAACAACAACAGCAACAACAATCAAGCAGCAAGAACCAAGAGCTACAAAAGTGGAATTGAGAAAAATTATGCTGCAAATGCCAGGAGAAAAATTATGAAAATTTTTGTCGTGTGACAAGATTTTTGCTTACTCTCATTTGTTGTTCTTTTTGTCATTCTTTGATGCAGAGTGTAGTGTGGGGTATTATTGTTTTTGCATGTTGTCTGCCATAAATTATACACTTAGTTGAAATGATAAGCTTAATTGTGCAAATAGTAGAATGACATTTAAACAAAGAGCTTTAAAAGTACATTAATGCTTTAGTGAAGAGTTTAAGTTTCCATCAAGTGAAGTTTAACTAAGTTAAATCTGGAAGTACAGCATTAAAAGCACATTAAAGCTACAAGTAAATAAAGCTTACTTATACCTGAAAATTAATTTCACGCTTCACCAAACATATATTTGATTAAATCGTTGTTTTTAATTCTTTTACACTTTGTTGCCTTTGGATTGAAGAGTATTTAAAGCTCGTCTTGCGATTCTCACATATGTTTCATCATTGTCAGCATGAAAACCTTTTTGTTGTTTGTTGATTTTGTTTGTTGTGCTGTTATTTTTATGTTAAAAATATTCAAATTATTCTACGCGCAAATGTCGTCAGCATTTGCCTGGCAACCAGACGACTAACTCACCTGCCTGGTTCCTTCATCTACCCCACATCCCACTCCCCTCTCCCACCTGAATCTGTGGCATACCTGTCCTTGCCTTCTAACTGCCGTCATTGTCAGTGAATTAAAAACGTCATAAGGGCTTATTTAAATAAATTATTAACATACAAAACGCAGAGAATGAAACGGGGAGTCGAGTCGAGGCCACATCGCTTGGCATTTTCAATAAATGTAAATAATACAGCACATAAGTGAGCCATGTGAGAGAAACAACAGCAGCCATTCTTTGCCACTTGCCACTTGCCACTTGCCGCTTGCCACCTGCCACCTGCTTTCTGTCCCCCCAGCCTATTGTGTATTCGATTTGATATCCAACTTATTCCTAAAGGAAATTAAAACAATCTACACAGCCGCAAAGTTCAAAGTTTTGCACTCTTAATATATTTTTGTTTTACTCCAAATACCCTGTATTTGTGATAGCAGAAATAGGCATAACATGCGTATAGTTTATGTAAATGATGAGTTTAAGAGAACTCCAGTGTCAGTTTGTCAACATTTAAAGTGATATTCTATCAAATAGCCTCTAGCGTTAAGAAAGAATTTCTTTAGTCATTGCCAACTAATGGCAAGTTTAGGATTTCATTTCTACATTGTTTTACATTTAAATAGAGTTTTGTTTTGGAATATGAAATATTCTTATTAATTTCCCCACTTTATTCATTAGAAAACACTTCAAATCTTTACTAAGACTTCTCATAGACTATAGCTTCCACAACTCTGCCAAAAATTAAGTCATGTAGTTATTAATCAATTTAATTTCAATGATTTCTTTCCCATAATAATTCCACATTCAAATTTGCAACTATAACAACATAATTTAGTAATTTAAATACGCTATAAGTGCTAGTTAATAAATTAAATACATTTCTACTAAATTTACAGGATAACTGAGTGCAATCAGTCGATGATTCAAGTCTTTCTTGTGTTATCTTTGTGTTCATTATTTTTTTTTTGCCAGGCAGATTCCATTGCTGCTAAATGAAAAGTTGTTGCACAGCACTTTTGTGCCTCGGGCGCTGTCAAAGTTTTTCTTCTTATTATTTTATTTTTTTGCAAAAACAAACGAAATAACTTGGCCTACAGCAAATGAGTAGCCGAGCGTTAACGATCAAAACAAACCATAAAAAGTAGTTGCAGATGAAATATAAAAAAAAATAAATACAAAGTCAGTAACTGATACAGAAAATGGAAAACTAAAGGCGAAATCAGAAACAAAAACCAAAACAGACAGAGAAATTGTATTCTATTTTATTTCGATTGTGGCAATTGGCTTGGTGCATGCAACGAGGCGAGGCTAACACTTAAAGTGGCAATAATCAGCAGCCGAAAATGCAAACGAAATGCAAAACGTGCCCGGCTTAAGATGCAGGTGCTGCCTGTTGCCTGTTGCATGACTGTCTGCCTGCCCCCTGTCCCCCCCGGTGCCACAATGCCGTTGCACTAGACCTGCAACAAGAGAAGGCTCTTTGTGCAACAGGAA
Organism: Drosophila histrio; assembly: GCA_958299025.2. Classification (NCBI taxonomy): domain Eukaryota; kingdom Metazoa; phylum Arthropoda; class Insecta; order Diptera; family Drosophilidae; genus Drosophila; species Drosophila histrio. Next base: position 19,987,689 of record OY729167.1, on the reverse strand, counting down.
GAGGCAGGCAACGTGAGTATGTGAGTGTGAAAGTGTGCAAATGGGCTAAACGAAGATGCGGATGCAGATAGATAGAAATGGGGCAAGGATGAAGCAGAGAGCGAAGGGCAGAAAATGGGCAAAATATGCAATGCAGCTGCTGATGGCAAACAAAAAGCTGAAAGACAAAGACGAAGGGAGAAAGACGAAAGGCAAATAGCGAACAGTGAACAGTGAACAGCGAAATGGAAGAAAGCGAAAGTGAAAGTAACGCTTCATTGTTATCCTGGACGACTGTTCATCCTGTTACTTGTCCTCTTCTTCTTCTTCTTCTTCTTCCTTCTGGCCCAAACACACAATTGTTAAAAGATAAACTTCGTTGCAGCTGAGGGGATGTTGCATACAAAATGCTGCAAAGCAAATCTCACAACAATTTGGGTCAAACAAGCAAATTGCATTCTGTTTAGTGGCTCCACTTGCAGTTGTTGTTATTGTTGTTGTTGTTGTTGTTGTTGTTGTTGTTGTTGTTGTTGTTGCTGTTGTTGTTGCTGTTGTTAGTGCAATTGCATTGCCTCCGTTGAGGTTAAGCGCCGTTGAGATTTCCATAGGGGTATGTTCTCTACAATTCTCTATAGTTTCTCCCCAGTTCTCCCTAGTTATTCTCAATTCTCCTGCGCTGTGGGTTTTGCAAACATTTGCTAAACTTTTTGTTGATTTAGTTTCTCTTTTAGTTACTCTAGCTTAGATTGCCTTTTACATGCCTCCACCCCCGGCCAATTTTTGTCAGTGAAAGCGGAAAAACAACATTAAACTTGAACCAGAAGTTCGCCTATTTTGCCACTGTTTTCTTCTTCTTTGTCGCATATTAAATTGCCGCTTAGATTTATTCGTAAGTTGAACTCATTAAATTGCAAAATGCATTTGAGATATAAAAACGTGACCACAAAATCCCGCAGGATGCGATGATGCCCCCGCTCTCCCTCCAACTCTTCCATCGCCGACGACGTTCGACAGCTGCCAACTTATGCAAATTTCCATGCAATTGAGACGCACTCGCGGCTGTCTCTATAGCCCTGAGTGTGTGTGTGTGTGTGTGTGTGTGTTTGTGTGTGTTTGTGTGTGTTTGTGTGTGGGTGTGTGCATGCTACAGAGTGTATTAGTATGCGTATGTAAAATCCTGGTAATGTAACACAGTTCGCCGGGCAAAGAGAGCCCTAAACGCTGTCGAGACGAGAGCAAAGGATAAAAGTCATAAGTAAATTGCTTTTCAAGCTCAAGTTGCGGATTTAAAGTACAATAACAAACACTCGCCTCAATGGCATCCTCAAAAGATATTTTATTTGTTTATAAGTACATACAACGTGAGCGCATTTAAGGGCAGGCTATTTGCAATATTTGAGGTTAAGTGGCCTGTAACTAAAGCACTGAAACTCCCCTATAACATTTACTTTATGAGTTTAGACGATACCCGAACTTTAAAAATCGCTTAAATAAAGTTCAGTGTTACCTGATAAAAGCAAATTCAGTTTAAGAAAGCATATTACATATTTAAAATATATGTAGGGTTTAATTAATTGAGTAAATACAGTATTTTAAAATAGAAACTTATTGATTTAGATTGAGCTGATGTTCTCGGTGTCTCGGTCTCCGATCTTCATAGGTCGCTCTGTTATGGTCTGAATTCAACAATTTCCACACATTTTAAGGCACAATTCATTTTATATGTATTATTCTAAACATATGATTTAGTTATCTATACATAATACTGCCAAAAACTAGCGTTAATTCCACAAAAATAAATATTTATTAGTATATGTTACATATTCTGTCAAAAATTCAAGTCGAAATTCTATAAAAATTTTACTGCATACTTCTTGACGCGCAATTAATTAAATATTCCTTCATCCTAACAGTATGCTTTACATTTGCTGCAGAATTAATTCGCTCTACAAAGACTGCAAGGAAACCTGCATTTAATTGGCATTTCCTTTATTAAAAGTTGATGTTTATTCAAAGTTAAACTCAACCTGCAAAAGAAATTACTCCGCTTTCTTCTGCTCTCTTTTCTCGCCACTGCACTTGCAGAAGTATTCAATTTAATGTGCTATTTTGAAGCTGTTTGAAGCTGTTTGCTATTTGTGTCACCACAGAACAGATTCTTGTCTCATTGCGTTGAAAGATTTATGCAGCATTCGATTGAGCTTTAATTAAATTGCCACTTGATGGTGGTGGTGGTGGTGGTGGTGGTGGCAAACAGTAAAGGCAATGCTGTGCAGCAAAAGTAACGGTTAGTTGTTGCAGTCACCTGCGTTTAGTTGGCTTGTGGGCAAATAACAACAACAACAACAACAACTGACATTAACTGTGGCAAAGCGCCGACAGGGCCAACAACAGGCAGAGGCAATGCCAATGGTGGCAGACAGCAGCTTGCCACTCGCTGTTGTTGCATGCGCTTTCATTAATTTTTCCCACAATTGGGTATAACAATTATGTCATGCAAGTTGCAACACTTTAAAGATAGATTTTTTAAGATTATAGCAAGATTTATAAGATATGAAGATAGATCTTGTAGGATTGAAGAAGAAATATATATAAGCAGATTAATAAACTGTAAGAACATTTATTATATTTGTGTAGGGGTATAGAAAATATCATAAGCATAGAGTTAAGAATATATCGATAGATGAATGGAGTTGGCAGCATCGATGAAGTATGGAGCATTTGCAACGAGTTGGCAGCATAAAGTGTGGATACTTGACTAATAAGGAGAGAAGCTAAGACGCATTAAAGGATTGTCAAACTTAATAATCGCATATCAACTATTGAAGTTAACTATTAAACATTTTATAAGCAAATCGAAGAGTGTTGTTTGCTGTGTTCAGAAGCAGTTCTTGGCAGCCGGGATTCCCCACATTTACCATACATACATTTAAACTGAGCAAAGTCTTCATTAAATGTTGATTGTTGTCTGCTTTTTCACACATTCCAACGATTAAATTACCTGTGAAGAGTATACAGCAGTCGGTGCAGCTCTATCTTTTCTCTTTGATGACTGTCCTTTGGTGTTCGTGTAGTTAAGCACAATTTTAATTGATAAATTGCCACTTGGGCCATTACTTGTCGCTCTGCTGGCATCCTGCCTCTCGTGGCACAGTTGCCTCTCAGTTGCCTTCGTCCTGTCGCCAAGGACGCTTTGAATAATTTGCAAAGTTGCCAGCGAGTTGTCGACGAGTTTCCCTCGACTGTCTCGCTGTCTCGCTGCCTCGCTGCTTTCCCCGCGCTATTTCTTCAGCTGTTGGAGGTGGTCTAAGTAACGTTTACATCATCAAATAAAATAAAATGCTTGGACTCATTTAAAAAGCAATTAAATATTAAAAACACTTGTACAATTGTTGAGGGGTGTACGGTCAGTAGGGGAGGGAGATGTGGGAGGCGTGTTATGCCACTGACTTTTGGAATTTTGATTGTTTCTTTGCGTTTCATTTACAAGCAACGTTCGACTCATGCAGAGAGGGAGGGGGAGAGGGAGAGGGAGATGGAGATGGAGACGGGGAGGAGCTGCGGTTTTGTTTGAGTGATTATGCAATTAATTAGAATCTCTTTGGTTGTGGTAAATGTTAAGCGGATTGCCACCAGCGGGGACAGGGACAGACAGGGAGACAGCCTGACGAGGCGGGCAATGTAATTGAATTTTAATACTTACATTGAGCGACTTTGAGTCAACATAAAAAGCCAACTTCGTAGGCCAACAAAAACAACAGCAACAAAACAACAACGATTTGCAATCAAAACGCGTTATGCCGCCGACAGAGTTAACGGAATCATTTCCTATGCGGCAACCAGTTTATTAAAAACGTTCCGCACACGCGGCAAAAAAAATAGTAGAAAAGAGGAAAAGAAATGGCGATTGGGTAAAAACAAAGCGCAAGACGATCAAATCAGGCGGGCAGGCAGGCAGCCGGGGCAACAAACGGGCAAAAACAACAACAATGTCGGCCAATTTCATATACATCCGCAACAAACAGAGAAGAAAACAGAAAAAATACCGGAATAAAACGATTTAACACACGGATATCGAAATGCTCTATACGAAATGTTTTCATTGGCTGAAAAAAACCAACGACTAAGTATAAGAAGCTGATCAGGCGAGCGAGAGCAAGTAAGCTAGTGTGCGAGGCATGCAGGTTAGAGCGAGACGAACTAAAAGCATAATGGCGAAAGCTGCATGCTGAGAGCCCAATGACAAGAGCGCCATGCTGAGAGTGCAATGGAGAGCATGGCGATAAAAGCGCAAAGATCAAAACGAGAAGGAAGATGACAATGAGTGAATCGAAAGAAAAAAAACCCGATGCGAGGTGACCAGAGACAAAAAGACGTTTAACAATACATAAAGCCATGTAACGATGACAATTAAAGTGAGAAGACGAAAGTATAACGATGACAGCTGCAGATGACAATTAGTGGAAGAGAGCAGGCAGAAAAGCAATGACAGAATTACAGCAGTAATAAAGCGAATGCAACAACAATTGCCAAAGCAACAGCGGAAAGCGAAGATGGGCAACAAAGCAAACAGCATAAAAAGGATTTAAGAATTATAAACTAAAACAGAAAAATTTGTAATCTAATTATTTCAAATATTTGTTCCCCACTTAAATTCATAATTTAGCAATTGCGTCGTTTACTTAAAAACATTGTCAAAGCAAATACAAAATTTTTGCGGTCTTGTCAACTCTTAATACCCTTTCAAAAGAAGGCAAGACCCAGGCAAAGGGCAGCAAAAACAGCTCAAAATATAAACATACATATACAGTTGTAAGCGTGGAAATATTCCATTAATTTGATTAGACTTTCAGACAGAACGTTGCGAATCGAATGCAAAAGGAAACAAGGACGAGGAATATTGCGGCAACATCAAGTTGCATGTTGGACACACCTCAAAACTGTTGGCTCGTGGCTTTATGAACTGCCTTTATTAACTGTGCGGGGGGAATGGGAAGATAACTTTTCGAAGGCATTATGCCTCATAAGAATTTAACGCACAAATGCTCAAATTGTCAATAAGAAAGTTGGCAATGGTAAGGGCAATGGGCTAAGCTGAACTTATTTACTTTTTATACCTCTGCGGCACACACACACAAGCATACATTAAATGTCCAGGCCTTCTTCATTAGGCCAAGAGAGCTGCGAATCGCTGAGAATTGAGAACTGAGAGCTCAAAGCTGAAACTGTTGCCGGGCCAGGCATAGCAATCATTTTTTATGAAGGCACTTGGTTGAAGCAGCGCGAGCGAAGCGCATCAAAAACCCATTTGGCTGCCATTAACTTGATTGAGTCGAGCTTCTGCTGCTGCTGTTGCTGCCACACGGATGTTGCCACACACAGTCACAGAGTCCGTGGTAGCGTTTTTTGAAGGCATTTAAGTTGAAGGCGGCGCATAAATGAAAATTGATCATGTGCTTTGTCTTTTTGGCCCCAACTACAGAACGAGTTCCCCCCCCCCCCTCGCCACGCCCTGCCACGCACAATGTTAACAACTAATATTTCAGCTTTTAAGCTGCTTTTTCGGCCACAAGGTGAACGCCTTGGCAACCTCATGGCCATTAGTTGTCATTAGAGAACATTCCCTTAATTAAACTTTTGCTACAAATACGCCAATCAGTCATTAAAACTTATCTCATTCCTCATTTATCAAAAACAACAACAACAACACAACACAGAAATATTTATTCACCCTTTAACTAATTAAATGCGGCAAGCGGGAAAATGTTGTCATCGTCTTGAAACTGACCCAGTTTCCAACAGCAGGTGTCAATGGATTGAGCATAGCCAAGGCTACACGGATTAACCACTTTCCTTGGGGAATGGGAACTTTCATCTGAGGTTGCACAGTTTTTTAAATCAATAACTTAACTACAACTTGCCACAGGAATTCTTTTAGCCTTTTAGTCTTTCAGCTTGACTTTAAATTGCCGTTGACAAAGACTTTTATATTGTGCGTACAACTATTTCATAAGCTGCTTTCAGCATAGCCTCAAGCTCTGTAACCAAGGTGAGGTATAAAGTTTTATCGTAGTAGTAGAATTCCTTGGCATCTTAAATTATTTAATATTGTCGTAAGTCAACATTTAAGGCAGCAAAGTCATGAAATGTGCTTAGAATGGTTATATACTCTAGTCTAGTTTTTAAACTTTATTAAAATAGTTTTTTATTATAAATATTTGCAACTTTCTTAAGCTTGCTTCAACTATGATATTTTTTAATGCACACTGTAACGTTATTATATTTAATAAAGATTTGCGCATCAGAGTGAAACTTTTGCTTAGCTCGTAAGCAACAAAATTTAAATAAATCTTGTATAATAATAATAATGTGGAATTCGGGTTATTGAATAAGGTAAACTCTACAGTATTTAGTATTAATTGCTGTTTATATAAAATAAGTTGATAATAAGTAAGTAATTCACTTTGAGTCGTAATTTATACTTAATACGAGCGTCTTTTCGTTTGAGTCTCTCACTCGCAGCCTTTTCACCTCGGGCACTCGATCAGAACTGCTCTCTTCACCACGATGCTCAATCGTTCTCACCTCAGCGTGCTGTGGTGGGCAGACTTAGCGTCATTGCCAGACGCATTCCCACAACGTTCTTAGTAGTTTCAAATAACAAACAGTGAATTTGCTTTAGCATATTCATTTACTAGTAAAAGACAAAGTGAAACAGTAACTCCACAGAGTATCTGCTATTCGTATATTATAAACTCTTTAGTTGTAGCAGCAGCTTAACATTTATTTGAACAAGTTAGAGACTGTGGTGCGTAAGAGCGACATGGGACACTTAAGTGCAATGTGTCTGCTATTCGTATAGTTCCAATTAACGCTACATAAACTAGTTTATGTTAACAAGAAACATCTTAAACATCTCTAATAACAAATTATAAAGCCTTTTTACTCCTAAATACAGCTTATTTACCAGTTAAGTACTTTCATCTGTTCAATTTTTCAATGTTTTGGCATGTCAATCTGGAGTTAAAGCATATATTACTAAAAGTTATAAACAGAGCAAAGCAACAGTCATAATTTAGCCAAATTTACTGGGTGGCTGCCAGTCGAACATGCCCAAATAAAACGTTTTAACTTGCTTTGCAAGTCAATCAGTCACGTGTCAAAATAATCATTCGCATAGCCTTTAACTAGCTGAACCTTAAGACCACCTGCAGCTGGATCAAGGTAAGCGACTCAGTATATTTATATATATACATACACATATATATATATATACAGTTGTATGGGTAGAAAATAAATAAATGTGATTTGTCATTTTGCAAACATAAAGGAACAGCAACAAAATACGAAGAAGCTGCTTTTGAGAGCGCATTAAATTGCAGTCAAATGGCACGCTCTGTGCATGTCAAATGTGCACACATTCACACACACTCACACACACTTACACACACACACACACACACACAGACAGACCGAGGTATATACATATATAGACATTTTGGCCAATGAATATGCTAGCTTTTGGCATGTCCTTGTAGCAGGAACTGGATGGCAACTGGATGGAGTATTAAATTATTCGAGCGTGTGGCACAAGCAACAGACTCCGATTCCATGCGAAATACATTTTTGTATGCAACACTGCACAGACAAACCGAGTCTAAGTCAAGAGACACAGTCATTGCGACCGCTTTCCGCTCTCCCCTCTCTCTCCATTTCAACTGTCACGCTTTGAACTTGACTTAAGGACTGCAACAGGAGAATTTTGGTGGATATTCTGGGCCAGCAACATCAGCGCTCATTTGCAGCAAATCAACTTCAACAAGAGTCAATGTTTAAAGTCATGTAAAATTCATTTGACTGAGCATATGGCCAAAATGGCCCAAAGGCAGGCAACAGAAGTGGCTGAAGAAATCAAGAAATTCTCCGTTTCAGGCACATTCCCTGTGAACTTAAACTGACCTTTGCTGCTGCCTTTTAAATTTCATTTCAGCCCAGAGTGTGCAACATTTTTGTATTAATAAATAATATATATATTGTATGAAAAATGATTTACGGACAGACAGAGAAAGTGGGAAGACACAGTAATCAAATCAAATTATGGCCTCACAGATCTTTGTTGGCTTCAGTATGGCAAAGGAGCAGTTAAGGAACTTGTCGATCTTCATGACAGCACCGGCATTATTCATTTCTCCACAATAGTTGGGAGCAGAGAAAATTGTGACCAATTTGCGACCGGCAAAGAACTCGTAACCATCTTCGGCAACCTCATGGGCACGACACATCAAATCGAAGTCGTGCTGTTCCAGAAATTGACTAACAATATCCTCGGCATAGCTGACACTAACTCCCCTTTCGTTGGGTCCCCAGCCAAAACTGTCACGATTCAGATCGGCCCAGAGTAGATCACACATTAGTCCCGACTCTGGTACATCTGTCGGACGCATCAGATCACATATCTGCTGAAGTTTCTCCAAATGCGGAGATAATCCTCCGTGGCAACAGAAGATTCTGTCATTCACAGTTGCTGCCACTGGCAGAACATCAAAACAGTCGACAAAACTGCGCCATAATTTGGTATTATAACGTCGCTTAATCTCATCGAAGAAACCTGCAAAGGTCTATCTGTAATCTGTAATCTTCTCTAGCATTTACATCTACCAATATCTTACCATAAATCATATTGAGGCTCGCACACTCGTGATTGCCTCGCAACAAATGCAATTGCTTCGGATAACGCAACATGTAGGCAAAGAGCAGACAAATTGTCTCCAACGATTGCTTGCCACGATCCACATAGTCACCCAGAAATAGATATTTAGTGTCGGAAGGCTCCCCACAACCATCAAATATCCTTAACAAATCCTCAAACTGACCATGAACATCGCCGCAAATGTTCAAAGGGGCCTTCAACTTCAACAGCATCGGCTGTTTGATCAACGCCTCCCGTGCCTGCAGACAAAGTCTGTTGATCACACTCTGATCCAGTTGACAGTCGGTGCCTTGCTGCGTCTTCAGTTGGTCAATAATAGTATCTAGATCCTGCAAGGATAACGACATTGCAGTTAAATAAGTAAATAAAACTAATACTAATATTATTGTAATTTTATAATTTTGCTGTTCAAAACTTATTTCTAATTCTAGTTGAAGTTGAAGTTTATGTTGTGTTACTGGCCAACTTATAAACATTTAATATACACATACACAGACAATTGAATGTGTGTATGTGATGGGGAGAATTGAAGTGACAAAATAGAGGGAGGTTGTTTTTTTTTTTTTAAATGGCTTACACATAATTGACAATTCATTTATGTGGCAGACACAATCTTCTGCAAATGCCAACCGTGACCAAAACCTCACACATATCATATCAAAGCAGCACACACACACACACACACATGCCTTCCTCTTTCCCCTACCTCCCTGACAGTCATCCCCCGCTTTGGGGTCAAGTTAAAGAAGAAGCGTTAAAGTGCAAAAGATTTATGAAATTTATTTATGTGCCTGTAAAAATGCCAACGGCGAATGTAGGCAAGTTAGCGGAAAGTGTCGTAGGGTGTGTATTTGGGACTTGGCTAACATCGCATTCCCATCAACTGACGTCGGCGGCTGCCATCACAATTTTTCGTTGTTGCGGCGTAGTCGTAAGCGGATTTGCGACAAAACTCATTCGACTCTGACCACGCCCAATGTCCCACCAACCCACAAACCCACCACCCCATTAGCCCACATTCCTCACCCCCCCCACCCCAGTCGGACTACCAGCTGGACCCTCGGCTAGCTCGGTGCGGTCGGTTGAGCACAGAGTTGACGGAAGGCTGAGAATCGCCTTGAAGGCTCCTCTGCAGCTTGTTAGCAATGACAGCAGCGAGCGTTCTTGCTAAATCCTGTTAAAATTTAGTGCAAAATAAGATAGAATGTTGGCTCTTCTCGACTGTCCCCCCTTGTCCCTTTTCCCTTCTCCCCATAATCCTCGTAGTCCCTTCTCAGCCTTTTTAGTGAAAAAAGAAAATCGTCAGACAAAATAAAAGGAAGCAAAGTAAATTATTTCTTTAGCATTTTCCTTGCTTTGTGCAGTTTTCATTCAACATAATATAAAATAGAATAAAATTGTTGCAAAACTGACCCGACATATACATCTATATATATATAACTGTATAAATCTCTATATATATATTACTCTGGTCATAAATTGTCGCCAAAAGCTGCAAAAGAAAAAAAACAATAAAAATAAATGAACTTGAGTTTTGGGCCGTCGTTCAGAGAAAAAGGCGAGAGAAAGTGAAGCACAGACAGAGAAGAACTCTCTCTCGCTCTCTCTCTCGCTCATTATTATTACTTGACGTTCGAAAACTTTTCGCGCCTATTGTTTATCTGACTTGCTCCATTTTCAGCTATTAGTATTTATTGTCGAACTCAGCAAGAACGCAAACGCATCTTAAATGATAAAAATTACAATGGCATTTATCTCCATAAAGTGCGAAAACAAACTAAAGAAAATAAAGAGTAGTAAAGTTCGGTGTGCTGCAAATTAAATACCCTACAATGTCTTATCTAAATAACAATTAATAATATAAATTATAATACTATTTAATGATATTTAGTTACTCATTTATTTATTTAAACTTTGAACACTTACATATGACATTAACTCTATTTGTATTCACAAATATAGCTGCTGATTTTCCTTCTATTCAGCGCAATAGAAAAAATGATGAATCTTTGTAATTTCACTATTATTAATTAAATGAAAAAAACCAATATTTATATTATAAAATATATTATAAGCATTTAATTAATTCTGCAAAAAAAATAAACAATATTTATTGAACATTTTAACGATCTGATTTGACCGAGATTACTGTCAATTATTTTGAACAGCTTAACTTGTATAAAGAAAAGGAGAAAAATGACATTTTTCCGGGTTTTAAGTAGATTTCTTAGACGTAACTTGAACAAATCACAAATAAGTAATCCGAAAGTAGCAAAAATCCCATTTAACCCGTTTTCAAAGCATGTCCTTTGACTACATTGGCTAAGGGAAAAAAATACCTTCTATGTATGTTTGCAAAAAGAAGTAAACATAAAAACAGATGGAATCAAAATAAAATACTCATAAATACTCAGTGAAAACGGTAGAATGTTCACAATAAGCGACTTCAAAGCAAGTCAAGGATATAAAGGAAGGCTTCGGGGTGGCAACGAAGGTCGAGCAGAGACAGAACGGAAACGGAACTGTTGCTGTCAGAGTCCTAAGTCCCCACACGTGTGCAGCTTCTTGTAGTAGTTTTTTTTTTGTTTTTTTTTTGTTTAACCAACAACTTTTTATTTGCTACTTCTTTTTGCACTTCATATCACATTTCAATGTTCAGTTTTGCAGCTTTCGCTTATTTACAGTTTCATAATATGAACTTTAATTTGCCCCCAAAGCGGTAAGGCAATAGAGTCTTGGCAGAAGCCTTGGCATCCTTATAAGCTGCACAACTGGAAGGAAACTTGACAACTTAATGTCGGAGCTAGAAAACAATTTGTTTGGCCCTCAAACTGCTTCGGCTGCCAGCTGAGGCCACAAATAAATATTGAGAAAAGCGTAAAGGATTTTATGGTCAGACCGTGAGCTTCTAATCTGACATTGGTTTTACAATTCCCCCCCCCCCCCCGCAACCAAACGACTGTCTATCCCAAAACCGAAGTCATTTATTTTATCCACGTCCTCAGATAGTTTTGCATTTTGCGAATGGCACAACAAAGAGAATCATTCATGGTTTTCAGAGCATGAATCACATGCAAATCGGACAAAATGCCGACGGTCAGTGTAAATAGATGCATAAATCAGTATGAAAACATTATTTTGATTTCCGTTTCACAGGATGCCACAAAAGAAAGCAAAGAGTCTACATCTTCATAACTCTCCCTCTTTCTCTCGGTGTGATTCTGAATTGTCGACGGAAGCAACTAATTGGAGCGTAAACTAAATTCAGTAAAGAGCAATGAGTTTTTGTTATTGCCATACACTTTAAACGTGGCCATAATAGTTATATTAAGTCTTTTGTCAGCCCATCAACAACAGTTTACAAACAAAATGACGGGTAGAGTTTTAAGACGTCAGGAAATTTGTAGTCCCCTACAAGAGTTTTCTACATTTGAGTTATGTTATAATTTGATATTTATTCTTAGTTAATGTCAGCTTACTATCAAAATTTCACTAAATAGGGTATTATATACAGTCATTAGTTAAGAAATGCATACAAAAATGAATCATTATTACCTATACTCATCTTCTACTTCCTGATATGTTTGCTATCTGGTTTGAACTTGATAAAAAAGCTTATTTACATTGTCAAAGAGTATTTGAAGTGCGCAGCATTCGAGACAATTGCAAATTGCAGTTTTGTTTTCTTTTATCGTTCATCGGACGGAAGCAAAATGTTGACACAACGTCATGTGGCAAGTGAATTATGAGTGCGTATTCATTTTCTTTAAATTTTTTTCTTTTTTGAGTGAATCTTAGGCCATTGGCAGTATAACAATGAGCACTTCCGCTTGTCCGACTTGTGCGCTGTTCTTCTGTCTCCCTCTCCCTCTCCTTCTTTCACACCCTCTGACACTGGGGTGTGTGCAAGCTGTTGTTGCTGCCGCTGGCAGTTTTGCAATCAACTCAAGCGCGCACAAAAGTATGCTATAGTTTGTGAGAGAACGAGAGAGAAAAAACTCATTGAATAAAGAATCGCCTTGTGCATTTGGTGCATAAATGTCACGGCACAACTCATGACATATGAAATGAGTTCTTTTTTTTTTGTTGCTGCTGCTGTTGTTGTTGCTGTTGTTTTTGTGCGGTGCCAGCTGGCTGGTTGCATTGTACATTGCATCTCCAGTTGCTGTTTAATATTTCCGCTTGCACACTTGCTTATTTATTATGTTTCCGCCGCCACCATGCGGTGCACAGAGTCTCTGTCTCAGGCTTAGTCTCCGTCTCCGTCTCCGTCTCAGTATCTGACTCTGTCTCTGTTCCAGAGTCTGTCTCTGCTGCTGTTGCAACAACAGTTGCACTGGCTCGAGTTGCTCTTGACGCTATTATCCAGCCAACTAAGACGGCGGCCACATGTGCCGTCCTTGCTGTTTGCCCTAATGCCTTTTTTTTCACTCGACTTCTTGCTCGACGTCTGTCTGTTCTACTGTCTCCTGTCCCTGTCCCTGTCCCTGTTCCTGCTCCCTTTAACTGCTGCTGTCCTGCTTTGGCCTCCAAGTTAAGTGCCTACATAGGATAATCTGCACATCTCAAGTCAGCGCGTAATTGTAGTCCCCCCAATGCAGTCAAGCTGTGCAGTTGACTGCATTCATTCTCTGTTCCTCTATCTACCCGCTGACTCTCTCTCTATCTCTATCTCTATCTCTCGTTCTGCCCCTTATCATCTGCAACGTTTTGTGGCGTTGACAATCCTCATGAGCTTTGCATTTTGTAGAGCTTCCCGGAGCATTTGGAGTAGTCGCTTTAAGTAATTACCATGTCGCGTTTCGTTTTCTGTCTGCCACGGGCAACATGCCGCTCGTCCATGCCACACAAACACACAGCAGGCAGCCCCAGCACAGTTGCATCGTAAATTTAGCTACTTATGAGGGATGGCCAAAAGGGGAGATGGGGACGATGGAGGGCAGCCAATCATCAGAGCCTGCAACGTTTGGTCACACGCAGCGTCAGTTTACTTAATAAAACGACGAAATTGTTGTTGTTCGTCATTGTTGTTGCTTGTTGTTGTGTTGCATTGTGTTGTCTGTGTGTGATATGACGCATGTTGCAAGCTGCATGTTGCCAGTCAATAAGTCGATGCCTGCAGCGAACGAATTAAAACTGTGTACACATTTATATTTGGCCAATCAGCTATCAGATATGAAGACTCAGTTTGCAACCACATTAATTAGACACGTGACTGATGTGGCAAGTGGCAAGTGGCAAGCAGCGACATCTGTTCGTGCCACATTACGAGCACACTTGCAGCTGCTGACAATGTCATTGACATTACAGCTGGCGTTCATTAAACTTTCAGCACAGATTTGTATTCTTAACTAATTTTGCAGCTGCTCTTAGGTTGCACAGTGAACAAACAAGGCAAGAGGGGTTGGGGGCACTGTCACCAATAATGGTGGCACATTTGATGCCTTTTCAATTTGCTACACGAAAATAAAATGTTTGTCTTCAGCAACAAGGATGCCAAGGATGCGAACATAAACTCTTGATGTGCGTAGTGCGTAGCAATAAAACGAGCTCGATGAGGCGATGAACCAAAAGCTCTCGAGCTACGTTTGATGTCAATGTCTTAGGATTTCTTCACTCTTCTTATGTAGTATATCCTGTAAACTGGGTATTATATATAACTGGGCAGCTGCGACTTTACTTATAAACTACTGCTATATATAGAGACATCGTATGTGGTATTTGTGTTTTTAAACTCGCAAAGAAACTAAGTAAATTTGCAGGCAGATATAATTTCTGATCAGCATTAACAAACGAGTCGATATAGTCGTAATTTAACATTATATTTGTTGCTGAAAGTTGTCTTTCATTAGTATCCAACTTATCCAACTAAATCTAATCAATACCAGTTAAATTTAACTGGTTAACGACTGGTTTTTGTTTTTAAACAAAGCAAGCGCCTTAAGATATGAGTTAATTTGCATGCTCTTGAAGTTAAATATCTTTAGATAAAGTTAATATATATCTAAGTTGAGCAACGGGTATCTGATAGTCGGGAACTCGACTTACTGGTTTATTAATCTATATTTCAATTTTCCTTTTCAATTAAGCAAAGTTCTTATGATTTGACTTCCTTTTTAGCTAGTGTAGTTTCATTACTATTGGATAATAAATATAAACGTTATTAACGAATGAATTAGATACATGAAGTAACAAAAGAAATTAAACTGACGCCTTTTTGTATTCGTTTGATATTTGTTTATAATATGAAGATATATTAATATCATTATTATGCAGGCTAATGCCATTTGTGAGCGATATCTTACTTAATTACAGCGTATCTCTTAGTCGAGCTACCAACACGTTTAGCATTCTTACTTGTTTCTTTCTTTTGATTTCTTTTTGCGGTCGGTGAAGTTCACACTACGTACAGGTAAGGTGCTTACGACAACGCAGCTGTTTGCCACATCAACGCTGCATATGTGTCTCTGTGTGTGTGTGTGTGTGTTTGTGCCACAATGTATGAGTGTATAAGTGTGTATGTTGGCCTGAGTGTGTTTTTAGAATTTGTTGTTAGCATTTGCCATCAAAAAAGCAGCAAACTTTCATGTTATTGAAAATCGAGCTGAAAGAGGAGAACAAAATCCTTAATACTTACTTGCTGAATAATATCAGATGACATTTCTCTCGCAGTCTGTCTGTGTGTATGTGTGTGTGTGTGTGTGTGTGTGTATGTATGCTCTTGCTAAGCTTTTTTAAATGGATACCTTTTGTCGCATTGTGCGTTGATTAAATTGTTTCTCTGTGTAAAATTTGTCTGCTTATTTGTTATATGTTTGTAGAGGCAGATGAAGAATGGGGAAAAACGTAAGATTATATATACTTGAATGATCAGCTCGACTGCTGATTATACTGTGTATGGATGTGTATTAGCCAGCTTTTTGATGGATAAGCCTGTGTTGTCTACCTTATCTAAATGATTGCTAAATTTGTTGTAGCTTATGAAATATTCACAGAGGGAAAACGAATTCAATTTGCGAGGGGAGTGCATAATATAGCAAAAACTTAACTTAAATAAAAATACAATTTCTTTTAAAGATATAATGATAAATTTAAAAATAAAATGAAAGATTCATAGCTACATTTGTATATCATATACTAAACCAAAACGATTTAACAGAGTTATATGATTTTTCTTACTTTATTTTAGTTTACATTACAATAAATATTGAATGTCTTTGAATTAAACGTTTTTTCTCAGATTGCTTGATGAAACAAATTAGTATTTTTAATACTTTACCATCGTCTAATACTCTATGGATGTCTCAGAATAATTATTAAAGGGTATAGCAAGTTTTCTATAAAAATAGTTTAATAACATTAAGAATATATAAATATTTACTTATGAATTTATAAAGCTAAGACTCTTCGGCTCTTTCTAAGTAAATAAAGTGCCCCATTTATTATTATTATTTAAGAATTATTATAAAATGTATTTCCCCTGCTAGTAATTAATAATAATTATTGCATATTTCATTATAAAATACAATAATAAAATCAAATTCTTCCCAATTTATTAAACAACAGTTTCTTATAAAAAGAGTTTTAAAGTTTTACAGCTTAAAGAAAATTGAATGTAAAATGTTTCGTCACATTTTTTTTTGTTTCTAAATTGTATTACCTGTAATGTGGGCCACTTGAAAACGCAATTGATACGCATCATCTTTCCTTAAACTCGTAGTTATGTGTTAAGGTTCTGCAAACAGGGCGCAAGGATGTTTCGACACTTGTTAGCTTGACACCTGGACTTACCTTTTTGCCATTGAGACTACGACTCACGAGTGTGCGACGAGTGCGACGAGTGCGACGAGTAATTTATGTATGCAAGCATATTGTGTTTCAAGGACATGCTCATTACACGCAACGCGAACTTGTTGTTCATGGCCATAATCAGGGAGTCAAAGCCAAAGCCAGGGTGACTGGCGACCACAACAACAGCAACAGCAACAACAACAATGAGAGCAACAACTCGCATTAGCATTTTTTGCAGCTTCAACTTGGTTTTTGCTTTATGGCCAACTTATGTTCCCTTCTGTGTGTGTGTGTGTGTGTGTGTTGTTCGCTAAAAGCCATTGTTGTTGTTGTTGTTGCTGTTGTTGGCTTAGTTTGTCGTGAGTCCTGTGGCATCCTATGCACAGCTATTCGTGTTGGTCGCAGAAGTGCTTTTAGTAGTTTGCCATTGTCTGCCACAAGATCGCCAGAATGCCCCTTTTGGCCGACGCCGCTTGAATTGTAGTTGGGGTTACACTGGGTTGTCATGTCTTTGGTTAGGCATTAAGTTAATGCGCCCCCGTCCCGTCCACTGGCTGACAAATCCTTGACACTTGCGCCGTGGCCAGGCACAAGGAGGATGGCCAACCTACCTGGGTTTCATTAAGTCATTAGGCATTGTTATGGCTGCTCTTCAGGTTGTTGGTTGCTGGCTGCTTTGACCTGGTCAGTCGGCTGCATTTGGTCGGGCTAAGAGTCTCTCTGCGTATATGTGTGTGGTGTGTGTGTGTGTGTTAACAGGTGAGAAATTGCTTAATTGTAATTTTAACGCATAACAAACTCTGAAGTTCTCTCTCTCTCTGTTTCCCTCCTCTCAGTTTGCGGTGAGCTACTAGGTAAATGTAGACACCAAAGATTTTGGGCATTCAGTTCATGGCCAAAACACACACACAGGTAGACACCCACCCAGCTTTGTTAGCTGATGATGACTAATGGCTGCTGACCTCTAGTTTGCTCCTCGAGGCAGTTCAATTCAATTAACCAACATTTTCCCAGCCTAACGCCCCCAAGTTCTCCACTTCCAACATCTTCTATAGACTTCCATATTAAATTTCGTGTACATCACTTTAGTAGTAGTTGTTGTTGTTGTTGTTGTTGTTATTTAGCCAAGTCGAGTACACAGGTTGCCACAGCACACAAGGAGAAGATGAAGAAGAAGACGAAGAAGTTGTTTTTGCACTAATTAGCAAATGTCTGGAGCATTTTGTTTGGCTTTAACTTAACTCTGTGCTTAGATAATTCATAACTTCCACCTTTTGGGCACGCTAATGAGCAGAACGTGAGTATTTTCTAACTTTTCTCTGGCAAGTTTCCACTATTCTCTGTTTAATTAAAGCACATGTCATTCACTCTTCACATTTGAAACGGTTAATGCACTCTCAATTGCAACTTGTTGTTGTTGTTGTCGTTGTTGTTTGTTGACACACTTGTACATTAAGTGCTGTCAACTTGTTTGAAGCATCGCAAAATTGCATATAAAAATATTTACAAACTCAAAAAAAACAACAACAACTGGGAAATGTTTATTTTTGCGTTTTTTTCCACATTTTTTTTTAATCATTTTTAATACGCTGACATCAACAATTAATTGTGAACAGTTGTGGCCATTGTTTGATATGCAAATTAATTGTTTAACCATAATTGGTTAGCAGATGTGCCCTCCGCACCTCCCCCCCCTTGAATTCTTATGCCAGGTTCAAAACCACTTGGGAATTCCATGAGCTCGACTCAAATGTAATATTCATGTAGCGCGCTTTTGGGAGTTTACCTCTATACATGTTGTTGTTGAGGTACTTACATTTCTATGGAGTGACCTTTACACACAGCTCTCATAACAACTCGCTGCTAACACCACCGCACCATGGGGAAATAAGCTGAAATACTTGCCATGTTCCTTTGGCATAATAACTGGTATTAAACTTAATCAACAATTGTGTTTTAAATACAGTTAACGCTTAAGTTTAGTCGTATATATTCGAATTCCCATTAATCGTTTATTTATAATTAGCAATTGGGGTATAAGTCTTAGTTTAACTTATTATCGGATATTCGTATACAAATTTTCTCTAACATTTCATTATTTATGTAAGGAAGAAGAGGAGCAAAGCGTGCGGCATGTTTGTCCGTGTATGCATGCGTTTATCTGTGGTTTTATACGTATCTACGAAAGTCCAAATATGTACGTGTTAGGGTATCTTAGAGTCAGGGCCAGGGTATATCGTAGTCAAGCACTCTTGAGTTAAGTTTACTATCATGTTATTTTTATGAACTTAAGAACTTAATCAATTTATAAGTATTTACTTAATGTAATAATTATTTAATAACTAGTTTATTATTCACTTAAATAGTGGAAACAGATAAAAACATGTCGCTTTTTCTAATTAATACAACTCTAGATATATTTATAGTTCTAATAAATGTTTCTTATAATAAATCTCTTGAGTTTTATTCTTATTACTTTTGTTTAATGCAATTTAAATGTTATCGCTTAACTAAACTAATTGATAAAATATTTAAAATGCAGAAATTTTGCCTCAAGAATTTCAGCAGTTAAATTTGACACACCCAACCTGGCTATATACATATAAACGTTCAACTTATCGCAACGCTGCTATGGCCAACGTTGCGTATGCGTCACCTGGCCGATAGACAGAGGAACAAACAAACGGACAGGGAGACAAACAACAAGACAAACATATGGCCGTCGACGATGCCATTGGCAACAGCGGCAGCGTCGCCGCCAAAATGACAAAAATTACAATTGCGTTTTGCGTTTTGTCTTATGTCACGCAGAGGAACTCGTACGATTTTATTATCATTTTGTTACGTGTGTTTTTACGGCCAAGTAACGACAACAACAACAAAGACAACAACAGCAGCAAGGCAATCTTAATACCCGACTGTCTGTCTGTCTGTCTGTCTGTCTGTCTCTCTCTTTTGACTACCTCTCACTCTGATTGTTTGTATATTTGCTTGTTTGTGTTTGTGTTTGGTGTATTGGCAAGGCGTATACGCTGCGTATACGTGATGCGTGATTATCTTGTTTTCAAGCATTGTGTGTGTGTGTGTGTTCAGATTGTTGTTGTGCACTACAACTGAAATTGAAATACCTTTAATACCTTTGACAACATTTTGCACAAATTACGTTTGTTTGTTTGTTTGTTTTTTTTCTCTTCTCTTTATTGAAATGCCAATCATTAATGCTGACAATTTTGTTGTTGTTTGCTTTAGTTGTTGTTGCTGTTGTTGTTGTTGTGGTCTGTTATTTCAGTTAAAAGTAATTCTACGTATTCCATAACGTAACGCTGACCATTAACGCTTTTCCATTTGTGGCTTTAAGCACCATTTAAAGCGCACTTCTCTTTCTCTTCTATACTTACAATCCACCCATTAACATTCGGGTTTTTCCTGCTTTTATTTTCCGCTCGGCACGTGGCTGCGTGTGCTGATTATTTAAAAATTTATGAAGCCAACCAAGCGCAGCTGAAAACTTTTGCACAAAACTAAACAAAACTGCAGCACACAACGGCAACAACAATAGACAACAACGGGGAGCAAGTAACAAACACGGGAGCAACATCAACGACAACGACAACGACAACGACAACGACAACAACAATAAAAGCAACGACGTGAGCGTTGAGCGTGTTTCGTATTTTGTTCGCCTTTCGACGAGTTTTAACCACAGAGACGCGCTAGCCAGGCCATGACACGCCCAACCGCCCATATCCAACTCACCGCCCCCCTTCCCCCACCTGATAATGTGCAGTGTAGAAAACTTTCAACATAGTTTGCTACTTAACTCGAGCGTAATAATAAAAGTGCTAAATCTTTTGCTATATTCACTTTGTATGCGCGGACTTGTGGGCGTGGCAGTTGCTGGCCAGTGGGCAGTAGACAAGTGAGGGGGGGGGGGGGTGCAAATATTAACAGAGCCACAAAAGAATAGCATTAAATGAAAGCCCCTAAAGCGGCGGGTTGAAAGGTGAAAGAAAGCAAAGCGAAAGCAATTAAAACAAAATGCAGGCAACAACAACAGCAACAACAACAACAACAATAACAATGATAACTGAAGAAGAAAAAAAACAACAAGAAAAGCATATCAAATGAAAATAAATAACAAAAATGAGCATTGCCTGAAAAGTTTTGTACACTTTATGGTATTCCATCAAAATGTGAGCTTCAAATTAAATTAAGCATAAGATAAAGAATAATAAGCAGTCAGCTGTAAAATTTTGGAAGAGATCTTAATAATTTAGTTTTCATTTTACTGGGAAAATGTTTTGATATCCGTAAGAGAGAAAATGTAATTTTAATTGAATGAATTTGCTTATAACTGCAAAGAGATTATCTACATGAAATGGGGAATGAATGATATTCAAGTGAGATTCTTTGCCAACAACATATAATCTTAGAATTAACTAACTTAAATTTAAGCTAAAGAAAATTTGCTTGAAAATGGATTTAAAATCTAACAGCCATCAAAGTGCATTTCTATTTATAAAAATTCCCTTTTTAAGGGCATCCTTCGTTTGATCAAACTCATGATGTTCTGCTGCCAACGCATTAGCATAAAATATATTTCAATATTTTCCATAAATATTCCGCTATTCATTCATTCATTCGCCGCCTAGCAATCGTCTGCTTAGTAATCGTAAAGTCCATTGAAATATTCATATCAAATAATATAAGTGCTGTTTAAATTGCGGCAAAGCATTTGCTAAATTAAATCTCATGCAAATGCAATCAAAAACAAATTAATTTAGCTAAATCAGTATGATTATAGACAGATTGGCGTTCAAGTATTAGAATTGTATTTGCTACCTAACCATCAACATTTCCATCATTGCAAAATTATTGTCAGTGAAAATTAAACAATTGCTGTGGCAGTCGACAGAGAGAAGGAGAGAGAGAGAGAGAGAGAGAGGGAGGGAGTGAGAATTTTGTTAGTTGCAATAAATTTTGTGTTTTTGCAATTTGCAATGCAAACAGTGATATCAAAATATTGCAATAAATATTGAATGTAAAGCGGTGAATGAATATATGTATATATATTTTTAGATATTTGCCAAGCTATTGCGCTATCGCATATCATAGAAATGTGTTTAATATTTAAGCCTTGGCTAAGACACAACATTTAATACGCCAATTGCTACTCAATATTTCTAAGAACTTCTGTAAAATATTTAAAAATATTCTAAAGGCTTTTTGCAGGTGTGTGTTTGTCTGTAAAAATTGTGTTTCATTTTAATAAATTCATTTTCATGATGAATTTAGTGCGCTGGCCGAGATGGAAAATTTTTTTAGCGGGCACGTATTTTTTTATTGCTTTCATTTTTCAATAAATTTGATTACGCGGCGCTTTGTGATTATTGGCGCGTGAAAAAATAAATTTAATTTTTTTATTTGCCCGCTTTTCTACAGCCGAAAAAAAACCTACCTAAGCTGGCTCTGTCATAAAATGTATTGGCTGCATGTCCAGGACCCAGAACCAGGATCAGAACATGGCACAGGACCAGAGACCAGAGACCGGAGACCAACAACAAGGAGACTCCAGCCAGAGTCAAACTCCGTGTGCTCATTCTGTGCTCGTAAAGTTCGCGCCAAAATAAATAATAAACTTGCCTTTGGTTTTCGCCCAAAAATTTGTAACAAAATTTTACTCAATTTCTTTCATTTTCTGTTGTTGTTGCTGTTGTTGTCCCCATTTTTTGTTGCGTCCATTGGCCATTCCCGATAAGCTGCTCTCTCGGTTCTGAATTGCCATTCAGATTATTTATGATTCTTGTTTTGCTTCTACCTTATGCATATATAGCCTATAGATTTATTTTTATTATACCCTATATTCGAGTATACATAAAATGACTGAAAAAATATCAGAGAACAGGAATAGAAATGTGAGATGTTGGGAAATTGTATAGAACATTGGCAGAAAGGGGTATCCGAAAGAAATCTATCCAATGGAAACTCAGATAAACATTTGTACAGTTGTAATAATATTAAATAAAACTGTTTACTTACAGGGTATCAGCCTAAACAAGCTTTTGCGACTAAAACAAGTACTCCACCTCTGTTTTTATTGAATTTTATGAGCTTTGCCTCATGATCGCTGATTGGATGAGGACGTGGACGTGGCACGGTAAATGCAATTTTATGGCGCTTAATTCTTAAATCCATTCTTATCAAGTTTTTAGCACGGTCGGCTTATTATTTTATCGCTGTAAAATTAAAATGGCAAACGTTGTGTGACTTTTTTTTCCTCATTTCGAAGTTGTAACAGAAATGACGCTGGACGCAGTTTTTATTATAAATATATTTGCAATGAAAAGAAACGAAGGCTGGACATGAGATGAATGAATGTTTTAATATATATACTTATATATATATGTATATATATTGTATCACATGAGCAAACGCCCAATGAACCACCTCCCCCCACAATATGTATTACCTGTGTTATAATAAAGCCAATTTTTATTGTGCGGCTTTTGGCGTTAATCCAGTTTAAATGAAAATGAAAAACTGCTCATTGCCTTAATTAAATTGCGGATTATTTATGCAAAATAAAATATGCATTAATTTAAATATTGTAATGCCACCTGCATTAATATGGCTTAGTTATGTAAATTGATGGCTATTTGAGCAAACAAGAAAATTAAATAAACCATATAATATGAGTTGACATGCAGCCATTGTTATTTGTTAATAAGTATTAACAATTAAAATATATATACTAGATGTTCCGTTTTGCTCATTGATACTTTTGATAAATGAGAATGTAAGTTTATGACTTTAGAGATACTAACAAGGATTATTACATTAGTTTGCCTAATATTTAAATATGAAATTCTATTTCCTTTCTCCCAGAATTTCAATTGGTTAATTACTCTCCTTCCACATTATAGTCATAACTCCACTTCCTTTTATTCAACAAAAACAAGCCGATCAGTCGAGCGCACGCGACATTAGGAAACCCTGTGCAGGTCTTCATAGAAAAGTATTTTCATTATTCAGTATTTTAATATATCGCTTGAAGTCGATCTTGCTTGCATCGAGTGTAGGTAATTTGCGATAGTCTGGCAACACTGGCCTGCGGCTGTTGATTGTTTATGTTAAGCGCCACAGCGGCCGAAAGGCAAATCAAACATATACGCGTCTTTTCGTTCTTTATATCGTCGCTGCGGCGCAGCGACTGTGCTGCTACTGCGCTGCTACTGCGCTGCGACTGGGATGCTACTGCGCTGCGACTGCGCTGCGAAGCATCTGCTGCGCTGCATAAATTTGTTTCTTGAATAACTTCTGAACTCAATATCCGATCGTACTGAAATTTGTAGCACACATTAAGAGTAGAATACTTACTATGTGTGCCAAATCTCAAGTCTCTAGCTATAAAACTGCTCTTGTTCTTCTTCGGGATATGGGCGAAGGGGGCGTGGCATCGCGATGAAATTTTCTGAACACATTAAACCCAAGCATTTTATCATGTGTGCCAAATCTTAAGTCTCTAGCTTAAAGATTGCCTATTTTATGGTGATTTATCAAATTAAAAAACAAACGCGACTTGATATCGAAAATTGAAAATAAACTTGATCTGCGTATGGTATTCAGAAACCTATATTCCAAATTTAAAGTCTCTAGCTCGTATAGTTGCTGGGATTCACGCGATCATACAGACGGACGGACGGACGGACGGACAGACGGACGGACAGACAGACGGACAGGTGTCAATCGACTCGGCATTGATACTGATTCAAAATATGTATACTTTATATGGTCAAGCTGCCTCCTTCTGTCTGTTACATACATTCGCACATACTCATTATACCCTTTTTTACCTATTTTTAATGGGCACAGGGTATAAAAAATACTAAATAATATTTTATGCTTAACTATATTTTTATACAATTTCTATAAACAATTTTAATGTATTTGTATTGCCATTTCGACGCTCTCCAAATGCGCTAAAAGTTAAATAGCCAAATAAATGCAAACTGGCTGTGAATAGTGAGTGTATTCAGATTTATTCACAGCTACTAGTACTAGACTGATGTGAATAGGAGCTGAAGCAAACCGTGTCACAGCTAAAAATCTTCATTGCAATACTACAAAACTTTATATCGGTCAATAAAAATAAAAATAATAAAATCGACAGTTTTATTTATGGCGTTTGCTTTATTTCTCTCTCGCTCTCGCTCTCTAGTCGTGTGTCCCAGGATGGCAAGGATGTGACAGGATGTCAGCGGATGCCTCGGGGTTGAGCCTTTGTGGACACTCCTCTTTGTAGTTTCACCGTTTGACACAGTTTCGATTTGATGATGAAGTTGCAGTTACAGGATGTGGATATGGATGAGGATGAGAATGATGTGGCACTTTTTACGATGCAAATCGGGGCAAATTTGCACTTTTATCGCACGAACGGGGAACTTAACACTCGCGTGATTTATGGGTTAGTTCTTGACGTAGTTCTGGCATAGTAGTAGTTAGAAAGGGGTGGGGGGAGTAATAAGTAAATGTCAGTTGGCACTTCATTTATCAATGTCGCTCTAAACCAAATTCAATTTGAATATGCATTCGAACTGAAACTAATTCAGCGCGTTCGCTTCGCTACTTAAAAGCGGCATAATTAATGCGGCTATTAGCCAAGGCCTGAAGCAGCAGCTGCAGCTGTTAGCACTCCTCTACCCCAACCAAACCACTTCATCTCCCCATCCATTCCCCTTTGGGGGCAGACAGACAACACGTTGCAAGTTTATTGGCATTGTCAATGTGCTGGAAGCAAGTTTGTTCACTTGCAAGTAATTGAAAGTCATTCTTTATGCAATAATAAATGAGTTTTTCGCACACTTGGCCAGGCGAGGGCAGGCCAGGCCAGGCTAAGACCGCCTCTTGCCGCTCAGTTGTTGCCACTACTATCTGAGGCAACAGCTTCAATTTCAGTTCAGAGTTTTGAAGCGTCAGTTTGATGCAGTCTCAGCTGGCGTCAGGCCAAGCCCGAGGAAACTTAACACTATACTGCCAACTGTTCTGTTTGTGTGTTGTGTATCTACAGCTATGGCTCTATGGCATAAACAACTGATTGCTGCTCGTTTTGGCCGCCATTAGCCAGGACAGCCTTTGGGCCAACAAACGTGAACGTATTCGCATATATAGAGACTGACACATTGCCAGTTCATCACACGGACCCAATGACGGATTTAGTCTCGGTTTGACTTGACACCAAAATGGCCTCAATGTCTGTCTCTGCTCAGTCCCCTTCCAGCCATCCATATGTGGCTAACAAATGTTGGCAAATCTGTGTGCAAACTGCGGCAATCAAAGTGCTTTACAAGATCTCTTCCCGCTTTTCCTCGCCCTATTGTGTCTCTCAATGGAAATTGTAAATCGCCGCTCGAACGCATTCAAGCTGAAGTTTTTAATTTCCACTGTTCGGTGGAGGGAAAATTTGTGGAATGAGAGAAATGTGCGGGGTGAGTGCGGGGGCGGGGGTGGGGCGGGGGCGGGAGTTAAGAGCTCATCATATTTTAATTCGCTATAAATCTAATTAGTGAAATCAAAATCTAATCATGCGTTAACAATTTATGCGCTTCAATTTCATTCCAACAAACGAGGCGAACGGCATAAATTTAACAACGTTATGACCTTCCATTCCCCTTACTCTCCATGTCTACTTTTTTTTGTGCACAGAGACCGAGCAATCTCATCGTACATTTACTCCATTATGAAAAGCGCAACGTTTGCAGAAATGTTGACCCTCTTCTTGCTTTCATACTCCTTTTTTTTTATTATTTTTAAGAGCAACGCTTGCATTCAATTTGGAACTCGAAAAACATTCACATGGTGTAATTGAGTGCACGTTATTAAATGCATTGCTACAACAAGAACAACAACAACAAGATCAGTAACAACATTAACAACAACGACACGATGCAAAGTGAGAATATTGTAGCAGATTTATGTTCTGTAGTCAACACAAAGTAAGTAAATTACGTCAAGGGTTTTCAAAAGGAATGCCAAAAGGAAGCAGTTAAAAATGTCACTTAAACAGTTAACTATCACAGAATCTAAAGCATACTATTAAAGCTTCAATCTAAGCTTATGTCAATAGGCTTGATACAACCAAGGACTATAGAACAGAAAGATGAACCGCTGCCAGGCAAATTTGTGGTTAGGATTAATCAAAACGCCCAGAAAAATGCATATATAAGAAGTACTGTCATACGACATTTTATATTCCCCCTGTTTCATAATCATACGACATTTAATACGACATTTTATATTCCCCTTGTTTCATAATCATACGACATTTTATATTCCCCTTGTTTCATAATCATACGACATTTTATATTCCCCCTGTTTCATAATCATACGACATTTAATACGACATTTTATATTCCCCTTGTTTCATAATCATACGACATTTTATATTCCCCTTGTTTCATAATCATACGACATTTTATATTCCCCTTGTTTCATAATCATACGACATTTTATATTCCCCTTGTTTCATAATCATACGACATTTAATACGACATTTTATATTCCCCTTGTTTCATAATCATACGACATTTTATATTCCCCTTGTTTCATAATCATACGACATTTTATATTCCCCTTGTTTCATAATCATACGACATTTAATACGACATTTTATATTCCCCTTGTTTCATAATCATACGACATTTTATATTCCCCTTGTTTCATAATAATACGACATTTAATACGACATTTTATATTCCCCTTGTTTCATAATCATACGACATTTTAAATTCCCCTTGTTTCATAATCATACGACATTTTATATTCCCCTTGTTTCATAATCATACGACATTTAATACGACATTTTATATTCCCCTTGTTTCATAATCATACGACATTTAATACGACATTTTATATTCCCCTTGTTTCATAATCATACGACATTTTATATTCCCCTTGTTTCATAATCATACGACATTTTATATTCCCCTTGTTTCATAATCATACGACATTTTATATTCCCCTTGTTTCATAATCATACGACATTTTATATTCCCCTTGTTTCATAATCATACGACATTTTATATTCCCCCTGTTTCATAATCATACGACATTTTATATTCCCCTTGTTTCATAATCATACGACATTTAATACGACATTTTATATTCCCCTTGTTTCATAATCATACGACATTTAATACGACATTTTATATTCCCCTTGTTTCATAATCATACGACATTTTATATTCCCCTTGTTTCATAATCATACGACATTTTATATTCCCCTTGTTTCATAATCATACGACATTTAATACGACATTTTATATTCCCCTTGTTTCATAATCATACGACATTTAATACGACATTTTATATTCCCCTTGTTTCATAATCATACGACATTTTATATTCCCCTTGTTTCATAATCATACGACATTTTATATTCCCCTTGTTTCATAATCATACGACATTTAATACGACATTTTATATTCCCCTTGTTTCATAATCATACGACATTTTATATTCCCCTTGTTTCATAATCATACGACATTTTATATTCCCCTTGTTTCATAATCATACGACATTTTATATTCCCCTTGTTTCATAATCATACGACATTTTATATTCCCCTTGTTTCATAATCATACGACATTTTATATTCCCCTTGTTTCATAATCATACGACATTTTATATTCCCCTTGTTTCATAATCATACGACATTTTATATTCCCCTTGTTTCATAATCATACGACATTTTATATTCCCCTTGTTTCATAATCATACGACATTTAATACGACATTTTATATTCCCCTTGTTTCATAATCATACGACATTTTATATTCCCCTTGTTTCATAATCATACGACATTTAATACGACATTTTATATTCCCCTTGTTTCATAATCATACGACATTTTATATTCCCCTTGTTTCATAATCATACGACATTTTATATTCCCCTGGTTTCATAATCATACGACATTTAATACGACATTTTATATTCCCCTTGTTTCATAATCATACGACATTTTATATTCCCCTTGTTTCATAATCATACGACATTTAATACGACATTTTATATTCCCCTTGTTTCATAATCATACGACATTTTATATTCCCCTTGTTTCATAATCATACGACATTTAATACGACATTTTATATTCCCCTTGTTTCATAATCATACGACATTTTATATTCCCCTTGTTTCATAATCATACGACATTTTATATTCCCCTTGTTTCATAATCATACGACATTTAATACGACATTTTATATTCCCCTTGTTTCATAATCATACGACATTTTATATTCCCCTTGTTTCATAATCATACGACATTTAATACGACATTTTATATTCCCCTTGTTTCATAATCATACGACATTTTATATTCCCCTTGTTTCATAATCATACGACATTTTATATTCCCCTTGTTTCATAATCATACGACATTTTATATTCCCCTTGTTTCAGAATCATACGACATTTAATACGACATTTTATATTCTTGTTTCATAATCATACGACATTTTATATTCCCCTTGTTTCATAATCATACGACATTTTATATTCCCCTTGTTTCATAATCATACGACATTTTATATTCCCCTTGTTTCAGAATCATACGACATTTTATATTCCCCTTGTTTCATAATCATACGACATTTAATACGACATTTTATATTCTTGTTTCATAATCATACGACATTTTATATTCCCCTTGTTTCATAATCATACGACATTTTATATTCCCCTTGTTTCATAATCATACGACATTTTATATTCCCCTTGTTTCATAATCATACGACATTTTATATTCCCCTTGTTTCATAATCATACGACATTTTATATTCCCCTTGTTTCATAATCATACGACATTTTATATTCCCCTTGTTTCATAATCATACGACACTTTTTATTCCCCTTGTTTCATAATCATACGACATTTTATATTCCCCTTGTTTCATAATCATACGACATTTTATATTCCCCTTGTTTCATAATCATACGACATTTTATATTCCCCTTGTTTCATAATCATACGACATTTTATATTCCCCTTGTTTCATAATCATACGACATTTTATATTCCCCTTGTTTCATAATCATACGACATTTTATATTCCCCTTGTTTCATAATCATACGACATTTTATATTCCCCTTGTTTCATAATCATACGACATTTTATATTCCCCTTGTTTCATAATCATACGACATTTAATACGACATTTTATATTCCCCTTGTTTCATAATCATACGACATTTTATATTCCCCTTGTTTCATAATCATACGACATTTAATACGACATTTTATATTCCCCTTGTTTCATAATCATACGACATTTTATATTCCCCTTGTTTCATAATCATACGACATTTAATACGACATTTTATATTCCCCTTGTTTCATAATCATACGACACTTTTTATTCCCCTTGTTTCATAATCATACGACATTTTATATTCCCCTTGTTTCATAATCATACGACATTTTATATTCCCCTTGTTTCATAATCATACGACATTTTATATTCCCCTTGTTTCATAATCATACGACATTTTATATTCCCCTTGTTTCATAATCATACGACATTTTATATTCCCCTTGTTTCATAATCATACGACATTTAATACGACATTTTATATTCCCCTTGTTTCATAATCATACGACATTTTATATTCCCCTTGTTTCATAATCATACGACATTTAATACGACATTTTATATTCCCCTTGTTTCATAATCATACGACATTTTATATTCCCCTTGTTTCATAATCATACGACATTTAATACGACATTTTATATTCCCCTTGTTTCATAATCATACGACATTTTACAGAACATATATATAATATATGTATATATATATTTATATATGTGGGTTGGTATATTTCAGTGTAAATCAATCCCTGTGTGCATCAATCCCTAGACAACAACAACGAGCGAAGACAACAACTACGAGCAAAGTTAAAAACAACGAACAAAGACAACAACATCAACGAGTTAAGGCAACGAAGGTGAATTCACTCTCAGGCGAATTCACTCACAGGCGAATTCGCATGACCAAAGAAGATCAGAGACCGAGTAGTAGAAGGAACTGTCAGATAAAATATCTTTATATTTTTAGAGTTTTCAGGGCAAAATCATTGAGGTATTTAAGTGCTTTAGCTGAATTCGTACTCTTACCCTTATTCCTGTATTCAGTATAACATTGAATTCACTCACAACTAGGACTATGGCTAAACTGCTCTATATTCCAAGTTAGCGCGCTGAGGCATTCTCAACTCAACTACAACTACAACTTTTATGGTTCGGGCTATAAAGAGAAACAGTCACTCACTTTGTTTCATAGGCCATTAAAATTTTACGCGTCATTTTATAATGATTTCAGCAAGAATGATGTGTAAATGGGGCGCCAGATAACGCAATGCGACTGATTTCAATTTGAGATGCGCGTTGAGTATACGCTTAATTGAATTTCCAAGGCAGCTTAATTACCTTTGGCACAGAATTACAAAATTGTGTAAACGCCTCATTCCTCATAGTCCAATGTACAGTGTACAATGTCGACAATGTCGACAATGTCCAATGCCAACAAATCAAAAGTCATAAAAGAAATCGAGTTTGCAAGCTTAATGCAATGCAAACGATCTGGCTGGGGACCACCATAATCAAGTAGCCGCCCTGTTGAACCATGTCCACCTTTCGCTGGAGGAGCAAACAAATATTTGCGCAAAATTTATAGCACGCGCTTGTTGCCAAAAAAAAACACCAAAGAACGTAAAACAGTTTTCCAGGGTAAATCGGGTCAAAAAAGTTGACAAACAATGCGTACAACCAACAACAACAGCAACAAAAGAAATCAGGTTAAAATTAAAATTTTGCATTAATGCTGGAACAAAAAAGAATGAAAGAGAGAGAGAGAGAGAGAGAGAGAGCGAAAATAAAGAAAACCTGACACGAGGCTAACGATAACGAGTAGCTCTTCATGGCAAAAGTCACGTTTCATACGCAAAATTATGAAAATGCCAAAAAGTAGCGCATAATTTCAACTTCTGGCCCTGAAATGAACCCGAAAAAAACCAAAAAACCCGACCCAAATCGACTCGAAAAGAGAAGGATGAGAAGGATGCCTGTCTGGGCAAGTTGAGCATATTAGACACAGTTGATTGCTCTGGCCAAATGAGGCGTTTTTAATTAATTCATCAGCTGACGAGTTCAACGAAGCGAGATGCGAAAAACTAAAAGCGCATATTTTACAGGGTATTCTGAACAGCAATTAACAAACAGGCAGTCAGGCAGTCCGACAGACAGGCAGTCAGACAGACAGTTAAAAATCAACATTAAGTTCATTAAAGATTTTTATTTGTATTTATGCGATTTCTTTGTTTTTTAGAGTTGCCCGTTGACTGTCGACTGTCGTTTGTCGACTGTCAACTGTTGTTGATTTTGCTAATTCGATTCATAAATATTTTGTAAATTACTTAAGATTTCGCATAATTTGATGGTCCGCCTGGCATAGAGATTGACAGTGTCTGTCAAGGCTTTGGCTTAATTAGAAACTCGTCATCAAATCCTTCCCTTTCCCAAGCCGTCAACGTTCCTGTCAACGGCTTAATTCATTCGCAGCCTCCATTTGCTTTGTTCGGCACTCGAATGGACCTCGACATGGATGTGGATGAGGATGAGAATTTGGATGTTGATGTGGACTAGAACTTGGGATGTGGGACTTATGTTTCAGCACACTCATTAAAATTCAACAAAATTGTTACCAAATTAACTCAAACATAAGCGAGCAATAAAATTTCCATATTTTCCCTCACATTCCCACAGTGTCTGTCCTTGATTTTCATCCTGTGGCTGTCACATTGCCGCCTCCTTGAAAAACGGAGCAACACTCTAACCAACAAAAAGGGGGGAAAACTACGCATTGAAAATACAAATATTGAAACAGGAAAAGCGGCTTTATTTAAAGTGTTAATTACGTGCAGCAAAGCTTAAAGCAACAAACTTCCTATGAAAGCAAAGTCCTTTTATGTCCTTTTCAGCATTATATTGCGGTCTCACACGTGTCACATATCAACATATATATATATATATATGTATACGTAAGTCCCTCTATATATACTTATATATGTTTGTTATTTTCCAAGAAAACTCAACTAAGCACAATGAACTGTCCTCTCCTGTGTGCTCGTCAAGCTGAAGGCTTTTCAACTGAATTGGATAAATTGAATCAAATATTTAAGTCGATTCAAGTAAATGTTAAACTATTGAATTTAGATTCTACTACCTTTAAGCTGTTAACAGCTTCTTTGAACTTCACTTTATGATAATATGAGTTTAAAACGTATTTAAAGATCGTTAAAACGTTTGCTTAAAGAATAAGTGTTCAAGTTATGAGTTGAACATCCTTTTTCAAATTTATAATCATATATTTATACAACAGCTTTCAAGTTGAATCTTAACTTAAACCTATAACTTAACTACAGTCACTTTAAATTTAATTTCCTTAGCTCAATTCTGTTGACAAATTTAAAGCAATTTAAGTAAATTTCTGGTATAAGAATAAATGTCATTATCTTAATAGCCAAATGCAAAATCGATTTACTTATAAACTTGTAAAATTTACGACAATTCCCCACTTTGTGCTCTCTTTCAGATTTACCCAATTGCGAGTAAGATTAATTCCTTTCAAGCAGAACTAAGTTTTCTTAGAAATTTTTCGTGGTGTCAGTGACACCGTTACAATCCGAACTTTTTCACACAGCCCTATATATATATATATTTAATACCATTTTCCATTTCCATTTGCTAGTTTTCTTTTCTTCTTTTTTATATTTTGGCACAAGTTGAAGACTGTTTTTTTTTAGTTTAAGGCCAGTGGCCCTATTGACGCCTTCAGCGACCGCGACTCATTGAAATGGGTGATAATTTACCATTGATTGCACTTTGTCGCTGAAGTTTCAGTGCTGCTGACAACTTTGGCAACTTGGGTGAAGAAACTGGCCAACTGCAGTTTGCCCTTTTTTGTTGGCCGTTTTTAACTCCGTTTTCCCAGTGTGCTGTGTGCTGTGGGCGTCTTCAAATGCAATTTGGTCGGACCATTTTCATATTCTACTATTGACTCCCGTCAGTGACCCGCATACAACTTGCCTTTCAAGTGCCTGTCTCTGCCAGTTTATTTATAAGACATTCCACGCTCGGGCCCAGACTATTTTTGGGGCTGAACTTTGTGTATAAAAGCAATTAGTTGAGATTCCTTGGCTTTGTACGCGAAGGCTTAGACAACTGCTAACTGCCAGCTGCCAGTTGCCAGTTTGCCAGCTGCCAGAGGGTTGTGTGATAAGCGAAAACAAAATAACAAAACAGGCGACGATTTGAGCGAATTTTCAGCTGTGTATCTAAAACATCTTAAAGATGCCAGAATGCCACAAGATACTGCCAGGCTGGCTGGCTGGCAGGCAGGGATCTAAAACAGGCAACAGAACAACAACAACAACAGTTACGAACTTGTCACTTGCACTTGGCAGCTTCATCAATTTTGGTTAAGCCCCGTGCCAACTGCTGGAAGAAGGAGGAGGGGAAAATTATCTAGCAAGCCCAAAGGCCATGTGATTGGTGATTGGGTTGCCATTTGTTGCGATAACCAAATTCAATGACTACAATGTTGCGCATACGCAATGTGAAACGGCAGAAACCATAGAAAGTTTTGACTATAAATTTGTTTACCATTATTTGACCTGCTTGCATACAATTTCAACACACACACAGAGCGTCTTGAGCTGAGGCTCAACCTCAAGCGGCCTCAAGACACAGGCATTCGTGCATGGCAAACACTTCAATTGCAACGCACCAATTATAAGCCTGCCCCGCTGCCTGCCCCGTTGCCCTCCCTCCTCTTTTGCTGCCTTAGCTGCCTGCCTGCCTGCCTGCCTGCTTGCTTGGTACTGAAGCATAACTAATCTTTTGAGATTTCCAATTAAAAGTAAAACAAGCAACAAACAAGCAGAACCACAACAACCAAGACTGAAGACAGCTGCCAGAATATAGTCTTTTATACATATATATATATATATATATGAAAAGTATATAAAAAACTTGCTAAGACGACGCTGTGGGGCGGCCGAGCAGACAGAGAAAGATAGAGATTTTTCATACATTTTACGTGCAAAGTGTCTAAATTAACAAGGACGTCGACAAAGTCAGCGGGCAGCGTTAGCGTACACAGGCAACGAGGCAACTTTATAATTATGTTAAGCATGTTGCAGCTGCAATGGCTATGGCAACGGCAGCAGCAACGGCAGCTGCAACTGCAACAGCAGCAGCAGCAGCAACGGCAGCAGCTTTAGCTTATTTAGCCCTGGCACGACCATCATATTTAGCTGGTTGTCTTGCCATCAAAATCGCTGACTGCCTTTAGTCCGTTTAATAGGCCAAGCGACTGATGTGATATGCCTGCAGCAATGCACACTCGACAACACGACACAGAGAGAAAGAAAAGGGCGATAAAGCTGAGCTGAGCTGAGTTTGCAGTTTGGCTTTTGTGTTGTTGTTGTTGCTGCAGTTGTTGCTGTTACTGGGTTTTAAGTTCTAGCTGGTTTTTGGCTTTCACTTTTATATTATGTTGTGTGTGTTAGGGCCTCTGCTATGAAAATTACTTTTTACGTCCATCATATGCACTGCATGGGCACCCGGTGCGTATGAGTAACTTAATTAGAAAACTTTGCCCATACGCCGATACGTAGGCAGCTAGCTAGCAAACCAGCAACCAGGACAGGCCATAAGTTTTTGTCAGTTCGTGCGAGCACCCTGGCAATATGTCAGAGTGGTAACTCTACAGCTTCACAGCTCGGCAGCTCGTCTATTTATGGTTCTATCAAAGCATAGGATTTGCCTGATTGCAGGCTGGAGAAGGGATTAGACTTGTGGACGGACAGCCTTTGTGGCCGCCCCCCTTTCAATGTGCATGTCCCTTTGGCTGACGTAATGACTTTCGACTTTCCATGGGCATCAATGGAATTGCAGCTAATTATTATTTGGCCTGCAGAAAGCTGTTTCAACTGCTCAAAAGCTGTTGTTCTCTCTCTGTCTCTCTGTGCGAGAAAAAAGGGAATTAAGACATGCATACTCAGGAATCAAGTTGATGATGAGAAGACTTATGAATATTTAACAATCTAACATTTAAGCCAATTAAACTATCATTGTTCTAGCATCAATTTATGTGACTTAAGCGCTTTTATTAAGATTTTATTGCTTTGCACTTAATAAAATATTTAAATTATTTCTTGCTATTCTATTTCTTTAATAGAAATAACAAATTCAATGCTGCTTGCATTTTAATATTAATTTTTAATTAACTTATTGTCTCAACAATATAATTTTGTACTGGAAAACTTATTGTGATATTATTTCTCGTAAATTTGATATAAATTTATTTGATTTGCGGCTTAGTGCTAATCTGCTTAGTACAAATCACCACACACTACTTAATTATTAAACATTTGTATGGTAGGGGGGGGGGGGGGGGGAAACAAAAAGCATTTTGTGTACTTACAATGCTGGCACTTTCAATAGCAACACTTTTGTTCACAAACAAAACAAAAGTGAAAAGTTGCTCGAATTTGTAAGCTGTCCGTATCACGTACACACACACACACACAATCGCAAACAAATTCCAAGCAATCACTCAGAACACTCACACACACACACAGACACATATAAATATATAGAGTAAAAATCGCTGATGCCAAAAACAGAAACAGAAACAGAAACGTTTTGCGCTCTGCTTGGTGAAATGTCAATACAAACAAATAAACTGCAAAACAACCAACAAATAATTGTGCAAGACGAACGTTTAACTTAAATCGATTTTGAGAGGTCTTTAAAAAACAGAACAAAGAAAAAACCATATAACAATAACAAACGCAAACATAAAAGGACAAAAAAATAAAAAAAAGGAAGAAAGAAGAACTGAATATCGAAAAGCAGGCAAAGGCAAATCCATTGAACAAACAAATGTGGAATCAAGCAAAACATTGAACGCTTGGCACAACACTCACAGACTGGCCAATACGCACACTCACACACACACACACACACACACACACACACTGGAACACACTCTCACACAACATCAATACAGAGACAGTGAAAAGCTTTTACTCGTCGACCAGCTGGCTTCATTTTTTATTAGACGAACAACATTCGGTTGACGCTATTGGAAAATGGCGAACATATTTGTCCCTGGACAGCAATTATTGTTATCGTTATTGGCATCGAACAAGATTGACTGAAATTTATTTCAGTTTGAGTGCAACTCCAACGACATGCCCCAAAAAAAAAAATAGAAATGTCTAACTGAAACCTGAATTGAATCCTATCGCAACCCAAAACAGTACAACGATTCAAGTCGAGTCGAGTCGACTTGTGTGTGTGTGTGTTTGGAAACATTCTAAAACTCATTCTGTTCAGCTGTTCAGCTGTTCAGCTGTCCAACTGCAATTTGCAAAGAAAAAACAAAAAAAAAGAAGGACAGAAGACTAACAAAATGAATTGAAGCTGCCTGAAAGTTGTGAGCATGATGCTGAAACAAAAGGCAAAGGCAACGACGAGACTGTGGACAGCCACAAAATGTGACATCCTTTTTAGGCTTTTGTTGTCCTTTTAGATGGGCACACCTTCCCCTCCCCCCCCCCGTCACAACAATAACGTTTTGTCTCCCTTTTGTTCCCTGGGAATATTTAAGGTGTCGCTGACTAAGTCGATTAGTTTGTCATGGTTCTATTTCTGTTACTGAATCCGAATCAGAAACTGTAACGTTCATGCCACAAACCCAACGCATTAGTGAGCGTGTCAATTTCGATTTACGTTACACACGCCCACACACACACACACACACACACACACACAACACTCTCACACACACACTCTATACAAAAGCTGCTTTGTCTTTGTCTTTGCCTTTGCTTTTTCTGCTTTCTATATAGATATATATGTATAGTTTTTTTTTGCCTCTGACTTTTTCGCTTTTTGTGACCCCAAAATCATGGTCAATGTTGTTTTTGCAAATTGTGCGGTTTGTTTTGTTTTTCCTCCCCCCAGCAAGTGATAGTCCTGCCTTTGGTCCTTTTAGAGTGAGCTGTGGGCGTAAGCAAAACAATGTCCTGCTCGTGTTTGCTCTCGCTTGGCCTGCCCAGATTTTCTAATCAGTTTTGTAATTGTTTCTTTGTTTTAGTTGTAGTTGTAGTTGTAGTTGTACTAGTTGTGGTTCAGACAGCACAGGGGGAGAGAGGGTGGAGGGATGGGGTTACAGTTTCTGCTTAACCTTTAGCTGCCAGCCGTAGACTTGTCATTTCCTTTTTGGGCCCCATTCTGTTGCAACTTAGCTGATATGCCGTTTGTT
Source organism: Drosophila histrio (assembly GCA_958299025.2). Taxonomy (NCBI): domain Eukaryota; kingdom Metazoa; phylum Arthropoda; class Insecta; order Diptera; family Drosophilidae; genus Drosophila; species Drosophila histrio. The sequence goes on along the minus strand of OY729167.1, from coordinate 19,949,812 downwards.
AACCCGTTTCTAACACTAATAGCTTTATTTTTTTAGCATCGACTCACAAAAATGTAAAAACTACTCAAAGCAATTGTGTATTTAATTGGAAAGTCAGTTAAATCAGATCAATTAAGTAGTTACATTTAAAATGACAAGCAATTCAAATTTATTGCACTCGAAAATGAAGGAAATTCCACAATCATTTATAATAATAAATAGTTGTTTTTTTCCCTCTCTCTCTCTGTCCGTGTTTAATCATTGTAATTAAATAAATAAAACAAAGCGCTAACACATAATTAAGTGCAAGCGCAATTTAAACGATTGTTGACCAGGCAAAATAAATAATTATAATAATATTTATTTTAACGATTGTTGCACAAAAAAATCAACTTGTAATTGTAATTAAAAATCAAGTCTTAAGCTGCAACAAAAAATAACAAATTAAATACAATTTCAATTGAATATAACAAAGGTAGTAAACAAATTCTGTTCCACTAAGAGTTACACCCTTTTTATGCCTGTTCATAGAGTATAAGCAAATCACGCGGCGTATGCGCAATTTTGCATGCTGTCGCCAATGATACTTTTAAGGCTCAAAACACCTCGGCCATATACATAGTAATAACAATAAAAAAAAAGGCGTTGTGCTAAGTCTGAGGTTAATTTGCGTAATGCGCTGTAATTTTTAAATGTGCCACAAAAACGAGCACAAAAAAAACGAAACCTGACAAAAACAAAAGGAAAAGGAAAAGGGGATAACAAAGAGAAAAGAGAGATGAAAAAGGGTTTGCAAATGAAGCAAAAGCACGTAAAATGCGTTAAAATTCATTGGCACAAAATGTTAAAATCGACACGGTCGCAAACTTGGGCCCAACCGATGGCACTTTTCCATCAAAATGAAATAAAAATGAGTTCGTCCTTCGGTCCACACAGTCCACAGTCCACATCGATGACCTTTGCAGCTTGCGAAATTTAATTTATTTATTTTATGTACTTTATTTTAATGCCAATGTAAATAAAGAAACCAACCAACACAACAACAACAACAACAACAAAATACTTAAATAAAAAATCCACAACAAAGTGAAAGTAAGCACAAAGGGGGAACGGCCGACAGGATTGGCACAATTACACGCTCGTCCTTCGGCAATTAACAAAACTCGCGGCCAAAAAAAAAAATACAAAAATCAACACAAAACACGAAATTGCACAAAGTATGAAAAAATGGCTGAAAGTGATTTAAAATGTGTCAAATTTTAAATACACTTTAAACGACAAATTTCAATAGATTAAAGTCAAGTTTCAAAATCGAAGTAACTCTTTTAATTTCCAAAAAATACAATTTGAAGTTTTTGTCTCTGTTCTCTTTGTGTCACCAAGCTGCTGCATTAACCGGTATACCCGCTGGCTAGGGTATAACGACAATTGTGAAACAAAAGCCAAAATGTAAAACAGCCGCCAGTTGCCCAAAGCAGTTGTGGGTGCAGTTTCCCCACTTATTTATCAAATCGGCCACTGAACCAGCCTATCTCTCTCTCTCTCTCTCTCTCTGTCTCACTCTCTCTCTCTCACTCTCTGCCCTTCCCTTGCCAATTTGCAGGCCCTTACTAGCCCTTTTCCACTGCCATTTATCTCAAAGACAGACTGGCATAAAAAAGAGTACGCTTGGTATATTTATTTTAACCTTAATTATAGACGCATATTGCCCGCTTCGCATTTTTTCCGCTATTGACCATTTTTATGGGTTTGTTTGCTTGCAACTGCTGCTGCTGCTGCTGCAACATTTGAGAGACTCTTTGGCCTTCAGCCAATGCCAAACAGAAATTGTTGTCTATTCCAAATATTTACGTAGGCGGCAGTCAAAACATGAATTACAAAAAAACCCGTCTAATTGCAAAGTAATGAAATTCACTTTGTGCTGACCAAATATGTTAGCCATTTTACGCTGCAAGCTGCTTAATTGCAAACTAATGAGAAGCCCGTATAGTATAAAAGCTTGGCTTAATCGTATTGACTGAGTTTGTTGTCAGTATAATTTTGAAGTTTAAGTTTTACCGGCCTTTGTCTTGTCAGCTTAATCTTGAGCTCAATTGCCACTTTCAGTCAATGTCAAAGCAATCGTTGAACTTAACCAACTTCAATTCCGTGAAACAGTTAGTCCCAGTTTCTTCTAAATGCCTTTGGGGCAAGTAGCCAAAGTAACCTAAGCCGCAAAAGAGTTATGCTATTACATTTCTCTTGTGCGTTTCCATTTCTTTTGCTGTTTATTTTTATATTTTTTTTTTTTTTTTGGTGCCCAACAGCTGCCACTTCAATTACATAAAATTCACATTATTGGGCGACGGCTGCGACGGCGTAAAAGAGTTTTTAAATTAAAGGCCAGCGGCTGACTGCAAGTGCTGCCAATGCTGCCAATGCTCTGCTCTCTGCTCGGCTCTGCCTGGGGCAGAGGTCAGATTGATGGCATGCTCTGACACCAACAGCAACCAACAGCCGGAAATATTTTCTGTGGCACCGTACAGCATCCAGCACTAAAACAACAAAACGTTAACACAAAGCACAGCAGATACGGTAACCGAGTGTTGCCAAATGAACGCCAAAGGCCAAAGCAATCGACAAAACAGCAAAAAAAAAAGAAGACAACCCAAAAAAATTTCAAAAAAAATAAAAAACACAGACAAAACGTAGCACGTTTCTGAAATTCCCTGCGGCAGACCGAAGCTCGCATACTCTGACAACACTTCTGTCTCTACCAACTCCCATAACTGAATGGAATTCCTTGTAGTTTAAGGTTTGCTTACTTTTGATTGAATAGTTAAATGAATTATAATAATATTTCCCAACAATTGTTGGAGTTTATGCCATAGTTTTAATAGACTTCAAACTTGCATAATTCAATATAAATTCAAAAAATTTTTCTCCTTCACAGCTTTTGCTTCAGCTTTAAGTTTATACATACAAATATAAAGCTAATGGATTTTAAAATATTTTTTAAATTTATTCTACAGCACATTAATTATATTTAAGAATATTTTGACTTAATGGAAAGCGAACCCTCTGCTGGCTTGTATTGAAATTGAGATTGATACAGCTTTTAAATATAAGAATATGTTTTTAGCGACAAGTTTTGTATTTTAACTAGTTACTAGACTCTTCGAACTTTAACTAAATTAAAGTATATACTTATGTACATGACTTATTATCTAAGTAACTCTAGATTTTGCAATAGTTCTCAAAATATTCAATTCAAACAAGTTAACCCACAAGCAAGCCATGCAACGTGTAGAGTATTGAAAGGCAAGAAGTCCGCATGTAACTACAACAAAGAATTGAAATACAAAAAAAAAGCAGAAGAAAAATCCGAGCGGGTGAAGGGGAAAACGACACAAAAGACAAAAGGGAACCGCTTCTAATTTACATGCGACTCTCTGTGGTGCGATGGGGCAGCCTCTTGGATGGCCGAACAATTTAAAGCAGAGCCGCTTTTCGCGCATTTACCGTTAAAAATTAATGCCCCCACTTGGCCGTAGAGTTGCCAACTCAATTCGGTAAATAAGGCAGAGTTGAGAGAGTTGTAGCATTCGGGTTTTTGGCCGCGAAGTTTGGGACAGAAGGGACTAGAATGCAGTTAGACGCGGACACGCTTGAAGCGACAACGAAAAAACATCAACATAAAAAGAGAAAGAGAAAGACAGACTAGAGATAGAGATAGAGATAGAGAGTGAAAAAAATGGGGTAATTCTTTATTTGAATCGCTGGGCAAAACAATTAAATCAGAATGTCTGCTAAGCTGCCTGGCAAAAATAACGTATACGCCACGTTGGCGTCGGTTCGGGTTAAATTTAATGCGCACTTCGGATGCCTTCACAGATTTTCTCCCAGTTTTTTTGTTGTTGTTGTTCTCTCCCATTTGGCAAGGGCAAGTTCTTGGCCGGGCACAAAAATATGCGTAGTGCCCGCAAGTAAATCCCGTTCCAGACAATTAGGCGCAATTTGCATGATAAACGTGCGTGTGCTTCCCATCAAACCAAGCCACAAAGAGCATGTTTAAGTGTCCCATATGTGTGTTAGAAGCAACATACAACATACAACATGTGTGTGTGTTAAACGTTTAGCAACCGAGCTACAAAAGTTTTACAAATCTTGGAGAAAATTGTGTGGCTTGGAAAATCTTTTTGTGTGTGCTTCCAGTTAAACGCTTTCGAATGAAGTTTCACGCGTAAAAGTCATAAATAAAAAGCCAACCAAAAGCAGTGTATTGGTGTGCGTGTGTGTGTGTGTGTGTGTGTGTGTCTGACAAATCTGTAAGGCAACTCCCAATGCCATTACGAAGTCAAGCATACACGCACTCGCATATGAAAAACTCATTTAACTCATAAATTATGCACTAAAAAACAAATAACTCATCATTTTTATGCGCTCGTCGAAGCTCTTCAAGTCGTGCCATCTCTCTCATTCTCCGTCTCACTCTGTCTCTTTCTCTTTTTCTTAGTGTGAGTATATGGTATGCATTGTGGATGACACATGGCACATAAATACACTCTAGCAAAAAACAGACGACGGCGCTAGACAAAGTCGTAAAATAAAAGCAAAAGCAAGCTACAAAGTGATTCAGAAAAATATATATATATATAGATAAAGGATCAAATAGTTAATAAACTTTACGAAAAGAAATGGTTTCTAAACTCTAAACTGTGTTAGAGTAGAGAGAGAGGGAGAGGAGAAGTTAAGACTTTGATAAAGATAAAGATATCATTATTGAATACTTATCGAAGCTGAAGAAAGTAAACGTGCTAAACATTCAGAAGAGAAACTGTGCTCAATGTCTTCTAGTTAGTGCTAAAAACAATTTTTTTTAAATTTATGCGTAATTTTTAAATACATTACAAAATAGATTCTATATCAAATATCCTAGATAAACTTATTTAATTATCATAGCCTTATTATACAATTTTATTTTAGTTAATTGAGAGTAGATTTAAACTTAGCTATTGTTTAAAATGAGTTCAGATCATTCTTTTTTTATCATAATTTAATAAATTTATTTATAATTTATTGATAAGTGAGCAAAGCTTTATAATTGTTTTATACTACGCTGAATATCTTCTACAATTCTTTTTGAAATACTCTAATGATTTAAATTCTACGATAACTCTTACTGAACATGGCTAAATGGCAGCTCTTTTGATGTGGCTTTAAGTCGTGTTGTAAGCCATAAAACACACGCAAACCCAACACAGAAATACGGAAATACTCATAAATTTCCTTTTCGCTTTTTCATTATCTTGTTCAAAATGTTACTAATATTTTTGGTGGCGTGTATAATAATGTAATGTATGTATGTATTGTATGGCCACGACGATCGGGCTGCGAATGATATATGAAGGCGTTGATTTACATAGTCGAGCAAGTATCTGACATATAAGCACACACTCGGAACATATCTTGAGGCAGCCATTTAGCAGTATTTAAAATTTATGACTTGACTATTAAGTACGCATTAACTGAATGCTTTGTGCCATACGCCATACGCTTGACAAACTCGCCCACATCAAGTGGCATGTGAAAGACGAAGAGCGGGCGGACAAGTGTGAGTGGGAGGAGGGAGGAGGGAGGCGACAACTTTTTCCGCTTTTTATAAAAATTGTTAAGCCACAAGAAGCAGAAAAGTAAAAGTACAAAAAAAAATAAGAGCTGCTTAACTCAAAAGTTGCCACAAACGTGAAAGTTGCCGCCAAAGTTGCAGCAGCAGCAGCAGCAGTTGCAGCTCCTTTGTTACCTGCTTGATACCTTGCCTGCCTGCCTGTCTGCCCCCTTCCGCGCCCTGCACCGTGTCAGCCAATTGAGACAGTTTTTTTACGAGTTTCCATTTCGTTTCTCCATCTTTTTTTTCTTGCGCCATATGCAATGTGAGACAAGTTTTTATATTTTTTGGCGAGGGGTTGCAATTAGTGCAGAAATGCATTAGCCTAATCAAATGTTGAAACTGACAACTGCAAGTGGCATCTGGGCTTTGTCGCGCTGTGCTGTTCTGTGCTAATTAGTCCCTTGAATCCTTTTAATACGATTACGCGTATTGAGCAGCTGACTTACCGACCGACCAACCGACCGGCCTGAACGCACAGTCTGGATGAGTGTGTGTGTGTGTGTCTGTGTGTGTGTGTGTGTGTGTGTGTGGTCAACTTTGTCTAATGAACCGCACATTAGTACACAGTCGACAGCGGACACATGCATCAGGCTGTTGACCAGCCTGCTGACTTATTGCCACACCCAACTGAAATGCATTTAGCGCACGTCTGCAAAGGACTTGAGTTTGCTGTCTGCCCCAGCGACACTCTGGCCAACTGACTGGCTGCTCAGACTCTGGCTCACTGCCTTTCCCAGTGTAAAATTTACAAGTTTTTACTGATTCCTTTTTGCTCTTGCCTATGGCACTAAAACTTGTCTTGCCACGATTCCTGCTACTCGCATCGATTACTCTTTACACTTTACACTTAATATAAATTAGAAATTATTGAAGCACTTTTGTTGTTATCTACTGCCAATTGATTTGAAGTAGCCTCATAAATTTGTAATCACCATAGTTGAGATCGCATAAAAATTTGAAGCACATCCTTATGTCCTTTCGACTCCAATTGAAGTTGCTGGCTATTAACAACAACAACAACAACAGCTGTCGTCTTCAACTGTGAATTGAGGCACAATTAAACACACACACTCACCCACACACCCACACACACACACACAGACACACAGACATAGAGTGCAATACAGGGGCAGCTGTTTCGTCCTTGCATCGCAGGACACGCACATTACCAGCGTGTTGCCATTATAATGGAAACTGCAACAGAATTAGAGCAGAAATTACGCTTATGACTGTGACCATAGCACACACAGCTCTTCAGGCTCCGATTATGCCAGCCATTTTTAATACCCTGCAAAGAAATTATTATCACCAGAGCAGCATATGCAATTGGCAAGCAAACAAAGTCAATTGAAGTACTACTTTTAAAGTGTAAATTATAATTCTGTAATTAATTGTATGTAATTCTTTGTATAACTCTTTAAAAATATAATTTTGCTTGCATACTTTTAAATCAATTATTAACAAAGTCAATTTATAGACTTTTAATATGAAAATATATAAAAAGTATGTATAAATTAGTAGAGTAAAGACTTAGGACAGTAAAAACGTAAAACAAATACATTTAAAATAGGTTTTTTAAGCTTGCAAATATTAGTCTGCAATATTTAATGGATAAAGTTTCACTAATATATGCCGCTTCAAATATATTTGCAAAGTCATGCAGTAGTCAAAGTTAAGAAGTCTTATAAAAACGTTTTATATTTTAATAACATTTGACGTGGTAATAATAACATTACTAAAAGCAAAGATTATAGAACAGAAATATGAACCGCTGCCATACACTAATGTGTACCAGGCAAATTTGTGGTTGGAATTTATCAAAACTCCCAGAAACATGCATATATAAGAAGTACTGAATTAGACGTTCGCTTTCTAGCGCTCGCAGTGGTCACTTTGCTTGAGATGAACTCTACGTTTGTTTCGAGCGGGAGTCACGAGTTCGAATCCTAGCGATGTCACTTAATTTTTAATTCCTATAAGAGAATTTTGCTTTGTTCTTGTGATCGGCATTAGCTTGACAAATTTGTGATTGGAATTTATCATAACTCCTAGAAACATGCATATATGAGAAGTACTGAATTAGATGTACGTTTTCTAGCGGCCGCATTGGTCATGTTGCTTGAGAGGAACTCTACGTCTGTTTTGAGCGGGAGGTAACGAGTTCGAATCCTAGCGATGTCATTGAATTTTTAATTTCTATAAGAGAATTTTGCTTCGTTCTCGTGATCGGCATTGCTCGGCAAATTTAACGAGCTGCCTGCGTCGTCAAATTGTTGTTGCTCAATAAATAATATTTGTCTGGTACACACACTTTTGTATGGCAGCGGGTCAACTTTATGTTCTAGTGTACTCTTTGCTAAAAGTGAGTGTTGTACATTTATTAAGCAAGATCGCTGCAATGAAATCTATTCTAGCTTATGCACAAATTAATATCTATTTAAATCTCAACTCTTAAAGCAACTGAAATAATCATTGAGAATTTCTGCAGGGTATTTAATAGTTGAATACGATAAACTGCATTTGGCAAAGTTCCGTTTTGAGAGCCAGAGTGCGAGTCGCATTTTGGTTGTACATGTAATCAATACCGATTGTTATGGTTGTGGCAATCGTGGCATCATGAATGTCAGTGCAAAGAAAGGGGAAAGTGGAAAGTGGAAGGCGGAAAGCAGCGGGGGAGGTCACAGCCAAAAGGTCTCTGTCTCCTCCGTGGCTGACACGAATTATACGAATACAGAAATCAGAGTGCATGGCATATACCAATTTGTATTTGTGTATAATTAAGAGGATGGCCGCATTTCATGCCTAACTCAAATTGCCAATGGTCTCTCTCGGTCATCAGATCTGTCGTCGTCTGTGCACAACAATTGTAATTAAAACAATATAAACCAGATATCAGCAGTCTACACTAATTTAGCCATAGGACAGTTGCACCAAGCGACATAAGTACTAAGATATAAGTTTCCATATGCACTTCATTTTCCCCAAAAAACTTTAGCTACAACTTCAACAATTGACATAAAAAAAATACGACAATGAGTTCTCATAATAGTTTGGATATTAGCATTAATTATTTTTTACCTTGCACCAAGTTTCCATTTGCCCAATGGGTAGGGTGATGTTATCACTGGGAATAGTACCTTATCAGTTAAATGACTCAAACTTTTCATTTTCGCTCTTTAATCTATTCAAAGTTTGAATTTAAGTAGCCGTGGGTTGTTCCTTCTAATAAGCTTAATGGAAATTACCAGCTAATGAAATAACATACTCTCCAACAAGTTTGACTTCATAATTATTTTGAATTTTAGCAGTTACTTTTGTATACAGTTGGAATTAAACACAGCTGATAATGTAGCTTTAAGCTGTTAAATATCCCTTTTGGGATATTCTGATAAAAACACACTGAATAGCTTTTGGTATTGTGAGCTTTCGTAAAGCCTTTCAAGGTTACTCGCAGCTTTTTAATGCATCCCAGCTGAGCTTAAGTTCGCACAACTTTTAATAAGTTTCTGAGCTTTCACAGCTTTTAAGCTATCAAGTTATTTGCAGCTTGGTTGCCTTTATAGACGAGCTTAATACGTGTTTAGCACAACGAGCTTTTCACATTCGAAATTGTACTAAGAAAAACCCAAAAACATAGTTTATACTTGATGTATAGTACATTCCTGAGCTTTCTTCAGCGTTCATATTAAACATTGTGATGGAATAAAGTCAGAAAACCTCCCTCAATTGGCCCACTGGCTTTAATACCTTGATTGACATAGGGACTTGACATCGACAAGCAATAAACTTGCCAATAAGGTTATCGGATTATGTTATATATACATACATGGAGGCAACATAGCGTAACTTCTACCAGCAATTGAGTTAATCGCATTAAATTAAATCTCATATACATAACGTATACAGATATTGGCAAATATATAATAATAAATACAAGTAAGCTGGAAAACTTGCTTAATTAATTTAAAACACATTTGCTAAATTTGACATCAAGTTTTATTGTTTATTTCATTTAAATATTGAATATTTTTCTGTAATAACATTAATTAAAACATTTAAAAACGTTCAAGAATTCTTTGCTGAACTTATTGACCAAAAACTCTATAACATATACATATATATATATTATATTATTTTATTTCTACATTACATATACAATTACAATTGATGTCGCTTTAGCTTAAGCTGAAGTTTCTGTCTGGTTAAAACACATCGAGTAATTATTTTGATTAAATTAAAAGTACATATAAAAGTCGTATGCACTTTAATCTATAAAGTATAATATTATATCGTAGAGTGCCTTATATCGAGCATAGAATGAAGCACAAGTCTTTATAGTTTGTTGGGAACATTTACATATAAACATTTACATATATACACTAAATGTCTAGAAATATACAGAGTTTGGTTTTATCTTTATATGGTAATTATACCATTTTTTTTTAAACATTTATCAACTATCACTTAAGAGTATTAACATAAAGTGTGACTTAACTAATTAATACATATTCCTCATCAACTTGCACTGATGTTTTCCTCTTGGCATTTTCTTTTTTATAAAAATAAATGTATTCAAGTTGAATGCCTCTTTTCACATACCAGACAATTATTCGAAATCACAAATACTATTTAGTATTTCACTTTATAAGTAAAATAGTAATTTCTCTTATTTTTTATTTTTATATATTTGGCGCAAACGATTGTCAATTAACATACTAAATTTCATATTTAATTTCATGCACATAACTTTATCAATTTATTAATTTCTTAACCATGGCCTAACTAGTCCTCCTTTTTAACTTCTCTGCATGAAAGTAAATATACAAAAAAAAACTAAAATATATATTATTAATTTGTATTATAGCATTTATCCGTTTCACGTTGACTATCTTTAGAAATTTGTACTTCCTCCCCCTTACATTTGACAGATCTTTGCAACTTTTCATTATTAACATACAATTATTATTTTTAGTATTTATTTTTTGATATATTCTATTTGATATTTTTCTTTTTTAAATCGATAAATACATCAAGTTCCTGTAGTTGACATTTAACATTCAGAGATATCATTATATTTCATTAGATGAAATGAAGAGTTAATAGTAGTAATGCATATGTATGTGTTGGTTTGTTTTTTTTTGTTTTTTTGCTAGTTTCATATTTTCTTGAATAGTAAAATATACTCTTTTATGTATTTTGTTGAACTTTCGTAGTTTTCTTTTGCACTTTTCGTTGACAGCCCCATAGATTAACTTGAGATATTTGCTTTTGCCTATCGCTTCTGATTTTACATACATAAGTCTTCAAAAATAGAATATGTTTGTGATAATCTGATATGCTAGCCATAAATATGTGTGTTGTTTAGCCATTTTGTTTGTATTATTTGTATTATTTGGCTTGAGGAACAAAATACTTAAATTAATTAAAGTCTACTAAGGATTTTATTTAGATTTTTTTTTTAGCTATGATTTGACAGAAATATCAGAGCTTTCAAAGCCACTGAGAGCCTTCAATTTAGTTTATATGTATCCCACTTTAACAATTCAACACAAATTGATTGAAAGCAGTTGAATGCTTAATTCTTTCAATTAAATACTATTCTGCTCTCACTCTAATCACTTTTGGTAAGTGCTATTCTTAGTTAATTTGGCTCTCAGCAAATCAAATAAAACTTATCAGCATTAAATTAATAATCAAACCAATATGTATCTGTTTTTGCTATAGTTGTGTGTGTATCTTAAAGATATTAAAAGTACAAGCGTCTTTGTATTTCAGTATTAATTAGGAAATAAATCACGCACGTCGGCATGCATGTAAACCAATACACACCCACACACTCCCGCCTGCCAACGTGTGGCAACATTGGAGTCCCCCCTTCCCCCCCCTGTCTAAACCCACATCCAAACCAACTGCCAGCTGCCAAAACGCCAGCCATAAACAACGAAAGGAGCTCGCTTATTTGAGACTGGGATCTCGCAGTGAACGCGTAGATGGCAGACCGCGTAGTCCTTTCTCCAATTTGTCGGCATCACCGGCCGAAAAGCGGAAACTCATTGTCTGTCCCTGGGCCTGATTAACGCCCAACAGGACGCGACTCCGCTGCTGTTTCCCGCCTCCCCCAATGCCATTGCCCGGTTCACCGCCGCTGCTCACATCGACCATAGCATTGCTGCCACGTGAAACGCGTCTCGGACCCAAGAGCTCAACACTCTCCTCCTCATCGTCCAGGCCATAACTGGCGGATGGCACAGCTTGTGGCAGTGGTACTGGCAACTTAGCTGGCGGGGAGTATTCGGCAGTTGCCTCGGAGAGACGACGATATTCGCCGCTGCGCGAATGTTGCAACTTCCAGGAGGCGCGACGTGCATTTGCCACACTGTGACTGCTGTTGCTGCAATGCACTGAGGCATTGGTGGTGGTCAAATTGCCGGTGCTCTGCGAGACAAGACAATTCGAGCTGGAGCTGCTGCTGGACAGACTGGAGTTGCTGCCACCGCTGCCACTGCGACGCACGCTGCGTTTACTACGCTGCTGTTGTTGCTGCTGCTGCTGCTGCTGCTGTAGTTGTTGCTGTTGTTGCAATGGCTCCTGCAACAATTCCTGACCAATTGGCGGCTCCTCGCTGGTTAACAGCGCATCGGTGCTCGTGCAACAACTCTGATGACTGACGGAATGCTTCATAGTCCAGCGGAAGTCATTGGAATTCTCATCATCCAATGGGGGATAGACACGTCCAGCCAGCGGAGCTTGTGGACCAAGCAAACGTTCCTTGGAACTGCTCAATCCCGGTTCCATGGCCAACGGCGATACGCACTCATCGATGGTATTCAAGGGCGAGATTTGCAAGGTTTGCTTCTGTTGCAAAAACTCAATGTCATTCTTGATGGCCGGCTCAATGCCCAGCAGGCCCAAAACCAGACGCGGATTGGCCAAGACAAATCGTTCGAACGTGGGGAAATCAATGCGATAGAAATCCGTTTGACAGCTGCGACTCGTCTTCGTCGTTGCCTCCACACTGGCCGCCGGCGATGCAGCCTTGGAACTGGGCGCCGTAACCACGGCTGGGAGTTGCATTTCACGGCCCCAAACCTCCGGTGGATGTGACGTGCTGCGTTGCATGGCCGCCGTCTCAGTTGCCCCCATTGTCGGATTGCCGCCCATCAGCGGCAATTCACCGGCTGCCATGCCCAGACCGAGACCAGCTCTTCCAGCTGCCACTCCACTGATGTTCGGTATGGAGCGGGCGGGGGGAAACTTGAGCGAACCATGCGAGTTCATTGCAGCGGATGAGAAGGTCATTTCCTGCAGTGCGCTTATGGCATTGCGCACCTCAACGCTTAGTTGGGCCACATCCTGATGCAGTGTGGATACCTGCGAGTCGAGACGCTCCAGCGAGGGACGTTTACCGCCCTCCTCCTCGGCCAATGGTTCTGTCTCCTCGAAGGAGCCGCGATCCAAGCTGGTGGCCATATTCAAAGGACGCTGTCGTTTATTTGTCTCCCGCAGCGTAATCAAGGAGCGTCCACGTTGATGCAGCCGCTGATGTCTTGGACTATTCATGCCCAGCAACGGTGAACGTGTAATACTATGATGCGGCGAGGGAGAGGCCGAAAGAGGCGCCCCAGCACCTCCTCCAGCCCCTGCTCCTCCTCCTCCTCCTCCTCCTGTGCCATTCTCTTTATCCGCTTCGGCATTGCATTCACCATCCTCACGATTCTCATCATCCTCACTGATGCTGGGCAAGGGAAATGTCGGTCCAATATCTGACTCCTGATTCTCGTAACCTTCTCTCAAGTTGAACGTCAGATCGTGCTGTATGTCATTGGCAAACTGCTGCTGGTACTCCGGATACAGACGCAGCACTTCAACCAGACCGCCCATGTGGATGCACTTTAGATCGCAGTAGGTGAGCGCCTGCAAAGTGAAGAAACAAACGCACAAAATGTTATTATACTTATGTTAAATGCTTATGCACTCTTAAGTTGACTGCCTGCAGAGGCCAGTCAATGGGCTGAAAACAGCAAGAGGCAAGAGCACCAAAGAGGAACCCATAGCAAAAGTCCTTGGAGCTAAGCAGCACATTTGACCGAAAGATTGCTGTCAACATTGGTTAACATAGTTTTCAGCCTTCAAGCTTAGAAACTGAGATATCTTTTGGGTCTTTAAGCTTGTAGCTATAATATTGTTTAAATCATATTTTTATAAGAATTTATAGAATACTTAAGTAATATCTGACTTCTATTTAAGTGACTACACAAAGAGAAGTATACATATATATGTAGGAATACAGAATATATCATAAGAGTGTTGTTTCTTGTGTTCAGGGACAGCCAAGATTCCCCCAATTTATATATATTTATATATATACATAAATAAATACATATCTTATGATCTATTTGACTTTTCAAATGTATGACGCCTTCTTTAGCTATTTTTCAAATATTATTCTAAATATTACGTTTAAAAATAAACAATCTTTTAAATAAATTATGCAAAATACTATAATAGAAGTATAGCCTCATCTATTCTCTATATTACTACTCAATTTTATATTCTGTGCTCAAAGAACACTTTATTATCTTAGACTTTATATTCGCTACATTTAAGTGCATTTTTTTTAAAGTATTTACTTCTTATTATTTTTAAAGTATTTACTTCCTTTTAACTACTTTATGAGTTACAATTGTGGACACCTTTAGATACATATCTTAACTCTGAAATAAACAATTTCAAGTCCTTTTCATAATAGCTAATTTAACTACAGAAAAGTCATTAGCAATTACATAAAGAAATCTATTGAATCTATTTAGTTATGATAAATTCTTACAATTGATTTACAGAGCATAATTCAGTCGACTTGTCTTCACTTAAGCTTTTTCCGCATGTTAATATTGACACCCTGGCGTTTTCTTCACACGCTCAAGTGCGCCATCTTGGCACACACTTACACACACTCACACACACACACACACACACACACATAGAGAGCGAGCGAGTAGTACGCGTACACACATTAAGCTTAAGTATCACTCATACGCCCCGTTGTTGTCGCTGGCTGACTGCTACTTCTGCAGTACCTGAAGTGATGCCCAGAGCGTGGGACAACACACAAGTACACACACACACACACGCACACACACACACAGACACACATTTGAAATGCCTGCGCTTTATTTGGCCAAGACAGAGCAGACATGCAAATAAACTTGGCACAAAGGTTAAGCTAAAGCCAAAGAAGAACATGCAAAGTAAATGATTATAAAAGGCGGCATATAATGAAAGGCCTGTAAACACCAGAGCAAAGGCATTTTCCATTTCCCAATTTCCCATCTCCCATTCACCTTGACTATAGACTAATTGAAACGCTTTCCCACTAATTAAACGATCATCTCTCAATTTAAATTTCCGTAAATTGCCTGCGGTTTTTTCGGCATCCGCCGCCGTTCGTCGCATTGTTTCATTAATTAACAACAAGAGATACCGAGCATGTGTGCATGCCACATAATTCATATGGCATCATGTGGCAAGCCACTAAAAAAAATGATAAAATAATATGCAAAGAAAATATTGAATTTGCCACACGCAGTCGAGTGGAAGCAAAAGTCGGCGTAGTAGGTACAAACACAGGAGCCATCTTAAGTTATTTGAAACGCCGCCGTCTGCACTCAGCCTGATAAACTTTACGACAAGCAAACAGACCAAAGAAAGCAAAATAATGAAAATAAACAAAACACAATGGCCAAGTACTTAAAGAGCGAGCAGCTTTAAAAAGCCAAAACTCGATAAAAAACGAGCGCGACAGTAGGATAGCCTGTGCAGGTCTTCAAAGAAAAGTATTTTCATTATAATGGGATTTAAATATATCGCTTGCATCGAGAGTAGGTAGCTTGCGATAGTCTGGCAACATTGGATTGCGGATATTGATTGTTTATGTTTAGAGCCACAGCAGACGAAAGGCAAATCAAACATACATGAACAAACGCGTCTTTTCGTTCATTATATCTTCGGGCGGCGCAGCGACTGCGCTGCTACTGCGCTGCAACGCATCTGCATAAATTTGTTTCTTGAATAACTTCTGAGTTCAATATCCGATCGTACTGAAATTTGTAGCACAAATTGAGAGTAGGATACTTGCCATGTGTGCCAAATCTCAAGTCTCTAGCTATAAAACTGCTCGTGTTATCAGCTTTTTCGAGTTGTGGGCGAAGGGGGCGTGGCATCGCGATGAAATTTTCAGGACACATTAAGTCCAAGCTTTTTATCATGTGTGCCAAATCTCAAGTCTCCAGCTTTAACATTGCTTATGTTATGGGGATTTTTCTAATTTTAAAACCAACGGGACATGATATCGAAAATTGAAAATAAACTTGATCTGCGTATGGTATTCAGGAACCTATATTCCAAATTTGAAGTCTCTAGCTCTTATAGTTGCTGAGATCCACGCGTTCATACAGACGGACAGACGGACGGACAGACGGACAGACGGACAGACAGACGGACAGGTGTCAATCGACTCGGCTATTGATACTGATTAAGAATATATATACTTTATAGGGTCGGAGATGCTTCCTTCTGCCTGTTACATACATTCACACAAATTCATTATAGCCTTTTTTGCCCATTTTTAATGGGCACAGGCTATAAAAATACAAATTAAAGCGCGTATTAAATGCAAAAATTCAACTAAATATAAAAAAATAAAGATAAAAATAAATTCTATTTAATTACGAGTCCACGCAACCCGGCAAGAAGCTGTCGTCGTTGCTGCTCACACCGGAGACTTCTGACTGCCCGGGGACCATGACCATAAAATTCGCTCGTCATTTGAATACTAACAAGTCGTAGATGTTTAATGCAATGACACCAGCTGAAAGTTATGCGACTTTGCGATGTTTTCATCAGTAAAGTGCTTAACTTTTGTAGCTAAGAAAACTATTTTTAGACCCTTTACTTTAAAAAAGTAAAACGGGTCTATTAAGTTTGTCAAAATGTGCGTAACAGGTCGAAGGAAGTCCGGCAGACCCCATAAAGTATATATATTCCTGAACAGCATCACCAGCTGAGTCTGTCCGTCCATCTGTCCATCTGTCCGTCAGTCTGTATGAGCGCCTAGATCTCAGAGACTAAAAGAGCTAGAGTCACCAAATTTGGTATGTTGGTTCGTCTATGGGTTAAGCAGTACCAGTTTATGTTAAAATTTTGACACGCCCCCTTCCGCCTCCGTAAATTGAAAACAAAATTTTTGAAATCCCATAAAATGAAACGATATTAAAGCTAGAGTCCTGAATTTTGGCACACAGGATGGGTATTAGGGTCTTAACGTATCCTGGAAATTTCGTTTGGATAATAATCTCGAAAGTTATTCAAAAAAAACTTTAAATACCATATAATGGTCAATTTTAAAACTAGAGCCTTGAATTTTGGCACACAGGACAAGCATCGGGGTTCTAATGTATCCTGAAAATTTCATCACGATCGGGTAATAAACTCGGGAGTTATTCAAAGCACAATATTACTCAGTGTTGGGCCAAAGAAAGAAGACATTACAACGCGTTATGGGAACTATTAGTGTCGCTCTTCTTTCCATTTTGAAGAATAAGTAAAGGGTCTCTCATAGTCGACTTCGACTGCATCCTTTCCGACTGGTTATATCTTGAATTTAATTAAAGTCTGTTTACTATAATGAATTTTAAAATATTATAACTAAAATACATATATTTATATATAAATATATAAACAATACACAAGCTATGTCTGTAGCATACTTAAGAGCCTAGAAGAGTTCGCAACTAACTCTAAACATCTACTAGCTTGCAGCCAACTTACAACAACCTTATAGACAACAGATGATTCCCTAACACTAGAAAGCTTTTAGTTAGATTCACAGTTAGCAATTTATATGCGTTTATTATAAATCACTCGAATTTAAAAGCTTTGCTTATCCAACAATTTTCACCGGTTTAGCTGCCATAAATCATTTAAGACTTTCAGCCAGTGTCATTTTGGGCTATAAACTTACCTTAATGTCGCTGCTGCTGCGTACGACAACATCCTGTCCAGCACTGTTGGTGGTGGCGGTCATTTGTCCGTTGCTGGTGGCAACCAAATGCACATTTATGTCCGAGCCCACGAGATCGCCCTTCCCTAAAGAAAAAATGGGAATTTCGAGTGTGAGTTGGGTATTTAAAATAAAAATGAGAGACAGAAAACAAAAGGTCAGTCGCTAGGCAAAGAATCAATAAGCATAAAAATAGCTGCTTGTATTTGTCTAGGCAACGTTGAGAATGCATAAATAAGCAGATGCCTGACTAAAGTACAAATGAATCCCTGTGAATACCAGTGAATAGGCGAATGAACTTCGAATTTTGAGTTCAATAAACGCCACCCAAAACATGGGCAATTTAAGGTTAATGCAAGTTTAAAACTCGAAAGTATTCACAAAAAAACAGTATACTCACCCAAAATGGCAACAACCATATCGTCTTTGATCACCTCCATCGAACCATTGCACAGATAATATATATAGTTGAGTGCATCGCCTTTGTGTATTAAGTATTCGCCGGGTGCACAGAAGTTTGTCTTTATGTGCAATGACAACAATTTCAAACAACCCTGCAACAAAGAAGAAGAACAACAAAAAATAAGTATAACAAATACAAAAAAGTGAAAAATTTGAGTAAATAAGATTTGTTTTTAGCTTTCGTAGAACTTGGTCAAGAGCACTAAGCATCAGCTGTGAGTGAGTTTCCCAGAAAACGCGAGTGTCGGGCAACACAATTTGTGTGGCACAATGTGTGGCACAATGTGTCTTCGGTTGTTGCTACTACCACGAAAAGTGGCTTAAAGCGCGCTTATTGCCACTGAGTGGTTTTTGTTTGCCAACTCGAAATAAGCTTTATTATTATTTGTCTGTTTGCATTGTCATTCCTTTTTACTAGTATTTCACTTACTTTACTTGCATTTCCATCCCTCCCCCTTCCCCCTCTTCAAATCGACTTATCTTCTTCTCTGTGTCAGCTTATTTAGTTCATATTTAAAGTCACGGTCAAGGTTTTGTGCCCAGGCAGCTTATATTTATTGAATTTACATACAGTTCGTGTTAAATCACTAGACTAGCTAAAAAGTTCTTGAGAAAAGCTTTAACAAATTAAGCTGAGTAGCTTTTCACTTTTGATCGGAAAACAAGTTAAGCAATATAACTAATGATACCAAGAATACTTGGAAATAGATAGGACAGCTCTTTGAATACAAATAGAAGAAATCTTTGGTTATGCATAAGAAGTTATGTCAAGTTGGGCCATTAAGACAAGTAAAGATTCAGATACTAAGTTCAAGTGTTGAGATAAAGGGAACAAAATGTCGGCATTGCTTCAAGTCATTAATTTATTTCTTATTTTAACTAAGCTATTAATTATTAGAATATTTTATACAATAAATAAATATATTTTAAATATTATTTATGGAATGTCTTTTTATTTAAATCAAAAATGAATTTCTATATAATTATATTTTATGTTATCTCTCAACGAATAATTTGGCATTTGAAAGCAACTTAGAGATTGCTCGATTAATCAATAGATTAACTATATTTATCTATTAAAATAATTACACAATTTATACTATAATTACTCCAGAAACCGAATTGGTTGTCTCGCAAAAAGAAACAGCTCATTAAGACAACAAAACTCAGAGTTCCAAAGATATTCTCCTCAAACTAATTCAGTTACTTTTTGGTAGTTTTTTTTTGTATTCTACTTTAGTTTGCTACTTTGCCTTACCCATTTCAAATTCGTTTTCTTTACTGTCTAACTGCAGTAAAAGCTTAGCTTGGAAATCAACTATAAACTTGTTTTTATCTATGCCCGCAGAGAGCACTCACGAAAAAGTTGGCTAGAAAATAGCTAAGAAACTTTGCGGATTTCATGAGCAATGACCCCATGGCGATAATGCAAGTGAAGCTTAATTGAAAAATCAATTACTCTGGCCACACACACACATCAGAGTACACTTTTAGCACCCCATATGTGTGTGGGGGTGTGTGTGGGGGTGTGGGGGTGTGTGTTGGGGTGTGTTTGGGTGTGTGTGGGGGTGTGTGTGGTTGCCCTAAAGCTAAGTGTGCCAAAATGACAAGGGTATTGACATTGTCGTCTACGATAAGCATCACAACTCGCACTGTTGCATTTACTTTTACTTTTTCTTCCAACCGCTCTACCTCTACCTGTCTCAGTCTTTTGCTCTTCATCTCTCTCTCTCTCTCACGCTCTCTCTCTCTCGATTTCTCAATAGCTCTATCTCACTTTCACTGTGTGTCGCTGTGGCCAAAAGTTTTGACTAAAACCTTTTTCATGCTTCAGTTCTTGCCATACCTCAATCGAAATTTTGGCCAAGAGGTGAACACGCGCAAATCATGCGTTGTTTGACTGAAAGTTTTACCTGTAGATGTTATAGGCAGGTGTGTGTGTGTGTGTGTGTGCGTGTGATGTATATGTAATGTCTGTTAAGCCAGCATTTGACTTTTGCCTGCCCTGTTTAAGTTAGCTGCCGATTATTTTGGCATTGCCATCAACAGCTCAAGTCCATTTGTCTGGATGGGTTTTCGATAGCTTTTAAAGCGTCGTCGACCCACAGCAATGAGATGAAAAGCACAAGGGAAAGCACACACACACACACACACACATACGTATACACACCTGGGAGGCTGCCTCGAATATCGGCAGCTGTAATATTTCACGGTGTAGATGCATGGAGACATCGCCACGCAGTTCCTCCGGAAATTCGCGCAGAGTCTGCAAAAGGGAAACAAGAAAAGGGAAAGACAGCATAAGTATTAGTGTGAGTGGAAAAGAGTGGCATGATAAGTAGAATGGTAAACATGAGTGTCAAGTGTCAAGGGCCCAAAACTTACATATCCTTTAAAGCTACACACACACAAACACACACACACACACAGGTGCAAATTGAATTGTTGGCATATATTTGACAATTTCTTGTGCAGTTGTTACCGCCATTTTCCTTCATTTTCCCACACACACACACACACACACAATATGCAAAATAAATATCTTTGTAACTGTTACTTGTTACTTTTCCATTTCCATTTTTTCTTTATTTTTTTTCTGTTTCCTTTTTCCCAAGGTGAAGAAAGTGTTTTCCCCATATTATTATTATTTTGTTGTTGGTATGAAATTTTTTGAGAGGATTAATATGAAAATTGAAAAGCTTTTCAACTTGTTTGTTTACATTTTGTTTGTTTTGTGGTTGCTTTTACTGCTGATTTTCTTCGCTTTCCCTTACGTAAACGTATACGTAATATAGCCTCATCTACGTTAAATCGTTGTATCTTTATATATTTGAATATGTATGAGAGTGTTCCCAGTGCGTAGAATGAATGAATGAATGAATGAATGAATGAATGAATATTATTCATACGCATAGAGCAGGCGTAATTTGTTTGATAATATCGCATAATAAAACAAAGTGCGTAAGTAAACAATCTGCTTGAGTAAAATGAAAATATGTTGAGGAAATGTGCACACATGACTTTATAAACAAACAAATGAGTGAGCACAAAGGCAAGAGTTGTTGTTTAATAGTAAAAAAAACTGTTTATATACTCTAATAAAAACAGTGTAAATTAGTTTTCAATTTATAGTGCAATATAGAAATGTCAAATATAATTAAAATGGAATTTTGCTATTCCCCGCTGTGTATAAAAATACTTCATTTAAGTTAATCACTTTAGTATTATTCTATAATTTATTTTCGCTTTTATACTACTTTAATTTCTATTGAACTGTTACAATTGAAATCGTTATATTTATTTGACATTTGCATTTCTATGGCAGCAAATTAGAAGTTTTAATTACAAAATTCTATCAAAACATATAAAGACTTTTCAATGATGATGCCACAAAAACTATGCCAAGTCTGAAACTTGTGTGTCTGTGTGTGTGTGTGTGGTCAACTGAAAGTTTAGTATTTTTAGTATTTTATTTGTTAAAATTACTGCTGTGTTTTGTGCCCATTATTTGAATTGACATAGGCCAAAAATTTCACAACTAACCAATACAAACAAGTGGGAAAAACTAAAAACAAAAATATAATTGCATAGTCGAAGTGTTAATACTCTAGAAAACTGATGAGTTGTGACTGCTATGAGATCTAAAGAAATATATCAACAAAATATAAACGACTGGAAGTATAGAAAACTGTAGATCTAAGAAATGTTGAAAACTTTATTAATATAACAAAATTAATTATAGCTTAAAGTTGATTATATTTTTAAATAGAAGAGAACGAGCATCATAAATGTTACACATTGAATGGGTTAAAGCAACTACCCTGGCTTAAAAGCGTATATAAAGCCGTTGTAAATATGTTCAAAGTTTCACAAGTTTTTCACAAGTGTGAGTGTGAGTATGTTTGAATATTTACTTATTTAATGGAACAATTTCCCAGAGGGCTTCACTGAATTGTTATTTATGTGTATTTCAAACGCAGCATCCAAAGAAGTGTAAAATATTTTACATTAATTGCATACAATGGCCAACCGACCAAGTGAGTGGGCCAAAAACTAAACGTTGTAGGGGGAAGGGGGAAGGGGAGCGCGTTTCAATACTTTAGCCTTAATTTTGGCATGTAAATTACGCGCAAAACACAAAGTACAGAAGTAATGCCAAAAGCACAGGCCTCTCACTCATTTTGTCAGTTAATTTCCATGCGCAATAAATTAACAATTTCATTTACTGCCTGGCAACTGACGCCCCTTTTTGTATGCTACATATATACAGATATTTTGTGTTCAAGTGTGTGTGTGTGTGTGTGTGAGATGAGTATTTCAATATGACTATGCAGTCGTAATTCATGCTTTTCCAATCTAATTCAATTAAATATGATTTCACACAGATTTTCAGCGAAAATTCATATGAACAAGTTTTGAACAAGTCAAGTAGAGATATTCTTTGAAGGAGTTTGATGCACTGAACGCTAGAGAAAGCTGTATAAAGTACTACAAAGATTATATAATATTTGGCAAATTAACAGAGAATGATAATATATATGTTTAGGTACTAAAATGTGTTCTTAAATATTTCTATTTATTTACTTAGTAATATAAATTAAACTTGTAACAAAAACGATAAGTTGTATATAATTTAAATATGTTTTTAATCAAAAATTAATATTTATAGCGCCGTTGTATATCTTACAAGCAGTTGGCCAAAACTGCGATAGGCTTATGTGGAATTTAGATACTTTGCAGTAGATTTCTTTAAGATATCTTAATGTATCTCAGGTTTAACAATTACTAACTTCACTTTACTCTTTCTTTACTCACTTTTAATTAATACAAAAATATCTCTTATACTTATAATTTAGATACTTTGAAGTAGGTTTGTTTAATATATCTTAATGTATCTCAGGTTTATCAAATACTAACTCCACTTTACTCTCTCTTCACTCACTTTTAATGAATACAAAAATATCTCTAATACTTATAATACTGCATTTAAAACTGTAGCTTTATATTTGATTGCTACTTAGATAGAGATAAACGATTTAACAAACTGAGCTGGCTTTATACGCTAATTTACAGTGCATAACAAAACACAGGCACTTCTATGGCAGCTGTGTATTCAAATGTCGAAAAGCCGAAATTAATTAGACATATTTAGGGAGCAGCAAATGTAAGTCCTGTTCATGTCAGACAGAGAACTGGAGATTCAGGTCTGCCTGTCTGTCTGCCTGCCTGTCTGTCTGTCTGGCAGCAGCTGTCAAGAGCTCAGTTAGCCAACTTCAAAGAGCCGCTGCGTTTTTTTTTTTGAGATATGTTCCGAAAGCAGCCCAAGAAATGCGCTAATTAATTTGCAGACCAAAGCAATCAAATTGCATACAATTTGAAACAAGCATCAACAGCAACTAAGTAGTAAGTTCATTGTATAATTAGGGAAAGACAAAGTGCACTTAATGCAACAATAGTTTTTATGCCGTTTTGTGCCAATTTGCAGGTAGCATCAACAGTTGAGTTTTCAACCCCCCTCCAAACCGCAGTCTCTTCATCTCTACACAATTTTCCAGGACAAAGTTTTCCGAGCGTGACCCAAACTTAAGTTAGACCATAACTTAAATGGATTTACCCCCTGCTGCAAGGGATTTAATGAAGCAAACAAATAGAATTATGATTGCTTTGCGGTGTGGTGCATTGATTTTTCATGAAAAATGTCGACAAACATATAAAAAAAATCTTTTATAGCTCAACTTACAGCAGTTTTCAATTAAATCGATCATTAATAAAATCAATTCGCCTGCTTAAATGTATATTAATTGCATATTCGTACTTATATAACGTCAGATTCAATTTAAACTGTCGAATGAGTAAGCGTTATCATATCATGCCACACTGGCAACCTGCTGGTTACAATAGCTGCGAGGGCTGTTCAATAAGTACGAGAGTTTTTACATTTATGTTGAATCTCTTAATACTGCCAATAGTAGCTATAAATGTGAACTTTTCACTGTGTTTAGCACAACTCAGACTTGCTTAAAGTCTGTGTTAAAGCTCTTAAAGTTATAAATGAATTATTGTAATCAGTTTGTCTACGAAATACTCTTAATACCACCTGGAGTAACATATCTACTTACTGTCTGTGCAGGCTATCAAAGAGGATTCAATCCATTGCCATTAAGTCCAATGCCAATCAATAAGTCACATAAGAACTCACACACACACACACACACACACATACACATCAACTTGAACAAGTATACAAGTACATATATATCGTATGAGATACCCGTCAGGCATTTGCTTAATTAAAGGCACAGACAGATATCAAAATACCAATGGACCAATAGCAAAAGATTTCATGCTGCGTCAACAACTTTTGCAATGAATGATTTACAAATGGACATGCAAAGACAGGACTGTGCTTGCATGCTTACCTCGTAGATATCGATACCATGGCTGAGTGACCATGACGTTTGAAAGTAGTCCTCGATACGTTGCTTTAACTCTTTGGGCATCTGAAATAAGCAAAAAAGACAGAAATTAATTAAATTACGGAAGATTTTATGACAGCGTCAGCTAATGAGTTGACGTTCTTACTACAGATGTATGTATATATGTGCATACACTTCATTTGCATGCATTTCGAGCATGTAAGCCGCACAAATGCACTTAATTACTGCTGCTACTGCTGCTACTGCTGCTACTGCTGCTGCGTGTAACGTATACGCCATGTGGTAGCTACCTAATGGAGCTTCACGTTGCGGTATTATGTGTAAACGTGCAGGACGTGAACGTGGGCGAGAATGTCGTCTCATCAACAGGTTGAAGAACTTTGAACACGTCTCGAAACTAAACATAGCTACTCGTAGCATTTCTTCCTCTCTCTCTGTCTCTCTGGTTCACACTGCGTATGTGTGCTGGATTTCAATAAAACTGAACTAAAGCACTTGCTACTCGAACTGCATGCATAAATCTGATATCGCCATAGTAAAAACTAATTTCCTCTGCCAGAGTAAATTCGATTTTGCAATCGACAATCGACTGTTGATGAGACCAGTGTTAATTTATGGCAGTGGCGGGGGAATGTATGTTAGCCAATAACAATAAATATCTATAGCTATGAAACGCTTTTAAATATATTAAATATATATCAGTATTCATATACTTTAAAATAAAAAATGATAATATGATTGCGAAGCAATCAGTTGATGATGTCAATTCAAGTGTAAATGCTGCTTTTTCTCCTGCCCATATCTGTGGGAATTTAATGATTTCAAGTACTTTGAGTACTTACATTATGCAAAGCCACAAAATCCTTCAGGTCCCGCCATTTGCTCTCATAAAGCGATCGACGTGAATACATGCGTTGTATAATGGCCGTCACATTACCAAAGACCACGGCATGCATCAGAGCTGAGTGAATGGGGAAGGAAACAATTTGACTGTGAGTAGATTATTTTCAAAGTTAAATTTGCAGTTAGTTAAATATGATATCACAAATGTAGTATATAGATTATTTCGGGAGCACATTGATGTCAACTGATGATTACCTACCGCCAATCAGCATCATTATAATGGTGAAGACCTTCTCGGTCGTTGTATTCGCCGACACATTGCCAAATCCCACTGAGGTGAGACTGGTGAATGTGAAATACAACGCTGTCGAGTAAGTTTCAGCCGTTGTCAGTATGGCAACGGTGGCATTTTTTCTCTCGGCAAGCAGCTGTAGCCAACCTGTGAACAAGACTTGTAGATTTTAATAGGAAAGCAAAAAAGTAGAAGAACAAGAAGAAGAAAAGAAACCAAATAACTTTGTTTAGTAAATCAGGCATTAACAAGGCCCAAAAGCTATACCCATATATGTGAATGGCAAACACATACGTATATGATTGTAATACAGTTTGCTTATTAAACTGACAATGACTTGACCACTCTTGCCCAGAACTTTGCTCATTCGTCAGCTTGGCTGTCCATCAAAGTACTATCAGGCAGTAAGCTGTCAGACGGACATGCTAGAGCGTGTCAAATCCGGCTAACTGTTTAGGCCAAAACGGCAAATGGCAAATGGCAGTTTTGTGAAACTTTTCTCTGCTCCCTTACACTTGGCAGCCGTCTCTAAATCTGATTCCAACTCACAGCCTACTATGAGCATTTAATGCGTATCATGTTCACAGCATATTGATGTGAAAAGTGACTGGCAATTTGTTGCTTTTGTATGTGATTTTCCCTTGTTACCAGTTTATCAGATGTGAATATTACAATCCACCCGGGGATTGTGTATGAGGCATAAATGCATAAATAAATGTTAATCTGCTGGAATTTTATAGCAGAAGCCTCTTGACTGTTAGATACCCTTTGAAGAGTGCTTTAAAGTGGGATAAATCATAACCTTAGAGTACTGATAATGATTTAACTAAGAATACCAAAAGAATTCTAGTCAAAGTGCTCACAACTCTGAATAGTTCTTCTTGTAACTGAAGAAAGGCTGAAGAAGCTAAAGAATTCTTGTCAAAATACTCATAACTCTGAGTAGTTCTTCTTGTAACTGAAGAAAAGCTGAATATAAAGTGAGAACTACATTTTTATTAGACTAAATAATGCTGTTAAAACGCAATTCACAGCTTGACGTAAAGAAAAGGTTGGAATTGAGAATTACATTACTTACCAAAGACTATATATAGAACAGAAAGATGAGCCGCTGCCATACAAAAAAGTGTACCAGGCGCAAATTTGTGGTTGGGATTTATCATAACTCCCAGAAAAATGCATATATAAGAAGTACTGAAGAAGAAGTCTAGCGCCCGCAGTGGTCACTTTGCTTGAGATGAACTCTACGTTTGTTTCGAGCGGGAGTCACGAGTTCGAATCCTAGCGATGTCATTTAATTTTTAATTTCTATAAGAGAATTTTGCTTTGTTCTTATGATCGGCATTAGCTTGACAAATTTGTGATTGGCATTTATCATAACTCCCAGAAAAATGCATATATAAGAAGTACTGAATTAGACGTTCGCTTTCTAGCGCTCGCAGTGGTTACTTTGCTTGAGATGAACGCTACGTCTGTTTTGAGCGGGAGGTAACGAGTTCGAATCCTAGCGATTTCTTTTCATTTTTAATTTCTATAAAAGAATTTTGCTTCGTTATCGGGATCGGCGTTTGTGCTCGGTAAATTTGACGAGCTTTTGCCTGCATCAAATTGTTGTTGCTGCCCAATCACAAATATTTGCCTGATTCACCTTTTTGTATGGCAGCGACTCATCTTTATATTCTATACTCTTTGATTATACCCCCCAATTCAGTATACAGGGTACAAGGGACAATAGAAAACTTTTTGAACTCACACACACATATGGATATTTAAATGACAATAAATGCTGATTTGATATTGTTGTATTTACATGTTGGGTGCAAACTTTGTCATTTAAATGTGCTAATAACCGTCATGTTCCCATTACATACAACTGACTTGTTTTAAACTTTGACGTGTGTATTAGAGGTGCGCGGAAATTGAAGTCAGATGTGTGGTGGGTGGTTGGATTCGTTCAGTTGGTGGCAACAATTTCATTGGGCGTTTGACGAGCCACGCAAACACAATCAACGCCAGCGGCAAACTAACCAAATTACTGTCCAACTAACACACACACACACAGACACAACACTTATGTGTATGTGAATGGTTAATGGGGTGCGGGTATTGCAGTTTACTGTAGTTGCTGGCTGCTCTTGACGATGCAAATGACCTTGACTGGGGCTGTTTTCCTAGCTCGAATGCTCGTGCGACTGCTACTCACCAATGTTGCTGTCCGGAAACCATTCGTACTCCTTTACAGCGATGACATACCAGATGCAGGCCAGCCAGTGGGCAGCCAGTGTAAAGGAGAACATCAACAGAGTCAAAATCATGGCCGTATGCTGCGAATATCGATCAATTTTTTGCAATAGCCTCGCCAAGCGCAACAGACGCGTCAATTTGACAAGATGAATATGCGATTCCTGTTCGAAAAGTAATAGAAAAAAACGAGAAAAGAGAAAAGTGAAAAGAGAAAAGAAGAGAGAATGTGTGGTAGAAACAAAAAAACAAGATACATTGTTTAACGATGTCAACGCATAGCACAAAGAAACCAACAAAAGGCAAACAACATGTTTGTTGAAAAGTGGAAAAAGAGTCAAAGGATTACTCGACTTGCATATGCTCTGAATGTGTATTTATAAAATTGTATACAGTCTGATTTATTTAACAGGAATTGAGATAATCTCCAGGCATTGAGGGAACAACTAAAGTTAACCTAAGCGAACTGATTTCAACCTTTAGATAGAGTTCATAGCTGCCGCAGGAAAAGCGCCTTTTCTTTTGCATAGACAGAGCAACAAGGAAGTTAAATATGCTCCACTTTCCCTTACAAATTTACACACAAAACAAAGAGCTACTAGAGTTTTTTAATAGCTGGAAGCTCAATGTTTTTTAAGTAGGAGTGAAAGGAATATACATAATATTCACATACAGCTGCTTTTCTTCAAACACTTTAGCACTCTATCATATCCATTTCATCTCTCAGAAAATTCACAGAGTAAAATAAACGAAAAGCTGTAAAAATTGAGTTTTAAAGTTCGCCAAAAAGTTATTACAAGCTTTAATAAAAAAAAAATGCATAAACAAGTTCTCCTCTTTTTTCCAGTTTGTAGCAGAGCTAATGGCATTTGGCCCTAATATAATTTTGACCCAGAAATGCTGGGCTTCTAGTTTGTTGCCTCAAATTATGTTGCCTACTTTTTGGGGCGTAAATTTCATTAGATATCACAAACACACACACACAAAGGCACACTCAAAAAATTTGACACATGCTCATTTATTAGCTATTTCGAGGCACGTTACAATTTCCTGCCCTCACAATATTATATTATAACTTCCGTCCGCAACTCAACCATAATAAAAAAAAAAGAAGGAAGGCGAGAGAAAAGCAACAAAATGAAGAAAGGAGGAAGCAGAAAAGGGATAGTTAAATAAAAAATCAAAGAGGATGTCATCAAAAAGTCGAATGTAAACATAAACAAGCTTATAAAGGGGCCAACAACAGTTGAGTAAATTGAAGGTTAAAGCTGCCATTTAACCTTACAGTGCATTAAGTCGGATGTCTGCTACTGCTGCCACGTGCCCCACTTTGCCACACACACACACACATACACTGATGGCAATTTTGAAATATATATCCACATTTTTTATGATTAGAAAAAAAGGTTGAGTAGCTGACGAGGCGTCATTTTCGAATGGACACAGTCCCTGCTCTCAGTGCTTGCAACAAGAAGAGAAAACTGAAAATGCGGTCTAAGCATTTTTCAACTTGCAACAGCAGCCTTGCAACAAAATTTAATAAACGTAGCCGAAAGAAAAACGCGACACAATGTCAAGCAGCTGTGCCAAGGCAAATACAACAAACAAAAGCGAGAAATGAACTAAGTATTGATTAAGAGATACCCTGCAAAAGTCGTTGACTACGATAGATTTAAGAGCAGAGTTAAAAAGGTAAAGAAAGAGAGTGAGCATAATCTTTTCTTGAATATAAGTAAGTTATTAAGTTGGTTATACCCCATTCAACAGCTGACTGCTGGGTATTATTAAAATATGCACAGACAGACAAAACAGACAGCATTGAAAACACGCTGATGAGGCGTTGTTGCTTTAAGAATGCCGACACAATAACTGCTTTTACTTTTCTATTTTTCACACGCCAACTTTCTCTGTATATGTGTGTGTGTGTGTGTGTGTAATTGTGTGTAGGTGTGGCTATGCCGTTGCCAGGCAAATTGTAATTCATGTTGCAATTTACGCTGCGCTTTCGCTTTTACTTTCCCTTTACTTTTGCCTCTCACTCTCACACTCTCTGTCTCGCTCTCAATCGTTGTTGTTGGCTTTTAGCAAAAGTTTCGCGTTGCCTACACGCATTTTCTTTACTTTGTCGCCAACTAGAACAACAACAACAACAGCAACATCAACAGCAGCAGCAATAAGTTAAGGGAACTTGACACAACTTGACTGTCATGGCAACTTCCGTTTCCGTTGGCCGAGCCTTTGCCGTTGCTGTCCATCTCTTTTTTTTTGGGGTCTCAAAGATAATTAAAACTTTGAAATAAACTAAATATGCAAAGTTTCTAGTGCATTAGCCAGAAATTGGTATGCAGCAACAGGCGAAAGGAACAACAACAAAAAAAACAACTAAGACACTTTCATTTGAAAGTTCCCCAAAGAATATTGTTAGAAAAAAACGCAGAAAGTAAAAGAAAAATCATAAATTAAACGCGCAGAACGTGTCCCTAAAAAGTTGTCATAAAATAAAATATACAGTTAATCAAGTAATTGCTGTGACAAAGTAACTTTTCTTGGTCTTTTATTTCAATTTTTCAATTTTTCTTTAAATAATATAGTAGCTTATGATTCATTGAACACGCTAAAATACATAGAAATAATGACTTTTACTTTTGTGTCAAAACACTTACTTGATCAACTGTATATATGTTTATGGCAAATGAATGTTTGCTGTTCTCAAGAACTTTTAAGCCACAAATGCAGAGACGTGGCGTGTGAGACCGTAATTTTAGCAATTAGAACACATTAAAGTTTTATAAAAAAAACAAAAAATAAACTTTTAATGGTTGCTTGGCATTAAAAAGCTTAGCACACGCTGAGATTTTCAGTCAAAGAACATTTTCCGCATTTTTCCTCAATACACACAGACAGAGCGAAACTTTTTGCTTCGCTTGGCAGGACTTTAATTTCTCTTAACTTAATAAAGCACTGACAAAAAGATACCCTTACCTTTGACTTTAAATAACTCTAAAGCAACTGTTTTAACAACAACTCTCAGAGCATTTCATAATCAAATTACCTCAAGTTATAAAAGGTGTCAAGTGTTGACATCACAGCACAAGCTAAGCTGTATATACCCTAGAGCTAACGACGCGTACGGGTATGACAGTTGAAAGCGTATTTGATTTGATCAGCATAACAGCGCTAAGCCGGAAGTTGTAACGAAGCCACAAATGAACTTGCTATGGACCAAACGACTGGCTGGATATTAAAACCATGACAATGCATAAAATCAATGGCAAAGTGGGTTTTGAACAAAAACCAAAATAGCAACATAAGCCACAAGCAGATCCTTGAAATGTCCATAATGTCAGCAACAGCGCATTTTACTTTCAGTTTTCGTTTTCTTTCTCTGATTCTTTTTCTTTTGCTTTTGCTTTTGAGTAGACAATCAACGCGCTGACAACGTTGACCACTTCGAATTGAGATGAATACGCCAGCAAAATCAACGAGAAAAAACAGCAAACAACAACAAAACAACAACATTGCGGTATAAGCCTCGAGTAGCGGGCTTGAACAAAACCCAAGTTGGACTGTGAAACTGTGCGAATTTTCATAGCATACTTTTTGGGGTCAAATGCTTGAAGCATATTTTTTTTTTGTTTAACCAACTTAGCTTACAATTATGCAACCTCCCACTCTATCTCTGTCCCTTTCTTTCGCTTTCTCTATCTCTATCTCTATCTCTATTGCTGACTGACTGTAACTGAGTCACGCAGGATGCGACTGTAATCCGCTTGCTGAGCACAAAGTGCACTCCACAATTCGCGGGGATTTCCACTCGTGTGGCAAAAGTAGGAAAGCAGCTTAAACGAGTTGAGCGCAACTCAAATAAATATGAAAACTATGCTTAAGTCTTAATTAAATGTGCGCTGCGCCTTTCACTTTTAACAGCTATTAAGCTCAAATGGAATTCAGACCGTCAATTTAACAAGTCAAAAAGAAAGAAAAAAAAACAGCAACAGCAACAGCAAAAAGAAACATGCATTATGCATATCATGCAAATCTCTTAATGCTATTTACCACTTCAAATTTGACTTAAATATTTCATGCCCGTGCTGAAAATTCGGAAAAAGGAATCCAGACAGCGACTGTGGCAAAGTTAAAAGCAAAGTTCTTTAATAAAACACACTTTAAGTTGCAGAAGAAAAGACATTGGAAAAGCAATGACAAGTTGTGTGTGTGTGTTGATATTGCTGCTTAATTGCTATTTAATTGAATTGATGCTTAATATACAAGCTCAATTTAATCAGAACTATAGGCAAATTTAGCTCAAATTAAGTTCAACAGAATCAGAGTGTAAATTTACTTAATATTTACATATTTCTACACATGTTGGCTATCAATTTTAAACTATCAACTATCTACGATGCATTTATGTAACTTAACGTGTGAATAAATAAATTCATTTTTAAATGGCCAGCTTTAATGGGAATACGAAAAAATGCAGCTATTGAGGTATTAACAAAAGCATCGTTTATGTACACAAAAAATGCCATCAACACACTAATAAAGCTGTTAAATGTTCATAGCAATTTCTAGTGGTATGCAAATGGAGATTTTATTTATACAAAACAAAAAAAGAATAGAAAAAGGATTGAACAATTGAAAAACAATTACTCACCTCGCCATCGTACAAATCGGAGGCATATAGATGATCAAAGGGCAGAGCGGCCAATAAATCCAAGGCAAACCATCCACGAAAATAATTGATGGCAATCTGTTTGGAATTGGATACGACCTCACCTTTCCGAGAGACAAAGGTAGTACGGAAATTCAATAAAATATCTGCAATAAAACAGGGGGAAAACAGTAAGAGAATGAACATTAAATACAAGACACAGACACACACAGAGCAGAGATAGTAAACTAAGCCAGAATTAAATTCAATTTGCTCTTCAAAGAGCAGACGACATGATATGTAATAAGATGAGTATAATGTTGAAACGAGTATATATGTATATAACAGTTGTAGCTAACAGTTTTGTGCCATGTGTGTATACTGGCAAAAAAAAGGATGTGATGTGTTATCCTCTGCGCTTACCGACAATGAAAAGCGCCTCCACAATCACATCGGAAACCATAGTCTGGCGATCCGCTTTGGCAAATGCCGCATTGTATGGCACCATCAATGCAACATAGAAGGTTGCGATGAGTATGATCCAATCCCAGATGCCTTTGAATACACCATAATGGGGTAGAATCAACCGTGACTTCTTTATCGATTGCGTTTTGTATTCGGGAAATGGTGCTTCGGTTGAATGCATAAAATTCTAAAAGAAAAACGAAAGAGATTTTCATAATATATTAAGCAACAATATCAAAGGGAAAAGTGAGAAGTGAAAGTGAAAAAAGGGATTAAGTTGACGGCAAAATGCTAATTTAATTAACTCAAGTCCAACAGCAACACGTTTAATTGAATTTGGTCGTGATGCGCTTGTGGCTTGTGGTTAAAGGTTATTTGGTGGATCTACTATCTACTAGTACTTACATTGCCCAGCTTCAATTTGGTCTTGACACCACCCTTTTCGGGCTTGTAATGACCGGATAGCTGATAGAGAACCGCACGACTCCGACGCCTTCCCATATTACAGCCGGCAGGTACATCCAAATTATTACCCTCGCCGGCCTCCGCATCGCCGCCATCCCCGGACGGAGGGCCGCCCAATCCGGGCAGGCTGCCCAATCCCAGCATACCGGCATTGGAGCCGGCCCGGAATCTAGCGCCCAGTAGTGCAGCTGTAAGGGCAAAAACTTACAGATTCGCAACACAAATATTTCACACACACAGTCGAGTCGACAATATATATATTTTTAGTTTTATTTATTTATATATTTATTGGAAGTTGGATTTAGGATAATTGGATGTATTTATATTTTGGTGTTTATTTTTGATTTATATTATTTTAATGTCGGTTTAATTACAATGATGCCGGTTAGAGTAAGAGTAAAAAAGAGCAAAAGAAAGAAAATATACAGAATTGTACAAATACAATATTACAATCATATAAATGTTAATAATTTAATTATTATTTAATATATATATTCTTATTACATTTAGTTTAGCGATACAAATGTGCACAAGGGAAACACATGGACAAATGTGAATCACAGCCTCAGAAAGCGACACAAAGTACAAGCTGTCTGTCTGTGTGTGTGTGTGTGTGTGTGTGTGTGTGTGTGTGTGTGTGTGTGTGTGTGTGTGTGACTCTGTGTGTGTCTGTCTGTATATTTTTATTGCCTCTGCTGGCCATTAAAGTGAACTTTTCTTTTAATACCAGAGAATCTCAACAGAAATTGTATATTATTCTACTTTGGCTCAAAACATGCAAAATACTCGTATTTTATTATTTGTTTTTATAGATTTTTTTAATGCTACTTTTGGAATATACACAATAACTTATTTTTGCATTTGGCAAATGAGAAATTACATTTAAATTTATTGAATCTAACAAAGATACGGTCAAAGTAAACATACTGTTGGCAGCAAAACTTAACGGAACGAATAGCCTGTACATCTGTTAAGCGTACAGAAGGTCTAACAGCTGTTAACAGAACTAACAGTCAGCCAGTGCTCAGCTTACAGTAGGTCTAGCTGATGTTAACAGAACTAACAGTCAGCCAGTGCTCAGCTTACAGCAGGTCTAACAGCTGTTAACAGAACTAACAGTCAGCCAGTGCTCAGCTTACAGCAGGTCTAACAGCTGTTAACAGAACTAACAGTCAGCCAGTGCTAAGCTTACAGCAGGTCTAACTGATGTTAACAGAACTAACAGTCAGCCAGTGCTCAGCTTACAGCAGGTCTAGCTGATGTTAACAGAACTAACATTCTGCCAGTGCTAAGCTTACAGCAGGTCTAACAGATGCTAACAGAACTAACAGTCAACCAGTGCTAAGCTTATACAGAAGGAAGCCTATTCCTGTTATCTAACCAGCAAGTATAATAATTCAAAATGGCTACGTCTGCTATCATTACAGAATGTGCTACTCGTAAGCATTCTGTTAGCTTAACTCACACTGTTTAAGATCTTATAACTGTTTGACATTTGGATTCAACTGCCAATACTGTTTGCTATACAGTGTTAAAAATACGAAAACAACTGAAAATGTTTATTTAAATTCAATTTGAAATGGACACAGTCATTTGCAAGCGAACACAACACAACACAAAACAAATAAATATATTTTTTTTTATGACATGCTCACAAAGTCAAACAAATATTTGCTCGAAAAGATCAAGTCACAACAGTTCAAAAAATATATATAGAATATTTCACAGCCAGCAAGGTGGATGTTAAGTTGCCCCAATCCTAAGCCAAAACATGTTGTACTCGTACTCGTTTATTTGGCGGCATGTAAACAAAAGGCCGGAATGCTCTATTAATGGGGGGGGGGGCAGGATGAAAGCAAGCCGCAATCTCACTGAGCACTGAGGCTGAACCTCAAGCTGGCTCATTAAATTTAACTTAATTCTATTTTCGTCTACCTCTCAAAGGCAGCGCGTGCTGCTATAAATTACAATTAGCTTGATTGTGAAAAATTAGATCCAAAAAAAAAACACAAAAATAAAATAAAAATGTGCGTCAAAGCAGCATACTAATTATAAGGATTTAATTTTCGATGTTCTAACAAAGTGTAAAAACGCTCTCAGCGTGGTTTATTAGCATCAGTTTGTTTTGTGGTCAAAGATGTTAGAAAGTGCTTAAGGTAAGTGGAGAAACATGTGTCTATAGGGAATATGCGGCTATAAATATAATAAGTATATAAAATACCTATATAATATTCAAATAAAATAGGAAAACTTATGTTTTATCAGCCAAAATCTAAATAATTGTTTAGCAACTCTAGTGAAAGTTTA
Organism: Drosophila histrio; assembly: GCA_958299025.2. Taxonomy (NCBI): domain Eukaryota; kingdom Metazoa; phylum Arthropoda; class Insecta; order Diptera; family Drosophilidae; genus Drosophila; species Drosophila histrio. The sequence continues at coordinate 19,913,959 of OY729167.1, read as the reverse complement.
GTTTTTGTTTCAAAAGGTTGGCAAGCGTATTCAAGTTCCGACAAACTAAGTTAATACTCATATGTTGGTCTGTTGTTTTTGCCAAAAAAGGGTCTGCAACATATTTTGATTTCAATTTTAAGCCAAGCGAACGACGACCCAACGTATCTGTCATATCAAAATGCCAATTAAGCTGCCAGGCACCTCAATGATCCCGGCCAACAACACTTTTTGGGCCTAAAGGCAGTTTTTAACGCCCCCATAAAAAATTTCCAGCAACACGTGGCGTACGCGTAATGCATACAAAACAAAAACTGAGAGAAATATTGAAGCAACAAATAAAAAAGAAAAGTAGAGAAAATATGCGCGATTCAGTCGAGTGTGGAAAATGCCGCATAGAAGGTCGCACATGGTGGTGAAAATTGCTTTAAGCAGCGGCATTTGACAGGCCTAATGATGTGTAAAATGACGGTCATTTGAAATGTCAGCCGAATGATAATTCAATTGCTGCCGATTGTCCATTTTTCTCTCTCTCACTCTCATAATTTCTTTCTCTGTTAAATTCTAAACTAATTGCAAATGTTCGAGCATTCAGGCCTGTTTTTAAAGCCAACTCATGGCGCCTGTCATTTTGGCATTCATGTTGAATTGCCACTCAATTTGCCACACAGCGGGATATTTGCCGCAAATGTCAGGTTTTATTTGCATCAAAATTTGTGGCTGAAAATTCTGTATAATTACTTAAACGTAATGTATTGATATTTCAATTGAGTCACATTAATTTGATGCGGATTTAAATGTAATTTACAGACAGAAATACTAATCCATACATACTTATGTGGTAATATACTTATGTGGTAAAATGTCAACTGCTCCGAATAATTTAAAACTAGTATGCAACAAAAGTGACAATGAACGATTATGCCAGCTGCTGCTGATGTCTGGAGTCTGAAGTCTTCACAGTTGTTCTCCCTTGCATGACTGCAAATCCAAGAAAACCACAAAACATTCAAGTCAAGAGCAGTGACAACAACAGTTCCCCCCGGACAACTGAATAATGATCCTAATATAACTGCAAATGAAACCTGCTCAGAATACCCAGAGTGCAGTCACTCTGCCACTGCTTAACAATGACCTCCTTTCTCCTTTCACGAAAATTCAAACTTGACTCTGTCCTCTGACTAATCCGCATTAGTTGAATGCACAATGACCTACGCGAATAAATTCACTTCATTCGCATGAAATAAAAGCTAGAAAGAAAAAGCAAAACAATTCTCTTGGAATTCTCGGTTGACATTGTCTCCCTGTAGTACATCAATATTTAAGCATACGATTAGTCTTCTACTTACTTCTTCTTCTTCTTTTGTTAGTCAACTCGACAACCCCTTGGGATATACTGCAGACAACAGTTGGACTAACTAACTAACATAATAAAGTTGTAAGCATATTTAATATGTAATCTAATGAATGGACTAAACACAGGTAAGTACGGCTAAAGAGTCCAGTTTAGTAACTAAAACTTGTTTAGTTTATTTGTAATTACAGAGCAGTTTAGCAGAACTAAATAGAGTTGAAATTGAATTGAATTAAACGTGATATGGTTAGTATTATAAGATAATTGACCGAAAATGTTCACATCATTTGAGTTAAAATTAAACAATTAATTGTTATTAAATGCTAATGTTATTTCATTATGTTTAAAACAATAATCTATAGATTGTGTTTAAATAGGCATCATATTGAAATTCAATTCAAATTCAAAGTAAAGCTAAAACTAATAATAAAGCGGAATATTCAAATAAACTTTTATCTAATATTTATCATTTAAAATTCAATTACAAAAAGATGAATGTGTATAAAATTTAAAGCAATAATTTTAGTTATAGCAACAACATATTTGAATGACAAAATACAATTAGAATACGTTACAGATTCTAATAAAAATGACAAGTTAAAATTTAACTAAATTTAAACTGTAGCAAACTTTACTTAACTTCCAATAAATAGCAAATTTTAATACATTTTTATATGTATCTAAGTGATAAGTCGACCTCGGATTTTGCATATTTTCATATATTTTAAAGAATGAGATAGGTTGCATATTTTCATCTGATTGATATCAAATTTAACTTTAAAGTTTCCTACATTCAATTTAAGTTGAGCGTAATTAACTTTTAATAATATTTTATAAATCTATGTTAACATTTTTGTCAGAATTTCGGTTTGTGGTGACATAAATTCCACTTTGATATCGCGCATCCAGCAATCCGCTCTGTCAAACCTCAAAAGCAAAAGTTGACAAAACGGAAATGTCAAATGGAAGTTCAAAAAAAAAATACTGGAAAAAAAGTTGCAGTTTGGTTTTCCTTTAAAATATTCATTTTTCAAATGTCAGAGAAATGCGTCAAAAAAATTTCAAAATAAACTGTTAACTAACAACTCTCTGGCAGGTTAACCCGAAAGTCAGACCAAGGAAACGCATAACAAATTCAGGAAAAATGTTGAGTTGACAACGCGACAAACGTGAGAAAAACAAAAAAGAGTATAACGAGTTGTAACGAAGTTATAATACACTTACAGTCCATTTGGATAGCATCTAAATAATTAGTTTGTATATGGATGGGAATGGGTAAATAGAAATAGATCTTTCTAAGTAAACTATAAGTTTTTTTAGCTAGAAACTCTTTGGTTTCAAGAAAACTTCAGGACAAAGCTTTGGAGTCGTCAACAAGTGTCAGCAAAATTAAAGTTAAACTCATGCTGGACAGACAGATAGAGAAACTGAATAAAAAATGCTGTATAAGTACATAAAATGCCACATTTATATAATATTAAAATATATATATATAAAAATATTTGACCCTCATCGAGCCATTGGGTTAAACATTGTAAATACAATATATTTCACCTGAATTTGTGTGCTATTTTAATTTATGAATAATTAATCGCTTTTTTACTTGGGTCTCTGTGTGTGGTAGTTGGTTGTGTAATTATGATTATGCTGTGTGTGTGTGTTTACAGTTTATTGGGAGTTCACGTTGCATTATTGTGTAAAAGTGTGTAAATTGTTGCTTGTAACTTTGTACGCGAGAAATGCATTAATTAATGAGAATTTCATTTGATGCTGAATTGTCTGACAGGCTGTCATTGGCCAGGCCTTGTGCAAATTATGGCTTACCATTTTCTTTTTTTTCATTTTTGTATTACACCTTTGCTTTTTGGGTACTTACCGCTATCACATTCCTCGTTCACATTCATCTCGAGCATTTTGGTGTGTGTGATGTCCTTGTGCGAGGCCAGAAACAACACCACATCGCGCTTCTCATTCTTAATGGGCACAATATCAAACAGACACCAAAATGGAGCACCTGGCGGGAAGATAGAAAAAAACAAAAGGTTGACATGACAGAGATAGAGAACAGATGTTGTCTGATTATTATTAAGTGAAGGACATGTGTGCTTAAGTAATCCTTAAAAAATATACTCAATTAATTAAGAAATATGTTATAACTATTATTATTCCCTGTGTATAAGGGTATAATGAATTTGTGTGAATGTATGTAACAGGCAAAAAGAGGCATCTCCGACCCTATAACGTATATATATTCTTGATCAGCATCAACGGCCGAATCGATTGACACTTGTCCGTCTGTCTGTCCGTCTGTCCGTCCGTTCGTCTGTATGAGCGCGTGTACCTCAGCAACTATAAGAGCTAGAGACTTCAAATTTGGATTGTAGGTTCCTGAATACCCTAAGCAGATTAAGTTTATTTGCAATTTTCGATATCAAGCCCCGTTTTGCTTTAAAATTAAAGAAATCACTATAACATAAGCAATGTTAAAGCTAGAGATTTGAGATTTGGCACACATAATTAGAAGCTTGGGCTTAATGTGTCCAGAAAATTTCATCGCGCTGCCACGCCCCCTTCGCCCATAAATCGAGAAAGCTATTAACAAGAGCAGTTTTATAGCTAGAGACTTGAGATTTGGAACACATGGTATAGTATCCTACTCTCAATGTGTGCTACAAGCGATATATTTAGATCCCATTATAAGGAAAATACTTTTCTTTGAAGACTGATGGGATATGTTACTATTAAGCCAGCATATATGATGGCCTTGGCAGTAGGAAGAGAAGTTACTATTCATCAAATAAGCCCATTGCACTGTAAATTCGCAGTTACTGAAACTGATTTCCATTTGACACATATCGATTCTCAATTGTGGCCTCATAATTGCGGCATTTACAGCCCTAACAAATTGCCAATTGAATGCGAATGTCAAAAGCAGCTAACAGTAGAAATTGCTTTGAAGGCTCTGAAAAGCCATTGACATTGACGTTGACTGTTAATTGGCTTCCTAATGGTATGCAAAAAATGATTGCATATCAACTTAATTAGAGTACAATTATGTAGACGGCATTTTAATTATCTTGGCGAGCTTAACCGCAGGCATTTCAGGACATTAACCAATGCATAATTAATAATAATACCGAGAACCTGAAAAGTTTGAAATGCAGTGCTAATTAGAAAACTTATAGGCGAGTTAATGGCCACGAAAACCAAAAGACAGATACGCATCGAAAACAGTTCGAGACACACAGTTCAGCCTGAGGTCCTTTTAAGCCGGCTGCTGATTAATCGTGACCTCATTAAACAACAGTAAAGAAACACGCGACACGGACGTGCAGAAATGCTAGCAGCAAATTTATTGTTTTGTGGCAGCCATGGGAGTGCGTGTGTGTGTGTGTGAGTGTGTGTGTGTGTGTGTGTGTTGATCTGTTGAGCTCCCGTGAGACTGCTGAGGGAAAACTAGTTCAAGGCAAACGCTTGCCTGAATCTCCTAACTCAATAAAATAAAAGCCAAGCCAGCTCATACGAGCACGCACTGGAAAATTGATGCGGCAGCAACAACAACAACAACAGCAACAACAACTGAAGCTGCCTCTGTCTTAAATTAAAAGTCAATAGTAAGATGGTTAAAGCTCTTCACAGTTCCAAAGGCTTGCTCTCACTCAAAGTCCCACTCCTGCTCCTGCTACTCCTCTGTCTTCCCGTTTGCTCAACCTGTGGTTTACCAACAAACAAAAAGTTTTTGTACAACCAGCGCACGTGGTAAATATACCACAATTGACTTACAGCCTTTTCACTTATTATTTCTACAACTACTGTTAGTTTTGTTGTTGCTATTTGGCCAGCAATTGTGATAATCCCTTACAACGAAAACAAAACTTGCAACTTTCTCTCATGTGGCAAACCACACAGCTCGTGTAAGTACTCAAAGTTGGCAACAATGACACGAGCTGAAAGCTACAACATTGAATAAATAAGCAATAAGTAGAGAGCTGTCTGAAAGACTGAGAACTAGATCAATTGAATGGAAACGTATGATTTAATAGAGCTAATATAGCTAAATGGAATGAGAGTATTTAAAGTGACCTTGTTTGTTGTAAGTATAATGAATGAGATAGTGTACCAGTAACTTCAATAGCACCTTATAAGTACTACCTAACTTCGTACACTGTATTTAGCTAAAAAGGAAACTTCTACTTTATCTTACCATACAATTTTATGATTATACTATTCTTAGCTTGCTTTAAATCGATCATTAAACTAGAGCTCGCAAAATATGCTCACTTAAAAGACCGAAAAAATGAGAGGGAATCGCTGACTGCCTGAACAGCAACCCTTTTTTCGATTCGTTCGTGTTCTCGCTCTCGGGTTTCGGATTGAGCGTAAAACACGAATCGATCTCTTACTGACCGCTCGATACGAACAGAACCGTTCGTCGCTCGGCTACTGAGAGTCAGTAAGTGAGCAGAGCAAGCAAAGAGTCCGCAAAAAAGTTCCTTATTTTTGTTGTTGCGCTTGCCTTATGTTGTTGTCTTAGATATTTCGTCACAGGCAAAGCATTCAGGAGTAAGAGAGAAGAGGATAGAGTGCTCATCTGTGTGCATATGAGTATGCATGAAGACTCGCTGTAAATGTTTTTCTATCCACACAAAAATGTTCAGAAGACCGTTTGCCGAGTTTTTACGAAGCTTTACTTCGTCTCGGATGAACGCATAATCCGAGCGAGCGAACAGAAACGGTCGTCGTCTGAACGAAGAGCAAGCAAAGAAAGAACGAAGTTTGAGAGTTCTTTCGAGATAGCATCGCATCGTGTCAGCGGACGAGTGGATTTTTTAATGACAACAAGCAAGAAAGAGACCAAATATTGCGAACTCTGCCTTAAACTTATCAGCTGAATTAATCTCTAGCTGAATCATCATATTCAACCAATGTCATTTGGAAAGTTTTTCCATTGCTTTACCCGCGTATGTGGTCAGACTTCCGTTCTTGTTGTTGTTACCAGAACTTTCTTTGTTTAGCTGCTGCTGCTGCTGTTGCCACCAAAACAAAACAACTTGGCGTTTAATTTCCTCTTTGTGAAACACAAATTACCTCAATGCTCAAATGAAGTTTGAGTTGAACATTTTTTTTTTTAATTAAAAATGAAAACAATTTGCTACACAATTTCTCGCAAGGCAGACACAAAATATGCTGTTTGCTTTTTTGAATTTATCAAACTGTTAGATGGTAGGGAGATGGTAACTTACCTTCCTTTTTGTAGAATATAACTTCCAGCTTTAGTTCCATCTTACTTAAGAGACTTTTCTCAATTTGCTGTTTGTGCTCGTCCTTTGTATCCGGCCCGTAAAGGAAATGACATGAGCAGCCTGTGCGTGTCGTTGTTGTTGTCGTTGTTGTTGTTGTCGTTGTTGTTGTTGTGTTCGTTCATTTGAGCAAACAATTGAATAAAATGTTGTAGAAATACATTCAAATGAGTATTGTAGTGCTGTTGTTGAGCTGTCTGTCTCTTCGTCCCATTGTCTTACCCTTTTGCATAATTTGCGCGCGTGAATATCCTGTCAAATCCACGAACCCATCCGAGCAATAAACAATTGGATTGCCATTTGCCTGCGCATTGCCAAGCACAAAGTTCGAGTCTGCAAAAAAAGGGAAAACAACAGTTTTGAATGTGGGCCGAAAAATTCAGACTCCAGACAATTGTTCAATTGTCCTACAGTAGAGTAAATGAAAACAATATTTGCGGACTCCCTGTTGTTTTCAATTGTTTTCTGTGTATTTCAGCTGAAATTCCACAATTTTTTATATGAAAACATATAAATACTACTCATACAGCATGTTTTATTTGCTAAGCTCGCTGCTGACCTTTAAATTATTACCTATTGTGATATTTTGTTGTTGTTCCTATTGCATTTGTAGCCTGTCCCCTGGGTTGAGTTTCTTATATTTTAACAAACAAACAAAAAATTTAATTAAAATTTTCAGCCAATACTCAGCGTGTTCTCTGTGTCTCAGCGCTGAGAAGAGAGAGAGAGAAAAAATGAAAATAAATGTAATGAAATTCTTTGCTATTTTTTTGCGACTCCTGTGAGAAATTCCCTTGCCATCAGAAATGAAACACACAAAAAAATCACAACAAAAGGATTCATACTGTGTGTAAAAAAAAAAAAAAAAAAAACTGGCATTGCGAGTACATGAAAAACATTTCAGGGTTTTCATTTTCCTTCGATAAGCAAAACTTCAAATAACAAGAGTAGGTAAGATTGTGGCAAAGGTAGAGCTCAACCTGGGAGATGGCCAGGATATGCATGCAATGGAGGAGAGAATGGTAGAGATTGATCTTATTGTGTTATGTAAATCAGACAGATAATTAAGAAAAATATTACTCGACTCAGGAATACCGTAGATGTCTGTACTCAGAGTCTACAACAAATTTAATTTATCAGAGCTTGACTTTCGAATATATATCAATACTGTAGTGGGGAAAAAGACTTACTGATAGAGAGAGGTTACTTGACTTGCCGCAAAGACTATAGAACATAAAGATGACCCGCTTCCATACAAAAGTGTGTTGTTAACCAGGCAAATATTATTCATTGAGCAACAACAATTTGATGCAGAGGCAAGCTCGTTAAATTTGCCGACCACAAATGCTGATCACGAGAACGAAGCAAAAGTCTCTTATAGAAATTAAAAATGAAATGACATCGCTAGGATTCGAACTCGTTACCTCCCGCTCAAAACAGACGTAGGCTGCATCTCAAGCAAAGTGACCACTGCGAGCGCTAGAAAACGAACGTCTAATTCAGTACTTCTTATATATGCATTTTTCTGGGAGTTTTGATAAATTCCAATCACAAATTTGCGCCTGGTACACTTTTTTGTATGGCAGCGGTTCATCTTTCTGTTCTATACTAGTCTTTGCTTGCAGATACCCTGGATAAATAGACTGGGGGTATTCCAGTACATATATATATTTATACACTGTTCTGATACCTCGTTTAAAGTTTAAACAAAAACGTGTTTAAGTCGTGGGAATCGTAAACAGAATTCTAAGAATTACATTCTAATGATTTGAAAGCGCACTTAAATGGACTAATAATTATTTGAAACATTAAAATTAATTATTAATTTATGGTTACAGTTAAGTGCAACGGGATAGAAACTAAGGCGAGTAAATAACATTGAGTGTAGTCCACAAATCCACAATTTGAAGGCTCAGCTCTCCATTGTTTCCATAAATAATGCCAAAGCACACAATTTGCAGCCATAAATGGCAGCTATGAATAGAACTAAATATAACTCTGAGTAGGAGTGTAAGAATATCTTTGAATAGCACAGTTGTGGACTTTGTGCTTTGCTTCTACTAGTAAGTAATCAATGAAGAATTTTAGAGAATGCAACAGCCCACAACAGACAATCGAAGATATTTATACGCAATCGAAGCATATCCATGTGATGAGCAAAGAATCAAATGCAAAGTGAGAATGAGAAAGAGATAGAGAAAAAACCGACAGAGATTAAGGAAATAAAGAAGAGAATAACGCAAAAGTTTGTTAGCAATTTCAGTACGCATTTATACATATAATATTTGATGCCATTAAAAAGTTAACTGACCTAAAAGCCAAGTTTTGATGTCACTTGCCGGCAGCACACACACACACAGCATATTAAATACTTGACTGCACAGCATGCTCAGTTCTCACTGTTCTCAAACTGCTGAGTAACCAAAAGAAAAAAAGAAACTCATATACTTATATATTTTTTGTATACTTGTCGCATAACAATCATACGCCATGTGGGACCGTCAGACAAATCACTTGCAGGCAATGCCAAAAAAAATTATTGCCCCCTCGGCTGTTCGTTTTATTATTTATGTCTCCAAAAGTTAATTACACTCGAAAAGACACTCATAAACAATTAATAATTGCTTTGAGAGTTGTTGAAACAATAATTTAGCTAATTATCGGCTGCATTTTTATTATTAACTAAAAATGTTGACATTTAAATTTGACAGCGTAGGAAATGCTTGTGACAAATGAAAAGCATTTTATAAGTTTTCCGTTAGCCAAAGGCAACTTCAACCAAACGCCCGGGGGGAAATGGCAACAGCCCAACTGAAGACAACAACAAGTAGTTTTAAGTTCTTTCTCACATTGTCCCAAAAGGGACATTTACCAAAGGGACATACGCATTGTCCTTGTTTATATCCCTGTTGTTTTTTGTCCCTTCCTTTGTTCTGCATTTCACCAATGTGCCCTCAATTTTCCTGCCCTTTTGTTTGGCATCCAATAAGAGCTGTAAGAGTTTCCGTGCTCTTTAATCTGTGATATTTTTTATGACTCGCCCAAATGCTGCCTGGGATTATGCATATGCCATTATGTCATGAGCGAGTCAGGCTCAATAAAATTCGCATAAATAATACATTGGCTAAATATAAATATCGTTTAGCTTTCACTTTATGATACCCTGTAAAGCACATGGACTGGAAGTTTTGTTTATATAATCTTTTACTGATTCTATGTTTGCTGCTGATCTACTAAGTTGCTTTCAGTTTAGGATTAGGTCAGTTAGAAGTTACTCAAAATATGATTTTTGACGAGTTTCATAATATGCCTTTAGAACTTTCCAATCTTTGACATTCTTGCAGAGGGAATCCTTCTCGTCATTCATTTTTTTATCATATTTGTTTTATGTACTTACGCGTGCCATCGAAGCGTGTGGCAATTGTGTCCAGGAATGTATTTTGGGGCGCTAACAGCCCCTTGCGGGCTGGCATAGGAATGGTTGCGGCCTTTTGCGCCTAAAGAAGCGCTGCTCCGGTTTAGACGAGAACTGCAAAAAAAGATACAAAGAAGACAAAATGAGAAATGGCAGTAACTTTAATTAAATGACCAAGTTAATTATGTTGTTCTATCATTTGTCATACATTTCACAATTGTTTAATTGTTTATTTGATTGCATTCGTTTTATGTTTTGCGGTGTTAAATAGCATCAATTCGTGTGCTTATCAAATAAATATGCCACAGGCCACCCACAATATTCAATTAATTTGGTTTTCCCAGCACCACAACACGTCCAACACTTTGGCCTTCAGTTAACAACACTTTGTGGCTAACCAGTAATATACAAAAGCAGAGGAACAATGCAATATACTATGGTTAAGTTACTTACATGGGGTATATTCAAACTAAAGATCAAAATGACATTGTATAATAAATTTAATATGTTGATAGCATTCAGAAAATGTATCCGTTTCAAGATAGAACAAAGTAACGAGTGCAAATAACGAGTAATTAAAGCAATTAACGAAAAGTTGAAGCAACGAATATCTTGAGAACACAAAGTAACGAGTAATTGAAACTGCAGTAAAGATACGTTTGAAATAACGAATGGCAGTATAGTACAAACAGAAAGTAACAAGAAATAAAACTGTAAAGCGTAAGAACACACTATAACGAGTAGGACAATAACAGTAACGAATAGCAATAACGAGAAACTGAAGTGACGACTAAGGCTGAGCATATGCAACTAACGATTAAAGTCAGTGACAACAAAACGACATTTGTGAATCGAATAATACACAAGTTTGCAATGAAGAGCAACGAGAAACTAAACAACACTCGATGACTTGTAATTGCAATGAGAATTATTGATAAGAAATACATTAAAAAAAGATAAGACAATACAGTAACGAGTAATAATAGCGAGAACGAGAAGGACGAATAGAAGAGTTAATTGACTTGATTAAACCAATCAGCGAGAGTGTGAAAGTTGCGAGTAGATATATATGTATATAAATAAAGTAGTAGAGCAGAAATCACTGTGGACGACAGTCCACGCTAGTGACGAAAGCAGTCCCCAAAAACTCACACGTAGTGAAGTTTGCAGGGCTGCAGGCCACTAGCAGTATATACACGCAGGATTGGATATAGAGATAATATATATGTACATACATATATAACTTTAAAATTAATTGATTAATTATTCATTATATTATTATATATATTATTTAAAATGTGCAAATATCTAAAATACATACTTTAAATTAACACTACCCTATATAATAAAAAATTACGCGTACTATAAACGGCTAAAATTGAAAATGCCGCACACAACATGGTCAGTCCATTTAGCACTGACGGCGCTTTAACACAATAAACCAACATCAATGTGAAATATACTACATAAATTTTGCTGACGTTTTTTTTTTTTATAATTTTCTGCAACACCCACAGCGAGGAGTGACTGTAACAACAGTAAGCACTCAGGTGTCGGCAACATGTAAACTGTGAAGTCAGAAGAAGGAAAACAATAACCGAGCAACAAACCACAACCGCAAAACTGACAGCTGTTGCGTCTGAGAGCATCGTTTATTTTTATTATTTTTATTATTAAAGGAAAAATGACTAAATGGCGTTAAAATCGAAAAAAAAAAAGGGAACGATGAGAAGGCAACGGAGCGAGTGAAGTTCAGGTTAAATATATATCGATGCTTATCAGAACACTTATCAGTTAAGAGCCAATAACATTAGCTGAAATCGTTGCTTAAACATTGAAAAAATTAAGCTACTGTGATCAAGTAGATATTTGTTATTATCAGCTACTACAATTCAAGCATTTAAACGAGCTTTAAGCTTATGATTAGCTAGAGAAAGCGTATTTATGTGACTTCTAATAAAGTTAACTAAAAGCTCATTAGATTAATCTAATTTAAGCTTTCTTCTTAACTATGCTCATAAAATATGTCACTCAACTGCCAATAGATAAACTAAAATTAAAGGGCTAAAGTAAATATTCCAGTTTAATCAACTTAAAGCTTTATTTAATGCTAGCCAAAGCTTTTTCAATATGTTTGCAATTACTGCCTACCCTACAATTTAATCTACAATTCGCCTTTTGAGTAGCTTTTTGAAGGGCTTGCCACTCTTCTTATTCTAACTCAAAGCCTCCGCAAGTTTAAGTGAAAGCTCAACGGCTACTTGCAGCCAGAGTCATAAGGTTATAGCCTCAACTACCGAAAGGTTTCTCCACATGCGCATTTTGGCCATATTCAGGCAAGCGATAAGCGCTTATGGGCCATGTGTTTTTGCACCGATAACGAGCGTTAATAATGCCTACCGTAATTGCTTGGTTGCCAGGCTCGCACCGCACGTGGCGCAATCAGGTGCAAATTCTGCACACACAACTTGCAACATTTGGTTAGACAGCAACTGCAATTTTTAATTAATATGGCAGACTCAAATTTTGTAGCCACCCCGCCCACCCCCTGCCAACATACTCTATAACCTCTAAAATATTTAACGTTATATTTAACCACAAAATTTTCATTTCCAACATATCCGCAAATGATGGAGGCGTGTAGCGGACAGCGGAGAGATGGTCAGAGATTCGGTAATGGGATACCGCAAGCAGCATATGCTTGTTTGAATCTGGTTAACCCATTCACACACACACACACACACACACACACACACACACACGTAGATATTTATGGTACTCTAACTGACAGCCAAGGCAGCTGCATGTCTGTGTGTGTGTGCGTCTGTGTACAATTTCCGTTTCCGCTTTATTCCACATGATTAGGCTGATGATATGAGCACTCTCTCCGGCATCTGCTACTCATGTCTGCTTTTCCTGAACTGCTTGAAGAGGATGCCGAGTGGTTGTTGTTGCATTCTTTTTGCTGACCAAAAGGAAAAACTCAATTGCATTGCCACAAAAAAAGAAATGGAAGTAAAATGGAATGTTCTCGATTTGAAAAATGAAAAAATCCCAGTAAACGAATCTGTAGTAAATACACAAATATGCAGCAGTTATTGCTACTGCTTTCCCCCATTGTTTGTTAGTCAAATATTGCGCAGTTTTACATTATAATTCAAAAAGCTAGAGAAATTCCAGTTAACGTAGTATCACTGTACTTTAAAATGTAATTGAATAAAGCTATGCTTTATTCAAATTATAACTAAGCTGCTTTCTCTATACTAGTAGAAACTACTCCTTTTCACATTTCAAATTGAATATATATGTATATATGTTTATTCCCTCTCACCTTGTGTAATTTAAATTAATTTTATTTCAGCATTTACTTAACTCTAAAGCAACAGCAGCCAGTCTACAGGTTAAAACCAACTGTCTCGTTTTAAAAACAATCATTTCAATAGAGAAAAACTGAATGAGTAATTCAAATCCCTTGCAGTTATTCACAAGAAACTCTTGGCTCTTGGCGCACCTGTAGACACATTTTAGACTCCGTTTGCTTTTCCTTGGAAGCAAAAGTAATTGAATAAAATTAAAATGGATTATATAAATAAATATGCACTCATGCAGAGCCCGAGCTTGAGCTTGATAGAAGAGACGAGGGACAATCGAAGCCTGCAGTCATACAAAATATATATACTACTCTAAATTGAGGGTTGTCCGGCAAATGGAAACCTTAAATGCCTTGTAACACTGGCAAACGCGCCTGGCATTTTTAATTCCAATTTATACAGATATATGTATAAATATCGTTTATACTGTATATATGTAAGTGTGTGTAGCTGGCAACTGGGCATGCGGCACGTGCAACATAAAAAGCAGCACGGAAATGCGATAATACATTTGGCTGAAACTTCACACACTTGGTTGAACGCCGAAAAAAATAGAGCAAAGAGCCATTTTATGTTTAGCAGAAAACTGAATACACTAGCATCTTGTATTTATATATAATCGTTCAATTATATAGTTAGCAGATCTTAAAGAAAATCTAACATGTATGTAAGATATGGTAGAGTACGCACTACAGAACCATAGCAGAACAACAGTAGAGCCACAACAGAACCCACAGCAGAAGAACAGCAGAACAACAGCAGTAAAGCAGATAGTTAACAGCAGCTAGTTAACAGTAGATAAGCAGATAATTAACAGCAGATCGAGAAACAGCTGATGCTAGTAGCTTTAAACGATTTTTGGATTATCGGAATAATAGAGCAACACTGGCGAAAACAACGCCGAAGAAGAAGCACGCAGAAATAGACAAGCAGAAAAAAACTGCGCAGCAAAAAGAAGAAGAAGAACAAATTCAGCAGACAACGCAGTAGAAAATTCTTATTAAATGAACGAATCTTTTATTGCTTTCGATTTAATCTTTAAAATAACTTTAAACTTTAACTTTATTAAACATAACAATTAGGCAAAGATCAACAACATTTTGCTAATATTAAATGGCAATTTTAATGCCACAACTTGAATTGTAAATCGTTTTATGTAAGACATTTTAAAGATATAATTCCCTGATTCTGATATATATACTAGCTTGAAGTTTAGCGTATATTTCTGTAGCTAGACACGTCTACTTTTACGCCCTTAAAAACGTTACAATGTTTACTCGAAAAAAGTACGCGTACTCAGATTGAAAGCGTATCAAAACGCATAACATGAAACTAAATTGGTATGGTCTTTTATTTATTTTATTACACTTTGCCGCATGCCACATGCCGCTTGCCGCTTGCATAGTTGCTTTCACAGATTTCTACCTTCATGCGGATGCCGGCGGGGCACAAACAAGAGTTCGTCCTTTTTTTGCCGTTGTCTGAAGCCCTTTACGACCTTATTACGATTAAATAAAAAATAAAAATAAAAAACCTCAGAACTGTAGACTCTAGACACGGTGCATAGTTTGCATATTGACGACGCTTGTTGTTGGCTGGCCGAGAACTATGAATGTTAACCGGATGTTTTACTGTTTGGCCAACAAAGTGCTGCCATTAGCCATTGATGCGGGTTACTACTTAGTTTGAACAATGTTAAAAGCCCTAAACATTGACCATGTTTACTGAAAAACTTTGCCAACAGGCTGATGAAACAATGAGGCAAATTTGTTAGCCGCAGCTTCAACTGCAACTGCAACTGCAACTTGTGTTTAACTTACTTCTCAAAAGATGTAAACAGAAATACATTTAATTACCTGAATGTTGGCCCAGAGTTAAATGAGCAAAAGCCAAATGATAGTCATTAATATGCCGGAAGTTCAACAAGTAAATAAAACAAAGCTTAAATGTATAAGTTTATACAATAGAAATAATAATTGCAGCAATTATTATTGATTATATTATTATCAGCGCATTAAATACTTTATTGTAATTAACAATTCGGATCAATCTTAATGCATGATTGCATATTTAATGATTGAATTGAATCGGTATCATTTGACAACCATAGATATCACCAATAACTTTAATTTAGCCCATTCCCAGTCAAATTTAGAGTTCTTGGAAATTTTGTATACAACAAATTAACATTAAAATGCAATTAAACATTATTTTTGAGTACTCTTAAATAGTCAATACAATTATTAATTTTACTCTTGTACAACAATAATAATAGTAATCATTTCTGCATTAGTCATGCCTCAGAAATTTCATCATCAATTTCAAATTCAATTGTTTTCCATTGCCTAATGAGTTTAGTTGTCAAAAATCATTGAAATGCTTAAAAAGTTCTTCACAGTCTTAGTTTTAAATGTATTTTTGTGCATTTTCCAGTTTCATCAGGTTGCGGCCAAGGTGAATATATGTAATATACACTTTCTTTTTGGGGATTCTTTTAAATTTTCTTGTGGTTTTCCAGAATGACTTTGAGCTGCAGTTCGCGAACTTTAGCTGCCACATCATGAGTGAGGCAAGTGAGGGAAATCCTTTTGAAAGGTTCAGTTGCGGTCTCAACAAGAACGTTAAGAGACGCACTCTGCACATGGAATTCGCTCTGCTCGATGCCTTGGAAGAGTTCGACTTTCAGATAAGCATTGTAATACCACGACGACCAGTTGACTTTTTAGTACTCAATCTGACCATAGACGGTTGTCAGTTCCTGGCGAATAAGAATCAAGTACCATTGATGCGGCTTGCTAGGGAAATTCTGGATCGTTACAGCAATTTTCCACGGCAATGCCCCTTTCAACGTGGCAAGCCTTACTACATACGCGCCTTTCGACTCGATTTAAGCCTGATACCCGCTCTGACTATGGAAATGCCTATGCAACTGCAATTTACCTATCAACGCAACCAGTTGCCACTGTTGCAAGGTCAGATTGTGGCACATGTGCAGCACACAATGAATGCCAAAAAGAAAGATGTTTTAAATTGAGCATAAAATAAAACTTGATTGCTGTCGGACGCAGAGAGTATATAGTGATTAACATTTGTTTTCATTTAATTATGCGGCAGAGTTTAATTATACAATGTTTTTCCACTAAATGTTAGAAATAGCTAAGAAAAAAAAAAACAAGCTGAAGCGTCGGTATCCCGACCGTAATATACCCTGTGACTCTACAGGAACCAGCTTAAATGCATTCCCAATGTAATTCTCTTCTAATTCGTGAGCGAAGGGAGCGTGGCATCGTGATGAAATTTTCTGGACACATTGATCACAAAATATTCATCATTTGTTCCAAATCTGAAGTTTCTAGCTGTAAAATTCTTCTTTTTATGAAGTTTAACCTGATTTGTGGGCGAAGGGAGCGTGGCATAGTGATGAAATTTTCTGAACACATCAACCCCTAGATACTCCTCATGTGTGCCAAATCTCAAGTCTCTAGCTACAAAACTGCTTTTGTTATGAGCTTTTACTTGATTTGTGGGCGAAGGGGGTGTGGCATCCTAAAAAAATAGATTACTTAATATGACTGTAAAAATTATCAGTGCTGGGAGACCAAGTTCAAGCTTCTAGCTATTACTAGCTCTGAGATCCTTTCGTTCATACGGACGCACAGACGGACTGACAGACAGACGGACTGCCATGGACATGGCTATATCGACTCGGCTTTTGATGCTGATGAAGAATATATATACTTTATGGGTTCGGCCACGCTTTCTTCTGCCTGTTACATACTTTTAACAAACTTAATATACCCCCACACAGGGTATAAAAACTTTCAATTGATGGAGTCTGAATTCCTTTTATCTATAATTTTGCATACCACAACATTTTTAAATGAGATTTTTACTATCATTAAATAATTAATTTGAATTTTTTACTATCAGAAATATTTAAAAGCAAATTTATTGTACCAAGAGGCAAGCGGAAGTTTCTTGCATTCTTTTCATTTAATTGACTGCAAATTATATTTGCTTATAGTACTATATAAACCGAAATAGCTTTTTGCTGTGGAATGTAAATATGTATATACATCGCTCTGTCTGTTATTTAATTACATCCAGCTCTATTACACTCCTTTAAGGCACCCCTTTAAAGCAATGTAATCGACTAGCAGTTACCCTTTTTAGCAGTCGAATAAGCAGTTGATATTGATTGATTGAATTATTAGTACCCACCTCTTGTATAGATTCTACACATTATAGCAAAAAGGGAACGACTAACAGATACCTATTAAACTGTGCTTGATTAAGAAACTGAAAACATTTTAATTACATTTTGTTTTAATATTTTTTCTCCTCTTAAAGTAAGTTTAATACTTGATTTTCTCATATATTTCACCCATACACACATTCGAAACTGTTTACAGGGTGTCTAAAATATTAAAATATTAGCTGACAGTTGAGTAGCAGCTGGCCATGAAGTTAATATTGCAGAAAATCAGCCAACTGTCTGGCTGTGACAGCGCCAAGCGAAGAAAGCACCTGCTGTACCTGCCACGCCTCCATCCCATTCACCCTTTCACCCTCTCTTTCTCCCCCACTATTTATATTGCCCATCGCCCTTTCTCTCTGTCTATGTCTCACTCGTTGGCAATTTGTTCCAAGCCATTCAACAAATGTTGTTCAATTACCTTGACACAGACACAGACACACACACACACACACAGACACATTGTTGCAGCCGCTAACTGGCTAACTGAGCTATTGTCTGTCTGTCTGTATGTTGCCACATGCCACATGGCAGCAACAGTTGCCAGCATTCGACATTTGACAACATCGTGCAACGACAATTGGTAACTGCCAACAGGCAACGGGGCAACTAATAACGCTTTCACTCACTGCTACACATACTCGCAGTTTGCTTGCAACACAATGTTGCTGCCACAACGTCTGCCAAATGATTTGTTACTCTTACCATTTGTGCACTTCCTGTCACAAAAGGAGGCAAACGGGGCAACGAAGAACTGTCTCTCATGTGAATGGATTTTAATTAGACATTAGAGATTTGCATCTGTGTGTGTGTGTGTGTGTGTGGCAGATTCCCCCGTGGCCGCTCATTATAAGCAACACTGTTAAAGTTAGCTGTCAGTTTAGTTAGTTAGTTAGTTTGCTTCTGCTGTCAGCATCGATTTTGCAACAGTTTGCAGCAAGTTTTCTGACTTGCCACTCAAAATACAATAACGTTGCCCAAAAATACCCTTTGGAGATGTCTAATGGTCTAATTGGTCTTTGCTTTTGATTGCTTTGCGGTTCGTTCGGTTGTTGTCATGGTAATTTACGCACTTCTATGGCCACACACACTTTGTTAGCCCTATGATTATTTCATTAGATCCATTAGGCAAAGCAATTGCCTATATAAAAGTGTTTTGTCTAATAGCCAACTTAGCAACTTGGTCTGTGTATTTGTATTTGTAATGCTCTACAAAGAGCGTATCCATTAATTTGGTAATTCTGTTTAACTGTTTCTAATTTAGAAATATATTTCCAAATATACTTAACATTAAAAACAACATTATCTATATTATTTAATTCACACTTATTATATTAAATAAACATAAATGAATTTCAGAATAGGCGCGTGCTGCTAAGTGACGTTGTTGAATTGTTTCTCTGTTCTTCTTCTTCTTATTTTGCAAGCGTCATTGAGTGCAGGGTTGTATCGCACGCAAGCTAGTATGCAGCTTGAAAACTGGTATGCCGCTCAACAAAATTTTTGATACGCAATAAAATAAATGCATTTCATATCTAAACCTTTTCAATTAGCACAAGCGCGCTTAAATGTATAAATACTAATAAGAAGTGTGCTGGAAATTAAAAAAAACAACAATTTAATTTAACCCAATGTCAGCCATAACAATAAACACAAATAAAACACACAATTGCTAGAGTATTGCCGCTTCATTAGAGCCAACTTGCAACAATTACGTGTGTTGCATATTAAATTTAACGCTGTTAACCTGTTAAAGCTGTCCCTGGAACTATATATAGCTTAAAAGCTCTGCATTATAAATATGCTTTCATTAAGCTATTTGCTGCTGTTGTTGTTTCTGCTGTTGTTGCTGCTGTTGTTGTTGTTGTTGTTGTTGCTGCTGTTGTTGCTGCTGTTGTTGTTGCTGTTTCAAGCGAACACACCAAAATATTGATAAGCCTTGTCCGCAAATTCTTGTGGTTAGGCCGCAGCTACTCTACTGCTCCCCTCCTCCCCCCCCCCTTTGCAGGGCTTAACTGTTGCGCATAATTATGGCAACCCTTTACCGATGATCTTATGAGCTGCCCATATGGGGCAGGGCACTTTTGTCTTTATCAACCTGCCACAGAAATTTTAATGTTCCTAAGACTTTAAAACTTTTTTGTGTGCGCCAAGAAACATCATAAAAATAACTTCAGCGAAACTTTTATAACAGAGTAGAATTTCTTTAAAATTACAAATTTAAACTCGGTAGAGATTTTAACAAATATTTATAATTAATTAATGGTAGTTGTAATGCTGTCAACAGTTTATAGATATTATTTATGAATAAAAATTACTGTAGCATACAGATAACAGCAAGGCCAGACGACAACAACAACAACAACGACACCAAATTTTGTATAAAGTTCAATATGAAAAGTCGTTTTCATGTTTTATGAAAATTCATCATTTGAATTGCCCGCAGAAATTCGCTGGAAACTCTGTCAAGTCGCAACAAAACAAGTCGAGTCTCTGCATAATCTGCCACAAGGTTCTGCCACTTCTTGTTGCTGTTGTTGTTGCTGTTGTTGTTGTTGCTGTTGCTGTTGTTGCTGTCAATTTCACAGATTAATGCGCGCACATTTAAACGCCTTGGCCACAGTCTGCAGCACTTACATTTATTATTGACAATGGCCAAAGTTTTTGGCTCTTTGGTCACGAAGCGGCACAAAATTGATTTACACCAAAAATGTTTTAATCTCTAAAAGTTCAGTGAAAGTAAATTTCACTTCCACTCTCAGCAACAATAAATACATATACTTATACACACATTTTCTACACACACACACACACACACACATATGTTCATAGTTTATGCCTGCTTAAAATACACATAAGTTAGCCAATTTATTTACTAGCCAACGGCTTCTTGCAACAAACAGCAATAACAAAAGCCAACATATCATAATATTTTTGCCTTATAATCCCACTGTTTTGCCCGTGGCTATTCATAAATTTCAGGCACATTTATCCCTTTTTGAAAATGAAAATTTTAACATAAGAAATGCTGAATTTTAAAGAAAGTTCAAATAACGACGGCAAACATTACAAAGTTGTAAAGTTCAAAACGTATTGTCAAGAGTTTTCTCAAAATAAGTGACAGTTGCAACTACTAAAACTTAAGTTCGCGCTGGTAAAAGTTTCTATAAAGTAACGAATTATGCAATATATGAACTTTAAGCTAGATAATTGTTTAGAATATAGATATGAATTCAGTGCTGAGATGGAAATTCAAGTTGAAAAGAAAGTGAGGCTTTAAACTCAACAAAAATCAACTATGTAGCGGAAAGAGGGTTACTTACAACATATGTAGACATTATTGTAAGCGATAAAAGTACTTCATTATAGTTTATCACTTTGTTTTACTTTGTGAGTTCACATCAGCCTTAAATAATTAGATATAACTAAGTATGGAAATATAGAAGGCAAGCCTTTAAATAATTAAACAATAACAAAGTGAACTAAGTAAAGAAAGGGTTGCCACAGAAGTTCCCAGTCTTATCACACTGTGGCGACATGTGTGAAAACATAAGAGTTACGATAAGCCTGTTGCCCGTAAAGATACTAATACATTCTTATAAATTTTCACGGGTTTTGGGTTTCTTTATCAAAATTAAGAACCAAACATATGCACTCTTCAAAACAAAACTGACTTTGTGGTTTTGCCCCTCACATTGTAATAATATTTATTTAAATTATATTTTAATAATTCTTTAATATATTTTTTCTAAATTGATAAGCTGAAAACCACAAAAACATGTCATATTTTCGTAAAGTTCGTTTGCCTTCAGACCTACTATAAATATGCCACCAACTGGTTGAATTTTTCACAGTGCACCGCCACAGCTCGTTTGGAGTAAATCAACTTTACAGTGTATCCGAAGAGTACTTCAGTTGAAACATCAATATGAATACCGATCTGAAAGCCTTGGAATTGTTGTTCCAACGTCCTTTGGAACCAGTGTTTACCACTCGTGATGAGGGCAAGACTGTGTTCGATCTTCCCGAGAGTTTCTATACGGATCGCTATAGCAACAATACCGAGGAGGTATCCAGTCGATTCTCGCAGAATGTGGAGACAAGGATTCCGCTGCGGGATCTGGCCGTAAAGCCCAATCTTGACTTTACCAAGAAACTGGGCAAGAAGAAGCAATTCTCGCTGTTCAACACCCTTCACAGGGATATCGCCAGCCAGCTGATTAAATTGTATCTGGATGCACCCAATTTGCAGCAATTCGTTTCTCTGGCTGCCTACACCAAGTGAGTATACATAAGTATTTCTATTTTATTCACTTAAAATGTGAATATTCTTTTGCAGGGATCGTCTCAATCCTGTGCTCTTCCAATATGGCTATGCCGTGGCCATTGCCCATCGTCCGGATACACGTCAAGTGCCCATTCCGAACATATCGCAGGTCTTTCCGGCCAACTTTGTTGAGCCATCGGTGCTCCAGGATGCGCGTCAGGAGGCATCCGTGATTGAGAGCAATGGCAATCGGGCACCTATCGAGATTCCCATTAACTATACGGCTAACGACAATGAGGATGAACAACGTTTGGCCTATTTCCGTGAGGATATTGGCGTCAATAGCCATCATTGGCATTGGCATTTGGTCTATCCGGCCGATGGACCCCGGGAAGTGATCAACAAGGATCGTCGCGGCGAACTCTTCTACTATATGCATCATCAGATTCTGGCACGCTATAATGTCGAACGTTTCTGCAATAATCTGAAACGTGTGCTGCCCCTCAACAATTTGCGTGAGGCAATTCCCGAGGGATATTTCCCCAAGATCTTGTCGAGCATGAACAATCGCACATACCCTGCACGTATTTCCAATCAGGTGCTACGCGATGTGGATCGTAGTGATACCAAGATTGAGATCGCTGAAGTTGAACGCTGGCGCGATCGTGTTCTCGCTGCCATCGATCAGGGATTTGTTGAGGATGTAAGTATAGATAGCAATCGCAATAACTCAACTTCCAATCTACATTCCTATCCCTTTATCCTTTACAGGCTCAGGGCAAGCGTATTCCTCTGGACGACAAGAGGGGCATTGACATTCTGGGCAATCTGATTGAGGCAAGCCCAACTCTGTCCGCAAACATTCAGTTCTACGGCAACTTGCATAATCAGGGACATAACATCATCTCCTGTGCCCACGATCCCGATGAGCGTCATAAGGAGGACTTTGGCGTTATGGGGGATGTAACGACGGCTATGCGTGATCCGATCTTCTACAGATGGCACGGCTTCATCGATAATGTGTTCAACAAGCACAAGACTTTGTTGCCGCCATACAATAATACTGAGCTGAATTTCAATGGTGTTACCGTGACCCACATTGAGGCCAAGTTGGGTGCAGCCGGTGCACGTCCCAATACTCTCCTGACCTATTGGCAAAAATCGACTGCCAATTTGGCAGCTGCTCTGGATTTCGGACCAACTAGGGATGATAATATTGGCGCATCGTTTAGACATCTGCAGAATGCTCCCTGGACCTATACCTTCAATGTAACAAATGCTGGACCAAAACGTACTGGAACTTGCCGCATCTTTATTTGCCCCAAAACCGATGAACGCAACAAGCCATTGAAATTGGAGGAACAACGTCTGATGGCCATTGAAATGGATAAGTTTACGGTTGAACGTAAGTAGTTCTGAAGTAGTAGTTGATTAGATTTTAATCTAATGAAGATTTCTGTACGATATTCTAGTTGTGCCTGGCCAGAATACGGTGCGTCGTCAATCGACAGACTCCTCGGTGGCCATTCCCTTCGAGCGTTCGTTCCGTGCCGTTGGTGCCAAATATCAACCCACGGCGGCTGATGAACTGGCACGTTTCCGTTTCTGCGGCTGCGGTTGGCCACAGCATCTGCTCTTGCCAAAGGGCAAGCCCGAGGGCATGCAATTTGATATGTTTGTCATGATTTCGGACTACAGCAACGATTCGGTGCAACAGCTAGACAAGTGAGTGGCAATTTCTGTGTGTTGCAAATTGGGCAAATTATTAATCGAAAATATCTTCTCGTCTTCCTATGACAGCACACCAAATGATGCCTGCAGCACAGCATATTCGTTCTGTGGTCTCAAGGATAAACTCTATCCCGATAGACGCACCATGGGCTTCCCCTTCGACAGGCGTCTGCCCAACGATAATCTTAATGATTTCGCTGCCGCCTTCACCAACATGGCTAGAACCGATTTGACGATCAAGTTCAATGATAGAACTGTCTCCTAAACAAGTTAATAACGGAATGACAATGGCACAATGAATTGACCCAACGCATAACTTCTACAACTTTATATTTTTACTTATACTACTTATATTTTCTATATACTTACTGCATTAATAAAAAACCGTAGCTTCTTGTTACAATTTGCTCGACAAATATTTGCTTTCCATTATTTAATATTATTATTTAGACCAATGTGATTTCTTGGTTAGCCACACACACACACACACATAAAGCGTCTGTTGCCGTTTATTTGCACCATACAAACACGCCCACTAAGTTGTGGGCGGCGCCAGGCCAGGCTAATCCTATTAGACTTCAAAGCCGTTTGCTGAACAAACTTTGGCCCATTGCCTTATGTCCAGACTTGTCCCGTCCGTCCGTCAGTCTCTCCTTCATGCACCCTCTCTGTCTTTCTGTCTTGGTCGTGTTGTGGCAACAACAAGCAGACTGTTCTCTGTATTACACTTTCTGGCTAAACCGCACTGCACGTGTTGCGCTTATTAATTTTCTTCTCATTTTATTTCTCTGCTCTCGGTTTCACCATTTTGCCGCATGGCCGTGCCACAATTAATGCTGCATACTTCAAGGCGTCAAAGTTTAGACATTGAAACCAGAAACAAGAAAAACTTCGAGTAGCTTTTCTCGTATCAGGCTGAACAACATCTGCTGATTATAGTCGAACAAATTGATCTTTAATCGATATAGATATTGCTTTAGCTTAACTTTTTATTAAAATCGAAGCATAGAAAATAATAATCAGAATAATAATAATATATGCAGCGTTGACTACAAGATATCCCATAACTGGCAATTATCCAAGCGTAATAAGCTACTTAGTTTTGATATAATTCATTATCAAGCATATGTATATTAAAGTTTATAGTCACATCTTTACTATGTGATTGAAATTGAAAACAAACTCAAGCTACATATTGTATTCAGGCTTATTTACGAGGGTAACTACTAGGCAACTACATACATCCCTTTTTGCAATCAAATTAAACACGAAACTCCCTAATTTTAAGCTGTACTTCCTGCTTCCCCAAAAGAAATGCACACTTAAGCATTTATTTATGTAGGCAAGTAAAATGAATAAATAGACAACCAAAACGTAGCAAAGAAATTGTTGAAAAATGCGTGAGAACATTGAAAAATACTTTAATTTATTTTGTAGCTCAAGGCAATTTTTGAGGGAGAACGAGGAAGGTTCATAACTTTGTTTGGCTTTACATGTACAAGTCGACCACAAGGACTCCGCTTGGTCCTTTTGCGTTTCCATGTGTTCACGTATTTGTTATTATTATTTTTCCTTTACAGTTTTTCTTCTTTTGCTATTTGTGTTGGGCATTAATGTGGCTTATGCAGCGTTGCTTGTGTTTGATTTGATTTTGTTTTTTTTTTTGTTTTGCCTTACTTTGGTTTTGTTTACGAAACAAATGCAAAAATATTTGCCAAAGTTAAGGCCAAGGCTTTTGCGTAGTGGCATTTTAAGTATAGGGACCCCAAATACCCAAAAATACCCATATGAGTACATTCTCCAAAAAGATAGTGAATAATTTGCATTTTAATGCCATTTACTGCTTGGGTAAGCAAAATTTCTAAAGTTTACTCACATATTTAATGTTAATTAACTGCATATTTAGTAGCAAACAATCAAAAATTATTAATACAATTTCTGCATGCATATCAAACTTAATTTAATGCCTTGCGGCAATTTCTTACACACAGTTTAATCTTTAAATCTCTGAGTAAAATTTCCATTAAATCATTTTCACATACTACTATCAAATTCAATGCAAGAGAGTTCACAATTTGCTCGAAATTGCCAGAAGCCAATTAAAGAGTCAATCAAATGTAAACACAAAGTGAACTCAAGAGCTGTGGGAAAGCACGACTAACGGATGCCCTGCTTAACTAACAATCTAGTGGAAATTCCAGAACAGAAAGTTTACATTCTAGAGAGACTAGCATTATTATTATTATAAATATAACACATTTGATATGAGTTTAATCTAGTCTCTAAAACAGCTTGATATATCCTACTCCACATTTTTATGACCACAGGGTATACGAATGCAAACTCAAGTAGCATATATACTATACTATACTATACTATACTATACTTCATTCAATTGTCTATCTACTGCAGATGTGTTTTTGGCAGACCTTGCCAATTGCACACAAATTACCGAAAGTAATATCAAACACCTGCCAAGCTTGTTTGCATTTGTTTGCCTAAAATAAGCTAACAAATTTATATATTGACCAAGTCGAAACGCATTTCGATTATTTGATGCATTCTCTCACGCCTGAAGAAGCTGCAAACAAAAGTCAAAGTGTAGCAAGAACATCTGCTGATTAGTTACATTAAAGATGTTCTATTTTCTGCTTAATTCTCTCGTTCATAAACATTGAACGTCTGTCCATTGACTGATAGCTCACAAGTTCACATATGTTTTATATATGTATATACATCAATATTTGTGCTATTTTAATAATAGATTTAGTCAAGTTCATCAGCTGCCTAATTGTCTGTATGCTGCAGCATCCCCAAGCAAATTAAAGTACAAAATTAAAGAAGCTTCGTGCTGCCAGCCAGACGTAGAAGGGGCGCAATCAGAATCCGGTGTCTGAGAGCTCTTATGAACGTATTGAAGCGAACTCAATGACTAGATAATATGCGTAAACTCTTAGATACCATATGCTGGTATGTACTTAGTAGGAGTATGTATAGAGCAAGTCAGTAAATGCAAAGCGATTCACGGTTTTATGACCAGGCTTAATGATTTCAGCATTTTCCGCAGCAAAAGCAAATGCAAGGGCAGCATTGAAGCAGCAATGACAGGGCAAATAGCCAAGTAGAATAGCAAATATCCAATCAGATACCGGTAAAAGTTAAGCAAAGGGGTATAACATACTTACAGGCAGCGCAAATAGTTTATTAGAATGATTAACTGATTAAAAGTGAAAACATTCGCGCAAATAAAGTTTTTTGTTTTATTTATTTTAGTTAACAGTTAGCATATAATGTTAAGCGTTTACAGCAACATGTTATGCAGCTATACTATCGCATACATTATGTTATTAAACAGAAGTCTAACAGAAGTATGTTATGTATATCGCTTACATGGTGTTATTTAACAGGTAGACAAGCCTAACAGAAGCTGTGTTAAGCTATCTTGCAATGTTAACGCTCTAACAGAGGTAACTTATTGGCATCCCTATTCTGCTGTTATTGGGTATCTTTTTAGTCATGCTGCCTGGGTTCAACATCTCTGCTACTACTTCTAGCGTAGACATGCTAATTGTTTGCAATTATGCTTTGAGCTGGCTTCACATTACAATGCGTTGTAAAGTATGAAATAGATGGGAGAAATCGAAATGGAGCAGACCATTAAATAAGCACGTTCGAGAGCAGTACTCAACATTGCCAGCATATCCCATTCAACAATGTCCAGGGCTGGAGGAACACAGCTGCATAAAAATACTACCCTGAAGGTCATATACGACAGAAAGACACACAAAAATACTACCAACTGTGTTAATTGCAATTGAGTAATTAAAAATTTACAACACGTTGCAATTTTTAACGAGATGTCACATTTAAGCACATGCTTAAATTAGTATATTTTTGGTCACTTTGTTAATAGTCAGATAAATTAGTTTATTGCTGTGCAAAAATACAATATACAATAATATTTTTATTCATGACGCTTTTTTAGCCATTCAATTCTATCTATCTATCTATATGTTTTTTGTTGTACCTAGTATTTTTAAATGTTTATTCAACATGTCCACGAGCTATCCGACTTTTACCTTTCGGCTGTTAATATTCAAATTAATTGCTAATAAACGAGCATCGGGCTGTTTATAGTACATAGTATTCGTCAGGCGGCAGCGTCATGGCCACGTTCGTTTTTGTTTATCGCCACTGCCATTGATTTGAACACATGCCATGCAAAAATTCAATTGAAATTACCTTTATCTGCTGACGCCGACGCCGCTGCCGCTGTCGCTGCCTTCTGCTATCAGATCGCAACACAGAGAACAGAAAAACTATCCAAGCATTAACGGTTTGAGGCACCTGTGTTATTTAAGCGTCAATATGCTTTATGCACACACACGACACACACACAACACACAACAGCGTGTAAATAAATAAGTTCCTGCAATAACAAACAACAACTTTTCAACCAAAGAATTACTAGTGTACTATGTGAGAGAGCCTGAAGAGTGCTCAATTGTGATTTATTGTCTACACATGCCACTGTCGAGCATTTCGAATTTGTTTTAATTTGAAACAACAAAAGATCTGTTTAATATAAACACATAATGTAGTATATGCTGTAATCCATATACTTGGATCAATGAACTGTCACGCCCAAATAAAAACACTTTTTAACCAAATATGGTTTTAAATATCACGAAAGATTCCATCTCATTTAAAGCATGCAACATTTCTTTGTTCAACGCTTACAGTAATTCAAGGCAGAGAGACAAAACTAAAATTATTTTATATGCACAAATGTCTAAGCTATAAACTGTGTGTGTGTGTGTGTGTGTGTGTGTGTTTATTATGCACTTTTGGCTCGTTGCAGCTGGGAAAGTATTTAAACAAAGCTTTTTTCAAGGCAGAGATGCACACATTATAATGATTTACCGCTGGTAAAATAAAAACAAGCCGTAGAGTTGGCAGCCCGACCGTAATATACCCTGTAGCTGTACAGGAAGCCGCTCTAATTCACTACCGTTGTAATGCTCTTGTAATTCGTGGGCGAAGGGGGCGTGGCATCGTGATGAAATTTTCTAGACACATTGACCACAAAGTATTCATCATGTGTGCCAAATCTGAAGTTTCTAGCTGTAAAATTCTTCATTTTATAAGGTTTTACCTGATTTGTGGGCGAAGGGAGCGTGGCATAGTGATCAAATTTTGTAGACACATCAACCCCTAGATACTCAACATGTGTGCCAAATCTTAAGTCTATAGCTACAAAACTGCTTTTGTTATGAGCTTTTTCTTTGATTTGTGGGCGAAGGGGGTGTGGCATCCTAAAAAATAGATAAACTTAATCCGCCTGAAAAACTTATCTGTGCTGGGAGACCAAGTTCAAGCTTCTAGCTATTACCAGCTCTGAGATACTTTCGTTGATACGGACGGACAGACGGACTGACAGACAGACAGACGGACAGACAGACGGACAGACAGACGGACAGATAGACGGACATGGCTATATCGACTCGGCTATTGATGCTGTTCAAGAATATATATACTTTATGGTTTCGGCCGCGCTTTCTTCTGCCTGTTACATACTTTTAACAAACTTAATATACCCCACAAAATATCTAAAATATATGTAACACATTTTAATTTAAGGAAAGTGCAGGGATTATTTATACATTTATGAGAAACTTAAACAAATTATTGAATTCACTTGAAAACTGATCATACTTGTTTCGAACTTAAAGTCAAAGTGTTCAAGAATCTATAAATTTACAGTTAACAAGCTGCCCGTTCTAAGTACAAATAGAAAGCGAGTCTTAAGTGTAATTATTCCTCATTTTTCTTCTTACTGCATAATGATGATCTGCAATCCATATGAGACCTTTGTACAAACTCAATATGGAAAATTGTTAAACCGTCGAGGTGTTAGCCGGAAGGTAAAAGGCGCAGCCAAACATATTGAACGACTTAAGTCCAATGTGCAGAAAAATCAATTGCAAGATTGTCACACCTTTCAGAACTGGTGGCAATTCTTTGCCAATGGACGGAAGCCAGTTTCATATCTTGAACTGCAGCGTCAGCGGATTGCCAATCGAAGATTTGTCGATCAAATCAAGAATCAAGATGCGGTGAAATTTCTAAAGATATTCGACAGACACGAACCAGAAAATCCACCCAAAGTCTTGTATCAATTGGAGAAAGAGTTCGTCAACTGTTTTACTTGTTCCTGTGAACAGGAAAAGCGTTCGCTGCCACAAAAGTCTAGAAAACCACCGAAAACTAACACAACAACAACAGAGGTTAAACAAGTTGGAGCAAAGAAATTGTTACGTATAATTGCAAGGCCAATACCAACTAAATACACACATCACCCAAAATTAACAATAGAAACTCCCAAGTCAATTCTACGTAAAAAACTAAATTTAGCGCATGAAAAACCCCCTGACTTGTCAAAGACAAAATCAAATACGAAACTAAACAGGATAATGCATAGAAAATCCTCTGTGAAACCAAAAGAGATGTTAAACAAGCAAAAAGATGAAATGTCAGATGAGAAACATCGCGATACACTAGATGAAAAACTAGACAGTACATTAGATGATAAAGTTGATGATACAGATCAAAAAGAATATAAATTAATGGTTAAGAAATCGCGTGAGAATTTAGTTGAGCTAACGGATCAGCAATTGGATGAGATACTCTTGAAGAAGCTGAGCAAAAAAATTAGTAAAGTTCTGCATAAGTCAGCGGAAGATCTGCGAAAGAAAATTGATCCTTTGGCAGAAAAACTTAGACAATATCGCATACATCGTACATTCTCAGAAGAAGATAAGGCAAGAATGGAAAAACTGGCAACACGAAGAAGCCGACGACCAAGCCGAAGATCGAGTTCTCTTCCCGAATTGAGATCATTGTCATATGACGAATTTATGTTTGGTAATTTGAGAATGAACAGTAGAAGGCCATCCTCAAGGCCTACTAGAAAAAGTTGGAAACCCCGTCCAACGGAAGAGATGTTTTCAAGCAAACGTGAATCTGTCGTATCGGAAAACTTTGATACTGTCAGTCCTGAAATAGTTTTAAGCAAAGAAAACTCAATTGATTTGATAGAAACGAAAAAAGCTAGTGTTGCGTCTTCAGTGATGTCCAAAATAAGTTTTGGTGGTAGAAATGTTTATACAGATGAAGATAATATTCCGCCAGGTTCCGAGGTAAATGTACAACAGCCCGAGCTAAAGAAACAAGTTTCCGAAATACAAGCACTCAAGGAACTTAGTTCAATAACGAGTTTCACATCGAGTATGTTTTCTACAATGCATCGCCATTCGGCGGCTAATATGGATAGCAGCGTTATCACACAAAAGTATCCGCCATTGGATGTTGAGAAATTCATTAATTTATTTATGTCAAATCAAGATTTTGAGGAATTGAAACTTATAAATATACCCAAAAATTGGCCAGGACCCTTTGAATCGCCGCTTGTGCAGAGCTTTAGGCGAGAATGCCTCAAGAAGCATAAACACTCCGATCTTATCGAAATGAAAAGTTATCTATCATCAATTGAGAATATTGGGAGATCTGATAATCATGAAGTGACAAAAATAATCAAAAAGAAAGTTGCTAAGACTACAAAGACAAAGAAAACATCGTGTGATCAACGTAGCATGAGTAACTGTGAAATCTGTAGTAGTTTTTATAAAACCGAACCCGATCAACCTTATATGATTGAAATGAAAAAACGTCAGGCAAGGGATGAGCTAAAGAAATACTATAGACGCAAATTGATGCCCATCATGACGGCGACAACGTTGCCAAAGATCAACTTACTGGCCAAGGAACTGAAGAAGAATCGATCTGTTAGAGAAAAACTCTTTCTCTGCTATGAAATGCTCTCCAATTGTCGAGCCATTGTTGATAATAAGTTGAAACTAAAAAAATATTGTATCGAACGTAGTCTTTGATCTTTAAGCTCAACTGTGACTCAATTAGTTTGACAAACCAACTTAAGACTTGGTATGCAAACTAGTTGAAGCACAGCTGAGATTAAAGAAAGTGACCTACGTTTTAAATACAAATAAATTGATTTTAAACTAAAGATAGTACTGCAATCGTTTGGTTTAAGTAAAATACACTGTTTTCTTCTTCTATGACGTCAGCTTTATTCCCTTTGTCTCAAACGACGGAATCTGGCATCACCCCGCTGTATTTCACAACTCCCATTAGGCTTCGCCCACGCATTGAGCGACTGAGCGGCTGAGCGACGCTCTCTGGAGCGCCGTTACTGAGCGAACGCTTACGCTGGGCGCTCAGTGGATGCGTGGCCACTCCACTGGGGCTTCATAAGTTTTAATATATTAAGTCGCTTAAGAGCGCGTCGCTCAGTCGCTCATCGCTCAATGCGTGGCCGAAGTGAGATCAAGCTAGCTCCCGCTCAATTGTCTTAATAGGTTAAAGCGAGATAGCTAATGAAGCTGAATAGTTAGTGACGGAGGATACACAATCTAGTGACGGGAGGATACACAATCTAGTGACGGCAGGATACAGAATCTAGTGATGGTATAAGCATGCAATCTAGTGATGATAGTGTTAACAGAGTATTAGAATGTTAACAGACTATCGGCCTGCTACAGTACTCTTTTATAAATAGTTGACTTTATAACGATTCAACAGTAAGTTGACGCATACAGTAGACATTTTAGTAACAAACGATATTAAACTAAAGCAAAATGACAGGTGTGATAAATGTAAACACTTTTTATACGTATTTTAAAGGAAAACTAACAAAACAAAGAATAAAAATCAAAATTGCAAGTGTATAACCGTAAGTAATAGTAAAAATGAACATTTTACAACCATTACTGCTGGACCGCAGCTGTCTGGCCAAGAAGATGACAGAGCTGTCGCCGCTGATCGATCAGCTGGAATGGATCAATACGAATGATACCGCCTTTCGGGCCTATTGGAGTTACTATGCCAATGGCTGTAAGAAGCGACAACAGGACATTCGTCAGCGCATCGAACAGAACGCTGACTTTGTGCAACACATTAAGAGCAAGAAAGCTGCCTCGTTCTTCAAGATATTAACACAAGACAAGGCACCAAACGAACCAGCGATTAAAATAACTCAGAGTGAAGCAACAAATACGATTTATAAAGAGTTTGTGGATTGCTTTCACCGCCACCCAATCGAATACAAGGACAAATATCGCAAGCGGGATAAACAATCGCAAATTTCCTTGCAACGAGAAATTGACAATGCCTTGAAACGTTTGACAATGGCACGAAATCCCTATGACATTGCACCAATCATCGAAGAACTGAGAAAATATGAACAGCTGCAGTCATTGAATCAGCCTGCATCTTATTCGGAAAGATTCCAGAAACCCAGAATGAAATACGTATCAAGCATAGTGAAGAAACCTTCCATTGAAATGGATAATGTAGAAGAAACCAGACAAAGTAAGAATGGATACAAAAGTATACTAAAACAGCAAGCAGAAGACGAAACAAAGACGCAACAAAAGAGCAGTCTGCAGAGAAAGCAACGGAAAATGAAGCAAACATATCATGACAATTACACCACGACACCTGAGAGAAGATTAAGTGAGCAAAAAGTGGAGCCCCATCGCCATGAAGAACCTCATAATCATCCACACAAGAAAGAAGATTACCATAAAAGTAAGAAAACTACGTTTATTGGAATACCCGCCAATAAGGAAGTCTCATCCACTGAAGATACACACAAAGAAGGGGGGGACTATGTACCCAGTAAGAATCCTAAATATATAGGAATAACTAAAATGCAATCAGACAGTACAACATCAGTACAACCAGATGGACTGAAGAGAAGAAGTTCCAGTATACACAGTCGCAAATCAAGTATGAAACGCTATTCATCCGATGACTCTGGTGACTTCACTATATGGTATAAAGAATTTGCCAAAGATAAACAAAAGTATACGAAAAGTCGCTTAAAGTCTTTTATAAAACCAAGTATGAGTGCTATGCTTAGATCTAATCGGCCTAGTCTCCAAAGTAAAGAAAGTAAGAGTAAGTTACATATACAAAAAAAAGTTCAAAAATTAATGAAAAAGACAAAAAAGAACAAAACTATTCCGGAACATTCTGAAACTACTAAGCCGGATAATACGATACAAAAACTTACAATGGATAAACTTAAACAACAAGAATATATAGACAAATTCAGGGAGGATCAGCCAATACCATTAGCTGAGCCCAACTTAAAGGCTTATAAATCAATTTTAGATTTAGAAGGTAGCCTAACAGATATAATGTATAAACGTAAACATTCTAAAACTAAAGAAGCCACGGAACAAATTCTATCAGAGGATGAAGTCCCGCAACATCAGAAATTTAAGCCAATAGCAACTTTGATGCCAAAATATGCAAACAAACATGGAGGAAGTCATCGAAAGTCGTCTAGAATTGGATCAGTGAGAATAACTGGCTTGCCGAAAAGAGATAGACGTACATTGAAGTTAAAGGTATCTAGAACAGTGTTCAATAAAGACATCTATCAAAGAAAGGGTCGTAAGAGAAAAACAAAAGATACACAAAGAATTCAAATACTCGAAAACACTCCCTCGGCAAATATTTCAACACTCGATTCCGATCGGAAGAGTTTAGGAACAGCCTCTATAACATCACATATTTCAAGTCAAATGACAATTAGAGACATGTCCAAATGGGATCAAATGTTTAGAACTTCAAATAAATCAATTGCTTCATTGCAATCAACTAAAAGTAAAGATTCGCAAGTTAGTAAACAATCCGTTGTCACTAAATCGGAAATGTTGTTGCTGGGCTTCAAATTGCATTTTCTCGATAGAGAAGTCGTCTATAATAATCCCTATACTCGTGGCAATTTCATAGGAGAAATATCTGATGCCTTTGGTCAAGCCAGTCACGATATCAAAACTCATCTTGTGCGTAAACATTCCAGAGTATCAGAGCCGTCAATCAAACCGCAAATGGGTGGATTACGCAAACAGATCTCAACATTAAATTTTCATTCTAGATTAGCGCAATATAATCCCAAATTAAATACACATATTGCCAGAAAACATTCGTCAACCATTAAATTACCGGAGCCAAAACCATTATGGATTTCCGATTTAGCTGCCGAGTTTCTCAAATCACGCAGCATCGAAGAAATCTTCAAGGATATCTACCCGGAAATGTTTAATCCCCCGAAACAGTCGAAACAGACCAAGGCAACAAAACCGCTTACGATTGCAACGAAAAGACTAAAGAAAAGAAAATATAAGAAACAAGAGATAGTGACAAAACCTGAATCTACTATAAACTGTGCCATTTGCATGCAACTAAATCCCCTAACCCCCAATCCAGTACATCCCTACATGCTACAGATGCAACGTCTACGTCAAAAGCACGAACTACGTTCGTATTATCAACACATGATATTACGCAATTGTCAGCTGGAGAAGGAACTCCTGGCACTACGATATCCCACTCCTAACTCAAAGTGTCTCATGATGTCCAAGTCGGGCTATTGATAGATCAAAACATATGCAAAAGTTCTAGAAACTATTCTTGAAACTTTCCATATGATTTGATCTGTAAAGAGTCTGACATTACTTTGTTTAAATTTGAATTTGTAATAAATCTTTACGTCCCTACTCTGTCTGATTTATGCTTTAATGTTTTTTTTGTATGAAATCTTTACAACATTTATTTTACGCACTTTAAATGCCATGTCATAAATGCCATCAAGCTTTTATTTCTACCCGTCCCTCAAGGTTGACCCATCTTCTATCCCTTTTTTTTCCTACTATATCACGAGTTTTATGTACTTGATGGTTTGGCTCCAGTTGATGTCCTGTCTTTTTTTATTTTCCTATTTTAAGCATTTACAAGTCAGCAAACAAAAATAATCACAGCAAGCAAAACAACAAACTGTAAAATGTTAAAAGGGAAACTATAAAAAAAATGATAGACCATGAGATATGCTCTTAAGCAAGAGACAATCAGCAGTTGTAGAACAGAGTGAACTTTGTAGAATTAAAGAAGATGAAAGACATCTAATTAATGTTGATTCTTCGTCTAAAAGCTGTTCATCTCTTTTAACTTTTAGTCTCTGTAGTTAGTAACTTATATTATTCCAAATTATATTCGTAAAATCTGCGCTTAAAACATAGTAAAACTTTGCTTAAAGTGAAAATTCTATAAGAAAATATACTAAAAAATTTACAGAAATGTAGAGAAACAATTAGCGAATCTATTGAAAACCTATTGATAAGGAAACTATCTATATACTGTATGAAAACTTCAAACCTCACACAGTTCAAATTACTTCTAGGCAGAAACTTGGGTCATTTATAAATCTTGTAATTGTTATAAATAAATTTCATTCTTTCATTCCGACCCTTCATAAATCATACCCTATTTAAGCAAATTTATTTTCATGCAGGGTATAAGGTTAAAATCAAAATACCAACAGCATAAGCCAACTAAAACTCGGTCAAGTGCTTTAGATACTAGTTTAGAAGTAGAGAAGAAGCACTATATGCACAAAAGGATGCTTATAGTATTTATTAAGCTTTATAAATCATAATAAAAATACGAATGCAAATTACTTAGAAAAATGGCAAAAACTATGCGTGACTTTATTTAAGTTTCTTAATTTTCTGACGTTCAGCTAATGCGTTTTGGTTTGGTTTATTGCTCAAACTTTATGGATGCGTTTTATAGTAACTTTAAGCCCGAAGAAGTTGGCGTTGGCATTTGCCGCTCAAAAGTATGCTATAGAAATTTACGAAGAGCTTATGGCCTGCGGCAGCTGACGGGGAGTAGGGGAAAAACTGGGGCGTGGCAGCTGTTGTTTGGTGTTGATACGCATTTTGTGTGCCGATGACAGGTGCGAAGAAGGTGTGAAAGTGGCCAGCAAATTTCATTTACGACCAATTAAATGGCAGCAAAAACACAAAAGAAAATCTAAATGGAAATGGAAATATGAAATCGCAAATAGCTCGTTTTTTTAATTTAAAACTTTTTTCCATTTAACTCATTCAATTTGCTTTTTAATTTGCTATTTAATTGTTTAATTCACCTGCGACCGTCGTCGTCGTTCATATTTAATTTTATTAAATCTACTACGTTTTTCTGCAGAAACTCATATAGATTTAATTAACTAACTAGCCGCAAACATTGCTGCCGTTTGCAAACAGTTAACCGAATTTACTACAAATTAATTAAAACTTGCAGTAATTGAATTTTAGTTACTTCTACGCACACAGACAGCTGCATTTCATTTAGTTACACAATTCAAACGAAATGTACACAATTAATAGATTTATCTTAAGTGAAAAGCATTGCAGATTTAAGAATATACTAGTCTAGGCAGTTAGATCAAGTTGTTTAATGTAGTTTAACTAAGAAACTAATAACTTTTAGCAGTCAATTATTTTGTCATATTTGCTATTAAATCTTACAACAAATTGAAAGGTTTAAGAAACAAATTTAAAGTGCTTTTTAATACTAATTATTATAAAGTCTCGCCAGTCGTTCTTTCAGTTTTTAAATGCATCAAGTTTACTTATTTATCAACATATATATTCATTCTGCATAAATAAATCTAACAGCTGTTTAAGCCTGACAGCATTTGAATAAGATATTAATGAGTTTTTTCGCACATTTTGTTTATTTTTTTTTGGCAAATTCCAAGAATTTTTAATGTATTTCCGTTTTCGGTTTTTCGTTGGAGACAAATCACAGACAGAATTTTCATCTTATTAGCCATTGAAAATTTCTCAATCAAATTTCTCTAATGCCAAAATTTCACTGTACTTAATGCGCCAATCAGTGTGCAAGTCGAGACCCACGTAAATATAATTATGGCAGCACATACTACAGTAAGGGAAGCATAGACAGGCATCAATCAATCATACGCAGCGTGAACCGTCGCCATATCAGAAATGTTGATGATGCTGCTGATAATCACATACAAAGACAAACACACACACAGACACACCAACACACACACACATACACACACATAAACACACACACACACACACCAACACACACATGTGTGTTTGCCTTTGAAATGCAAATAAGTGTGTCTAAAGCGAATTTTGTGTGAATTTTGTACACAAGTCGCAAATCAAAATGCACACCTACCTTTTAGACGTCTGTGGGAACGGAGTGTGTGTTGTTTTTTTTTTGGCCTTCAGGCCGCCTTTTCAACAGTTACTCTTGTTTTTTGTGTAATTGTTGTTGTTGTTATTGTCGCTTGTTGCTTCTTATTTATTCTTTATATTTTTTTTGTTGTTGGTAAACGAAACATACATTCAGCAAATTTGTTTGAGGTGGCACATGAAATAAATCAAGCAAGCGATGCAGAGAAAAGCATACGGAAAAACCACAGGCAACAAAAAAATAAAACGAGAACCAAAAAATGCGTGTGATACAATTTGCAAAAGATTCGAATTTATTTGATTTCATAGTATGCAAGACATGTGTATATATATGAGTATGAGTATGAGTATGAGTATCTCTACATAGATACTATGTCTGTCTGCTGATTCTTTTTTAACTTATTGAACTGTGTGTCTGTCAAACATGGCAATGGATATGTTGGCAGTAACAACAGTTATGGCCAAAGATGTGCACAGTTTAAATGTTTACGAGTCTCGCGTGTAGCATAAATTTATCTACTTATAATATAAGTATAAAGTCTTTAAGGTTTCTAATAAGTACTGTGTAGACTACAAGTAATTTTTAGTAAATTTATCACTGTGAACGGCAGTCCACGCTAGTGACGAAGCATCCAATGCTCTGCATAAGTTCAGCAGACAGTTCATGACCCACATGACTTTTGGTTTATTCTACATACAAAATTTGAGTAGTCAACAAATGTTGCTGTCTTTTTTTGCTTAAGATTCTAAAACTTATTAGTTGATTTAGTGCAGAGAATTTGCTAGCAATAACAGCGTACTAGCCTATATACTATATATGATTGTCACAAAAATTCGCAGAGAAACAAAATTTTTGACATATTTTTATTGCATACACAAATGTTTATGACATCTAAATATATCCATAATCTATAGACTTGTTGAGTATATTTCTTTCTGTTTTTTTTTAGACCCTTAACTTTAAACAAAAGTAAAAAGGGGTCTATTAAGTTTGTCAAAATGTGCGTAACAGGTTGATGGAAGTCCGGCAGACCCCATAAAATGTATAGATATTCTTGATTAGCATCAACAGCTGAGTCGATATAGTCATGTCCATCTGTGCGTCTGTTCGTCCGTCTGTCCGTCTGTCCATCCGTCTGTGCGTCCGTCTGTCCGTCCGTCTGTGCGTCTGTTCGTCCGTCTGTTCGTCCGTTTGTCAGTCTGTCTATCCGTCCGTCTGTCCGCCTGTCAGTCCGTCTGTCAGTCCGTCCTTCTGTCTGTATGAGCGCCTAGAACTCAGAGACTATAAGAGTTAGAGTCACCAAATTTGGTATGTTGGTTCGTCTATGGACTAAGCAGATCAAGTTTATGTTAAAATTTTGACACGCCTCCTTCCGCCTACGTAAATCGAAAACAACATTTTTGAAATGCCATACAACGAAACGAGCTAGAGTCTTGAATTTTGGCACACAGGACGAGCATTAGGGTCCCAATGTATCCTTTTCATAGCGATCGGATAATAATCTCGGAAGTTATTAAAAAAAAAACTTAAAATCCCATATAATGGTTAATTTTAAAACTGTAGCCTTGAATTTTGGCACACAGGACAAACATCAGAGTCCCAATGTATTCTCAAAATTTCATTACGATCGGATAATAAACTCGGGAGTTATTCAAAACTCAATACTACTCAGTGTCGGGTCAAGAAGGAAGAAGAACTATGAGAACTATTAGTGTCGCTCTTCTTTCCATTTTGAAGAATAAGTAAAGGGTCTTTCATAGTCGACTTCGTTTTATGCTCTGCTAATCATATTTATACTTTTATTGTATTTTTATTTATGTTTTTTTCTTTGTCATACATTTTATTAGCACTTCTTTATTAATTACATAATGCTTTGCTTCAATTTCGTGTCACGAACTTGTGGCCATCTCTAGCTACAACTGTAGATGTATAAGTGTTATGTTTGAATAATGATGATGATGATGATGATGATGATGATGATGATAACGATGCTGTTGCTGCTTTGCGCCTTTGTGCTTGTCTACATATGGTAATTTCTTCATTACTTTTTCTTTTTTTTCTATTATTTCAATTCATTTTCAACGTTGGGCGCCAAATTGGAAAATGATTATTAAAAATTTAACTGTAGCCGCTGGATGATTGAACTTTGGCTTTAACACTTTTGATGTACTAGTAAATCAAAATATGCAAATAATATGAGAATCTACTAGATTTAATGTTGCTTTGATTTGATTTATGCATTCATAGATAATAAATTCGTATGTAGTATATTTTCTCGCAAACTAATAAATTATACGATTTTATTTGAGGCATAAATTATAAATTTTAGTTTTCACTTTAATTTAAATACATTTCTCGGACAGTTCACGTTTCAGTTGTGAGTGAGCAACATTGTTGCTGGCAACAATTTGGCTTGCACTTGAACTCTCTCCCTCTCTCGCTCACACACACACACACACTCGTTTTCTCTGTCTCACAAGTCTGACTGATAACGGTCCAAATAGAATTTTTTTGTATGATTGATATGCGCGTTTATCCGCTACCTTCAAAATTGCCACGTCCGCTTTTCGAAGACACTCAACAGCAACTGTTGCAAATGTCGAAAAGGCAACTTGTGGCTGTTGCTGCTGCATCAGCTCAGCATCCCAGCACGCACAGAGCTTTTGCACGCACAGAAAAGCTTTCACATCAAACTGTTGATTTGATTCAAAGAGCGCCAAGTGCTTAAGAGAGCCAAGCTGAAAGTTGAGAAAGTAAGAGAAGAGAATGTGATTGTGCCTGCTACCATTTAATGTTGTTCTATTAATTAGTTGTTTGTCTTTGTCTAGTTTAGTTATTGTACTAATTATTTGCTAGCCTTTTAGGTAATTACTTTTAATTTAGTAAACTTTTCACTTTTCACATTTCACATTTCACTTTTGAAGGTGAAAAGTTTTTCAGCTACTTTAATGTTAAGGCTGAAAGTTGAAAAGTTGTCCTTAACTTGTAAGCTGATTATGGTGGCATTTTTAAGGTTAAAACGCAGCGCTAATGCTGGTTTTCTTGACTTTACATCTAAACGTTAGCATAGCTTTGACTTTAACTCTAAGTTTGACTTAATTTAAGTCACGATTACTGAAGTTCGTTTAAATATATGTAGCTTGACTTTTTGGTTTAAAATTACAGTGCTGCTAACATTTATGTTAAGCCGTTAAAGCTAAGAAATATATGATTTCTTACATCTTCAATTTAACTTTTAATTTGACTTCAGCTTTCTTTTAAGTTTCAAGTTTTCTTCTATATTCATTATATTTAATGTTTTGCCATTATATTATATTTAAATTGACTAAAACTGCCTGGTAAAAGTTCAAACATACGATAAAGATTTGCTGTGTTGACAGCTTGCTGTTAATTTAATGTTAAGTTAGTGGAATTCTGTTAAAACTTCATTAATGTTAATTTTCTCAACTTTATTGTAATTTTAACATATTTCTAAGCTTGTAGATGTGTTTGTTTAAGCTTAAATTGGCTAGGAATGGGATACTGCATTTACAGTGTTGCCAGCTTGTTAACATTTCCCTTAAGCATCACTAATGTTTATTTTTATTAGTTCTATGTTAATTTTAGTCTTTTTTTTGATTTACCTACGCTTGTAGATGAGTGGGTTTAAGCTTAATTTTATATTAAAGTAGCTAAAACTGCCTGATAAAGTGTTAACTGTGGGATAATGAATAGCCAGCGTTGCCAGTTTGTCAACTTTTCCCTTAAGCATCAGTAATGTTTATATTTTTTAGTTCTTTATTTAGTTTTAACCTTTAGTTAGTTAGTTAAAGCTACACTTTATATTAAATTAGCTTAAACTGCCTGATAAAGTGCTAGGTTAGGTATAATGAATTTACAGCGTTGCCAGCTTCTCAACTTTTCTTTTAAACATCACTTATGTTTATTTTTTAAGCTCTTAGTTAATGTTAACCTTTAATTTGATTTACCTTAGCTTGTAGATACGTTAATTAATGCTACACTTTATATTAAATTAGCTAAAACTGTCTGATAAAATGTTAACTATGGTATAATGAATTGCCAGCGTTGCCAGCTTGTCAAGATTTCTTTAAAGCATCACTAATGTTTAGCTTTGTATTTCTAAGTTAATTTTATCTTTTACTTTAATATACCTAAGCTTGTAGATAAGTTAGTTAAGGCTACACTTTATAGTAGTAGATAAAACTGCATAATAAAGTATTTACAGCGTTGCCAGCCTGTCAACATATCTTTTAACCTTCACAAATGTTTATTTTTTAAGCTCTAAGTTAATGTTAACCTTTACTTTGATTAACCTTAGCTTGTAGATACGTTAATTAAAGCTACACTTTATATTAAATTACTTCAAAACTGTCTGATATAGTGTTAACTATAGGATAATGAGTTTACAGCGTTGCCAGCTTGCAAATTGTTACCATAAGGCTACACTAATGTTTATTTTCGTTGTTACTCTTAACCATTACTAAAAAGGTCCGTTTCTATTCAACGCTGTCAACTCCACATTGATAAGCTGACAGATCTTTCAATATACTTATTTAAGGCAATTCAACTTCAATTCCAGTTGGCATCTTAAAGCTATAACAGAGCTGCCACACTTGATTTTTTTCCACAGAGCTTTCACTGGGGCTATTACTTAATTTATATTATATTAGTTTAGTCCTCACACAGACACTGAGCCAGAGGTGTTTATGTGTTAATGTTGAGTTTACCAAAGCGACACTTGTCAATCTTAACGGTAACTCACACCAACCCCCTTACAACAACAAACACACCCACACACCCACACACACCGACACACACACTCTGAGCAGAATAGCCTGAAAGCTTTGAGTATTTTTGGACAAACAAAACGCCCACGTGTAATAGACGAAGACCTCGGCTTAAGCGACTGATGGAAATATATATAT
Organism: Drosophila histrio; assembly: GCA_958299025.2. NCBI lineage: Eukaryota > Metazoa > Arthropoda > Insecta > Diptera > Drosophilidae > Drosophila > Drosophila histrio. The sequence goes on along the minus strand of OY729167.1, from coordinate 19,871,196 downwards.
GTATGTATTTGTGTGTATGTAACAGCTGAAAGGAGGTGGGGGAGCAGCAGGTGCACATGCAACAGGAACTGCCACAAACTGATGCCGCTATTCAAGGCTGAGGCCAGAGTATGCAGGGAATGGTCTAAGGACGCACGTTTGGTAAATTTATTGAGCAGAAGGCCGTGCATGCCTCGGCTAATTGATAGAACAAGCCAGCCAGACAGACAGGTCATAACGGAAAATAAAGAAAATAAACTCGTTTATTTGCCGCACGCATATTAAAATGAGTCGAAAAGCGGCGCTGAAATAATCAAAAGGTAATTTAATTGTTGCCAGCAGCGTATTTTATGCAAGTTCCCGACTGCGGCCATCTTGCCAAAATGGCGTGAACTTGCTGGCGTGCGTCTGTGTGTGTGTGTGTGTGTTTGTTTGTGTATATCAGTGCTGCCAACTCTTCTTAAGAAAATAAGAATAGACAAGCACAGAAATAAGACAAGAAATAATGAAAAACAAAAGAAATTACGATAAATCTTTGCAGCCTAAATTATTGTAATAGCTTATTATATATAATAATGTTATAAACATTATATATATAGGATAATCTTATTAAAAATAAACTAAGCAATGTTTGGTCTAATATCCGGACAGTTCTGACTGGAAAATGGCTGACTTGGCAGCACTGTTATATATTTATATGCTTTAAAACTTGTCAACATATTTTTGGCTAAAGTTTCTGGTTGGTGCGTTCATTGACTTTTTTAATTGGCTAATTATAAGCGAAGCTCACGGAGTGTCAGTTCACAGTTAGTTGCCGTGTACGTGTCTGTGTGTGTGTGTGAGTGCTGCGTATTGTTTCCCCATTCTGTATTGTGAGCTAAAATTAGTTGTGGCATTCAAGGCCCTTTTGCTATTTGTATTAAATGCTAAATGCACTGCTTATCTATAATTAATGCTACACAAAGCTATTGATTTTAGGGCTGTGGTTGAGCTGCCTCGTGTCTATTATATCACGTGCATTTGTTTACGCCACTTTAAGCGACTTTCAGTATGCATTTCAATAAAAACAGTTAATAAGCATTATTCAAAAGATCGATATGTATCAACGATAGCATGATCGATATTTATCAAACTGGTAACTGTTAATTAATTCAACTTAGCACTATCACATTGACTGCTAAATTAGCGACATCTTGCGTTCAGCAGCGCACTTAACATTATTAGCGAAAGCACAGCCAAGACACCAACCAAATTTTGCTGTTAAGTTTTGCCAATGCTGTTAAGTAAAAAAATAGTTATCTCAACAAAAACGGTGGTTTAAATATATATAAAAGTTTAAGCATAGTATATAAATTAAAAATACATGCCAATTTATTTCTCAAATAATTCATTTAATACAGAATACAAATACCAATCCATTCTCAATCTGCACGGTGGAGTCATTTATGTTATGGAAGGAGCAGTTATGTTAAGTGAAGCATTTTGCCGCCAAATTGTATCGATAATGCAAAGATTAGAATGAAGCCCGATACTATTTGCGCATTAGTCGATAGTTTTGCACCTCTAACATTATTATCGCACACCCCTAGCGCTTTATACTGGTTGCTTTTTGTTGCTTGTTGTTGTTGTTGGTTGGAAAATACAATTAAAAATTGATTTAATTATTTAAATATTCAGAGTATCAAGGTAAGTACAAATAGCGGCACATTGTGAGCCCAAAAATCAAGCCAAACCCCTAAAAGATAGTGAAAAACGTGTTAAAAGTGTCATTTGAAAATAGCGCGTCACAAGTGTGTGTGTGTGTGTGAAAATGCGCTAACGTACGATTAAAGTACACAACTGCAACTGTGTACGCATTTTTCCAACCAATATTTGCAATAACTAATTTTCTTGTACATTTTCTTCCCAACGCTAGACAACAACAACGCGGCGGGTGGCGGCGGCAAAAATACCGAAGAAGCACAAAAAGAAAAATTTGCAAGGTGTTTGTGTGTGCGTCTATGTGTGTGTGACAACGACGAGCGACGACTTTGCTGCTTCTGGTGCGTGCGCGCTGTCGCAGGGGACCAACCAACCAACCAACACACACACATCGAGAATTGCAATTGTATTGGTGTATCCTTTGGCATTTCTGCGAGCTTGGTTGGACGTGCGAGAGAAAAATCGCTTTTACCAAATAATAATAAACAACTGCAGCTGAAGAGTCGCGTATTGTAAAGCAAAAAAGCACACTAAAAACATAATGGAGAAGAGAATAGAATTGGAAAGACGCGCACGGAAAGCGAACCAGGTAAGTTTTATACATACATGTCAACATATTTATTAATTCCGATTGATAATTGAATTGGGATGCAAGCTAGAGAGAGAGAGAGACAGAGTTAGAGAACCTATAACAAGCCAAAAAAACGCGCAAAACTATTCTTGAATTGTGATTACACAAATTTTTCATTACAACGTGTATTTGTGTTAGTGTATGCCCTGCAACAACAACTACGCCATGATGTAAATCTAGTTTTAATTTGTGCCGATTGTCGTCGTCGACGCCATATAAAAGAGCGCTAAAGCACCGAAAGAAGAAGAAGAGGCGGCAAATAACATCCATCGTTGGAAAAAAAAAAAAAAATTGATCGCCATAAGCAAATTCACACATGCACATATACATATACGTATAAGAACGTACATACATGCATGCGCTGCTATGCATGCGTGTGTGTGTGTGTGAGTGATTATTGTGTATGTGTGTCGCGAGCAGTGTTGCCATGTGCGCGCATTTTTGCGCCTTTGCTTTGTTCAAAACTGCAAATTGCTGCATAAATTCTAATTATTTCATGTAATTATGTAAATAATTGTATCAAGCGTGTGTAAATATAGGCTTGTTTTCTGCATGTTAATGCCAGCCGATCGCGGCACGCACAAAACGAAGAAGCGCACCTGAATTTACGCCACAGCTGGCAATGCTTCCATAATCTGTTTTTGTTGCTGCTGTTTCTGCTGCTGCTGCTGCCTGCCGCCGCCGCCGCCGGCCTTCAATTGTGACAAACACTGTGTAATAAACAAGCAAGTTTCCTATGTGTGAAGATGTCTGTGTACACGTGTATAAGTTTGTGTGCCATGCTGCTTGTTGTAATTTCAGGTTATTTGATACCAAAATGTATCTATAACAACATTATAGCGCGCGCATCATTCATATGTACGCAACAACGCCAAGAACCGCACACAATCAAAGACATCCCATACACACCAACACACACACACACTCGCATGCATACACATCCCATACAGGCTAACAAGAAACGTGTATGCACATAATAATCGACACATTCTCGCCAATGCCGATGGGTCGCCAGCTTTAGCTATAGCTGCTGGTTGAGGCATGCACACACAGGCATACTATATTGACTGCGCAGTCATAAATTCCCACTCTCACACACACACACACACACAAACAAATGTATCTTCTGTCGCAGGCTAGACTTTTCACAATGCAAAAAACCGGCCGCCCCAAACGGTACATGCACTGTTTACATGCATTTCCCCCCTCTATATCTGTTTGTCTGTATCTCTCTCGCTCAGCACAAGAAATGCGAAAACGAACGAAGCAGAGACAAACCTGTGTCTTTTTTTTTTGTGTGGCACTTCTGCTGATTAATAAACATGCGCTCTGGCAAGGCCTAACCAATCAGGCACCCACACCCCACCCACTCTCCCAAATGCACACAAGAGGCCCAACTACGCACACACACACACAGACAATATGTTCATACACAAAAGCTAGCAGCAGCAATAACAACGCATACACACATAGCCAAAGCTAAGCTGATATGCACACGCTCCAAAGCAAAGCTTAAGCTGCGTACGTAGTATGTGTGTGTGTGTATTTAAGTAATCGTATTTGTATTTGTGCATGTAACTGTCCAGTAGAACACAGATGAGAGACGATTCTTAAATGGTGCCTTCATTGCACTTTTGTTGCCAATGGCAACTGGTGAAATCTTTGTACTGCTTTCCTGTAATTGGGCTAATCAGAAATCAATCAAAAACTAGCCTTTGATTTGCTTTCACGCATAGCGGTAATACGACCGCCCACACACCTTCCCTCCCACAGTGTGATTATCGCGAAACACAAACAAAAAGTTTTCTGTCTGCTTTTCTTTTGCTCTCCTCGAGCGCAACAAATACAAACGTCAGTTTGTCAACATATTGTTGTTGTTGGGGCTGGTACTGGTACTGCCGGCTTTGTTTCATTTCCACAAATTGCAGGACTTATGCTGTTTCCTCTTCCATTCCCCCATTCCATCCATCCACCCGCCTCCACAGTACGTTTTTCATTTCGTTTCATTTGTTTGGCGCTGCCATGTTATCAGCACTTGCTCTTTGCGCTGCTCTTTCAATGCCCATTCTCGCGCATTCCGTTTTGTGGCGCGTACGTCACACGTACACGCACACACATCCATAAACATATACACACGGCTGAAAAAATGCTATTACATAAACGCGTTGCCACTTTTTCAGCCTCAGCTACTGCTGAATGCGCAAATTGTTTAAATATCATTTTAGCTCAGCACATAGAACTGTTTTAGTTTACCATAATTTTGTTTGTTGCTCAATAGCGCCATTTTGTGTATGAGATGATTTTGCAATCAAAAAAAAACCTTTTTTCGTTTGATCGATTTTTTGCGTATGTATTGTTATTCATTTTGAGTTTTTTCTTTTGCGCTTGTTCTGCCACACGTTCACACAGACATGGCGGACTGTCAGTCTTCAACATGCTGAATACACAGGCAGTGTGACCAAACTGTCTAACGTCAAATATGTCCATTTCCGTTAAAAATTTACCTAATCAAAATACCAAAAGAAGTTAGATATTTGTTTGTGTTATACAAAAAAAGACTGTCAACAGTTTATAAACAGTTGTTCCCCTTTTATTTTCACAGATCACAGAGCTGAATCTGGACAACTGCAGGAGTACAAGCATTGTTGGCCTTACAGATGAATATACCGCCTTGGAATCTTTAAGTTTGATCAATGTGGGCCTTACAACACTCAAAGGTTTCCCCAAGTTGCCCAATCTAAAGAAACTGGAATTATCCGACAATAGAATTTCGAATGGCCTCAACTATCTGACGACCAGTCCAAAGTTACAATACTTAAATTTGTCTGGTAATAAAATCAAGGATCTGGAAACGTTGAAACCATTGGTGGAATTCAAAAACTTGGCTGTCTTGGATCTATTCAATAATGATGCCACTCAAGTGGATAATTATCGTGACAAAATCTTCAAGATGTTGCCAACTTTGAACTTCTTAGATGGGTAAGTTTTATTGTACTTAATTTAATATTATCGTTTATTAATTGTATTATTCTTTCTTACAGTTTCGATGCAAATGATGTGGAGGCGCAGTCGGATGGAGATGATGATGAGGAGGTCAATGGCAATGACTCCGACGAGGAAGGTGTGTATAAAAAGGGTTTATATCGATTAGGATAGACGAAAAAGGAAGCTATACTTTCCGATAACAGTAAATACCTAAAGTTATTCATTTGAATGGCTTGTAAATGGAAAAAATTTATGCAATTTGCATAGGGCAGCATCATTTACATTATAAAAGAAACTACATATTGTCATGTCCGTCTGTAATTAAGAGATTAAGAGCTCTGGTTCCCTTCCTCAGTTCTTGAGCAACCACTCAGTCTCAGTCCAGTTATCATCGTATCATACACACATCTCAACCACAGATTCTGTCGCCTTTCAGATGAGCGCAGTGCGTTCTGTTTAAATGGTTTAGAGATCGATTTAGACGAGCTCGAGGCATTGGAGCAGCGTGTAAAGGCCAAAAAACGTTTGCAGGAAACGCAAGACGATGCCTGTAATACCAAGCCGCCTGCAGATGCCAATGATGATGAAGTTGACGAATTAGATGAATATTTAAAAGAATTGCAATTGAAAGAATCATCTGCAAGCCAAAATGTGATACAGGCAAACCATGAAACCATGATACAGTCAAATAGCAACAGCAATTCAACAAGTTTTGCAATCTTACTCTATTGGTTTTTAGCAATATTAAATCTGGCGAATGCCACCTATTGTAAGCATAACGCATTGATATTTGATTTGTTTCTAATAACACCATATTTATTTGCTTTGTTCGCTTGCAGTTTCTGGCGATGATGATGACGAGGATGGCGACAGCGATGAGAGCGACGATGAGGAGAACGGAGGCGATGTATCCCTTTCGGAGGTAAATTCCCTACTACTAAATAAATAAATAAATGCAAATAATACAATTTAACTAATTTTCAGGTCTATAATGATGATCTAGAGGAGGACAATTCCGATTGGGAGGAAGGTGAGGGCGGCGATGACGATGAGGATGAAGATTCTGATATTGATGAAGCCGATGGTGAGGCAAATGAATCGGCCGCATCGGTCAATGCCAATGATAAGGGAGAAGCCGAGAAGCCAGGTAAACTATCATCATCTCCCAGTATCTCCATTATTGAACTATATAATGATTTATTGCAAATTTACAGAAGAATCGCAAGCCAGGGGCAAGAAGAGAAAGCATGATGGTTAAAAAACCGTTTATCTACAAGTGTATCGTCTTTGTACGTTATAAATTTAAAAAAATACACCCACACAACAAACACACACACACCCACACCACACACACACACAGCAACAACAAATACACACATCATATTTTGATAAAAACAAACAAAACAAACAAAAAACAAAAAAAAGTAAGGATAACAAAAACAACAAATGAAAAGTAAAGTAAAGATAAATGAAGGGTCCCATTAGAAAAACCAATATTTGTTTCGTTACAATTTAAGCTTAAATATTCTAAACAAACAAATCACACACACACACTCAAACAAAAATGTAATAATCAAATGAAATACAACAAAAAATAATAATTTTAAGTCAATACTAACAGAATTCACACAGACACACACACACACACACACACATACATACAACTATAGCAATCGAATCCAAAATTTGTCACACAAGATAGAGAGTTCCAATTGAATTATTCCCGCAATTAGATTTGCATATTCTGAACACATTGTAAAATTGCTTAGCCATTAAGTTAACAAAAAAAGTTTATTATATATGATTGATGATGACACGATTTTTTCATGTTAAATTTAAACATACAAAATTTGCTAACTTGGGCATCAAAATATTACAATATTATTGCTTTCCATTTTTTTGATTACAATTCTCTATTACCATTTTTTTTTAAGTTACTGCTGATCCGGTTTCGTGTTACAAATAAAGAGAAAAAACAAACTTCAACAACATATTTACTGCTAAGAAGAATTTTTAACTAACTCTTAAGTCATTCCTTTTTGAATATACATTAAATACACATAAATTAGTTAAGCGCAATTATAATTTATACTTCCTTATGATGTGAACAAACAACACAACAAAACAACAACTATTCATTGTTACCCATCCAATACTTTACACATACTTTTGAGCAAATTTGTTTACTTTTAAGTACTATACGTAAACTATATTATCAAACAGATTGTTTCCAGTTCTTCAAAGGCAGTAGCATGTTTTAATTATCGCAAGTAAAATGCAATACAAAAGTTTTAGACAAATGTATTTTTCATTTCACCAACAAAACTATGCAGTACGTTTGTTTAGATACAGGCAATTTGTATAAACACCGAAAGCGAAACCGAAATACATAAAATTAAATAATTTTAACGATCTATTGTTTTCATTAATCGGAGGGAACAAAGAAATTCTAATTATTGAAATCTATAATTTCGAATGTGAGTTTAACAGCTTCGAGTCGAATTCCCATTTTTAACAGTGCCATAATGAGCAGCGCTGTTACTTAACATTTATGCATTTAAATGTTAAGCATGGTTTTTACTTAAGTGCATTGTACACTAAAGCACAGCACATAAATACATTATTTATTTATAATAATAGTTTTTAATAATATTGCAAATTAATGTTTTTTGCATAAATTAATTATCGATAAACTGCTGATAATTGTAATATCAACATTGACATTATACAGCACTATACAAGCGCTGACCAACACTTTTGCAGCACTCACCATGCGCAAAAGTGGAAGCAGGCAGAGCAGATATATATATGTGAAAGCGAGAGAGCGATATGCAGCCAGCGCTGCTGACTACAACGTCGCGACGCTGTCGACGTCTCTTTATTTGACGTCGAATCGTCGCTGCGGCTGGCTGTGTTAAAACTATACATACTAGACAAGTAGACTGCGCTGCCTGCTGCCTGCTGCCTGCTGCATTCTTGGAACAAATTTCACTGTTTGTGTTGGCAGCGACTGAGGAATAAAATTGAGCGTCGACGTCGCGACGTTTCTTCCTCGAAGAAGACAAAATCAAAATAAAAACAAATCATCTACAAAGGGTGCGTGCGCGCCAATTATTTAATAACAATTAGCAAACGAAAGAAACAAAGTGAGTTTTCCCAATTTAAGCATGTACATATTTGTATATGTATGTGTGTGCAACACACACACACACAATCATCAACACACGTATACATACATACATATACTAACTTGCAATTTACATTTCTCTCAGTGCACACACTAAGTGCAGCAATTGAGATGGACAAACTGGATGCCAATTTGGAGCAGCAGTTTGATCTCAATCTGATCGAGGCGGTCAAAATGAATCCCGTTATATACGACCGCTCGCATTACAACTACAAGCATTTCGTACGCAAGGCGCAGACCTGGAAACAAATTGCCGAGACTCTCGGCGTGAGCGGTAAGTGAAATTTGTGGCAATCGTAATCGTAAACTCGGCAACCAAAATTCGTTTGGGCAACTACTGCTACTGACGACAACAGGCAACGGCGACGGCGACGTCGCTGCAAATTGATTAATTCTAAGTACGGAAAACAGGGGGTGGGAGCGGGCTGGCAACAGAGACAGCGGAGCCGACAGCCGACATCGTCGTCAGCAGCAGAAGCAGCGGGCGTCGGCAGCAGGCGGGCAGCAAAAGCAAGTGTACAGAAACGACGCAAAAGTGAACGGCGACGCGACGGAGACGCGACAGACGGTTGTGAAATGTCAGGAGCGCAATCTGCGCAGTGCGGGCAATGCTTATGAAGATGGTAGAAGCGCCTGGAAGCTTAAACTTGATAATGCAGGGTCGATTAAATATTGAATACCATGCCCTCTTCGCCCACAAATGAAGAAACAACTCAACAAGAGCAGTCTTTTAGCTAGACACATAATGTGTATCTTGAGGTCAAATTAAGCACACACAAAATGCATTAATCTTTGCCCAGGCTAAAAGAATTATAGAAAAATCTATTTGTTCTGTTTTCCGTATATATTTCATTTTTATTTTAGCCTTTACCGTTTTTGTTCCGTTGCCACCGTGTAATAGGTAATATTTTTTGCTATAACATGCAAATCGTCATACTTTTCACTTTTTAAAACAACTTTTGCAACAGTAAACAAACGGCTAACAAAATAACTTTTACTAGCGCCCTAATTTGGGCGCTTCAGCAGCGCACCTGACTGCGCTGTCGACGGTGTTCGCGCAGTCAACATTTTTGAAGTTGCTGTACTTTTGCGTCGCAGTAGTTGTCTCTGTCGCACGCACGCTGCCTACGCCAGCGTTTATTTTTATACTGCTGCCGTCGCTGCAGCTGCTCACTCACACAGATACAAACAGCACACGCACACGCGCACACATACACACGCAGACATAGCAAACGGTATCGTCGACCGACCGAACAGCTTTCATTTCATGAGTATACCAAAAAACAAACTGTATACCAACAAAAATGTCCCGTCTCTTTGAGTTGTCTTTACAATTTTCCCCCTCCCCCCACACAATTTTAGATATTTGTGATTTTACAACAATGAATTATGCAAGCTTTGAAATTGGGTTACTCAAAGCCCATTGGCGCCAAACCGTTGAATGCAGAAAAGTAAAAGAAAAAAACAAAATTAAATTCCAAGTCTGCCACAGATTCTCTGCCTGGGTCGCTGCTGGCGTTGTCAATACCAAGCGCGGGCAGAATCAACTCGTAGTTGTAGTCGACGTCGACAGCAGCAGCTTCCGCGCGCCCGCTGCTGCTGTCGCTGCTGGCGTGCCACGGATTCAGCTTCAGCTCAGCTGCAGCTGCTGCTTCTGCTTCTGCCAACAGCTAACGCCGATGGTTCAAGTGTCTATCAACGTGGGCGGGGGGTTGAGACGGCGGTGACGTCTCGCGGTTTGTTTTGGTTTGCAATTTGACGTATGTACATATGCTGTCTGACGTCTAGTCGTGGCGTTGCCACCCAGCTGACACACTGATAACAGTAAATGTAATTCTTATATGAGTATCCGACATAAAGATACCCGTCAGACAATTTAAATATACTTATTTTGTTTAATTTCTTTTCCAGAACAAAAGTGTACAAAGCGATGGAAGAGTTTGCGTGATAAGTTTGCGCGCGAGATGAAACTGTGCCAAGAATCGCGCTGGCGCTACTTCAAACAGATGCAGTTCCTGGTCGACTCCATACGACAGTACCGGGAATCGCTGCTGGGCAAGTGTGCCAATGGCAGTCAGAACGCCAGTCAGGTTGCCGATCCGACGCAACAGCAACAGGCGCAACAACAAACTGTGGTCGACATCTTTGCGCAACCTTTCAATGGCAACGCCACAACATCCGCACAGGCTCTGACACATCCGCATGGTAAGTGATTAGAAAAATAGATGATCCTCAAATATGTGTATTAAATATATATACTGATTGCTTAGAAATTACCGTCACCGGGGATGCCCAGCTGGCAACTGCTGTCGGCAAAGACCAGAAGCCATATTTCTATGAGCCGCCGCTGAAACGCGAACGGGGAGAGGATGAACACAGTGATAATATGCTGAACACCATCAAGATTTTCCAGAACAACGTATCGCAGGCGGTCAGTGCCGAGGATCAATCGTTTGGCATGGTTGTCACCGACATGCTCAACACGCTGGGCGTGCGACAAAAGGCCGAGGCGAAGGTGCACATCATCAAGTATCTGACGGATATGCAGCTACTTGCGCAGCATAACAAATATTAACTGTCGGGTCAGCAACAGTTGCTGCAGCAGCTGCAGTTGGAGAATGTCCTGGACGCACGATGGTTACTCTAAGCAGCTACATACAACAACAACAACAACATCAACAACAACCACAACAGCAAGAAAACAAATACATAACACATGAAGATCCCCCAATCAAGGTAAATTTACAAAGCTGACGTATTGCTATTTGTTGAGGCGCCTTAAAAGAATTCACCATGGTACCGCAATTGTGGTGAATACGTCACCTTATAGTAAATTCACTTGATCCCAAAATAACAGGAGCCGCCTGTTGCCACACAAACACACACACACACTCACACACATACGTGTGTCGTCTTTTAGCAACTAAGTCTTAAAAGTCAAACTAAAGTTTAAAAACTAGTTATTAAACAAACAAAAAAGAAAAGAAAACACTTCACTTACATACATATATATGCATTGTAATTACGAATTACGAATTTCAATTACGTAAACACAAATCAAATATTTATATACATTTATATATATACTTCTTGATTTGTCGTAGTTGATGCCAAGGTAAATTTACGTAAAGGTGACGTATTCACATATTCACCATGACTTGGTACATATGTACGTCACCTTATAGTAAATTCACCTTGGTATATCGCAATTCAATTCTCTCACCCAGTTTAGATGTGTACAAAAAAGGCAAAGGAAACAAAAACTAAAACAAAATGAATGAAAAACTGGTTCTAGAAATAGGCAAATTATCTTTTGTAGTTTGTGAGACAATTTACAAGTGTTTTTCCCCCAATATTGTATATTTTTGACTACGATTTAGTTTAAACATGCCATCGGGTTTAGTTTTGTAATTAAGTAAGTTAAAATGTAAAAACGAAAAAGAAAAAACAAAAAAAAAACGTTATTATAATTTTTTAAGTTCTGTTGTAATATGCTGAAAACGCTTGAAATTTAATTTAAAAGGCTTAAATTAAGTACGATCCTTTTAAACACTTTTACACACATACATATATACCGATAAAAAACAAATAACGCATATTACACAATTACTTGAATATATTATTTTCTTCATAATTTGTATTATTTCTGACTAAATGTCGAATGTTCAGCAGCATGATGTGTAGTTTCACAGCAATATTAAACAAACAAATTTTGTTTAACATTTCAATTTACATAAACGTTTTTGATGTACATGAAATCATTAATTGTGCAATTATTTGCAATAAAAAGTTTACAAAGCAAATTATAAAAATTTTCCAACTGACGTTTGTTTTTGAGTGATCTGGCAACACTGCTTCGGTAGTAAACAAAACACAGCTGATAGATTCATTTCATTGCTAGCTCACATTTTTTATATAATGTCTGCGAAAAGTGAAAATGCTGAGACAAAAGAATCAAATACTAAAGCAAAGTTAGATGATACATGGGCCGTAAGTAATTGTTATTAAAATAAAGTATAAAACTAACGAAAATTCTGTACAGATTCGTCCCTGTCACTTGTATAAGGATGAGTATGACGATTGCAGCAGTTTTAAGGCACGTTTTCATCAATATTTCATACATGGCCAAGACACAGACTGCTCCCAATGGCTGACGGACTTCAGAAACTGCGAGCGCTATGAACAGTCCAATGGCAATGATATGGAAGCTGGCGCCGCTGTCATCAAAAGCGAGGAACAGCGGCGACTTACACGACTGCGTGCACACTTTGCCAACGATACGTGGACGAAGCGCAAACAGCCTCCAGAGGATTGGGCGAAGCCGCTGCCCGAATGGCTGCAGAAGCGCAACGAGAACACATACCTAGAGCTTAAGCAAAAAGAGTTGTCTGGTATCGCCACAGAGCCACAAGAAGAACAGCGTTCGCTCTGTGCAATCATGTAAACAAATAAAAGTCCGAGAATAACAAAAACATGAAAGAGTATTTTTTCAATTTCTACTTTGCCTATATCGATAATATCGATAGTTTTACAATGGTGCAATAGATCGATGTTTCGTTCGTCCATCAATCTATAATTGAATGGTAAGAAATTAATTTCATTGCATTATATTTTACTTCAAATATTTTTAATATAATGTCTATTAATTGTTGAATACTTTTAACGCTTTCAACAACAGTACACCTTCGATATATAGCTTAAACCATCGATATTTTTGCAAACCTAGTTGCGTGACAATTGCTAGCCAGTCTGGCAACGCTATTTGAGCAGCTGTGCGCGTATTGTTATTGGGGGTGTTGTTTTTTAGCTGGCGGTCTGCACACACATTTTGCTATATGTACATCTTATTAGCAGGAGCCACGATTTAATACTGTTTAATATGTTAAAAGGCAGCACATTAAAGGCACTGGATGTAAGAATTCTGCAGCACTTCATTGAATCAAGGTCAGCAGGTAATTATGAATTACATAATCTACAATCTGAGCAAGCATTGAGCTATTTGTAAAATGTAAATCGTTTTTGTTCTATGACAAACACGATGTATAAATTGTTAAAAAACTGTTGTTAGTCAAGTCAAGTCTTTTTCGTTGCAGTTGCTGGCAGCAGACACAAAGTCGACAGTTTGCCAATGGCATTCAACGCACCTACATAACGTTTAATGACCTTCGCAACAAAAGTCGCTCTTACACCAAAAAGGAGCTAGTCGGGTGAGTTGGAAATTAAAATATGTAAATATAAGAATATATAATATATATCATTTTATTTACCTACACTTGCAGTTACTCCATGCAGGACATGTACAGTGTGGTCTCCGATGTGAGCAACTATCACAAATTCGTGCCCTATGTGAAGAAATCCCACGTGCATAGTCGTGACAGCGGCGGGTTCAAGGCGGATCTTATTGTGGGGTTTCCACCGCTTAACGAGGCTTACACATCGCGGGTTACGCTGGAGGCGCCGTCTCTGGTGAAATCCGAGTGCCACGATGGCCGATTGTTCAACTACCTCCTAAACGAATGGCGTTTTAGTCCTGGCCTCAAGGATATACCCAACTCGTGTGTGCTGGACTTTAAGGTTGCCTTCCGGTTTAAGTCTTTGCTGCACAGTAATATTGCCAATTTATTCTTCGACCTGATATGCGATCAAATGGAGAGCGCATTCATACAGGAAGTTGGTCGTCGTAGCGGACCTCCCTCCATCCGATCGCATGTCCTTACATCGAAGCGATCCTGACAAGATGACGACCTTCAGTGGTTTTTTTTTCTATAGTTTTAATTTAAGTTTAACATTTATGTTGTACAAATTGCGTTGACAGAGGCGTTTCATATATTTTTTGTTACAACAATTAAACAAATTGTAATTGTAAATAAATTGATAACACAAGAACATGGTATAAGTACATGAAATTCATTTGCTTAAGTTAAACATTTAAAATCAATCGATTATCGTTTTGTTTTCTTTTTGTTAACAGTCTCGTTTTTGTTTTTGGGCATTAAATTACACAACGTAAAGATGTATCAATGATATTGAAACGTTAATTGACAGCATCAGTGTTAGTTTAAAAACTAAAATTAAATAATAAATTCTATGGAATGGCATCGTTTAAGTTGAGAAATTCTCAAAAGTGGCCTACAACATTACATTACATGCTTATACAATATCTATCGTACATCAAATTTCGTATTTTAACCCATACTACGTTCATACAATAACCAGTATTGCGATTATCTTATAAGGATATGTCATTTAACTTAACTAAAGTGCAGGGAAAAAAAACAAATCTATCTATTAATAGATGCAAGTCATGCAATTTACAATAGCTAAATGTGTAGATGACAATTATCGCTATTAGTATGTCGTATAAACGTAGTATTAGTACATAATCTTGATGGGCAGTTAGTATTTGAGTTGGAAAACAACAAGATACTTTCTACGAAGTGAAGTACAAGTGTTCCCAAGTATATATATATACATATATATATATATATGTATATTTCTATGAATCTAACAGTTATCTAACTAGTATAAATCGAGTGTGTCCTATAGTTATAATGTTAAGCTCTCTACATTTAACTTTATACAGGGGCGTGTAACGAACTCTACTTAGTTAGCGCAGTAAAAAAGTTGACTACAGTAATTGTATTAGTAGTGATATATATATTCAATACCCTTACATCGAAGATCTCTGTAGGGTATGCAAGCTACGGCGTGCCGAAGATCACGTTACGTTCTCTTTTTTAAGGTTTCTGATATTGTCCAGTGAAAATACGCGTGCAACTCTACTTAAGAATCAATTAAGCTAATGGTTTTAACAAATATGGTTATAGTTGCTAATAGCTGCTAATGATTATGCAATACAAGGTATACACGATGAAGAAAGGTACAATTCCTTAATACTAACAATATATAATAATAATAGCTGCTGAAGTGAATAAAATCAAATCGTTAAGCACAATTAGGACGAATACGAAACAAAGACATTAAAAACTCAAATTCGTTGTCAGTTGCGAGCGGTTTTAACTATAAAGTGGAAAGGGGGGATGCGGCATATAAACGCAACCATTTCAAATGGTCTACAAAAAATATCACTTGTTGTTGTTGTGGCGACGTGGTTGCCATGAAGCCGCAGCAGCCACAGCCGCCAGCTTCCGTCGTTCTCAGTTGTGCTTGGCCCGCTTTCCGAACATGTAACCCTTCCATCGTTCCGCAGTCTGTGCAATCAATGGATCGCTATCAATGGTGGCCAGCAGCAGCAATTGATTCACATGCGTTGCATGATAATCCCAACGTGCCAAATTGGGTGCTACACCCAAACTCAAATGGCGTAGATCATAGCTGGTGCCGGAGCCGGTGTCATAGAGCAACAGCATCTTCTTCAGCGAGTACATGCCCTGGGCAAAGAGTTTGCCCGCCTCGCGAGCTATTTTACCAGGCGCCGTACTGTTCAGATCATAGAGACCCAACAGTGAGTAGATGAAACCATTGAGCACATAGGAAGGTGGCGTTGTGGGATATTCCTCGTACCTGTGAAGAGCAATGTAAGTTATTAGCCTGCAAGACTATAAAACTTATCTACCTACCAATAATACTTGTCCATAAACTGCGCTAGAACGCCGCCATCACGGGAATAGACGCGATACGGCTGCAAACCCAGAGATGCCGCCTTCAGATAACGCATATCTCCACCGGAATGCCAGTAGGCGCGTGCCAGCACCGAAATGGCATGCCCTTGACCCATGGCCGATATCCAGCCTGGTCGCAGCTCGGCAAAACCATTGAGATTGCGACGCACTGGATTCGTCCAGCCACCTGTCTTGGCATCTTGATTGTGAACAAACCACTCGGCGGCATCATAGAAATGCGCCAGATGATCACTCGTTGACAGCGTGACGTTGTCGTAGAAACCAATGCCCAGAAAGGCTACGGACAGCACTTCCAGATCGCTGCGTCGCACCTTCAATGGCGAACGCTTGTCGCCCATGACAATGCCCTTCTGGACATCAATGTGCAGATCGCGTGTTATGTGTCGCCACTTGTTAAGGGCACCGCTACCCAGGCCGTAGTAAATGTTAGACTCCTGAACACTGAGCAGCAGCTCGGCGGCAATATAGTGCAGCGTATAGCTATGCTTGGTATCCCGATTGAGTACGGTGACCATTAGGGTGCTGCTGTTCGTCACAAGCAGCAAATCAACGCTGAGCACCAGATCCTGTGTCTGATTAAGCTGAATACTGATCGCACTCTCATAGCCAATGGTCGTTTCGAACTGGACAATGCTCGTGTTGAACTTATGATGCCAGATGCGTGTCATGTTGCTGGTCTTTGGTGTTGTCCAGTCCATTTGATTGCCATCGGCGTCTTCCAGCACGTGTATACGTGGCGTCGATTCCGTCAGATTCTTGCTATAATGGGCCAGGGCAAACTGTGCTATCTGCGTTGGATAGAAGTAACCACGTTTCTCCCATTGCGTGCTCACTGGCACACCTTCGGCTGCACTGATGCACTTCACGCGATCCCGCACCTCTACGTTGTAGTTCTCAAAGTACATGAATACGCCGCGTGGATCGTACTTGCCCTTAGGTAGATTCACCTTTGCATTGCTGTGCATCCAATTGAACTTGGCAGCTTCGTTGCCTGCGCCACTTGTCGTCACCGCACCGCTAACATCAAAATATTGCCGCAGAAAGGAAAATGGCACATACACCTCGTTAGCATTCTCATCGCGTTTGCAGTGTATGCTGAACTCCTGATTGATGGCACACTCAATGTCCTGCAGCGGCGTCAACTGATCCTGGCCAGCACCTGCTGAACTTGTCAGTGCTTCGGACGATTGCCTTCTGCCCAGTTGACGCACAAAGTCCGGCGAGAAACTGAAGGCGGCACAGCGCATATAAATGCCCAGTGTTATCACCATCACAGCCACAATCAGCAGCATTAGCACTGCTTTCAGATTTAGCCGCATTATGAAGAATACTAAAGGTTCACGCTGAAACTGATAGCATTAAATGAGGAATAGCGATAACTTGGCTGGAGATTACTAATGACCTTACCTTAATACTTTGTGGCTTACGCGTCAACGCGTCCCTCTGCTCCTCCTGCTGCTGCTGATTCCTCAGTGTGTGGCCGGTGAAAACATTGCAGTCGCTGGCATTGACATTGTCACTGGCATTGCCATTGGCATCCACGAACAGATATTCGGACATGCAGATTGTCGCCTGGTCACACTTTTGCGAGCCCTTTTCTCTATCAACTTCATTCACAGCACTCTAACGTCATATTCTAAATATAAATCGCGCACACACTCAATCGAGGAACTGTTGTGACGCTAGTGTTTGCATTTCCATTGATTGTTTGCACTTCAACATGGCTGTCCTTATAAATACAGCACTTCTGTGGCGTCGATTGCAACTGCAGATGTTGTGGGTGGTAAGTGGAAGGATATGTGAATTATTGTATGGCTGACAACAGCTGAAATACCGCAACAATAAATGCTATTTAATTCAGCTGGTTTTTGCAGCAATTTTAATTTGCTTTTCATAAATTTATTAGTTTTTCACAACTCACAACTCACACTAGCAACTGCAAAAGCAAACACAAACACAACTGCAATGAAGACGAAGAAGACAGATACTTGAGTTTATACGACGAGCATATATCGCAATGTTGCTCAGTTGCCTTGATTTGTGTTTGTCGATATTAAGCTGATTCTATTTCTCTTGCTAGATAAGATAACTTAATAGAGCAGTTTTAGGTCAAATTAATAAATAGTAATTATCACTTTATTTGAATAAATTATAGTAAGCTAATTAATAAATTGTTACCTTAATTACAATTTATACACGATATTGCGTTACCTGCTTAAGTGTAAACACTGAGCTAGGCCGTTGAGTGTTTTGACAGCTGACAAGGGTTGCCATATCGTTGGACAAGTTCGCTGCACTTGTAAACAAATCAATTTAAAAATATTTACAAATCCACAATCAAAGTGAGGAAAATCAATAAATGAAGTAGCATAATTTTTTGTTAAGCAACTTGTCAACGCTTGTGTGTAGTTTTCAGAGCAAGAATATGTGTATATACAGCATGCCACTTGGCAGCCCTAATCAAAGATAAATCAATAGCGGCGTGATTTGTTTACAAAATGTTATAATTGCAAAATTTAGTGTATTTAGAGAAAATGCTTAGAATTAATACACAAACATGTGCAATATGCCTGCTGCTTCTAAGCGGAGCACTGCCGGCGTTAGCGTCCAATGGCGATCGTACACAGTTTTTTCACAATTGCCGACAAAATTGCGAACGCACAAATTGTTCAGCTGGCAAGTAAAATAATTAATCATTAGAACTGCAACGTAACTGAATTGGCCTTCAATAATATATGTATATTGCAGACGGCTTGGAAATACAAGAGCAGGCGATTAGTTTCTATGGGCAAACGATTTTCGATCGCATCTTCGGCTGGAGTTGTGCGGACGAATGCTCCTATGGCTGTATGTGGCGCACTGTGTTCGCGTTTCTGGAACGCGGTTGGCCCATTCCCCAATTCTATGGCAAGTGGCCATTTCTGCGACTCTTCGGCATGCAGGAGCCAGCCTCAGTTATATTCTCCGTCTTGAATTTTGCTATGCACCTGCGTCTGTTGCGCAAATTTAGACGGGAAGTGCGTGCCGATAGTCCCTGCTATAAGTTGGCTCATATATTTGGCTTTGTAAGTGTTGCTGATCTGCTTGTGAATGTCCTGTCTGTCAATTTATCTTTGTTTTAGACTTGCCTTAATGGCTGGGTGTGGTCAGCCATATTCCATACTAGGGACTTTCCGCTAACGGAGCTGCTAGACTACGCCTTTGCATACTCTATTGTCCTGTGTACACTGTACTGCATGCTGATGCGCATGCTGCATCGTTATTCACTGTTTCTGCGAGGAGTCATTACCTTGGCTGTTGTCTCGTACTACATCAATTATTTTGCCTATTTGAGCGTGGGAAAATTCAACTATTCCTTCAATATGAAGGTCAACATTGGCACGGGAACCCTTTCAGCTGTGGGGTGGTTTGTGTGGTGCCATCGGGTTCGTTATCGTCGTCCCTACTATAAACGCATACTGCGATTCTATGTACTGTTCGCCCTGGCCATGAGCTTAGAGCTGCTTGATTTTCCCCCAATACTTTGGATACTCGATGCACACTCGCTGTGGCATTTGGCCACGGTTCCTTTAGTTTCACTGTATTATGAGTGAGTTTACAATTAGATTGAATCTAAATCAGTTAATTAAAATACTCTAATTTGCAGTTTCATGATCGAAGATTGCCAAACGCTGCGCAAGGAGAAGGCAATGACAGAGGCTTATCCATACTATGACAAGGATATTTAGATTATTAGGCAGATATTAAAAAGTAAATTGGTCACTTGACTCGCATTGTACTGTATTGTAACTTTATTATACTTATGTATAGATTACAACAATTTTATTCTACATTTGTCCACATTGTGATATAGTTACTGGCAGTTTGGGCTTATTGTTGGGTCCGGTTGGCACGTTTTCAATTTTACGCATTATCAACAGGCCGTCCAGTACGCGACCAAAGACCACATGCTTGCCATCGAGAAAATTACATCTCGCACAGGTAATAAAGAACTGACAGCCATTTGTGTCCCTGCCACTATTGGCCATTGCCAGCAGACCAGGTGAGTCGTGTTTCAGCGTAAAGTTCTCGTCGCCAAATGTGTTGCCATAAATGCTGGTGACGCCCGTTCCATCGCCCTGCACAAAATCCCCGCCTTGAATCATGAAATCTTTGATGACTCTGTGAAAGCTGGCACCCTTGTAACCAATGGGCACACCATCCGGCCGATATTCGCCTGTGCAGAATTGTCGAAAGTTCTCCGCTGTTCGTGGCACGGTGTCTGCAAACAGCTCAAAAATCATGCGTCCAATTTCCTGCAAAAGAAAACATGTTGAATCACATTCTCAACTTCTATTGCTGCCAACTCACCGTCGTGCCCACGGCAACGTCAAGGAATACCACAGGATTGTTTGAGCTTCGCAATTGCGATTGTATTTGATTCCAGTTCGGCATATTTGATATATTTAAATTAAATGCAAACGTTTAACTAATAAAAGGCGCCGGTCGTGGTTTGTTTACGTTTTCTAGCGATAAATTGACATTCATCGATTAACAACTATGCAGTCGTACAAATCTTATCGATAGTTGTCGCTAGCCGGCAATCGTTATCATCGTTCAGCTGTGCTCACACATGTGTTGATTCGCGTGAATGTTTGTTTTGTTTTTATTTTAAATTTGCATATAACTAATTGTATTAATTAATAAACATTTAGTTGTGGGTGTTATATAAAGTGCTAAACGTGTGTGCAGCTCACTTACTTAATTAGACTGAGTGCGAGTTGCATTTGTTTGCAGGACGGCGAATACTTCAAGCGAGGCGACGACAAAAGGGCAAGTTTGTGTGTTTTGTTTTGATTACCGTGAATTGTGCGACGACTTGAATTTACGGGTTAAAATAAAAATTCCCGCACTTCACGTATTGTTTACCTTTTGTTGTTGATGTTTGTTATTTAACAATTGCACAAAACAAATTGCATGCAATTTAATTAAGGCTTCAATCTGAACGAAGGTTCGTTAAATGCTTCGTTAAATATTCAAATGAAGATCTTGAGCAGAGAACTGCAGTGGTTCACCGCAACTAATACCTGTCAAAAAACACTTGTCAGTTTCTATATTCGACTGCCTGAAAGAAAATGTTTCCTTATACCTGTTATATACGTTTTAAACCCTTTTACTCTGACCTACTCACAACCATGTCTCCGCCTGTAGTCGAGTATACGAGCCTTGTTTAAAATAAATACCGCTGCAGGTCTCTGATCTTTAACCCATTAAATTATACAAAAATGATGTTTGTTTATAAATGTAGTATATTTAAAAATGTGCATATCAAATGCTAAGTAAATGTTTATGTTTATAAATAAGTGCTTTTGTTCATGAGCTTTGACTAAACATACAATGCATACAAAATTAACTTGTATATACTATTTAGGTGTGGTAATAGGAACGCAACAATAAATTAAATGAAATTCAGCAGCGTAACTTAAGAAACTATATATATAAATACTCGTGTTCGAGCAGATTAAAATCATCAGATTTAAGGTACATGCCTCATTTCAGCTCGTTTCTAACTCCGAAACAAAAATATCGGTAATACTATCTACAGGGCAACCCAAAGGTCTTATCGATACTAAATTCAATTGCTCGCCTCATCCGTATCCACATCGGAAATGTCCTTCAGTTTCGTAACGTTATTATTGTTGTGTTTTTCATTATCTTCTGTTGCTTGCTGAAAGTTCTGTTGAATCGTCTTGGGATCGACAACCAATATAGGCGTACATCCATCCATAAGATGCTCGCTCTGACTCTGGAATTGTTCCCGTGATATGCTGCGGGTGAAGGAGAAACGTAAAGATTTGGTTCTCGTCAGCTTCTTCTTGATTGGCGGCTTTCCAGCGACTATCATCGGCTCGGAGCTCGTGCGTTCTGTTTCGGGTGTGGCTGGAGCCGAACTGATTTCCAACTGAGCATCACGCAATATTTCCTCAGCGAAGCCCTTGATCTGACTCCACGCATCCAAAATGTCCTTCTCTGTGGCATGTTCATATGTGACACAGAAACGTATAACATAGCGTCCATTAAATTTGGCTGGCGTCATGTGCATTTTACCCGAGTGATTTATCTGTGCCAGCAGCAGATGATTAGGTTCATCGCCAGTGCTGTAAATTAGATGAATTTATAATATTATAGACAGTTAAAGGACTCAGTTTGTATATATTCAACTTACCGCATACGGAAGCACACTAATCCCAGATGTACATCGTTGCGCACCTCGAAACGTTCGTCCTTGCGCACCAGCATCTCAAACTTCTTGGCCAGAACCATGTGATTGCGAATGTATTCCTGCAGTCCCTTCACTCCATATGTGCGGAAGACAAACCACAGTTTGAGTGCGCGGAATCGACGACTCAATGGAATGCCATAGTGTCTATAGTCGACGCCGTTCATGTGCTCGTGTCTCAGGTACAGGGGATTCACATTGAGTGCACTCTTCAGTGTCATCACATCGCGTACCCACAAAGCGGAGGCATCAAAGTTGGTCAACAACAGTTTGTTCGGATTGGTATTGAAGGAGTCGGCGTACTCCAGACCAGCGGAGAAAACGCGCATCTCGGGCAAAATGAATGAGTTGCCAGCATAGGCGCCATCGACATGCAGCCAAATACTGGACACCTGTCGACACACCTTGCCAATCTCGGAAATATCATCGAAGGCACAGCCTCCAGTGGTGCCCACGGTGGCTACCACAAAGAATGGCGTCAGTCCGGCATTCACATCGTTCTGTATTGCCTGCTGCAGAAGATCCACACGCATTCGACCACGTTCATCGGCATCGATAATGCGCAGTTTGACCAGCGCCATTTTAGTGGCCTTCTCAATGCTGGAGTGTGCCTCCCGACTGGCATAGGCAATTAGATTTGGCAGAAAGACACTGTCATGGACAGTGGTTTGACCCTTCAGTTCATTAATGGCACGAGCACGTGCCGTGATCAATGAGACAAGGGCACACTCAGAGGCAGAACCCTGCAGGGCACCGCCTCCTGTGCTTCCGGGTGCATCGGAAATGAATGCCTTGGGCAGACCCAGTGCCTTGGCATACCAATTCATGACAATTGTCTCAAGCTCCGCTGCAGCTGGACAACTGGCCCAGCTGAAGCCAATGGAACCAATGGCACTGCTCAGCATGTCACCCAAAACGGAGGGAAATGAATTGCCCGATGGAAAGTAGGCAAAGAATTTCGGATGATTCCAGTGTACAACGCCCGGCATGATCTTTTGCTCAAAGTCCTCCAGCACATCTTTGAATGATTCGGGCGATTGAGGTGCGTCCGCTGTAAAGTAAACAAAAGAAAAGCAAATTCATTAGTTTGTCTTGGCCCTGGAACCGTAAATTTATATAGATACAAGCCATATATATACTATATATATATATATCTTTTAGCAGCTATAAAGTTGCTGTTGATCCAGCGCACATCAATATTTATAGTGAATTTGTTATTTTTGGCCGTGTGCGGATAATAAGATGGAACACACATCTTAATCTCAATCTTTATCTACTTCTACACCTGGGTGTGTGTATTCGCATAATTAATTGATTTGTTTAGTTAGACTATAGAGATATTGTGTGGTATTCGTTGCATGTAAATATTTAGCTTAACTAACTGTGCGCAATTCGCTTGAAATTCTCTTGAAAAACTGGGCAAATCTCATCTGATGACCCAGCAACAACTTCATGCCCCAAATTGTGCCCACGCCAATCTGTACATATATTTGTTTCCCCCTTTATTCACGGTTACTATGTGGGCTTATAGAGAGGAGGTACTATACGTATTTGTTTGCTCACACTGAAAACAATTAGTCAACATGAATCCACAAGTTTCTGAAGAGCCTTTTGAGTTGAGTTTTTGTTTTTTTTTCGTACGTGTTATTTGTTGTTGAAATTTGCGTATTTTCTCGTACTTGTACAATTTTTATTTTCTTTCTGTTCTCCTCCTCGCCCTCCTACTCTTGGAATACTTTTTGTGTTGGAGTGATATATTTATTTTCTCATTTTTCTTTCTATTTTTTTTTTTTGCAGCTAATTTGCTAATTTGTTTAGAAGCCTTTAACTAATTGTTGTTTACAATTCATCACATGCCTTATATTTAAACGAGATCTCAAAATCTTTACGTCATAAACAAAATAGTTTAGCAAATTGGTTTAATTTCCAAAATAGAGCAACTATTTTTGAATGAATTTTAATGAGTGGCATTTTGCAGATTCCATTCACAATTTATATTTTTAGTCTGCAGTCGAGATACTTATAATAATATTATTCATATATTTGCTACATACCTGGTAATAGTTTTTTCAAATATCCGGGATTTAGTGTGGGCGCCACATCTCGCTCCTCGATATTACTGCCGTATTGGCATATATAATCGATAACTTCTTTGCCGTATTTGCGAAACTCTTCGACATTCATTTTGCTTTGATTCTGTTATTTGAGAATTTATTTAACACTTTTTGTTGTTGAAATGATTAGCAACTTTGGAGTTAACACACAGTTTCTAACACTGTTCTGTTTGTCACTTCCTTCCTTTTTTCTTTATATAGTACAACACTTTTCTGCTTCTTGTCCGTGTTCTCTTCTTCACTTTAATCCGTTATGTATTATCCACGTTGTGCTCGTTGCAGCTTCCTTTGCGCGAATGACTCGAACTTTGTTACTGCATTCGTTTTTATATCGATCGCGTGCGCTCTCCTCGACGAGCTTTGTTCGCGAGTTCTCTCTCTCTATTTGTCTCTCTCTAAATATCTCTATTGCGTCTGGCATTAACACCTGTATTTGTTGTTGTCAGTTTGACGCGAGTGTCTCGTGATTGTTGTCTTTTTTCTTGGGCGGCACTCAAATTACTTGCCGTCATTGGCTGATCTCTGGGAAACCCGCATTGCCATTTTGCCGCTTCACCTGAAGTTTCAGTTCTCTTCGTGCCTTTTGTGTGGGTTGTTTTAGGTTTGGCTACAAATATAAAAAATCCCTGTTTGTTTGCCATAATTATATGTTACGATACGAAATGTGAAGTATTCGTGCTGTGATTTGCAATTGATTGAGCCTTTATTAATAGCACATTACATGTGAATATATCACTTTAATTGTTTAAATAATATGCATGTTAAGGTAGTTGGGAAAGTCTAGACAGATTTTATGCAATGATTCAGATAATTTTAAACATATAGTAAGAATTGTGTTTGGGTAATTTAGAAACTGTAGATATTACAGAAAAAGGCATTTCCTTTTAGGGAAATATTTGGGAAATTTTAAAACTTATGAAAGTACATCTAGTAAAACAGTTTACCCTCCATGATTCAGATCATTTAAAACAAACATAGGGTGAAAATTGTATCTAGGTAGTTGGGGAAGTTTAGATAGTACAGTTGTTTACTTTCTATGATTCAGATCATTTGTTGATATAAGCCAAGTACTAAAGAACTTCTAAAACCTTGAAGTTTACACAAATTGATCAGTTTACGATGTTATTATAAATTATACTTAGTATAGTTGTTGAGTTTGATCAAGATTTATGTAAGAATACAAATTATTATTATAATTACGTTGAAATTGTTAAGTAAGGTAAGTTAAGTAACATTTAAAAAGATTATTATTTAACCAAATTTAAAGCTCCTTTTGTTTGTCTCAATTTTATTGTTATTTTAATGATAATCAATTCTCTCAGCTAATGATAATTTAATTGATATTAAATGATACATCATTATATTCAGCATTTTGCTTTGGGTTTGGTTTTTTTTTCTAATCGATAATCACGATAGAGACACGCCTCCCCAGATCCGAAGAGTTCTTCTAATCTTCCAGTTAATTGCCTTAGAGTGGGATTAATTTTATTACTTTTTGGTCATTTTTGGGGGGAATTTTTTGCATTAACTTCGTGCCTTGAATATGCAGTAGACAATTAGCAGAAAGTGCCTAACTAAGTAACTGTTTGACTGCGTTGCCAGATGTTAAGATTTGTTTTCGGCAAAGGGGAATCACTTTTAGCACACGGTTCACATGTGGCAAATAAGTAATTGTGCAAATACGAAAATTGTTGGCCAATATTGTTAACAAGCTAACAAGCTAATGGTTGCATCTTTTTTTATGGTTGAATCCCCCAAACATGACGAATCGCAATGTGGCAAGTTTGTGACGTACTAGTTGCCACTTCAATGGAATCTCCGGAAAAGATTCTAAGCATGCAACTTTGCACGTTTAATATTAGACTTTTCTCTCTCTCGGGTGAGTGGGTGTAAACATGAGTGTATATGAATGTATATGAATGAATGCCAATGCATTGTTTTCTTTTAAAGGGGTGTGTGTGCTAATTAGCCTAGTAGATGCGATAAGTGCTTATATAATCGACAGTCTCTAGAGTTCAAACAAATAGCTACAGCTTCCAGTTACCACCTAATGTACATATAATCAATCATCCGGCAAGCTGAGCATATTTTGTTGAACTGATCAAAGTTTGAGTTTGAGTTCGGTACGCTGATTCATGCTGCGCACGCGCCTCGTTGCTGGGCAAAGTGCGGACCAAGAGACTTTGACAGATACAGCGAATGACTTGACGGTATTGTTGTTGTAAGTCTTAACCTGGCTGACGATCTTCTTTTGTCGGCTCGCTTCGCACTTCGCCAATGCCCCGTAACTTTCATTCACAAGCCGCTCGAATGACGTCGTTTATCTATAAATATAAACTTCGTATTCAGTTTACGCGGTCACACTTCAAAATTTTGACTGGAGGGCCAACAACATTTGTCCATCCGCCTTCTATACGGCTACGTGCCAGAGACTTGGACTGGTCTCCGCCTTTGTCTTCGTCTTCGTCTCCATGTCTATTGCCAAGCTCATTAATTATAAGATTTAATGTAGTTGGCACAGACAAACACCGAAATATCGAAATAACAATCGAATAGCTCATCATTTGAATTCTGTTTAAGATTCAAAATTCGCTTGCTTTTCTGTCATTGTCAACTCGCTTGACAACCATACTAACATACTTAATTTTTGTAATTTTATCTTCTTTTCTTATTTCTTATATTTGTTTTGGATATTGTGCCAAATCACATGTTTGGCATTTCGTATCTTTATGCTAATCATTTTTATTATATTACACAAAATGTGACGATTTGCCGTCACTATTATGATTTATTTAGATTTGTTTCTATTTGATTTTTATTGGCTCTCATTTAGTTTTATTACTTTACTTTATATGCGTGTTAATTGAAAGCGTTGTTGTCTTTTTTTTATGATTTAGTATTTCATGATCTGTTAAAAGTCGTGAGTTAATTAAATTCAGTTGAAGAGTTCAGTTCGTAGGAATCGTTAGATTTCAATCTGATTACAAGTATTTGAATTCTTGGACATTTTGATGGTTTCTATTATTAAAGTATGACGGATTTGTAAAGAGGAGTTTATTTGAAGTGGATCAAGCTATGATTGAAGTTAGTGATTGCTGACTATGTTTTACTATATTTTAATTATTTTTAAATATTAAAAATGTGTTTAAAAACTTGTAAAAGTGATTAAACAATAGTTATAACAATTGTTAAATATGCTGTTATATAGATAAATAATTCTAAATACTTTATATAAGAATTAACAGCAACTTTAAAAGGTTTTCAAGTCTTTCTACATATTTTAAACTAATCGATTTTAAAGCTTTGATCTTTAACTCATTTCATACAATAATTATATTGTATTTAAGTATATTTATGAATATCTAAGAAATTCCTTATCAACTCCGTTAAATCGCAATGCGTTTGCTACTTTGGTAATACTTAATCAATTACCAAAACTAGATGAAGGCTAACAAAACATTATTGTAGGTCTCTGATGATCTTTAGTTTTCTGGGTATGTGTAACTTTCTTGAGGCGGGAATTAGAAAGATTCCAATTGATAAACTGGGACTACACAATAACTACAATGAGATTGTGCGGGATTTGATTAAGAATTGGGAATCACCTATTGTCTATTTGAGACAACTTGGTTATTTGCCAAGTGACTACGAAGACACATCGAAAATCAAACCCAATTTGGATGCGTTGATGAGTCGCATGGATCACGATGATCAAAGGGAGGCGTTCGGTCAAGAGGCAGACAAGTCCAGGCAGCTCTTTTGTGGAACGAAGAAAAAGCGAGAGAATGTATTTGAGTTGAAGGATCAACAAACAAAGAAAGTACAACGTGCAGCAAGTGGAAGTCAGAGCATAAACTATCCAAGTGTAGATCAGTTGCTGGCCATGAAGCAACCATCGCTGGCCGTGGCAATGTCTGCGGCCAAGGTTGATGAATTGCTGCCCAAACAGAAGCCTGCAGATCATCACAGTACAAGCAATTCCCAATTGATACTCTTGAGTCGCCTGCTGGCCAAACAACAGCCAGAGCAAATTCATACACAGTCTGTGGCTAATCAGAAATCAGATGACTTTCTGCAGAATCTGGTAGCCAAAACAAGTCCACAGCAAACGGAGACACAAGTTGTTGCAGCAGCAGGACCACAATTAGTTAACAAGAATGCAATAAAGCGAACACCAGAGATACTGCCGAGTTCTGCAACTGGAGACACCAGCACGTTGAGTACGTATCGCCCATTGCTTAAACCAATTGATAAACTTGCCCCTCCACCGCCTCAATCTAGTCGCCAGAATCAGGCGCAAGCTGAAATCCAGATTGAGGCACCACACTATCTAAATTGGGATATTGCCAATAATAAACTCAAACAGATCTCACCGCTCGAGAAGAATATGTATATGGACAAACTGTTGCGCATCTTTCTCAAGAAGCAAGAAACCCAAGAAAATCCACAACCCTAAAGTTGAATATCTTTTCGCAATAAAAGTATATATTTTAAAGAAACTGATTCATGGTTTATTTAGCTCATTGAAGACGACGTCATGGTCATGGCATCATCCAGAAATTATGATTTGTTTACGAAAGCGTGTATACAGAACTGTATCAAGAAAAGTGGGAACTACGTCTAGTCGTCTAGTTCTCTCTGTGCTTACATTATGATCTTGGCCGTAATTGTGGTCAGAACATGTGCTAAGGTCCAAAATAACACAATGCCTCAGTGAAAAAAACAAAGGAAACCATAAATCTATCACATAAGATAAGCAGCAGCGTGTATCTTTTAGTTCGAACTTGTCATCATCATGGCTATTTCTATAATTATCGATACATTCATAGCAAAACTATAATTGTACTTGTTATCTTCATTTAAGAATAAACCAAGCTAACTTCATTACAATTGTCGAGATAAGTCATAGATAGATTATATTTTGATGGTTTTCCTTACACATAAGTTAGAGACATTTTCCGGAACTGTGCATAATACGATATTTATTCTGCATAAAATCATTTGAGCAACAAAACAAGTGACTGAGAGATACACATATAGTTATAGTTATAGTTATAGATTATTTTATAGAGATCGTTATTGTAAATTGGTCTAGAATTCAACTAGGCGCCACCACAGTTATATATGAAGCGCAAGCATAGTTAATTATAAAGCCGTAGACACACTTTAGTTGTGATTCTCCCGGGCTGAGGATAATTTCCGTAAAACCATTGGTGATTTTCTCGGCGATTGCTGTTGTTGTTGTTGATTGTTAGTTTGTTGTTGCTGCTGCTGTTGAACATTCACAAAGTTCGTCTCATTCTCCGGCGAAGGCGACGAACCGGCACCAGAATTGCGACGTGAAGACGATGGACGCACATTGGTATCCAGATGTCGAAAACTGCGTGTTGAAAACCCATGGAAAATTGCAAAGGAAAATTCACCAAGAATGTCAACTTACCGCAACGAGCAATTGTTGCCTTTGTCCTCGTTATTGCTATTAAAGAGGAACGCCAATGGCCAGGATATCCAGGAGTTGTGATCGACCGAACTCTGTGTGCGTATAATGGGTGCACTGCCTCGACTAACCACCGGAGAGGGCAGCTCCATGGATAGTTTCGGTGTGCCGGCCTTATTTATAGCCGGATTATAGATCTTAGGATCACTGACCATGCGCACGAAGAATGAACGCTTTTGGGCCAAAGTATCCTTCTTCTTTCGATTGATTATCTCGCTAATCTCATCGTGCTGTTCCTTCTCCAACAGCTCATTGGCAAAGTCAACAATGGTGTCCCAGGCATAATCAATATCCTCGGCAGTGGCATTCTGTGCCACCGGACAGAAACGTATAATATAACGCTCGTTGACACTGGCCGGGACCATGTGGAGTTTACCCGACTCGTTGATTGTGCTCAGCAGCTTTTCGTTGAGCTTGTCGCCGCCCTTGAGGCGAAAGCAAACCAGTCCAAGCTGAAAGGAAACACCATATAAACACCATTGTTAAACAAGTATAATGAAAAAATACAATTCCATTCCACAATTGAAATCGCAAAGTTTGTCTGTACGACAATGCGTATACGCAATGTGAGCGCTCAATTACGTGTATTACGTGAGTGATTTGAAGCATTTTGCGGTAATGTGTTTGGAGGGCCAATTGAATTTTGAGTTAACAAGAAACTGGCCCCCGAAGCAGCTGTCATGAATCACTTATTGTATTTCAGTCTGTTTAACAAATTTTGTATGGCAATTATGCCAAAACACTTCAATTACCAGATTCCTCGCGGAACTTTTTTTTTGGCATGCCATTGCGCACGTTCGTCTTTTTCGCTATTTTCGCTATTTTGGCCAATTTGTGGGTGTGAATTAGTTTACGCTAAATCCAAGACAAATTTCATAATTTGATTTTTAGTCAAGTCAGTCAGTCAGTCCAGTGGTTTTTGTCTGTATTTGCGTCAGCTAAACAATTTCCCCAATAACTTTGATAAATGTTTAACAAGCACAACAATTGACCACACACACACACACCTACACAAATTCAGTGTGGCTATAAAAGCGA
This sequence comes from Drosophila histrio, assembly GCA_958299025.2. Classification (NCBI taxonomy): domain Eukaryota; kingdom Metazoa; phylum Arthropoda; class Insecta; order Diptera; family Drosophilidae; genus Drosophila; species Drosophila histrio. The sequence goes on along the minus strand of OY729167.1, from coordinate 19,840,162 downwards.
CCACAATTTTGTTTTGTTTATAAAACCAAACACAACAAAAATAGTGCTTTGAACTCGTCTCTTGATTGATTACAGTAAAAGCATAAAATGTAACTTACCTTGACTTGATTACAAATCTCAAAGCGATTATCTTTGAGCACCAGCTCCTCAAAACGTTTGGCCAGTTTGATATGATGACGTATATAATGTTGTAGTCCGGATATTCCATAAGAGCGTAGCACAAACCTACGAAATTTATAACAGCAACCACAAAAAAAGACTCAATCAATCTGACAGATTGAACAAAGCTCACTAACTGGTTATACATATATTATGCATTCAAAGTGTTTAATATATAATAATTGGTAATATATGGAATATGTAGTTTTTATTAAGAAATATATAGAGATCTGGTTTATTATGGAAACAGGGGAATCGAAATTGTGGTAGGTAATGCTTATTAGCATCTGCATATCAATTATTCTGACTCTAGCTCTTATAGTGTCTGAGATCTAGGCTCTCATACAGATAGATGGACAGACAGACGTACGGACAGACGGTCGAACAGACGGACATGGCTATAACGACTCGGCTGTTGATGCTGATCAAGAATATTTATACTTTATGGAGTCTGCCAGACTTCCTTCGACCTGTTACGCACCTTTTTGACAAATCTAATAGACTCTTATACTTTTTTTAAAGTAAAGGGTCTAAAAATATTAATAAATATAAATTTCTTGTTGTTACACTGTAAAATATATTACAAAATACATTCGCTGTTTCTAATAGTTTTTAATTGAGCTAGTTTTATAAAATATTCCAGAATTAACATGCCAAATTTGCTGACAACATTTGAGATTGATGGACTTAGGTGTGTCTGTAATAAGCATTGTTAACTTCAATATTTCAATATTTTTTTATTTTTGTTTTTACAACTAAATCGCATGCAAATAATAATAAAGGCAAATGCTTCAAGTGAAGTGTCTGCTCAGAGCTAAGCAACATAAAGAAATATGTATGTATATTTGACAATAGTCAACAGAGTCATTCAGTCTTGACTCTTAAGGGTTTGCTGGCTTGTTGATAGATGAGTTTGGTATATTATTTTGTTTTTTTGCTGTTTTCGGGGCGCTACATACCACAGTTTCAATGAACGAAAGCGACGGCTGAGTGGAACTCCCCAATGACGATAGTCGATGGCCGCATCCGAGTAGCCGTGCTTGAGATACAACGGATCGACGACCAGTGCTGATGTCAGACGGATGCGATCGCGTACCCAAAGTGTTGAGCAGTCAAAATTGGTCAGTAGCCATTTGTTGGGATTGGTATTGAATGAGTCGGCATATTCGATTCCCTGTTTGTGAATTGATTAGCATAAGAGTGAGTAAACCGCTAAACAGTTGGGTTAGATAGATAGATAGATAGTTAGATACCTTGAGCAGCGGCTTCAGTTCGGGACAGATGAAACTGTTGCCCGCATAGGCGGCATCAACGTGCAGCCAGACACAGGGAAACTTTTTCAACTGATTGCCAATTTCGGGCAGATTGTCGAAGGCACAGGAGCCGGTGGTGCCCAGCGTTGTGGACACAAAGAACGGCACCAGTCCCTGCAGTTCATCCTCCTCCATGGCCTCGCCAATTGTCTGGCCACGCAGACTTGCATTCTCATCCGGCTCAAGGATGCGCAACTTGACAAAGCATATCATGGCCGCCTTTTCCACACAGCTGTGTGCCTCCTTGGAGCAATAGGCCATTAGTTTGGACAACAGATGTCCCTCCTCGACAAACGGATGCTGTGCCTTGAGACGTTTTAGTGCCTGTGCTCGGGCCGCCAGCATTGTGACCAGCACACACTCCGACGCGGATGTCTAGACCCGAAGACCAGCATAAATCTCTCTTACACTATTTGCAATATCTCCCAATACTTTACCTGTATAACGCCGCCGCCAGTGCTACCCTCCTTGAGGGCCAGAAAATGATCGGGCAGTCCAATGGCCTTGCCCAGCCAATCGAGCACTATGGTCTCGAGTTCGGTGCAGGCGGGACTTGCTGCCCACGAGAAGCCAATGCAACCGATGCCATCGCCCAGCATATCACCGAGTATGGAGGGAAATGAGTTTCCCGCCGGAAAGTATGCATGGAATCTTGGATGCTGCCAGTGTGTTACACCGGGCATTATTTTATCCTCCACATCTAACATTATTTGATCCCAATCCTCTGGCTCATGAGGCGCTTCAGCTGCGAAATGAGCAACAGCAAAATAGGCGGAAAGTTTAGCTTTAAAACTACATATTAAAAATGTAATCAGTGATTTTAATTGTGGAATGAAATAATAGCTTAAATAATTGGGAATTACTACTCAATTGATCAGATCCTTTTGAAACATTTTATTGTAGCATACATTTGGGCGCATTATTTAAAATCGGAACAATACGTTAATTCTTTTCTCAGAATTGCTTGAAAATTATGTTTAAATAGATTTTAAAATATATAGATAATCATTTAGAATACTATTTCCCTAGCTTTTCATTTACATTTTTCCTGCTCAAAATCCCCTGTATATTCTATTTTAAACTATTAATTTATTTAGTATATCCACAGTGGCATTGAATGAGTATATTAACCCGAAACTTACATGGTAACAGATGCCTCAGATAGCCGGGTTCCACGCTGGGGGTAACGCGCCGTTCGCCCAAGGTTTCCAGATAATTGCAAATGTATTCGACCATTTCCATGCCACGTTTTCGAAATTCAGTGCTATCCATCTTTATTTGTTGTTGTTGTTCTTATTGTTGCTCTTTATAATTGTAGTATATATATTTATTTATATTTTCTATGCAATGAATCAACTGGTTGGCATGTACAAATAAAAATAATGTATTAGTAAATTTAAAGAAACTATTTAGATTAACAGCTACTTAATTTAGTTTATTTCTTGTCAGTTAATTACAGGCAGTAAAGTGTTTATTGGTAATTAAAGCGGATATTGTAATGTATAGATATTCACAAGTTTGTTGGAAAACAAATTGAGTTTAAATTAAGTCATTATACTATATTTGTTCGTATAAGAATCTTATAGTTCTTTGTTATTTATATTTAAAATTGTTGTCTAAATATTTAACAATATTTGGTTCACACATTTTGTAGATAATTTATTGCAGATTTCGCTTTTATTTATTACTTTTCGTATAACTCCCACGCCTTTATTGTTTTTATACCTGTTGCTTTAAATAGAATTTTATAGAGGTTTTTAAAGAATTTCTCCTTTCAAATTGTGCCATTAACAAATGAACGATTAAATTTGATTTTTATTTGTTATTAGTATGGAATTTTTAATGGAAGATTTCATTGCCTTCTTTTTGTAAGTTTCTTTTTTGCACTTGAATGTCTGGCAACTGCTGTTGCAACTATCACTGCCACTGTTTTTTTTCACTTATTGTCACTTACTTTTAGCCGCGACTGTGAACCGTTTTCGACGGCTTTCAAACCTCAAATGATCCTGACTCTGCGGTTTGGCCAGGAACTAAACTCGGTTGCTGCCAATGCCGCAGTCGCTGCCTTGGCATGTTTAATGAATGCATACTTCAGCAGACATGCTGGCCAGCAGGGGCAGGGCGGGGGTAGTGGCAACGATGGGGGCTGATACTCTCAGCAATTAAGGGTAGGGTGCTGCAAATAAATGAAATATTTGCGAGTGCACAGTGGACGCAGCTAGATAAAAAAGTGTTAAGAAAAATGAAGTTTAAATTCAGACTTTAATAAATAAAATACTAACATTAAATAATAATAAATTCAGCATTTAAAATGTTCGCTTAAGACTATAAGTAAATTTGATTAATTTAAAATGATTAATAGACTTCTTAAATTAATCACATTATGTAAAATTCATCAACAATTAGTTACTGATTTTTCACTATTTTCATTTACAATTGTCTAACATTTCTTAACAATATTTCTCTATTTGAAGTAATAAGAAAAATGCGTATTCATAGCTACCCCTTGGTCTGGTCGGCTGAGTATAAGTATGTGGGTGTGCGTGAAAATATGCAATAGTCCTGGCAAACATTTAAGTGTGGAGAGGATGCTCCAGGATTACGTATACGCAAATTGAATTAAGGCAAATGTTGAATACGCAACGCACTCTGTATGTAATTTAAGGCGTTTGTTTCCTCTCCCCCCTTTTTTTGATGTAATTTTTGTGTGTAATGCATTTAACTAAATGTATATAATGTTAATTTAAAGGACGTGTTTCTCTGTTTTCCTATTGTCAGAGCAGACACAAGTCCAACAAGTCACACAGGAAGCTGACATCCTGTCCCTTTGGCTTTCATGCCACACTCGTTTTATTAATAACTTCCACATCAAATAGAATTACACTGGACTGCAAAATTTGATAAATTATATGCTCAAATAGACGTCAATATTTTAATTTGTTAACTAAAGAGTTCAATTATTCTAGTTATTATGTCAAAGAAATGTAATTGCTTTAGTTATTATGTTCAAAATGGTTAATTACTGGAGTAACAATGACTTACTAGATATATTTGTGTTTAAATGATGTAAGAACTTAATTACTTTAGTAGTTAAGGTCAGGAGTGAATTGAGAATGATATTTTGTACTAGTTATGATACAAGAAGTTGATTAAATATGAATGTTTGGCAATTGAATGTTTATCGAAACTGTAACTATTAAAAATAAATATATATATTAACGTAATTATTAAAATTTAAATGCAGAATAACTTTAGTAAACTTTACTTTATAAATCTGCTTAGTTCTTATACCCATTGCCCATTAAAAATGTTTAAAAAAGGGTATAATAAATTTGAGTGAATGTATGTAACAGACAGAAGGAGGCAACTCCGACCCTATAAAGTATATATATTCTTGATCAGTATCAGTAGCCGAGTCGATTGACACCGGTCCGTCTGTCCGTCCGTCTGTCTATCCGTCCGTCCGTCTGTATGAACGCTTGGATCTCAGCAACTATAAGAGCTAGAGACTTCAAATTTGAAATGTAGTTTCCTGAATACCATACGCAGATAAAGTTTATTTTCAATTTTCGATAACAAGTCCCGTTTGTTTTAAAATTAAAAAAATCACCATAACATAAGCAATGTTAAAGCTAGAGATTGAAATTTGACACACATGATAAGAAGCTTGGGCTTAATGTGGCAAGAGCAGTATTATAGCTAGTTTTCTGAAAATACTTTTGTTTAAGACCAGCACAGGGTATCCTACTGTCTCGACTGATCGGCTTGTTATAGTTAATTATTAAGTAAATGATTCTGAAGCAGTGGAACTGCTATCCGAAATTCCAATTACTGCAATACTTGAGCTCTTGAGTTAGGAACTTCTTTATTTAATTACACTTTCCAACTCTATTTACTGCAGGAATTAGATATTGAATTAGATGTTAAGATATCAGAAAAGTGTAGTTACTGTTGTATTAGTTAGTTAGTTATTCAAGTAATTGTCCTCAGTGTAATAACTCAAGTAATTCGGCTCAAAGCAAGCCAATATCATATCAAAATAGAATTTCCTGTTGCGCTGTGTTCTGTGTACAGAACGTACTTGATAAGAATGACGACGATGCCATAGATAATGATGATGTTCCCAGTTGCGATGACGATGACGATGACGTTCTCAATGAGACAGTCAAGGAAGCGCCTGTCATTTGGCATTTTGAAGGCATTCCTCGGTAACATTCCAAACATACAACTCCTTGCTTCTCAGTTTCCCTTCATCTATTTTAGCTGCATTGAGTCTTAGAATTGTCTGCGTTTTCATCTTTCTATAGGACAAGCGATAATTGTCTGTCTCTGTGTGTGTGTGTGTGTGGGCGGGTGCGTGGGTGTGTGTGACTGGGTCATAACAAGCCGCCTACAGCCACAATTCTGTGAAAAGTTCATTAATAAACTTTCGTTTTGCTGTCGAATTCAGTACTAGTATGTAGTATATCTGCTGTTCATCATCCTTCGCTCCGCTCAACCAAATGTTGTTTAGCTTCAACAAGTGGCATGCTTCCCTTTTCTTTTTTTTTTGTTGGTAAGAGGTGGTAACGTTATACTCGCGCTGGTTTGTCAGCCTTGTTGTCTAGAGAGACCCGACACCAACAGAATTTTATTTAATGGGAAATTTCTGCTGCAGCCGCGCGCATTTAATTGCTGTAGAAATGCTTTTTATTGACTTTTACTTGAACTGCTCTTCATGCGCTTTAAAGTTGGGGTAATTCGTTTCCGACAAGAGATTTGGCTTAAGGTTCGAATATGAGTAGTTAAATCTTAGTAGAAAACTATTAAAACTTAATGTAAGTCAAAAGAAATTGAAAGATTTGAGTTATATAGGAATTGTTTTCAAATTGAAAGTAATTATTATAGTAATAGATGTAATAGTTGCAATATCTTTACATTAAGTAACAGATATGTTCCTCAAATGTTTATATATTTAAACTATCTAGCTAATTTCTTACTTAATCCAAGTGAAATTAATGATATTTTGCTTAATATAAATAAACACAAACAATTTCTTGACTTAACTAAGAAAAATGACAAAGTAGCTTGCCTTCAGTTCGTCACAGCCGAAGCTAGACATGTTGGGAGGTTCTTTGGGAGACTTTTTCCAACCTGCCGCGGGGAATTATGGGAGGAGGAGATGGAACAGAATGAGGAGCTCTCGTTCTCGTCTCATAAAGCGGCAATTATTCAATTTGCAGCGACTGTCGTGGCAATAACTGCGCAAGACAGTTTACGAGTGAATTGGATGGGCACTCAAGCTTCCTTCCTTCCTTCCTTTTTTTTTTAGCCAACAGTATTTCCAACAGTAGTTATACAGATTTTTTCCAACTGTTGTTGTTGTTGTTGTTCTAGTATATCCAATTCTGGTTCAAGGTTATCGCTTGAGGCAAACAAAAATTCATACACTAATCAAGTTGTTCTTAATCTTTATAGTTTCACAAAAATGATGCACTATCGCAAGGCGGAGAATGTGGAGCAGGAGCTGAGCAAAAGTGATTTACCCTTTGAGAATTGCCTGCCGCAGGACCACAAGGACTTTCTCTGGATGCATGTAAGTATTAATTGAACATAATACTCTGATGCAGTTAATAATATCAATGTAATTCTTGACAGGTTAAAGGCGGCACTAAGCTGGGCAATGTCGTTGATTATGCAAAAGCGGCGCTGGATAAGGGAGAATATCGTAGTCTGGTTTGGAGTGGTTCCGGTGGCGGCGTTATCAAGACCATATCCTGTGCAGAGGTGCTGAAACGCAACTATCCACTTTATCAGCTAACACGCATGGCTTATACCACGTAAGTTAGTCGTTCAAATAGTTAAAAGAGTATCTAATATCACAACTTATCTTGCAGCGTTGAGGAGCATTGGAAGCCACAAATGGAGGGACTAGAGGAGATCATTGCCACTCGCAAAATACCAACGCTGCACATACTCATGAGCCTGGACGCGTTGCCCGAGGGCATTGAAGGGTAACATACTAAGCTGGGCAAATTATTGTAAAGCTTTTCTAAAAACTCTTTATTCTTTTCTTTTACAGAGTACAAATTCCGCATACGACCAGCGATTTCTGGCAGCACAATGAGACAAAAGAAGGCAGACCAAAAGCAGCTACTGGACGCACAAATAAACGGCCAAGATTTGATCGCAATAAGCCACAACAACAACAGCAACAGCAGCGACAACAACAAGAACAACACCCAAAGGAAAATCAACTCAAATCTGTCATTGAAACAGGGCACGTGTAATTTACCGTTTATCAAACTGATCTAATCAGTAAAAATGATCACAACCTACGTTTTTATACTGTCTTGAGAAAGTCAACGCTTAATGATAAGCACTAAAGTAACATAAAGTTGGCCATAGACGAATTCAAAATACGCTGTATTTCAATTTAATGGAAAGCAGAGCAGCGATTTCGTGTTCCAGATTGAAAAAAAGAAAATAAAACAGCCTAAAATAAAAAGAATATGCTTTTTCTATTAGCTCAATTGCAACTCAATCAATTTGAGAATGTTTGGAACACCCCAAAAGTAAACAGTGAGCGTGATATTTTTTCGCCTGGCTTAACAATTGCGATAAGCGAGCCACTCAGATAGGCTAAATTGTTGTATTAATACTCGTATTGTTTTGTACTTAAGTTTATTTAGTTGTTTAGATAACTCGACCGAGAATCTAATCTCGTCTGTGTGGAAATTTTTTAGCTACAAAGCAAGATGTGGGGTCAGTGTAAAAAATGTTGCGACTGGGACGTGTCTTGCGGTTGGCTGCAGTGCAGCAACAGAGTCTGCAACGTTGTCTGGCTACAGTTGCTCCAAATGCTTGCGGAGATGCGCTGCCGGATCGCTGTGATGTGCTCATCATTGGAGGTGGTGGAATGGGCGCCTCTTCCGCATATTGGCTGAAGAGCAAGACGCAAAAACAGAAGCTAAGTGTGCTGGTTGTAGAACGAGATTCGTGTGTAAGTTAAGGCAATGAAATTTGTTGAAGATTTGCAGTCATAATAGATGATCTTTCCACTCAGTATACGACTGCATCCACTGTGCTGTCGGTGGGTGGAGTGCGTCAACAGTTTTCGCTGTCGGAGAATATACAAATGTCGCTGTTTGGCTATGATTTCATGTCGACTTGTCGCAACTATTTGGGAGATGTGGATTTGAACTTGCAGCCACATGGTTATCTTATCTTGGCCAGTTCCAAAGGCGCTGAAACGCTGAGTAGGAATTCTAAGTTACAGAATGAGCTAGGCGCCAGCAATAAGCTGCTTAGTCCCGAGGCAATGCGCAGTCGTTTCCCTTGGCTGTCCACCGAGGACATTGCCCTTGGCTGCTATGGCACGGATAAGGAAGGTTGGTTCGATCCCTGGGCGCTGCTTATGGGCTTCAAGAAGCAGGCACGTGCATATGGCGCACAATTTGCCAACGGCGAGGTAACTGGCTTCGAGTGGAATCCAGCTGGTGAGCTCTCTGGTGCCGTTGTCTCCACTGGCGATGGCAATCAGCGCACAGTTCGCTTTGATACTTGTGTACTGGCTGCCGGTGCTCATTCCGGGCAGGTGGCACGCCTGGCTAAGATTGGCACCGGGCAGGATTTGCTGCGTGTGCCGTTGCCCGTGGAACCACGCAAGCGTTATGTGTATGTCATCAATACACAGGGTAAAAATTGTCCTGGTTTGGTGACTCCACTAACTATCGATCCAAATGGCACGTATTTCCGTCGCGACGGTCTAGGAGGCAATTTCCTGTGCGGTCGCAGTCCCTCCGATGATGAGGAGCCGGACTGTGATACCCTGGACGTGGATCATGGTTACTTCGAGTCACATGTCTGGCCCACTTTGGCCAGCCGAGTGCCGGCCTTTGAGTCGGTGAAGGTGCAAAGTAGCTGGGCTGGTTACTATGATCACAATTGCTTCGATGCCAACGGTGTGATTGGACGACATCCGCACTATAAGAATCTCTACATAGCAGCGGGATTCAGTGGACATGGCATACAGCAAACGCCAGCTGTGGGACGTGCCATCTCAGAGCTAATACTGGAGGGTAAATACAAAACATTGGATCTGAGTCGCTTGGGATTCGAGCGTCTGGTGGCTCAACAACGTATGCTGGAGGTCAATATTGTCTAAAAGATGATGACTTGGACATTAGTTATGGGTTTGATCTTTCCATTTATTGTTATCTTTCTTCTTGTATATAGTTTTTTGAAAGTAAAATTCACTTATTAGTTTGTCGTACGTCTGCGTTTTTCCCCGTTTTTTCATCGTTTGTTGTTCTCTATTTTGGCCAAATTTGCAGCTCGTTTTGTGTGTTGTTTCTACATATAATTTATTTAAAATAAGAATTTAAACATAATCATAATTATAACTTTACGGAATTAAGGGAATTGCGTGTGGGGGAATCTGATTAGTTATATCTGATTTATCATTTTGTTATTAATTCATTAATTCTATAGATCTTTATGTATTTGTCGTTTGAACTACATACAAAAAATTTGCAATTGAGTTTCTTTTTTAAATATTTGCCGCCCCTCTTCACCGCCCTATATTTCTCTTGTTCTATGTGTGTGTGTCTGTATGTGAGTGTGTTACCCAAAAAACAAAATGTATGCGTTTACCTTGAATCTAATGCAAGCTATTAGTAAATATATATATATTATAAATATGTTTAAGTGAGTTCTGTATGAATGACTGAATTTTCCGTTCGCCAATAACTTCTTATGCTGTATGTTTTGTTTGTATTGTGAGTTTGTTGTTTTTTTTTATTATTTAAGCTTCACTCTCGCCGGGTGCAGCGTTCTCGTCCTCATTGATGGGCACAATCAGATTCTCCTTGGACATGAGATTGTATTTTGTGACGAAATGCGTAAATCGGTGGCAAAGATACGTTTCAGCCTCAAACTCGTCGAATATGCGACGATGATGAAAGTATGCATGCGAGAATATGCGATAGACGCGTCGACACACCGAGCCCAGCTTGGTCACCGACGATTCCTTGATGGAAACTCTGTGGGTGGGATGAACACTTGACTCATTATGTGGCTAGTTGCTAACAATATGTATTTAAGCATACCTGCTTGGAAAGTATTTGTTGCTATTGAGCAGACAAGCAGCGCCGTCGAGTGTGTGACGCGTATAGTCAATTGCGGGGCATTCCTTGGGCGTTTTGTGGGCTGCACACAAGAATATCCATTGATCGGTTGCCGTCATCTGCGTGCACGTTGAGGGCGAGCATTGTTTCTGGAGGCGCACAGCCAGTCCGTTCAATTCCATGCAGAACTGCCGCAAATGTTCATACTTCCAGACGCCCTCGTCCTGTGCCTCGGGCATGGTCAGTATAAGCTCAACATTCGACGGATCACGCTTGATCAATTGCTGTATATATTGCTGTACAGCCAGCGTACTGTCCATTTCCTCGAGTGGTTCATCGGGCCAGCGGCAGAAATCCTAATTTCAGATTGATATTGGCGAAAGTTGCAGTCGGCAAACAGTTTATTGTATATTTGTATTGATTGACTTACCTTTGATTTTGTGCCTGGTCGGTTCCTACGCAATATTGTCGAGCCGTCAGCCATCTTCATGTTTCACCTTGCCTCAGCCGGAAGGAGCAAAACAACATACACACATACACACACACACACCCACCTTTGCCTACGCCTTTGGAGCGAGTTGTGTAGACAGCGAATTTGAGAAAAATTGAAAGGCGACCAGGAACGGAACGCTCTACAAGTCGAAGGCGTTGTGTTCGTGGCAAGCCAAATGCTGCTTTAATAGGTACAAATCTATGATAACAACTATTTTCGTTTACACATTTCACATTTAATTAATTATAAATTGAGCTAAAACACTTCGCTTTGTGCGAGAAAATTTCTGACAAAACTGCTACATACATACATATAGGGCTGGGTTATCGATAACGATTGTACGATACGAAATCTGGCTTAGTGGCAGCCCTGTTCGCTTGCCCTCTCGATCATTGCAGCCCTGCACCAGGGTCTCCAGCTGACGTTATCGTTATCGATTATTAAAACCAGTCGTCATCATCAGTCAGCTTGCAAATCTTACTCGTATTGGAATTGCGTATTATTATTATTGCAATTAATACGTTAATAATTATTTAAGAGATTCATAATAGAGTTGATCAACTAATTAACCAACTGTAAAAATGTCCTACGCGTATTTGTTCAAATATATTATCATTGGCGACACTGGTGAGTGTGATGGCTGCTACTTGCTGGCAATTGGCCATATGAGAGTGAAAATTTCATGCATTTGTCATACGAATTGTGCAGTAACAACAAAACAAAGGCTAAGAAAGGGCAAACTGCGTTGTGACGATAAAGTGATTTCCCGTTTACAGCATTTGAAGCCATAGCCGCGTTTTCCTTTCAGTATATGCGTATGTTGGGTAGTGGTGGAGCCCACGCAGTAAGGAAAAATCAATAATACCATAACAACGCCTCTATACTGTGGTGGGCGGGGAACGGGCGTTACTCCACACTGTTGAAGTTAACAGTTGCTAGTTGACTTGGTGGGTGGAATGGGGGGTTGTTTTTGTAAAGAAGCGCCCGTATGTTACAGCGCTGACGCTGTCTGAGTCAACCTTTGGTTGACCAAACAACCCCACAAAACCCCCTCCCCTCCCCAGCACACAGTTTAGCATAAACTTTAATGACGAACAAAATTCTCGATTAGACCGTGTCGAACATCGGCCCATTGCTTTTAAATTCGCTTATCAGTCGCAATATTTAAGTATATGTATACACACTATATGCAGACAGAACTCTGGACAGCAGCTGTTGCTTTGATCAACTCATACTTTTTATCACAGAAATTTCACCAGGAAGAACGTATTTTCACTTCCTTATATCGAGCCTTAACCGCAAAAAAGAGTGCACGAAATTGATTCATTGGATTGTAAATACATATAAGTATATACTACTAAGTGCCAAACGCATCTGCAAATATTAAAAATATATACTATTTATATGTATACTCTCTCATCTCTAAAATTAAAACAAGGGCTCGTTGTACTTATTACAGTAGATTAAAAATAAAACAATGGAATTCAGATCTTCATACTATTTGATTCCACTATCTGAAGTTCTTATTTGAAGAAAATTCTGATAAGAATATGCGGAATAATATTTACCCTGAAGGGAGAGATGCAATTTTAAAGAGTTTAATTATAGCTTCACAAAGAAAGGTTCAGCAAAGCTTAGCTAATTGCAGTTTGCTAGTTATTAGCTCTTGTTTTACAGCATATTTCGTCTCACTTTGTGAAATTGTTAAACTTTCACTTTGGCGCATAACGAACATTAACTCAATTGGTTTTCTTTGTTTATTGCGTCTCTTCCTAGGTGTTGGCAAATCATGTCTGCTGCTGCAGTTTACGGACAAGCGCTTCCAGCCAGTGCATGATCTGACAATTGGCGTGGAGTTTGGAGCACGCATGATTACCATTGATGGCAAACAAATTAAATTGCAAATCTGGGATACAGCTGGTCAGGAGGCCTTCAGGTTGGTTACCCTCTTCTACATATATTCCGATTCGTCATTCGTTAATATTTGTTTGTTTTCTTTTCAAATAGATCCATTACACGCTCATATTATCGTGGAGCGGCTGGCGCTTTGCTTGTCTATGATATCACAAGGCGCGAGACATTCAATCATCTGACCACATGGCTGGAGGATGCACGCCAGCATTCAAACTCAAATATGGTGATTATGCTCATTGGCAACAAGAGCGACTTGGACTCGAGGCGTGAGGTGAAAAAGGAGGAAGGCGAGGCATTTGCACGCGAGCATGGTCTTGTCTTTATGGAAACCTCGGCACGCACAGCGGCCAACGTTGAGGAGGCCTTCATAAATACAGCCAAAGAGATATACGAAAAGATACAGGAGGGTGTCTTCGATATAAACAATGAGGTATGATGATGCGTTGATGCGTTAAGCAATCGATAACACTGTAATTAACTTCATTTTTATGCTCTGCAGGCAAACGGCATCAAAATTGGCCAACAGGCAACACCCACAAGTCCATCTCTGTCCGGTTCCGGCGGTGCGGGTGGTGCAGTTAATAGTGGTTGTTGCTAGGAATAGAGGGAGAGCGTTAACCATTGCCGATGTCTGCACTTGGAATAGTTGTAGCTCATAGCCGATAGCCGATGGCCGACAGCCGACAGCTGATAGCCAATAGCTGCTTTTGTGAAAAGCTATTAGTGACTAACACTCTATGAAAAGGTCTTGGAAGCTGTTCTATTGTTTTATCTTTTTTTAATTTCAAGCAAACAAATATAATCGTAATAAATTTAGCTACAAATACTAGCAAACCGAAATTAGTGAAAACATTTCAAAACTAAGCGTAATGTTTAAACAGACAGAAAGCAGAAAGAAACCAAACACACAAAAAAAAAAAACTACAACTACTATGTGTAACTAATAAATAAATTATTCGCAAAAAGAAAATAACAATAGAAATCCAATTAAAATTCAATTTTAAATAAACTTAAAGAAAAAGGAACAACCTTTGTAATTGTAAAATGTGTCGTGTGCGTGATTTCTAAATTTTGTAAACTTAAAAACAAAACAAAAACAACAAAAAAACATACGTATAAATAATATTTTTGTGTACATTTAGTTAGTTTGCTGGTTTTACCTTTGTGTAAGGCAAGATTATACACATTGGACGATAACAGATGATGGCGTGTAATATATACATATACATACAGACAGACAGACATATATATATATTTAAATATACTATGTGAATTATTTCTCTGATTGTGATTCGTTGAGTTTTTCGATGAATCTCTTACCCGCTAGTGGTGGCTGCTTTTCTTCTACTACAAAAAATTATAGTATATACATAAATACGTATTTATGATTTGTTATAAAACGCATTTGCTTTGTTTGTCTTTTTATTGTATAATTTGCATAACACATAACAAATAAACGATAAAAACGATATATACACACGTGCATAAATGAAATAAACATATTTTATAAGTTTAATAAATAATTATACAAGAAATTATGGTGATAATGCAAAATCAATTCGATTATGTCGCCGACAATTACGAAGTTTATATAAACCGAAGAAAAGTAAGGAATAAACCAAGAAATAAAATCAAATTATTTATAAACATTTGTATTTGCCAGACCCAAAGCAGTATAATAAATAAAATAATAATAATATACACAAATTAAATATTACAAAAATCAAAATCAATTTATTGGGATATCTGTCAGAAGGGATTATACTATAATAAAAAAAAACACATTTTCCATTTTTGTCTCAAAATGTAATTTGTATTTAATTAATTAATTAATTTATTTATTTTAATTATATAGTTGTGTATATTAATGTTTTTAGTTAATTGATGTTTGTAAACATTTTAGAATTGCAATTTGAATTTCACTTTCCGCTTTGTGATGTGCTTATGGCTAAAAAAAATTTAGTTTTTTTGTTTGAAACAACAACTACATAGACTACGGTTGTATAAAGAAGGTGTGTGTGTGTGTGTGTGTGTGTGTGTTTAGGCATTAGTTAGTTTTGAGTTAGACTAAATTGAAGTGTGTGCTTTATATTACTAAATATATATTATATGTTTACGCTATATAATTGATTTCAGTGCGCTACGTGTGAATTTCTTCTCATCTCATTTATTTATTTATTAATAATACTTGAACTGTTTCGGTTTTCAAATTGTAAAAACTTTTAAACTGCTGCTAAACCATTTGCAATTCGGGAATTATACATATAATATCATCTACTAATTTATAAATATTTTATTTGTATTTTTGAAGACTTTCTTGTTAGTTGATTGCAGAATTCTTGTTATTATTGCATATGTTACATCATAGATTGATAATTGTTAATTTGCGGCATTACTAACTATATGTATTATTACTGTTAATCCGTTAACAAAGAAGACAATTTGGGGAACCCGTTTGCGCATGGCAGTGATGCACTGCAATGATATATTGAATTGGTTTATATATATAACTATATATATATATATATATATATAGTATATGTATTGTTGTTGTTGTTCTGTTTGTTGATTTCTTATAATTTTTTTTATTGGAGTATACGTATAATGTAGTTGTCCTAGTGCAATAACTAATATAGTTGTTATAATTAGTTCTCAAGTCAATATATTAATTTTCTTTTTCTGAGTTATTTATCTACTAATTCGCTCTGAGTTTTCATTTTTTTTTGTAGCTGCAACAGCATTTGACATAAGAAACTTTATAACATTTAATGCTAATCCATTATTATTATTATTATTATTTATATAAATTGTAGGCCGCAGTGCTCGCTAAATTGCACTGAAGTTCTCATTTGTTTTCTTGTTGTTCTGTTATATAAGTAAACTAATGTAAAAGTTGAGCTTTTTTAGTCTCTGAGACATCACTATCACTCTCAGTTGTTTTCTTCTTACAAAACTCGATCATATACGAACAGACGCCGGAGAGTGCTATAAATATGCCCGCATAATAGAAGGAGTAGTCCCATCTGAAAGATTAGATATATATATACAATTATTATTATAAATATATATAGCTAGTTAATTTATTGATTTGTATTATTTACCCGCCAGTTATTTCATATATGACACCTGCTATAGGCGGACCGGCAATCATTCCAACGCCCTGAACAAGCAGCACCAATCCGTAGGCACAAGTGAAATCATCCAAATCAACAATACTGACCAATATGCTGGGCGTGAACGAGAAGGAGCTGGCAAATGTGAATCCAAAGATGACGCACATGGTCATCAATCCATTATAGTTTGTGATCAGCATTGGCATAAAGAACACCGAAGCGCCACAAACTGTAGAAACAATAGTCAATCGATAATGTTAGTGGTATTATTATATTTATTAGTTGATATATGATTTAAGCTTACCCAACATGCATATAGAGTAGCATATGTTGATGTTCATCCATGGTCGATCGCCCAGAAAGCCAAGGCCAATCATGCCCACAGTTTGCGCAATGCCAATACCCGAAATTAGAACTGCGCTCACGCTCACATCGTAGTTATATTGTTTCATATAATCGGGCAGATAAAGATAGGGTATTATGAACCTGTAATGCGTTTGATTTATTAGATGTTGTCGAGATAAGGTTCCCACTTGAATTTGTTGTATTTTCTAATCAGCGCATCAAATTGACAACACAATATTATCGGAAAGTGAGAGTAGTAAACGTCAGATATCCTGTGAAACTAATCTAAAGCAGATATACAAGCTTCTAATGATGAAAAACGAGCTATCAATGTACAAGATGTTTGATTTAGCAATCCTTGTAAGCAATTATGCAACCCTGTAATTAATATGCATGATTAAAGTTCAACTTCTTGACATAAATAAACTTAAATAGTTGGGCAAAGAGCTATAGAGTAGATAGATGTATGCATACAAATCTAACCTACTATAAGTAATTTGTAAGCTTCAAGGCGAAGAAAAGCTTGGAAATGATAGAAAGTTAGTGACTAGCAGAAACGCTGTACTTAAATTAAATCTAAGAATTTGTAGAATTAAACTGACTAAATAGTTTGCCAGAAAACCCTTTGTTTAAAGGGCATAAAAACAGCTAGAAACTCATCTTTAAAATGGGTTTATTCTAATATTTGCTTAGATGGTTATTGTGTAACACCTGCTACTCAGTTGAGTGCAATGGGGTCTTCATAATTTAATTATAATAATATTTGAATAGTTGCCAAATAAATTGCGACGTCTTTTTCGTGTTCGTTTCCGTTCTGACACTTTTTGACTTGTTACAGCCAATAATTTTAGCACTAACATTTAGAAGATTGCGCAGATTTAGACCTTCAATGAGACTACTCTTCGTCTGTCTCTCAGTTCTTTGACTTACCAAATAAATAGGAACAATGTGGACAAATTGAAGAGTGCAAATTTGCTATCCAAAAAGAGCGAAAAATCAAAGGCTGATTTCATGGTGTCCATAAAGCTATCATACCAGGTCTGTAAATAAATGATAACAATAATAATAACAATATTAATGATTTATTTTGACTCGAAATTAGGCAATACGGAAACAAATCCCTATCGAGTGTCTCAATGGTCGCTTATCAGCTAAATGTACGAGTTGTACGCACACACAGGTTTATATATAATATATAAAAACATATAATATTTATTTATGTATATACAAACATATACATATTTATAGAGCGTCGATAATCGCGCCTTGAGCCAAATGCGAAGCAGCTGTTGTCAAGTGTGAGCGAATAACTTGGACTTGGACTCGGCCTCCTCGCCTGATAAGTGCCAGACAAGTTGAGAGTGAGTTAAATGTGAACTGTGCTCGCCTAGATCTTTGAAGGTTGACGCACTATGCATCCTATTTGGTATCGCCATGGAGAATCCTCTAGAGTTTATTGCAACTGAAGTTTCCTTGAGTTTTAGCTTACATTTATTTTAGATACTCGTAGCTTAATAATACTTGGCTATACTAAGTTATGAATCGTTTAGTGTGTAGGTTTAGTATTCTCAATAGTTTCCCATATATCTTAAGCAATTAACTTGCTAGCAACAGATCTTAATTCATTGAAACATGCAGCCCACTCTGATCTTAACTAAATAGTTGTACTCACATTTCTCCCCTCCTTATAGTTAATCTATTGATTATCATCTTAATACTTACAACTTCCTCCGCACTGGCTCTGATTATCAATAGTTACAACGCTTCTCTTCCCTAAAATCATTCAATTGCCCCATTAACCCTCACAAATTACGGTATTTCACCTCATCGAGACACTCTTCAGCTATGTTTTCATTATTTCCATACCTATCTAAATCTATTCTTATTTAATTTAACTACTCACATCTTCCTCTTCCTTGGCTATGGTTGTCATCGAGTTGCGATAGATGTTGGGGCAGGAAGAGGCACGCAAACGATAACGATGAGTGTTCAACATTGCACCGCGATAATGAATCGAGTTGCGATGAATGCGCATATCCTTGAGGAAGTTGGAGTTCCTGATGGAGATGTTGCGTCGCAGATTCGATCGATGCTGGTTGGGTCTCTTCGTCTTGGAGAGACGACGCAGACCCGTAATGCTGTCCAGGCGTGAACGACGCAATGCCAGCTCGCTCTTCTGTTCGTGCTCTGGAATTGTGATCACTGTGGATGCAGCTGGAACTGTTGAATGATATGGCTGCGGTCTGGGATGTTGATCGAGCAGCGCAAAGGTTTCCTCCTTCATGGACATATAATAGCTGTGCATATCATCGCTCAAAAAGTCCACAGAGTTGTGACGCAGTCCGTTAACCTTTAAATTGGACAACGATGGTGTGTTGTGCTTGGCCATGAAGAGATTTTCATTGAGGGAATACCGCGAGCTGGCGTAGTTGTTGGCCTCATTGTGCTTCTGGGTGAGATAACCCTCGTCCGAGGAGCGCAGCGATCCATTTGGCGTGCCAGCGATTGTGGAGCGTTTCTCCGAAGGCGACAACGTTTCAATCGATGCCAAATAGCTCTTCTTGGCCGCCTTGGCAACCTCTGAAGGAATGCCGCCCATAAGCGTATCATCGGGCGAACCAATAATTGTCCCCGTCGCATACCCAGCTGCTCCCGAGGACATCGACAGCAGATTCTCACGTGAGGGCGCCTCGGCTCCCTCCTTGTGCCGCAGCGAGCGTCGACTCAGGCTCTTCACCTCGCAGACACTGTCCAGCTCCTGGATGCTGAGAAAGGTGGGCAGAAAGAGTTCGCTGCGATAGCGTTTGAGACCCGTATCCAGAGGATCATCAATCTGTTGATTTGCCTCCGTATTGTTCTTGGTCACCAGCGTGTCCAGCACGGCCTCTTTGGTGATACCTGTGTCCAGCAGCTTCTTTATCTCCTCCAGGCAAACACTTGAGTTGGAGAACGTCGTTACACTCTGCGAACGACTCTCCAGACGATTCTCCTCGATCAACCAGTCGGGATCACGCATCAAAGCACCACAAACACAGGCATTTAACATGGTGCCACCGAGGATTAAAGTTGCACCACGCCAGCCATAGGAATCAATTAAATATTGTGTTAAACGGGCATAGACAAATGTGCCAATCCCTGTTCCCGAAGCGCCAATTCCTGTGGCAAAGCTACGCTTCTTATCGAACCAGAAGGCAATGGAAACCACAGCGGTTACATAGCCAATGCCCAAACCCAGTCCACTGATGATGCCAAACGTGATCATTAGCATCTCAACGGAGTTGCAAAGCGAGGAGATGGCAAAACCAACTGCCGAAATCACTCCACCCAATATTGTCATCTTTCTGCAACCATATTTATCCACCAGATTCGACCAAATCGGACCCATGAGCAGCGGCACCGAGAAAAACAACGAACTGATCCAAGCGGTCTTCGCTTTCGATTCTCCAAAATACTCCAACAGTTCGGTATTGATCAGGCCAAAGGAAAAGGAGAGACCATCCCAAATTAGGGAGATCATCAGCGAGGCAAAGACAACAACCCAGCCATAGCCACCATCAGGCATTTTTGGTGTCTTCTTTTCCGTTGTACTCGAATCAATCGAGTCACCCGATTCATTCGATATCAAACGCTTCCGTTTCTTCACCTCCTTGCCATTCATCAGTCCAATTGTTAATGTACCATCGCTATCCAAGGCAATGATACTATTCCTTAACGCCCGACTGTGTCCAGCTCCATCGTTCAGTTCCTCCACCGACAGATTACAGAATGTCACCTCCGGGAACAGATCATGTTTGATGGCCTTGTTCAATGGCGTATTTGCCGGAGCTGGCAGAGTTGGCTGACAAACGTTTCCATTCAACTTGCTACTATTATCATTATTATCATTATCATTATCATCATTGTTATTATTATTATTGTTGTTATTATTATTATTGTTGTTCGTATTGTGGCTGTTGTTGCTGTTGTTACTGCTGCTGTTGTTGTTATTGTTGTTGTTAGTGTTGTTCGCACTGTGTCCCGCTGTTGGCTTGGCCATTTTGTCTAAGGCTCTAATTTCTAATAACTTGATTTTTTTTTCGTTTTGCTAATTTTCAATATATTAGTTTATAAAAAAATTTGCACTTGTTATTGCAATTAGTTGTGAACACAGTTACATTTAGTTTTCAGCAAAGATTGTATTTGTTTTATTTTCTTTAAGTAGCTGTAGCTGTAGGTGGATTTGGATTGCTTTCGTTTGCTCTAATCCGATTTCCAAAAAGCCAACACTGTTAAAAGAATCAAAGAAAAATAGGTTAGTATATACGAGAAATAGGTAAGAGTATGCTGGATGTTTATTCAGAGAGTATTAATGAGTTCCCTAGAAAGTTTTTATATTTAAAAAACTAGAAACACATTCAACTTTAACTGATTCTGAAGCTGAGCTGGTCCTAAAACACTTGCATGAGCTTTCTAATGTGCTTTCTATCAAGCTTTACATTCTTTAATCAATTTAGAGGTCAAAAACTGATCAACATTTTTGACATTTGACTTTGAAGTTTGCCAAAATATGTCAAGGAAAACGTATGGAAAATTGACAAATTTTGTATATAAAACTGCAATTTCTCAACTAATAAAAACTATAATGGGAAAGGAATTGTAATTTGTCAAACAAACAATATTTTTATACAGGTCAAGCGATTATCAATAAATTGACATTCCGTAAGATGTTTTTGTGACAGTTTTGATTGAAGTGTAAAGTATAAGTGTTGATAAATATGAATTGCTATTCCAACACTCTCATATTCTCATTTATATTCTGCCTTATACCCTCAAGACTTAAGTGCCAACTCTGAGCTGCCCTACGGGAAATGCACACTCTTGTTTTCCCCCATTTTGATGAATTGAAAAAGTTTTGCATGAATTTGCGACACTTTTCCAAGTTATTAAGTTGCATGAATTGCACTTACGCGTTAATTCACGTACTAATGATAAATAAAAATTGATATCAAATAGATTTTCATCTAAACACAATTTCAACTTCGCTGTTGTTGTTGCTGTTGCTGTTTTCGTCCCGTTTTCTTTGCCACAACAATAACAACAACCACAAAACATTTCATTTGTAAATTCGCGCAGAAACTGTTTGTTCAATTGGTATTTTTTTGCAATTTCCCCCAAGTGAAAATTATTTCGCCAATCGCCTTCAACTTGACCTCATAAAAATAGCCAAAATGCAAACGCAGCAGCGTCTCCCATTTGAGAGAGCACAACACAAATAGTGCAAATTGTTTTTTTTTTGGCTCTCAGTCTTAGCCAAGTTAGAGCATCTGCGTCACACTGCGATCAACAGCTGATTGTGTTGTTTAATTATTTGCAGAAATACTTAATAATAATTTTATTTAATTTCTGCACTGCGATGTTTACGTTTTGTTTATGCCTTGCGTCCACTTTTTTTTTGGCACTCAAAACGCTTCTGTCTGTAGCTATTTATAGAGCTCTTTTCACTTAAAAGGGGGCCAAAATGACTTGGCATAATAATACAAAAAAGCTGACAAGCAGCTAATTACATAATTTAGGGAAATTTCCAAATTGAAAAAGTTATTTAAGAAAACCTAGAAAAATGTTTTTAACTACATTGAAATCAATTTTAAACTCAAATTAAGCAGATCAATTGGCAAGTGTTTAATTTTTAATTGAGTTGCGATAGATTGGATAACTATTTACGTCTAAATTAAGAAAAAATGTTGAATATGTTCTAAACTTTATATAGAATTAATCGGAATTAGTATAATCTTAGTAAATATATTAAAACAAGGAATGCTGTTGGCTAGATCGGTTAGAAAAACGATCTAAGAACTAAGTAATAGAAGTTTAAATGAAACATTTTGAATATTTTTAAGTTAGAAACTAACTGAAGCTGATAGATCATCTAATATTCTCTTTTCATTCATTTTATTTATCACTATACAATTTTCAACACTAATGCTAAAGTTATGATAGTTTCTAAATGCTTATAATGTTGTAAATTATATAAAATGTTAGCTGTAATTATCACAAGACTTACCTTTTTGACTGGCTGTTAATTTGGCTCGCAACAAGCGTCAATAAACAAAAAGCTGTTCAAAGCGAACAACTTTGAAGAATTTTTCGTTTAAAACTTGAACAGTTGCACTTGAAATTTCAATTGTTTATTATCGTTATAATAGTAATTGTTGTTGTTGCTGTTGTTGTTGTTATCACTATCACTGCCGCCAATTAATTCACCATAATTGCACAAATCTTCAGTTATATTCAATTCGCTTAAAGTGCGTTTTGGATGTGCCAAGTGTTTATTCAGTGTGGCGGTTTTATTGAAAATTCTTAGACGCGGATCGCGTGGTATATAATGTAGGAACACTTTATTCGATTTGCTGCTGTTGTTGTAAGTACGCGGATTGTTGTTGTTGCTATTATCAAATGCGGTTGTTGTTGCTGTTGTTGAAGATTTCTTCGTCTTCTTGTTGTTGCGTCTAACTTTCTTTGATTTTTTAATGGAGCTATCAACAGTTGTTGCTGCTGTTGTTGTTGAGGTTGTTAATGTTGAAGTGTTTGTTGTTGTTATTGTTGTTTTGGTGGCACGATAAAGTGACTTTAACCGAAAGTCATTCATTAAGAACGTTAACGTATTTATCACAGACCAGCAAGAAATCAATTGAGCAAATATTGGCTGCAACTCAATTTGGCTGCCTTTTTTGTTATTATTGTTATTAGTATAATTGTTGTTGTTGTTGTTATTGCAGTTGTAGCTGCCAGTTAACGTTATTAGCCCGGACACCAACATGCGGCACTTCGATAATAAGGCGAAACTTAGGCGAAAAATGAAATGAATGAAAAACTAAATAAAAAACTAAAAGTTTTCTATAGAAAATGAATCAATTGATTGATTGATTGATTGGTTGATTGATTGACAAACGCAATTGCTGTAACTGTAACTCAACGCGTGTCAAGTGCGCGGCGCATTGTGCGGCTTTTTGGCAAACATATCGATGGCAATTTTACAGGGCGTGTTCTAATGCGCGGCACACGCGGCGTATGATTAATGCGAATTCTTTTGCTTTCTTCTTTTTTTTTTTGCTCGCAACTCAATCGTTGCTTTCTTCTTCTTGTTGTTGTTGTTATTGTTGTTGTTTCCGTTGCGTGTTGATGATGATTTATGATTGTTATTGTAGTCGATTAGCAGCTGCTGCTGCTGTTTATTCCACAGTCTCAATGCGTTTGTTGCTGCTGCTTCTGCTGCAAAGAAAGAGACAAAAATTAGTTGCGATTTGTTGTAAGCATTTTAATAAATGATCCCAATTTGGCAAGCGCCAAGTCCATTAAGACCACTTCCACGCATTCACATCTTAAATACGAAGTATGTATCTCTAAATTATCACACACAAAAGACACTATATATGTATATATAAATACATATATAAATTGGCAAACAATGTGCACAGAAATTCTATTCAGTTTTCGACACAAAAGCCGTTGAGAAATATCTTACTGGACTCTGATAATACTATAAATATGTTCTTATATGTATGTATGTATGCCTGCATTTTATTGCAGGTCAATTTGCAACAGAACGACAAGTGCAACACGCCCCTTTTATCGGTCTAAGCCTTGCTATTGCATTGACTAAGTGAACTATGTGGGCGTTTGTCCACATACACTTGGAGAAATACTAAGAAAATGCAGTATTATTAAGTTAGCACACTTGATTATTGATGTGTACAGCTTTCAAAGCGCATTAAAGCTTACAGAAAGCTTCTATAGTACAGTAGAAAATTGTAGTAAATTGATTAAAACAGTTCGTAAAGCACATTAAAGAGACTTTTGAGTGCATAGCAGCAGCATTATTAAGTTAGCACACTTGCTTATTGATGTGTACAGCTTTCAAAGCGCATTAAAGCTTACAGAGTGCTTTAAAAACGGTTGAAAATTGCTAAGCTAGCTACTGTGTCTATAAATCTATTAAAACATTTTCTAAAGCACATTAAAGAGAGCTCAGAGTGTATAGCAAACATGTAAATTAACATAAATCAAGTTTATATCTCAAAATTTGATACTACACTGCTTTAAAGTTAAACAAATGCCTTAGCATAGTATGTATTGCCTGCAAAAATAGCTTTGTAAGCGCATTAAAGCTTTCAGTGTGCTTGTAAAGCTCAATAATATGTTCTACTTGACTAAAGTGTGACTTAGCACGTTGCCCAACACTGTACAAATAAAACAAAGCACATTATATATTGAAAGCATGTAATTCAATTCACTTTAAGTGTAAAGCATGCTTAACTACTTGACTTGAAGTATAAGTTACTATTTCTCTTTGTGTTTTACAGCATTTCTTGGTCAAAATGTACAGTTATCAATGATAACAACCAGCTTGGTCTGTGAGCAAGCACACAAAGTAAATAAATTAAATGCCAAGTTCAATGCTCGATAGGCAATTGGTGATTAGATCACTTGAAATTGCATTCACTTAATTATATAAACTGATTTTCTTCTTTTAAATAAAACCCATTCCCATTGTGAATTACTGAGATTTGTGTTAGTGTTAATTGCAATTATAACAAGTCTATAAACTATCAACTAACAGTGTTGCTTATCATAAGTCAATTCGGGCCTCGTCGTGTTGATAATCCACACTTCTAATTGTATGCGATAGAGTGTGTAATAAAAATAACCTTGTTTCTGCTTCTTCTGTGATCATTTAACATACAAACATATATGAAACAATGTTTAACACTATAAGTGAACTGATAAGAGCACTTCTTACAAATGTAAGCACGCGCCATTGTAATGTTTTGTAGACTTTCACTTCAAATTTCTTATCTATTGAGATTTCTATTCAGTTCTTACTTCCGCAAACTCAGTTAAAATATAGTCAGCTTATGGTTTAATCGATGAATCCTTGAAAGTGTTAATTGTACATATCAAATAAAACTATTTTAAATATAGATTAAAAGTTGAACCATGTAAAAATAAGTTTACATATGTGAATTCATTGTATTCTTATCACATAATAAGTTCCTTGTCACGTGTCCGCTTGAATAGTTTATAGTTTAATTAGTTTACACACTGATTAACAAGATCTATCTTCGTATTACAATATTATGCATCATGATATACTTTCATCAGCAGCAGGTTACCTCACAACAAATATTGTAACTTTGTCACGTGTAATCTTTATTTAACACAATCGCATGATCAAAAGACTCTTAAAAGCGTAGATTTATTATGATATACTACTTTCATGATTAGGCACAACGTATAAACCAAATTGAATCAACATTTTTTAACTGAGGATTAATTAATTATTTGTTTATATTACAACAAATACTGTAACTTTGATTTGTACTACTATCAACTTTAACAAGCCCTAAAGGCGCCGATTTGTATGCAACACTTTTTGACATTTTGTCTGTCATTTGTCAAGAACTTTCACTTTAATGAAAAGTACTAAACTAAATACTTATTCATATGGGAAACACACACTTCACACAAATCTTGAAGCCACCACATGGTTGAGTTGAATTGATTAGGCTTTTTATTTAATTTTTCTTTTGTAGAACGCGCCGCTTAGTTAAGTTTTCATGGCGAAGCCGTCGGACCGATGCGGCCAACAAACAGTTCAGTTCAGTGGCTCGTTGCCAGCCAGACTAATAAATGAGTAAAAAGATTCGGCGACAAAAGCCTCTGTCGAAAGACGAAAACAAGTCGGAACTGAACGAAAAGAAACGAGGAGAGAAGAGAGAGAGAGAGGAACCAAGAAGAGACGAGGCGGAGCGTGATGAACACAGTGTGTAATCGCGGCAATCGTTTGCTTTAATCTAATAAATTTCTTATCAGCAGGCGTCGCACTACACGAGGGTTCTACGCTTACATATATACTCTACATATATACTATATAGTATACCATATATATACATATATATATGTATATTCGAATAATCGTAGTTATCGCACTACCTGCCCCACAAGCGACCACTTGACATCCCCGTCGCTTTCGCTGTCAACTTGTCAGCCTTTCATTTTCCTTTATTCCTTTCTTTTGCTTTGCTTCGCTCATTTCATTTGTCACAAAAATTATAGTGTACATTACAATACATTAACCATACATATGTATGTAATTTGGGATTACACTAAAAAGGCGACAGCTTTTAATCATAATCATCGTCTGGGAGGACAATCTTGTTCATTATCAGAGTGACTGATAATTGATTATTAGCCACGACATTTGCATACTCTGCAAAAAGAAACTTTAAACAGGTTACAGTTAAGGGCCCAAAACAAGTAACAAGTTGTTTTATATTAAACTAGATAAATTCCAGTGATGCCTATGGAATTTGTAAAAAATTTAATAGAGCTGTCAAAAGATCAATAGAGCCCCACTCGATCTTTTCGATAGTGATAGTCCAAACCATCGATAATAACGATACTATCGTCGATGGTTTTACAGCTCTGTTTAATGAAATGGTATACAATAATGTATCTATGGAATGATAGGCTGATAGTGGAAGTTGAATGAACAGATAGAAATACTTCGGGGTATGTAATTAAAACTACAGACTAGTCTTTACATGAAAAACAGACTGTTTTTCTCTATATAAATTAGATACTTCCAGTAACTATACTCAAATGGCAACTTATAACAGTTGTCTTAATTGTCCCAAAAATAAATTAAATATTATAGAGGTCTAGGGAAGGCAGTACTCACAGTGGTGACATGTGCTCAACTAATCCTCTTAATCATTAAGTGCAGCAATAACAAACAAACGAGCCGACATACATTGCAAACATTTTAAATACTTAATTTGTATTATTATTATTATTGTTTTATGGATCTAATCCAGATAAACCAGAAATGCGTGATAAGCTCAAAACTTTTCATTGCTTTATGCCTCAATTATGCGTTGTGAGAGTGTGTGTGTGTGGGTGTGTGTGTGACTCGCCTGATACCAATACAAAGTGGTTTGATGCTGACCTACGCCAGTTTTATTTGGGTTTTGTTTACTGGGTAATTCTGATAGCCGAAAATGAAGAACTAGGGCAATGCAATAAACTTCTTAGCTCAATAATCCATTCACAATCATAATCAAAAGATTCATATTCACAGCATTTACATTCATATTGTTTTTATTGGCCTCGCTTCAAGTTTCAATCATATACAAAGAAAAGGCCATTTTCATTTACATGGAAAGATCTCAAGTTGAACATATGATCAGAGATTTTGCATTTACTTTTCAAAATCAATTGTCAATTGCCGTTGTTCAGTCTAGACTTAATTATAATGTAATTGATTCAATTGTCAAATGATGCTGTTATTGTAAGATTTGTGTTCTGATATTCAGAAATCCGAAGCTCTTAAATCGTTTTCATTAATTACTTTGTTCTTGTGATTGCACGGAAATGTTATATGAACGTTTTATTTATTTTCTATCAATAATTTCAATGACAAGCTCAATTTTTGATTGATTTTGGGTATTAAATACATGTTAGAGAATTATTTACCTTAATTTTAAACCGTTTATCGGGCATTTTTTAGTATATAGTTAACCACTTAAGGTTGTTACTTATTAGAGAAGATAATACTATAAATACAGGTTTCTAATAAAGGCTAAACAATGACTTGATCTACTTTACCTCTGTTTAAAGGGTATCTGCCAGTTGCAATTCCGATAAGTGCAGTAAATTGAATTGCCAAGCAAATTGAATTTCTTCCCTGTCAAAGGACAATTGCATTTGCTATAAATATTCCTTAAATGCTTGACTATGAAATCATTATTATTATTGTTCGGGAAGAAAACAGCAGGTGTTGAAGTCTATCTATTGGCCATGTGTATAATCCAGTCAACGGTCTGTCAGTTGACTTAGTATGCCTTAAACTGTTATCAATGGACTAAGATTGCGATTGTTGGCCTGTTAAGCCTGTCAGCTATTTGATTCCGTATCGCAATGCGATTTGCTGACTGCTTAATTGATGTAGTCCAAGTATTTTCTACCCACAACCGTAATTGATGGACGTCTGAGCCCATTGAACATGGCTTTAAGTGCAATGCGATTATTGTTAGTGGTTAATTGATTTGCGGTTTTAGGTTTTAGCGTATTGTGTGTCAAACAAATAGCTGTGGAATAGCCAATAAAATTAATTGCTTCAATTATGCATATATCATTGTCAATACAATTGTATGTTTAATTTCAATTGCAACGTGACACGATTAAATATGTATTATGTGTGCTTTCATCTGCATAACAGTGTGCCACGAATGATAAGGTTTACACAAATGAAGGGAATTAAGTTTAAAGTTGAACAAGTCTATGAGAACAAGGAAAGTTTTCTTAATGTAGTAAAAAAATTGGTATATTTCTAAACATTTCTTAGTTAACAGAAATTTAACATAACTTTTAAAGTAGCTAACAGTTGCAAGCAAATGTTAGAGCTTACAGAAGTTGAAAAGATTCTGTTAATTAAATGTAATGTAAATTCTCTACCACTAGCAAGTTTTTAATGATAAAGAAATATGGGTAAAATCACAGAGTTATAGATAGAGGATCAAGATTAATAGTAGCTACATCTATAAGTTTAAATAAAGTAGCAAATAGCTGTCATAGTACTATTTCTAAAAGAGTAGCTTTTGTTAGTTAACAGATACGTAACATAACTTGCAAGTTACTAACAGCACGCCATTCTGCAGCTCTTTATGCAATGTTAAGTAAATGTTAGAGCAAAAAAAACCTTCAAGTTTAATTTAAATATCAAGGACTTTCCTACAATATAAGTGTAGAAATAGGGGCTGTACTCTGCAAGGCAGCACTTATGGAAAAATCAAATATAATAAACCCCTCATAGCATTGATAGTTGAGTTGATCAAAGCATCACAGTTCGCTTTCTTCGGTTTAACCTGCATAAGAACTATGAGTTGACATTTAGCATGCAACATGCCGCATACTAACTAGATATCCTTCAGGTTTTTTTTTTGTAGTTGCCCCTCCTTGAAACTTGCTGGGCGAGCGAAAAAAAAATGTGTGACAGACAAACAAGTGCATATAAAAAAAGGTGTCACTGTGGCAAAGTCAAATGCACACACAACAAACACACTCACACACACACACACACACACACACACACACACACAAACACACACAGTGGCGGCATACTTTGATGTGTTCTGTGTGTGTTTATTTACTTGCCGCTGCCTCGTGCGGCACTGACAAATTTCAACAATAAAGCGCAGTCAGAAACCATTTCTTTTTTCGGCACAAAAAATATACATAGAGAGAGAGAAAGTGATAGATAGATGCAGAGAGAGAGAGAGAGGGAGAACGCTGAGTGTGCTAAAGGATTATTTATGCTTTTTGCCTTAAACTTGACAAACTTTTGTGGTCATACACAAACAAACACATGCAAAAGGCATTTTTTTATTATTGATTTTTATATGTGTATGTGTATTGCTGTGTGTGAGTGTGTGTGTGTGTGTGAGTGTGTGTGTGTGTGTGTGTGTGTGTGTATTCTGTGTGTTTTGTTGTGTGTACAAAATTGTGTGTTCATGTGCTCATTCATGTGTATATCCTGTGCATATAAAATGAGATTTGCCGCTTGCGATTTCTCCCTTAAAAAAAAAGCTAAACTCAACAGAAGGAAAGTCGGAAAATGTTTGAATTGCTGTACATGAAGTCATCGCATGTTCTCATTTATGCAAAGCAGGAACTTCTCAACTGTCAACATCATTTTTCTATATATTTCTAAAATTTAAATAAATAATTCTCTGGCATAGAAACTAAATAAACTGTAATCGGATTTTATAGTTTCATTTTTTTTATAATAAATCTTTTTTATGATTTTGCCCAAGGCCAATGGCAAAACGGAACCACCACATCAAGGTCGTTTCAAATTTACGGGTGGCATTAATAACTGCATATAAACATTAATTTTTTTTGGACTTGCACGCGAAATTGTCAGGGAAAGCAAAAGGTTAGAATTATAATTGCAATTAGCTTAAATGCAAATGTGGAGAACTCAGTTGGAAATCAAGTTAAGATGCAATTTGCAAATTAAGCTCACTTGAAATACCCTTTAAATTCAATCAACAGACAGCAGACTATGCTCAACTTTAGCTTAATTATATATAAGATATAATATAATAATCAACTATATTCTAAACATTAGAGTTGTGTCGATTCATTCTGAATAAGTTCAAATGAACGGGTCTTTAAAATTAAAGAATTAACCCTTTCAGATCTTTAATTAAGTAATTGAAGAACTGAATAGAAAGACCTATTCATCGTTCATTTCGAACAGAACAACTGAACTACTAAACAACTGACCAACTGAACAAAATGACTGATTTAGTTCACGACTTCAAAATGAACGATTGAACTTATTCAGTAAATTGAACTACAAATCTCAACTCTACTATACAGTGTATGTTGGTCGAGCATATAACTTTAATTGTTGATCAATATTCAGATGATATATTTATGCATTCAGTAGCAAACATTGTTACAGATGGAAATCAATCGAAATGCATTTCAAATGCATTTATGAATAATTTACAAAGAGTGTCATTTCAAAAACTTGATTAAAATACTTTAAATTAAATTGAATTACTTACAGCAAAATTATAATAAAAACGGAACTTGAGAAATGAGAAAATGTTGAATAAAATAAATATTCATAAGATATTTTTGCATTCAATAGCAAAAGATGTTTAAAAATAGTTCTAATTTAATCAATTGCTATGAATTATAAATATACATTCAAGTTGTCAATTCAAAAACTGTAGTAAAAGTTAACTAATTAATTGTAGTTGATTTTAGTAAACGGGTTTATCATAAGAACGGAGAAGGTCGCATAAAATTAGAAATTTAATAGACATCGAGATGGCAAACTGTAGATAAGTAGCTGATGAGAACGGAAGGACCAAGCAACAAGGATGAAGGACCAAGGACTTGACAAGCCAAAGAAATACAAGGACAAGTGTCATGTGATGTAATTACGCAAAAGTAAATCGAAAAAAAAAAAATAGAAGAGTTAAAAGCTGCGGCATTGCCTTTATAATCACATGACCAACTTTTACCCTTTTTTTCGATTTCCGCATTTCTTTTGTTTTTCTTCTCAACACTTTTCCAACACTCGATTGCTCCACTTACTTGGCGAAATTGTGTCCGCTTGCGATAAATTTGCTTTGTTTGCCCAGAGAGCAAAAGGGAAATCAACGAAATGCAAAACTCAATTGAAAACAAGTTGAAATTGTTTTCTTAAAGTTTCCTGTGGTTTGCACACAGCCATCGTGGCTTCAAATCCAATCACAACTGACTGTCGTTCTGGAATAGCAACAACAACTCTCGACTCTTTAGCTCTTTGTGTTGATTGAGATATGGATATATTATTGAAGGCATTGTCACACTTCGATTAACACTCACCCTCTGAGTTCTCTAGACTTTACTCTGTCTCTCTCTCTCTTTCTGCCTTCTCTGTCTCTCTTTCTCTGCTTAGTTCATATCTTGTTTAGTTTGTCTGTCTTTAGTTTTTCTAAATGCCTTACAGCATTTTCAACCACTAGCTCTATTTGTTCTAGCACTTTGTTATCTCATCGAGGCAGTGGAAATTTACCAGTTGCTTTTAAAAGTGAGTTCTTTGCTCAAATTTCCATAAATAAAGGAAATGTAAGTGCAGCATCAATTAAGAGAACAAACAATGTTTAAAAAAGACTTTGTTCATCGAAATTGGTTAGGATTTGACAAAGTTATGGGAGAACAAGGTTGTCTTGGCTTATGGCTAAGAAAATAGAACATTTAAATGCAGAGCTCAATCCACAATTTAATTGATAAATTCTGTGAGTTCGTAGTCTTCTATTCAAAACTTTGATATGCTATAATGTTCTTAAACTCACAACGGATATATAAAACTTAATTAAAACTCATATAAAATAGTCGCGTATGCAAATTGTTGACATTTCGTGTGTATGCGATTGACGTTCTTAGCACATTTTGCACGTTTGATAATAGATTTAGTTATTTGCAAGTGTTTTTTTTTTGTTCTTCTTACACAACTCGCATTACTCCATTTTTCCATTTTCTACTAGTATTATATTATGCAAATGGTAGCTTAACGGACATGCAATAAACACGTGACCCTCATATCCTGGCTAAAAAGAAAAGTTTTCATTTCAACAATGTGGGGTGAAATTTATGTGCGTGTCCTGTGGCAACATCACAAAAAAAAAACAAGTTGAAAGTTCACGAACAACGGATTAATTCGCAAATTGCATGATAAACTCATTTATTATACGATATTGCGAAAAGTAGTTTAATAAAGTTCATGCATATGCTCATTAATAATAATAATAATACAGTTTATGTTTCCTGTCAAAGAAGATATGCTGTAATATTTTCAATCAATACATATGGAATCTAATTTCCAATCGCTATGAAAGTTTTAGTATATAAAGTTGTTACAGTAATATGATTATTACAATTGCTATACTTTAAAAGACTTGATATACTTATAAAGACTTGATAAGTGTGCCGATGCAAACTCTTGTCTCTTATACCCTTTAGCACTCATTCTTTGTGTGCTGGGTATAATGACGAGCATGTGAATTGTAAATTATAAATGATGATGGCACTGCTGAAAATTACAATAATCGTATTTATGAAAATTCTCATTGTTGCTGTCTGATAACGTTCATAAATTGGCTACTTTGTTTTTGTTATTTACCAAACGGATTACCCAAAATAAACTTTTCAAATGAATTTGTTATTGTGTAATGTTTAATTAGTGTTGAAGCGAACTGAAATTATGATTTAGTGTATACGCATTTCCCTATGTAGATGACGCAATTGATAAGATAATAATATTAATATCATAATATTTCAGTTATTATCAGTTGCAGAAGAGTTTACCTGTTAGTGGATGTCTCTAGTTTTGTCTAGACTAATGAAATTTGTCTAGTCTTTGTTCATATTAGAGAATAACAGCCTGCTGTGAACTGTGAGCTGCAGGGTATTCAATTTGACTTCCTTAAAGCAATATCAACAGCTCAATTAGTCAGTATAGACTTAAATGTCATGTGCATACGAGTATTTACCTACACAATCTACAATGTTCAATGTACAACATCATCATTGCTATTATCATTATCATAATCATTAATGCGTCTCACGCAGCAGCGTATTTTTTCCCCCCCGCTTTGTACATATCGTACAGTCTGAGTATATGTATATGACTGTGTGTTGTTTTCACATTGCAATCAGCTGTTGGCTCTTAACACTGACACAGATTGTGAGTATTGAAACTCATTTAAATGCCGAATGACATTACCGGTTTCATCATCATCAGCTGTGCAGCTGGTTTTCTATTATAGTTTTCTACATTTTAAGCATTATTGGCAGCAATATTTGTTTTCTAATCAATAAAAATTAATTAAAGACAAATGTTTACTGGTTTAGGGTTATTTATGTATATAATGAAATGTCTAATGCATAATAAATTACTATGCACATCATTAACAGACTTATTAAATACAAATTACTACATTTATTTAACACTATACATTTAGTCTATGAATAGATCATTCATTACAATGTTATAAATAAATAAATATGTGTTGTTTATTTGCTTTTAAGTACTTGTCTGTGAAATGTTAAACACGTCTTAGTCTAATTGCCAGCTGCAAATTGAGAAACCAGTTTTAAGGTTAAGATCTAACGTTACTTAAAGCCAGTTTTGACAGCGCAACTGTAAAGTGCATTGCGCCAACAAAATGCAAAGACTTTGGGCCAAGGACAACAACGAACGAATAATGGTATTTGATAGCGTTAAATCAAATTTGCAGTTAGACAAAGAAGAGAACGATAAACCGAAAATGAAACATCGAATGACATTTCGCCGAAACCATCAAAGTGTCTGTGTAAACCATAGTCAAAGCCAACCATCATCCATTTACTTCAACATAATTCTATCCATCTATCTTTTTGCAGTTCTACGAGTGTGTGGCGAAGTCAGTTGGGGGACGTACATACGATACGCAGGGATGGGGAGAAAGCAGAGACATCGGTTTGCAGACAAAAACAATAAAAATGAAATTGGGCAAAGGACAAGAGGAAGAAAAACGGACAAAATGGCGGCGCGTGTGTTGACTTTTATTTTTTTGGGTAACCAAATACTGTGCTCCACTTTGACTGCGGTTTCCCATTTTCTAGAACATGGGCTTATGCAAATAACTTGTCCCCAGAAGTGTGTAGAACAGTCACAGACAGCTTGTCGCGGCCAAGTTAACGAAGTCATAGCCATCAACCAAGGTCACAAATCCAGGCAATAGAATTAACAGCGTAATCAATTAATTTACCCAAATTCGTATAGTGATTAATTGAATTACATGCAGTCAAAATATACAAATAAAGACAAACAAACGTGCTAAAAGACTTACTATACATAAGTTAGGGGAGTTTTCTAGTAGTACTTATCAGCATTCTCATTGTTTCGCTTTTATCGAATGTTTGTCTCTCTTTTTGTGCATTACAAACGCCATGACGAATATAGTACAGATAGGAAATTACATACATACATACATACATACATACATATAAACAAGTACGGAGTCCATGCAAGATTTCAATACATTTCATAATTGCGTCTTAGGAAAATATATATTCGATTTTTAAATGACGCAAAATATTGAAATCGTTGATTTTTTTTTGAGTAGAATTTTTCAACATAGACCGAAAATAGCAATCATCTGATTTCAAAGACATTTATTTCTGGGCGACAAAATAATAACAAATGCGTCGGTTTCTCAGGCTAAGCAAATATTATCGCATTAATCATACAATGTGTCTATAAAATATATAAATATTTATATATATACATATACTATAAATGAGAGACACATGTGTGTACTTAAACACAACCTCAATGAATATTTAAGTATGAAGATATATATCGGAGGAACGCATAACGGAAAAAACAAGGTCAATGTGCTGAAAGTTTGTATTCAGACTAATATTTGTAATGCTATATATTTTTTTTTACTAAGTATACTTAAGTACGCGTACTTAAGATAATGATTATAAGAATTTGTACCTTTTTTTTCCAGTTAAAGTTGCAAGTTAAGTGTTTCCACGTGATTTCCGAATCCTCAGCTAAATAATAACCATTTTGTGTTGGGAATTTAATCGTAATTGTTCGTAATTTTGTAAAGTTTAAACTGTTTACATTTTAGGTCGAATGACAGCAATTAAATGTTCTTATTTGGGACCAGTCTTTATTTAAACATGCACTTGCGTATATTTTATTTTATCCAATTTACGGTTTGTTTACGGTTCGAACAGTGGGTAGAAAACGACAAAAACGGTGCGTAAGTAGCGGTACTTTAAAGCTCTCTGTATAGATTGTGTTCAATGTTTATTTAAGTACTTTTGTATGCGATTGTATACAAAATGCACAACAGTTTTGGTAAACAGTTATTGTCAGGTTTGTGTTTCGCGATGTTTTGTTATGTAAAAATACAAAAAAAGTTTAAGGTCTACTTTCAATAATTACACGCAATGTTCGTGTCACGCATTTGCATTTAATAATAATTTGTGTTGCTTTCCCTTTCTCTCTCTCTGATGTATTCCTTTTTGCAGTTCACGCTTTAATGTTCGTTTTTCTTTGTGTGCCTGCTTCTTGTTTTGCTCTTTTTGTAGCTGTTACTACAACTCATCCACCCAATGTGCGGGAGTTTCGATTTTTCTACACAGAACGTGAGGGGTGTTGGGAAGGGGTGGACAATGACAGCACCGCCCAGCAACGCAAGTTCACTAAGAGTATTTGGCGGTTGGAATAAACAAATGCACCGACAAACATACACACACACTCACACAGTGAAAAGGAGAAAAGACGTAGAATATGCACATAAGTTGATTTACTCAGACGTTGAAACGGGTTCAAGCAAATTTGACGATTTGTGTTTAATTTATAACTTAGCACGTTTACACGAAAATTAATGAGACAAAAGCTTTACGAGCGCTGACGCTTTGAATATTTCAATTTAGAATTCTTCCGCTAACACGACCGTTCGATTCCACAACTACAAACTGTTATGCCGACAATGATGTTAGTGCACTGTTGAGCTCAAGTGATACTGTTAACACAATGTTGTGCTCAAACGAGCTGTTAGCTAAATTGTTGTACTCTCAAAGGAATACAAACAGAATCAGTGGCGTAGTCAAAAGATAAATATATATGCGGATTGAATGTAAAGAATATTGATTTAACATATAATATTTAAATGCATTTAATGTAGTTTTATTTCAATAGCTCCTTAATGTTTTATACATTTTAAATTTTAGCAGCGCCACTGTAGCTATGTGTGTGTCTGTTAATTTAACAGCTGACGACCAGTGTGTACACATCAAAATCTTTAATAACTGGCGCGCAATATTGCAAATTCAAATGCTAACAGTAATATTTCATTTACATTTAATATACAATATACATTGGTTATTCTAGTTAAATATAATTAAAATATGTTTAATAAATACACGATGTAGGCGCTAAGCGCAGGAGTCGCTATCAGCACCCTCCGCTTCGTCAGCTGTGAAAGAGGAAAGTTTCATTAGTTATTTAATTCCATGTGCCAAAGGTTTAGCTGTTGATACTTTAATATATGCGTATGTCAATCAAAGCAATTCCATCATTTGCTTCTTATCTATATAAATTATATAAATATCACTATAAATTACTTACACAGTATTTGCAGTCCAAACATTAGAGCAAAACCCGCTAGTGCAGCAATATAGGCTTTCCAGCCGGCGTGATTCTGTGTTAGAATCTCAAAGAAGACCACATAGAGTAGGGTGCCGGAGGCGATTCCCTGCAGTATGCCAGAGGGAACACTCGGCTGATTCGCATCCGCCTGCTGACTTATTCCAATGCCCACTCCAATGCCAATGGGCGTAACAATTGAGAATGTTATTAGATAGATGATGGCCAGGGAGGTGCGGGTGCGTGCCACCAACAGTTCCATGCCGACGCAGAAGGCCAGCACAAGTTTGTGGGCAGCAACAGCGGCAAACATGAACCACACCGTTCCCGCCGTAGCCTCCAAACCAATGGCCATGCCCTCAAAGAGTTCGTGCAGGGACAAGGCCAATATGATGCCCAGTCCACGCATGGAGGAACCATTGCCATCAACTGGCAGGTGACTGTGACTGTGACCGTGGCCGTGACCGTCTGCCTTACGCTCCAGAT
The DNA here is from genome assembly GCA_958299025.2 of Drosophila histrio. Taxonomy (NCBI): domain Eukaryota; kingdom Metazoa; phylum Arthropoda; class Insecta; order Diptera; family Drosophilidae; genus Drosophila; species Drosophila histrio. The sequence goes on along the minus strand of OY729167.1, from coordinate 19,802,483 downwards.
CGCAGTGTTCATGTTCCTTTTGCTGTGGCAATTGATCCTTTAAAGCTTCTTTCTTGCGCAGAAGAACACTGTGCCTGATGCTATGTCCACGCTCAAAAGCCTCGCTGGCCAGTGATTCCTTGCTGCTCAGTTTCCGCTGATGGCGTTGCATAACCACATGCATTACTTCATCCAGGGCGTACATGAGAAAGAAACCGGAGCACATGAGCATTTCGGGCAAGGCAAATGGTGTTTTAGCCAGAATGCCGCAATTCTGCAATTGCTCAACGACCTCGATTACCTCCGGCAGCATGTGCAGGAATGTGGTGCAGATAAGTACGCCGCCGCCAAAGTAAATCAGGCAACGCACCACAGTCGAGGCACGTGTCTCCTCCGGGTCCTTGTGCGTCCACTTGAAGCAACGATCGAGCATATAAGGCAAACTACCGCAAATTACGGTCACCACAATTAACACTACCATGGAGACAATTTTGGCAACGAGCAAAGCATGACGATCCACAGAAACCGGCGCTGTGTCCTTCTGCTCAAGAACTTCCATGGCACTGACTGTTAATTGCACCATCGAGGACGTCGTTGTCTTTCCATACATCTCAACACCACCGAATGTGAACCACGAGTGCCACCACAACGGCAATAGAGCTACTACATATACCCCATATCAGACAGCCATAAATTATATATCTGAGCACTGATTGACAGGGGAAATTACGACCGCCTGGGAAACAGATTATACGGACGTACTTTATTCATTTCCAGACCGATCGTCGGGTGCGTACTTTTATATATAACTACATATATTTTTACTTCGTCGGTCTGATTGATAAACATTGATTTTGATTGTTGAAAATGCTATCGAACTTTCAATCAGTGCAGATAAAAATAGTTATAATTATTTCATCCAAGTACAGACATAAATTAGCAAATTTTGACCTGCGCTACACTGAGAGAAATAAGTGAGAATTATTCATTTTATCAAATTGTGAATATATAAAATTCGTTTCGCTTGCATTTTATACACATCATACTTTAACTTTCGCTTAAAGCATTAAGGAGCTTTCAAAACAGTTTTGTAATTAAGCGGGATTAATCTTCATTCATATTGTAATTTTGTTTTGATGCCTGTTATGTAAGTAACACAATTTCAATACCGCTACACAGTGACAAATTTGTGACAGTCTTTTTCTATTTTCAATATGTTTATTATAAATTTTTTTTGTAATTTTTTTAATTTTACAGTTTCTAATGAAATATTCACAATACTTATAGCCTTAAGCTTTAATACAAATTGTAAATTTCATAGTTTAACTTATGCTTTAAGCTTTAATGTGAATTTAAAGCTGTTTTGTAGTGTTAAAAACTCATATTTGTTATGTTTAACTACAAAACGAGTCTTTAAATTAGGCTGCACTTTTGAGCTCAGTGTTGGGACATTCATAGGAGCCTTTTCCACTAGCTTCGACCACTGCAAAAGAGTTAAGATTAAGCATGTATAACGAATAATTTGATCACAGACTTACCTGCAATTTGCAATCCAAACATGAGTAGAAAACCGCCCAGGGAACATAGGAAAATGCGCCAGCCAGCGTGATTCTTAGCCACAATTTCATAATACACCACATAGAGTAAAGTGCCGCAGGCAATACCCTGTAGAATGCCCGCTGGAATGCTGGGTTCATTTGCACTAGACGTCTCACTGACCGCAATTCCAATGCCGACACCAATGGGCGTTACAATGGAGAAGACAACCAAATAGATGACGGCAATTAGCCAACGTGTGTGGGCCATCATAATCTCCATGCCAATGCAGAAGGCCAAGACAAGTTTATGAGCTGCAATTGCGCCACACATAAACCAAACCGTGTCCACACTCATCTCGAGGCCAATGGCCATGCCGCCAAAGAGTTCATGCAACGATAGAGCCACAATAATGCCCAGACCACGCATCCAGTTGGGCTGTTCGGGTTCCTTCACATCCTGCACTTGTTCCTTCTCCTCCTCCACCTTTTCCAGGCCCTCCTGCAGTGCCTGCTGCAATATCTTCTGCTTTTTTCGCTGCTGCCGTCCAACCACAAAGTGCATTACTTCCTCAATAGCATACATGAGAAAGAATCCAGTGCACATCAACATCTCGGGCAGAGCAAATGGGGTTTTAACCAGCATTTGGCAATGTTGCAGGGCGTCCACAACGTTAATAACCAATGGCAGCATGTGTATGAATGTGGTGGCAATTAGCACACCACCTCCAAAGTTCAACAGACAAAGCACGGCCAGAAAATCCCGTGCATTGTTCACTTTCCTGCTGGTCCATTTGAACCAACGATTCAGCACGTACGGAATGAAGCAGAAGATTAATGTGACCAGCAGGAGCACCACAATAACCACAATTTTGGCAACCAGCAGCTGGTGATCGTTCATGGCGATGGCAACAACTGGAAGCTCTCTAATTTGAATGCTCTCCAAGCGGACGTTATATATAGCTTTTAGTAGCAGTCCATATCTATTTTTCTTCTAAGTACTCGCATTATCCTGCAAAAGCTTTTAAGTTTTGTCTTAAAACCAGAATTTAAAGTTACCCGACTGAAAATATGTTAAAAGTACAGTAGAACCTGCAATGTAGGTTACTAAAATAGATTTACAACTAAAAGTGAACTGCATATAACAATTCTGTGTTTCTCTATAAATCCATATAGATCTTTATATATCTCTAAACCCAATAATCAACGCAATGTTTCAATATATTATTAGCTATACCTGATAACTAAATACATCAATTTATTTTAGTTAGGTTTCACTGTTATTAATTAGGGCTGCCAACCTGAAATTGATATTAAAGATAGCTGGCAGCACAGTCGCGGGGCGCTTCATGTGTTCAACATTTGAGCCTCAAAGCCATTTGTTTTACTGCTGAAATTTCAGACTGATAACTTCATCGTTGCCACTAAGTGTGCTTATATATTCATAGATACCCCCCCGGTATCTCCCTGCTAAAACAACAAATAGAGATTACAATAACATTGTTAATATCAGCACATTATCTTTGAGTACATCTATTTAAATCAAAAAATGAAATGTCATCCAATAACTCAACAGTGTCAAGGGGCTGTCGTACTGAAATTTCGCAGACTGAAAAAAGGTTGGCATGTTTTTTGTTGCCAACGGTGATTCAAACAAGCCGTAAAGCTTTTTGTTTACCGCCTGAAATTTCAGACTTGGTTCCAAGAAAAAAAGAGATTGTTAAAATATTATTCAAGAATTTTAATTATGTATTTATTTTTATTGATCCGTAATAGTTTACTGTAAAAATGATGATTTCTTCTTGTTTCTTTATTCATTATAATATTATTATTGTAATTGTATTTAAATATAATTTTAAAAGTAATTACTATGACTTGAGTGTTGATTTATTATTTATTTATTTAAGTACATTATTGTGAAGTCAAATGATTTTTATTCATATTGGTAAATTGATAGTGGAAGCAGCCAGCAAGTTGACTCTTGATTGTTTAATTGTGAAACCAACGGATTGTCCATATATTATAATAATAGATGTATTTATATAATATTTGCAATGTTTCGTCACCAGGGACTCCTCTATCTCTCTCACTCTCTCAAACAATACTTGGGGCAGCATATTCGGCACTCTCGTTATAAAGTCATTTCTTATCGTCGTCTAATTTAGACGATTTTCATGATGATATTGATCGATATTGATGATGATGTTGTGTGTGTGTGTGGTGTGTGTTTCTTTCGTTTCTTTCATTTGCTCTATATCTCTCTCTCTCTTTCTCTCTTTCTTTTAATCGTTCTCGTTCTCGTTGTCGTTCTTACACTCTCTTTCTACACGCAGGCAGGCCATTGTAGTAGTTGTAGTATGTATCGTTTGTTCTTTTTTTTTATATTTTAACAATTTCTAGTTTTCACAGCATCAGAAATGAAGCCAAGCAGTTAATCAGTTAATTGCTGAAACCAATCACGACTGCTTTGGATGCTGTACGGGCGGAGGAGGCGCTGGCTTGAAGCACTGCAGCAGGAAGGCCGTGTAGACAACGAATGCCAATGCCAAGGCTATCAGAGCGTACATGAATATATTCAGTTCCGGCTGACGGAAGCGATTCTTGCGCAGCCATTCGAGCACCTCATCCTCAGAGAGCAAATCACCTGTTAAAATAAAATATTTGTAGCATTTTACTTAACACAAATCTTTCTCAATATTTACCTCTATATATGCTAGGAAAACGGCGACGGAAATAAACCATAGCTGGCAATTTGGTAACTCCCCATTTCTTGGCATATCGCGAATCGGCCATTTTAACAAAAGTTATATCCAAATTATCCGTTTCGCTATCAATATTCTCCAGTTTCTCCAATGCCGCTGCGCTATCCACCTGATTGTGTTCATCTGTAAGAATTCTATGCTAGAAACTAATCAAATATTTCAAAAACTTGAAACTTACAAAAGAACACAGCTATAAATTCGTTTTCTTCAAGCAATTTGTCAAGCATTTTGCGATTAACTTCTTCGATTTCGTTTTTAATTTCGAATACATCCTGAGATGTTAGCCAGGTGATAACCTTATCATGCTGATGCATGTCACCATCATATAACACGGGAACTTGCTTTCTGTTGTTTTATAAAGAAACTTTGTATAACAAACAGAATTTAAGGGTTATTAAAAGACTGCACTACTAACCGGAAATATACCAGCGATGGTATATTAACAACCTCATATTTCTTGGCTGCTTGAACACTGGCAATCTTAACAAAGTCAATGCCAAACATATCAGCCTCACCATCAATTTCCTCTAGCTCCTCAAGTATTTCCTCGCATTCAGCACAATCGTCATCATCTATAAATTAAACTTGTGAGTTTTCCAGCAGTATGAGATGAGAATATATCTACTTACAGAAGAATACAACCAGCAATGTAGATTCTGCCATTAGACGATCCAACATACGCTCATTTACCTCCTCAATTTCATCGGCCAACTCACGATTATCATCATCAATCAACCATTCCAGCACCGACTGTTCATTCTGTAGATCTCCCTCAAAGAGCAGCGGATTGCCATTGCTAGAAATAGAATCTTAAAGATTACCTATCTATGTAAAATACTCAAACTCATACCGGAAGTACACCAAAGCTGGGAAGGTCTTGATGGAATAGCGTTTGGCCAGCTGAGGATCTTGAATCTTAACCATATGTATGCCAAAAACATCACATTCATCATCAATCAGTTCCAGGCCCTCCAATATCTGATCACAGATATTACAGTTGATTTTGTCTGGCAATAAAAAGTTATTAACCATATTAAGTTTTACATAGTATAATCTAAAATATATAATTATGATTATAAAATGTGAAGCTTTGGCAGTCTAGTTATTTTTTTAGTTAGAAGAGTTATAAGACGCATCGCAGAAAGTGATATAGAAAACGCCAAAACAAAAGGTATTCGCGCCCAAACTAAATTTGACAATTGTTACAACAAATTCGCAACTTTTTTGGGAGACACAAGAAATGGAGGACATTTAGTTTGGTCGATAATACAATTAAAAGCCGTGTTTAGTATTAGATTTCATATAGTATATGGAAGAGGCATAGTAGACTAATACAATTGTTTATCTGGTTAGAGCTCAAAAACATGCACAATTATTCGATTTGGCTTTTTATCTTATTTTTATTTTTTGAATTGAGTTGCGATTTGTACACACGGAATACCTTGTTTTTGGATACGTTTTCTTTTACGTGAAATGTAGTTTTGTACGAATTGGCTGGATGAGTGTTTGGTTGTGGTGGTGGTGGTGTTGGTCAGGTTGCTTTCTTTAAGACTAGAAGGGGAACAGAAACTTCGACAGAAAGCGGGTTGCTTGCCCTTTCGCTCGATCGGTACTGAGACGTTACGGTATTTTGGATTTGTGTAGGTAGGATATAATTTTTTAGATTTTGGAGTGTTTGGAGTGTTGGTGCATAGAGATTTTGTGTATTGGCGTGGTTGCAGAGTGGTGCATTGGTGCATTGTTGGGTAGAGGTGCCAGGGTATATAATTCATATATATTGTGTGACATTATGAGAAATGCTTATTTGGGATTAACTTTTTTTTTTATATTATTCGCAACTTACAGAAATATACAGCCAGATATTGTGTTTCCTCGACCATAGTTTCAAGCATTTGACGTGTGATCAACTCAATGCGATCTTCTGTTTTTTGAGTAATCAACCATTGCAGTACTTCCTCCTCTTCGCTGAGTTCACCTGCAAATTAATCAGAATATTAGGTTTCATTCCCGTCACCATTTTAAACGATTCATTGTCTTAAGCGCAGCCAACTTCAAGTCTGCAACTCACCTTCAAATACATTTGGTATGCCGCCCTCGAAGTAAACCAGGGCTGGATACTCGTGCACGCCATAGCCATCGGCCACAGAGAAATCACGAGTTTTGACAAACGTTATGCCATGCTTATCGCAATCATCGTCAATGTTTTCAAGTTCTTCCAGCACTTTGGTGCACTGTTCACAGCCATCGGCATCTATAGAAAAGTGTTGATTGGGGCAACGCGAATATGCAAATATTATAACAAAGACTGCACACTAGACAAGGGGAACGGTGGGAGCGGCAATTGAACAGACTACGAGCAAGCACTACATATAAAAACTAAGCACAAAGTGGGAACAAAGTGGAAACTTGTGTAGTATGTTGAGAAAAGCCAAAGTATATAGTATAAAATATAGAAGGTAGAACGGCACAAGGTGCAACAGAATGATACAGACAGATAAACAAATATTTATAAAAGACAGAGTGAGAACAAAGTGATAGAGAATGACATAGAGAGTGACAAGTGGGAGGCTCTCAGGTGCGCTACAGCAAAGTATTTGGGTAAGACATTCTCATAGTATAATTGGACATGGAATGTATGTGTGTGTGTGTGTGTGTGTGTGGGTTTGTGTGTTTGTGTATAGGTGTATCTATGTGTGTCTGTGTGTGTTTGCGTGGGTTCGGTGGTGTGGTTAAACATTCTTGGACTCATTCCATTTGGTGGCTATACAAATGTTATTAGATTTGCACGTATTTTCGCTACCATCATCTTGTTTGGCCGAAGCAGCGGCATCCATTGCTGCACCATCGCCACCACCAGCACCACCAGCCTCGGCAGCAGCTCCTCCGCCCTCTGGATCGCTGCCAAAAGCGGCGGCAGCACTGGCGGTGCCACCATCCTGTTGATTATGTTCGCGTTCCTTTTTCAGACGCGCCTTTCGCGCCGCTTTCGAATTGCAAATATCACACTTCGTTTTGTTCCCTAAGTTTGTTTTGCAATATTATGTGTGGATTTTTTTTTGGATATACATTTTTTTTAAATAGAAATATAAATGTTGTAAAAAGTCTTGTTGGTTAGATACAATTGAGCGCTATTAAAATTGCTTAGAAATTAAGTTTAACTTAGAAATTAAGTTTTGGAAAATACCTAGAAGAAATTAATTACTGCAAACTGTTTGCGCAAAAGAGTGAGCATAAATTAAATTAAGCACATTATTAAATATATAGATTGTTGATTGTAATAAGTAGGTAGAAAACGAGTCACAATATTGAATGCGCTGCAAAGTATGCTATACAATGTTTAATAACCTTGCAGAGTATTTTGAAAGAGGCATTTCCCTACCCGCCCTGTCTAACCAGTTCCGTCCGTTCAGTCATCCCGGTCGGCCACAAATAACTTTATATACCTTCAAGGATATTATAACTTCGACATGCCGAAGCTTTTCAGCTTTTACTTCAATTTTGTTGTGCTCAATATAAATTTATGTCACCAAACCGATTGCAGCTGGTAAACGATTGATAGGTTTAACAAATTAAATGGATAATATTTGTTAAATATACCTCACGTTTTTTGGGGCTTATTGAACTTACAGAAATACACAGCAATTGAGCCAGATTCTTCGATTAATTGAACAAGTTTTTCGCCTTCGAGATCTTCGATAACATCTCCACTTGGATCCTTTTGCGTAAGTAACCAAGTTAGGATCTGTTCTTCTTCATAAAGATCCCCTGTATAAGTAACAAAGAAATATATAACTATATATTTGATTCACATGATCGATTTCTGTCTGACTAACCGGCGTATATAACTGGCTCTTTAGATGTGGGCTTAAAGAAGACTATGGCTGGCAGGGCAAAGACACCGTATTCCTTGGCCATTTGCTTATCATCGATCTTGACAAAATCAATGCCCGCCTTATCGGCATCATCGTCAATGTGTTCCACCTCAGCCAAGACACGTGGACATTGTTTACACTCGTCGCTGTCTGCAGTTGGAAATAAAACATAGTAACTGAATAGTTAATATATGTATACATATACTCTATAAACTTACAGAATATGACGGCTACATAATCGGAATTCTTGCGTATTTTCTCAAACATCTTGCGATTGACCTGCTCAATATGATCGGTCATTTCCATATTTGCCGGACTCGTCAGCCAATCGAGTACTTCCTCCTCATCATCGATATCACCGTCGTAATTGATGTACTTGCCTTTGCGGAAATATGTAAGACCTGGTGGATTTCTAAAGCCATATTTCTTGGCCATCAGTTTATCGTTCATTTTGACTACATAAATGCCATATTCGGCAGCCTCGTCGTCAATTAACTCAATGTGTCTTAGTACACGCGGTGAATCCGGATCATCATCTTTGTCTGCAAAATTATATGTGTAATTAATATATAATATACAATATAAATATGTTACTTTGATCTTAGCTGTGAAAATTATAATTGTTTATAATTTTGATATAATTTTTTTTGCTTGTTGGGCAGTTACAGTTTTTAGTGGGCGCACTTTTTTTTGTTTATCATATATGTACCATCTTATTACATTTGTTTAGAACTTTATACTTAGCATATGCAATACCTGACGCATACTTACAAAAAACAACCGCTAAAAAGTCTTTGGTGGCTATTAATTCAACTAGCTGATCCCGATCGATCAGCTGAATGCTTTGATCGGCCTTTTGCTCTAGTATCCAGTTGAAAACCTCATGATTATTCTCAAGATTACCTGTATATTAAAGTATAATACTTTAAGTAAGAGTTTACATATTTGGGTAATATTTATATATATATGTAATATATTCTTTTTTTTGGATATCCATAATAGAACATACCTGTTGGCTGCAGTTGGTCAATCAATCAAGAGTTTTTAAACCATTATTTGTTCTGTATTTCAATGTATATTTCCCCCCAGGAAATTCCTTTAGGGAATTTACGTTTGAAACAATTTATCGATAACTTTTAAATTCGTTATATAGAGCTGCGAATAAGTGTTGTAAAATAATGCAAAATCATAGCATGTCGTGGGTTTACATAAATTTTACATATGGATCTGTTTGTGGAGAGGAATATTTACCGCTAAAAACAACCAAAACATAATCTCTTTTTCTTTGTTTATTTTTTTTTTGAATTTCGTTTTGTATTTGTGCGAACGCTTAAGATTATTCGAAAAAAGAACCTAATTTTTTTTGTTTTTATTGAGTTGTGTGAAATTTACAATTGATCTATTAATTTTTACATAAATTCTTTGTGATGCTTATTATTGAAGCATTTGGCTTAATTGTTTCATTTAAGTAAAATATTACAAATATAGATAAAAAAAACCTTTAACAAAATACATTTGATCTTTACAGCTGCTGTTCAACAACAATTAGATTTAATAAAAATTCTTAGAAAAAAGATTGTGACTCTCTCTCTCTCTCTTTGAGTTATTGAAAGGCTTACAAAATTAGAAAATATATAAGTCGATATTTTGCAAATATCGATAACAAAGTCAACAGTTAGCCGGAAGCGGCAGAAATATGTTTGTATGTATGTATATGAAGAAAAACATGTTGAAACAATTATGGCAAGGCATTTTTGCATATGTGCGAGGCCATTGAGAGATTTGCCAGCCATTCATAATAATATTAAGTATACGAACTGTATGTTATGAGTAGTATTAGCGAGTTTACTTTTCTTTTTACTTTTTTTTATTTAAAAATATTTATTCATATAGTTTCTTGCTGCTTTGTGTGCTTTTTGTCACAACAACAATGTATCGATTGTATGTACTATATATGTATATGTATAAATATGGCTGTTTACAGTTAGGCTATGTAAATAGTAGTAGTAGTAAGTAGTAGTAGTAAGTAGTTTTGTAGTTTGCGCTTCACTTTTGTAAAATTGTTTAAAAAATATTTGTTTTAGACTTATACATATGTAAATTGTATATTGTAACAAAAAGTAGTAAGTAGTATCAAAAAGTTTATGCTCAGTTTATTTGACTTTGATTCTCATTTGTTTTTCTTTGTTTTGTTAATTACGTAATTTACTTTTGCTTTAAGTAAAAATGAATCATAATTCATTATTATATATATATGTATATATATATTGAACTGAAGTTTTGAAAATATTATTTATTTATTTATTATTATATCCTCGGCAGACCGAAGATAATTAGATTTCTTCTTTTCAATGTAGTTAATAGTAAGATTGTTGTTGCAGTAATTGCTTTAAATTTGAACAAAGTTTATTTTGCGCTATTGAAATCCATTGACAAAATGCAACAAATTTTAAGTTAAGTAGTTTTAGTTATATAGTTTACAGAGAGCGTTGGGGCAGCCTCAACAGAAAATAGTGCAAAAGTGCAAAAGTACCAAGTTACGTTTAGTTGAATTAGTTATAGTTTTTTTTTGTTTTTGAGTTGCTTGCCGAGCTTAATTACATTTAATAATTAGCTGGCATTTCGATATTACATTGACCGCTGCATTTCGTGTGGAACAAAGAGTACGGTTCGTTGTTGTTGTTGTTGTTGTTTAATAAATATGTGTTATTAACATTTACATTCAATTTGATGTGTCGTTAGAACGTATGAGTAATATTTAATATTAAAGCGACGCTTTTCGCCTGGCAAAACTCATTGAAATGTTTCTATTTCGTTATTAAATACACAACCAAATGAGTTAGCTAAGTATAACAATAGTATGTTGGGTTTTTTTTCTGTTTTTCTTCTTCTCTTGTTATTATTGTTGTTGTTGTTGTCTTTTGCTCTTACAAAAATCAGACATTACAATCTATAGTTACATCGAAAACCTGTTATTCAAGGCTTTTACAACAGAATGGTTCTTAGTTCTTAATAGATTTATGATGATTGGTTCTAATTTTGACATTGTTTTTTTTGTTGACAACATTGCGTATACGTGCTACTTTAATTATTGCATATCATTGAATTCATCATACAATTTCATTGAATTTCTATTTCATTTCGTTATATTTTTAGTTTGATTTGGTTTAAATTTTTGTGTTTTTGTGAGTTTCTTTTTTTCAAAATTGTTGCCTTACTCCCACAGAGAGATATCCTGAAAAATGAGGTCATACAAATTTTTTAGTCGATTTTGGAAAAAATTAACGCCTGCAAGACACAAAGAAAAAAAGAGAGAGAAATAAACAAATCAAATTACAACCAGATATGACTGTGTGTGTTTTTATGTGTATGTATATGTGGGTGCAACAACAATTACTTAAACAAATGTTCTACGGAAAATGTTTTTAACAAATTCATTGTTTGTGTCTTACAATTTTGACAAAAAAAAAAACAAAAAACAAATTTAACTAATTTTGGTAACGCGACGTACCGGTTTTAACATTCAGCTTGTTGTTGGACTTCTTGGATGATTTCTTTGGTTTCTCCAACTCAACCGATTCATCATCGTCCTCTTGTTGCTGCAGCTTGGGGATGGGCTTCTTCGATGATGATGATTGTCCCGAACGCTTGTTTGCATAGGACACCTTGACGAGGGGCACATCTTCATCACTATCGTTGTCATTATCGTCATCGTTGTCATCATCATCATCATCATGCTTAGTTGGCTTCTTGTGGGAGACGGACTTGGGGGTATTGGCGGATTTGGTTTTTGTGCTCGAGGTTGAGGCAAATTTAAAGTTGCCACTCTGACGCTTGCTCGATTCACTGTCGCTGTGTCCGATGCGCTGGGCCGTCATTTTAGGAACTTTCGTTGACTTCTCCAATTTGGTTGGACAGCATTGGAATGGTTTGTAATCGTTGGGCATAAAATTGTTGCCGCGCTTAGCCGAATGGCCGTCGTGACCCAATCCAACATAGAAACATTCGTCATCTGTTGTGAGCAAACAAACAAAAACATTTTGTCAGATTTAGTTTAGTTCTTAATTTTGGTTTTTGGTTTTGTTTTATATTTTATTTTTTTAAGAAATCACTAACAAGAATCAAAAAAGTAAACAAAAGTGCATTAAAAAAGAGTAGGCGAGAAATACAAAATAAAAGTCGTATTTTTCAACACCTTTGAAAAAATTACCACAAAGAGCAGTTAGTATAATTTTTTTAATATATTTTTCTTTTTTTTTTATATTTCATAGATTGATTTCTTGTTCAAGTACTAGAGTATATAGAGAGAAGCGTGCTTTATGAATGAACAACAAGATTTTATTTTATTTTTATATATTTTTAACTCGTTTTGTTTAACATTAAGTTGACTAACTAATAACTGACAAAATGCTTTTGATGCTGACTGATGTACAGTTTGATTGAAACTAATTCGGTTTGTTCAATGTTTTCGATCGTTGTACATTTTTCTAGTTTTCTTTTTTTTCTCATTTTCTTTTAAAAAATAATTAATTTTAATTATTTTTTTTATTTTTTTAGCAGAATGGGTTCGTTATTAATTATAGTTAACAAATAAAAACGATTACTTAAAGTATTAAATGATAATAATTCATAATCAATAATCAAAACAATCAAAGTTATTAACAATTTTTCTCGTTCATATTATTTATGTTGTGGTTGTTTTGTTTTTTTTTTTTAATCATTATATTAAAGAACTTTTCATTAAATTATTAAGAATTATAATCAATATTTTTTTTAATTCTATATTTTTTTTTCAAACATTGTGTCAGCTATGATTTTTGCATTATTTTATTTGAGATTTTTGTACCAAATTTGTTCACTTTTTTTATTGTATTTTCAGAAGTTATGGGATTTGGGAACTTCAAACAACATTGTAGGTAGTATAGTAGATCGAAGCTTTTGGATGGGACATAATACATAACATTCACCAGGGCAAACATTGACGTGTGTGTGTGTGAGGGTGTGTGTGTGTGTGTGTGTGTTTGGGTGCTTGGGTATTTACATTTATTAATTTCTCCAATTTCTGTTGCTTTAGCACAAAAGCATTTACACATTTAGATAGATTTCTTGGTTTTGTTACCTTTGTGAAATGCATATTTTGTATTCCTTTTACCCAAGTCTGTAGATAGACAATTAAATAATATTGTTGTAGTAGTGTGTGTTCGTTATTCGGAATTGTACGTTTGTATATTGTGTATTATATATATATATTGTTCTATGCAGTTGCAGTTTCTGGATCAGGGTCAAGGGAGGAGTTGACAACATTAAACAACTTCAGTTAGTGCGACAATGGCAACTCACATTCACGTATTACCTATTTCATCTACAAGATCACCCGTGCAAAGATCAGAAAGCCGATGTATCGTTTTGGCTTTGGATTTGTGCTTATATATTTGCTTGCTGATATCTTCTTCTTCGTCATCATCATCGCCATTGTCGTCGTCGTCGTCATCGTCGTTTTCATCATCGTCGTCATTGTCATTGTTGTCGTCATCGTCATCGTCGTCATCGTCGTCTTCGTCATCGTCGTCGTCGTCCTCGTCAATGTTTTTATCACCATCGTCCTCGTCATCGTCCTCGTCATCGTCTTCATCATCGTTTTCGTCATCATCTTCCTCATCTTCATCATCATTTTCATCATCATTGTCGTCATCATTGTCATCGTCATTTTCGTCGTCATCGTCGTCTTCATCGTCATCTTCATTATCATTATCATCATCATTATCATTATCATCATCATCATCATTATCATTGTCATCATCATCATCATTATCATTGTCATCATCTTCGTCATCGTCATCGTCTTCGTCCTCGTCATCGTTATCGTAAACATTGTCGTTATCATTGTCATCGTCATCATCATTATCGTCATCGTCATCGTCGTCATCATTATCATTGTCATCATCATCATCGTCGTCGTCGTCGTCATTATCGTCATTTCGCGAATGTTTTCGTAATCTTTCCTTTCGGATCGTTTGCTGCAGACGCTTTAATCTTTGTCTTTTATCCACATCACTTTCTTTAGGATAGCTCAATTTAACAATTTTCTCATCACTTCCATCGTCATCGTTGCCTAGTATATCATATATCGAAAGTATTCATTACGTTTTGCACTTTATAAATGGCTGTATAAACGGGTAGAATGATATTTGGATATATCCGACTTGCTTGGATTTGATATGCGATCTCTTTTGATTTGTTTGATATTTTTTTTTTGTTTGTTTGTTTGGTTTTTGGCCAAGATATTGTGGTCTCAACTGATTTTGTATTGAATGTTTGGCTTATGAGCGTGAGTTAGAAAGCAGAGAAAACATTTGAAACAAGAACGCTTACTCTTTTGATTGATTAACCACTGCAGCACACGATTTTCATTTTTGAGATTACCTGTAAAATAATATTGAAATGTAATTATTCAAACTGATCTTAAGTATTATTAAGTTTTTGCTGGGAACTTACCATCATACATGATCGGAACGCCTGTCTCGTAGTAGACTAAGGCTGGGAATGCGAAAATGCCAATTTCATGAGCCAACTTAACATCGTTTGACTTGACAAACTGTATGCCATGCTTATCGGTATCGTCATCGATATTTTCCAATTCTTCCAGAATGCCAGCACATGTTTCGCAATCATCATCATCTATTGGTATCGTGAAAATTTATTAGACTTTAAATTTATTAAGTATTAGATTTGCTAACACATACAGAAGTAAACAGCGAGATGTTCAACATCGTTGATCAAAACTTGTAGTGTTTTACGGTCTACCATTTCGATAACATCAGCGGTGGACTCATGCAGATCGATAACCCATTCAAGAATTTCCTCTTCCTTCATCAGATCACCTGCAATTAATCGTATTGTCAACAGTTACAACCTTTTCTTTTGCTTTACTTATAGCTTGACTTACCGGTGTAAATTGTTCTAAACTTATGTCTATAAAATGCAAGCGCCGGCAAACCGGGCAAATCGTATTCCTTATCAATATCGTCGTCGGACGTCTTTACAAAGTCGATGTCTTTTTCCTCGCATTCATCATCGATGTTCTCCAATTCGTTGAGGATCTTCTGTGCCTTCTTATCCCCCTCGGCGTCTGTTAATGTTAAAGAACATTGTAAGAAGTTTGTATATTAAACGGATAACTGTTTACACTTACAGAAGAACACGACAACATGATCGTTTTCGCCCAAAATTTTATCCAACATCTTGACGTTGACTTCCTCGATTTTGCCGGGAATTTCGAGTGTTTCGTCATCGGTTATCCAGGCCAAGACTTCGTCCTCGTCATCCAAATCACCAGTAAAGTGCAATGGATCACGATTTCTGAAGAACACCAGTCGTGGATAGGTCTTGACATTATATTTCTTAGCGATGCCAGTATCCTCGGTGGTAACAAAAATGATGCCAGCCTCGTCCAACTCATCGTCGATGCTCTCCAGGGCATTGAGTGTATGATCACAGGACTCACCCGGTTCGCAGGGACCCGTAAAGAATACAACAACATACTCATGCTCATTGATCAAATTGACCAGAATCTCATCGGTGACCTCCTCAATGGTCGCGGTCTTCTTCTGCACCAGCAGCCATTCAAGAACCTCATCCTCATTCATCAGATCACCCTCATACAAGGCGGGGATCTTATTCTCAAAGTAGATCAAAGCGGGCAAATGATCGAGACCATATTCCTTAGCTTCGGCGGCATTATCGATGCGTACAATGACGATACCCTCCTTTTCGAGCTCATCGTCAATGTTCTCCAGTTCATTCAATATGCGCATATCCTGTTTGTCTTCCTTGTCATCTATTATGATAGTACTTGTCATTAGCAAATTAATGATATATAGAGAGCTGTATTCCGTATACTTACAAAAGATAACCGCCAAATGTTCTGTGTTCTCGACCAATTTGTCCTTCATTTCATCGGTTACTTCGGGAATTTCCGAATAACGCTTCTGATGCACCAGCCAACCAAGTAATTCATCTTCTTTCATCAGATCACCCTCGTAGATATGTGGAATACCACGTTCAAAGAGTACAATCGATGGTATATCATCTATACCCCATTCTTTGGCTTCCTTATCATCATCGATCTTGACAAAAGCAATATCATTCTGATCGCACTCATCGTCGATGTTTTCCAATTCTGCGAGGATTTTCTGTGATTTCTTTTGATCTTTATCATCTGTGAAAGATTATCAACGATTATTGAATGTCCTCATAAACGAGCATACCAATGGGAAAACGCAATAGAGGCCTTCTAATGATTCAGACCCTATCACTCAACTTGTAACTGGTTTCATACTACCAAAGGGGAATACCTAAAGACAGCTACCCAATTTTCTTGATTCTGTTCCCGGTTTAGTTTCTTGGATTAGTTGAAGCGCTGGCATAAATTAATAAATTTCAAAAGTTGAAAGCACATCGAGCAGTGTTACAATTATGGCAGACACTCAGACACACCCCGATATATTAAAAGTACAACATCTATATATATATCCGATTTTACACGATCTATACATTATCTACAGTTGCGATCCTTTGGTTGGATAGTTGGATGGGTCGAGGGATTCGTCCCTGTCCCTTTAGAATCACTTACAGAACAACACTGCAACATGTGGCATTTTCTCAATGATCAAATCCAACATTTCATCGGTAATGTCTTCGATTTGATCGGAACTTGTTTGTTCTTCAAGCCATTTCAATAGCTTTTCCTCATCCTCCAGATTGCCTTCGTATATAGTTGGAATGCCTTTTTCAAAGTATATCAGTTTAGGAACTTTATTGATGCCATATTCAACGGCCTCCTCGGGATTGTCGATTTTAACGAAAGTAATGCCCAAAGCGTCGCATTCGTCGTCAATGTTCTCAAGTTCTTCAAGCACCTTTTGCGATTTCTTGTCGTTGTTGTCGTCTGGAAAACAGCTTATGGATCAAAATGCGCCAAACTCGTATCGAATTGTATGTAGTATGTATTTGTTATGTAATTATATTTACAGAACAGCACTGCAATGACGCGTCCTTCTTTAATCATTGTATCGAGCATTTCATCGGTGACATCCTCGATTTCATCACGTTCCAATTGGCTCAACAACCATTTCAGTATTTGTTCCTCATCCATGAGATCGCCATCGTAAACGTTTGGAATTTCTTTTTCAAAGTATACAATTGCCGGTATCTACAAAGATCACGTATACACACATACTAGTATATTCGTTATTGTTATCGTTATTGTTTTGATATCGAAATCGTACCGAATCGATTCCATAATCAGCTGACGCCTTGGCATCATCGATTTTCACAAATTGAATGCCATGCTTATCGCAGTCATCATCGATTTGTTCTAGCTCTTCCAACACAGTCATCGAATCATCATTGCCATGATCATCTGTAGATGATGTGAATCTTTGCTATCGATATATATACAAATCGATTTATTGTTGTATACATACAGAATAGCACAACCAAATTATCAATATTGCTAATTAGCGTTGATAGCGTCTTGGTGGTAACATCCTCGATAACATCATCCTCATCACCGGTTGATTTATTCTGGACCAACCATTCCAAGACATCCTCCTCACGCTGCAGTTCACCTGCAGCACAATATATAGAGACACACGTTTGATCGAGTCAAGTTAAAGACTAAGGGTTCGTTGTGGATTGTGGAAGGATATTGTGGTATTCTACTACATAGTCTATACCTTCATAGATGATCGGAGTCTGATGGCGATAGTAGACCAAGGCCGGCAGATTGCCCAAATTGTATTCATCGGCCAATGCCTCGTCGTGTATTTTGACAAAACCGATGCCAAGTTGATCGGCTTCATCGTCGATATTCTCCAATTCTTGCAAGGCCTTGGCGCATTTCCGGCATTGCTGTTTATCTGATAGACGATTATGATATTACGATAATATTAGATATCATTCATTGTTTGACGCAAGTCCATCAGTAGGTTGATATTAGACTTGGTTTTTTTTTTGTTGGATAGTTTGCAGGTTTACACATTTAGTTTCGCTTTTTATTGGGTTCGTTTTTGTTTGGGGGGAAATGGGCATTATACAAATAGGTATTATCGTATCATTCTCGTATGCAACTGTAAGGTTAAGGTTAATACAAGTACAAAATAGATTTACGACAATGTTTCACATGCAAGACAAGAATAGAATCGAACGGGAATAGTGGGAAATTGTATTAGACCATTTTGGTAGCCAGCAATGGTGTTGAAAATCGCATTACCCAATCAAATCAAATTGTTGTTTATTTATACGCTTTTGTTTACAAAAGAGAAAATGAAAAAAAATAGAAAAGAAAAAGATAATCATAATAATAATCTTTGTATACAACCTGTTGCAAAATGCGCTGTAAAGGAAATGAATACAATGAACAAAAGAATTGTTCAAAGTGTTTTTGTGCATTGCTCAAAGAAAAAAAAGTTAAAAGAAAACAAAACTTTGCTTACAAATAAAATACAGAGAAATACGGACTGTTATCTCCGCTTTTTCTATAGCTAAATAAAAGCTCCATCTTTTGTCATTTATAGAGATTTTTCAATTTAGCAAAGCTTTCGTTCTGGCATGCGCGTATACGTAATATTTGATAGGCTATAGACTAGAGGGAATATTCTATGTATATTTAGCTGATCTGTCGAGTTTCTTTAAAGACTCTCCAGCTTTCGAGTATCTGTCAGTCTAGTATAACCAACTGATAGACTCTTACTTATTTTATAAATATTTTCTTAGAATTTTCTTGACTTAAATGCAAATTGCATATGTTTTTATACTTAATTATAACTTATTATAATATGTTTATTAATCAGTTTATATATAGTATTTTTTTATTGTTTAATATTTCGTAACTAATTGTTAAGAATGTATAATAAAAGAATTGAAACAATTTAATTTATTCAAGCGCAAAATTTCTTGCTAAAAATTCGAACAAACTCGTAAATTTAAGGCAATATATTTGCCTGGGTGAGTGGGTGTCGCCAAGGTGGCAAGGCCAGGCACACTCACACACACACTCACACACACACACACGCTCACACCTACACACATAAAGATACATTACTGTATGGCGACAGTGACTAAACATGTTTATGTTTATAGTTTTGACAGTTTTTTTCATTTCATTTCATTTCGGTATTTCTTGTCGTAAATTTTGCATTTAGTATGCAAAATGCATTAATGAATTTTGTGGCAGACTTGGGCAAATACTAAAAATAGTGCAAGTCAGTTGACTACTACCACAACACACTTGCCATATACTATATATATATATATATATATATATTTATATATATAATATTATGTAAAATTGCATTTGGCTGCAACTAAAGAGCTGCCCATAATGACATCCATGCCGGCTCGTGTGCGCCAGCATCTTGATGTATTGCTGTATGCAAAAGCAATTAAAACTGCTGTCTGTCTGCAGTTGTACGTAAAGAGCACAAAAAATATAACTACAACATGTTAAAGTACACTAAGAGATACCCTGGAATGTGGAAAATGTGATCTACAAATGAAATTGAACTAATAAGTAATCAAATCTTAGGTAAAAGTGTCTGATAGTCAAAGAAAATCATATAAATTCTAAATTGTTTAGGAAAAAGACAAAGAAATTATATAAAAATTAATTATTTAAACTTTATTTTAAGGAGAGTAATTTTTTAAATTATCTAGCAAAAAATACTATTATTAAATAATTGTTTAAAAATGTTGTAAGCCATATAAATATATAATTTACAACCAATAAAAATTTCTAGAATACTTTGAGAATTATGTAAGCATTTTAATTGTTGGTCTGTTGTTGCTGTTAAATTTTAAGTAAATTTTTAAGTAAAAGAAAATGTTTATCTGTGCAAAAACTAATTATTTAAACTATATTTTTAAGAGAGTAATTTATAATATTTATTAGAAAACAATACAATTATTAAAGAGTTTATTAAAAATGTTGTAAGTCATATAAATGGAAAGCTGTTGTTTTTTATGAAAACATCTTGCTTTTTACAACTAATAAAAACTCTAGAAAATTATGAGAATTATGTAAACATTTAATTTGTTGATATAGATGCTGTTAAATATTATTTGAACATTATTTATAAGTAAAATATTACTAAAAATGAGTCTAATTATATTAAATACTATAACAACTCATCAATAATAATTTATAACTCAATAACTTTCTCAGAGAAACTACGTAATACGTGTAGTAAGTAGTTTTGTGAAAATTTTACAGGGTATAAAGCTGTGCGTTGTGGTCGTTGCGCTTTGAATTTTTCAACAGAAATTTCGGGCAGAACAATGGATGCGAAAGAAGGCAGAATATGTTGTTCTTGTCTCACCTACATGCTGATCATATATGCTAAGACCTTTGTGTGCTGTCTGCGCTTGATAAAAATACATGTAGTACTTATACATATACATACAAATTGTATCTGTGTGCGTGTGTGTGTGTGTGTGTGTGTTGGGCTATATATGCACGCGCGTATACAGTTAGTTGTTTGAAAATTGAGCAAAAATAACAGCAGCGAAAAATCATTTTGTTGGCCAACCAACTGCTTCGAGTTGCTATTTATAAACCAACAAAATTGTAGGTGGCTCAGATGTATTGAAAAATACAAAAACAACAACAACAACAAAAAATTTATTTGTTGCTTTTGCTGCTTTATTAAGCCAATACAAATACATACACACATCTCTCGCTGGCCATACAAAGTTAAGTTTATGCTTGCTATAGAAACAAATTCATTTCCTTTGTTCCATCAATTGTGGCCAAAATGTTGCCACATTCAACTTATATATATATATAAATATAGATACACATACATATGTATCTAGATACTTTTATCTGTTTCTTTAGTCTAAGAATTATATCATAAATGCAATTTATGCTTGATATTCTCATATGTATGTGCCAAACAAATTCGATTTGCATTTACAAATTGCCATCAGTTGTACTGATGGACTGACTGACTGACTGACAGATGGACGGACATTTGGGTTTCAAAAAAAAAAAAATAGATTTTGTTGTTGCTTTTGATGTGTTTTTGTTGTTGCTTTAGGCACTTGGTCGCTTTGGGCTGATTGTGCGACCAACGGCCGGGGCCACAAACATGGTCTGGCGTAGAGCCCAGACATTTTCTGTTGTTGTAATCTTATTTATATACGTATACGTAATATCTATTTATTTATTCACATTTTGTTTCTGTTTCTGTTGTTTGATATATGCCAATTTGTTTGCCAGTTAAATGTTCATTAAGCAACACACACAGATATAGTATATCTATACTATAATCTAGTATATATTCTGTAAAAGGAATAATCTGTTCTATATATATATATCTTTATCTAGAAAATGTGCTATATTAGATATACTACAACTTAAATATATGTAAATATATAAAATAATGTATATAGTTATGTATGTTTAGAACAGAACTTAGCATAAATAAAATCTAAGTTTAATAGGAATTGTAAGAATTGAATTCTTAACAAATTCAATTGGAGTGTTTCTGCATAATTTTTAAATGACTGATATTGTGAATTTAGCCTATAGATTTGACTTGCTTTAAGGCAAATAATCTCAACTTTTCTTTAATCATTTTAATGGAAACTTAATTCTTAAAGCCTATAGAATTGCCTGGCTTCAAAGCAAACAATCTAAACTTTCTCTTGACCATTTAAATGGCAGAAATACGACATATAATTAATATAAATAAGAAAAGAGATGACAGAATGATTTTATCAAATTATTATAAATAGTTTTTGATATTGAAATACCTCAACTAAATTTGATTTGAATAAGTTATAGAGTTTAGTGCAAGACATTCTTATTAGAAGGGCGTGGGCAGTATATATACATACATACATACAGATATAGGAAACATATACAGGCAGATAGGGAGAAATGTTATACGTATTTACAAATAAATACATTGTTTTTGTTTTTGTGAGGCTTTTGTGCATATGTAGTTTACTGTTGTTGGGGGAAAAAATTGATTTAGAGAGGAAATGTGAAAGGATTGATGGGGGTTTTAAGATTGGTTTTAATACGGGAAACATTGGTGGGACGGCGGACTGGGGGGCAAGTCAAAAGAACAACCTGAATAACATATGCACAAACTTACCCATTACCCTGGGTGGGCATGTTTCATGATCAGGACCTGTTTGTCGTTTAAATAGATACAACGCATACAAATACAATATTTGCTTATGTCAATAGGCTTAGAACCGACATTATATAGTATTTATATAGATAGATATATTAAAAAGGCCATCGAGTTTGTGTTTTGCTTAGGTTAGTTACAAAATAGATAGATAGTACAATTATAGTTAATAGATATCGATTTAATATGTACAAATACTAAGTAAATATGTAGTTTGTACCTAAGTTGTATGAATTTTAGTCACAAGAGAGCTTAACTGGTTTTTGGTTTTGTTTTGTTTTTAATTTGTACGCTAAAAACTGCAACTGCTTTGAAGTAAACATAATCAGAATGTTCCACCAATATGAATAAATAGTAATTGTAATAAAGATAAATAGATTGATAGATTGATAGAGAGAAAGAAAATTGGATTTGTTTAGAGTTAAGCATATTTTGTACTCACAGAATAGCACGGCAACAAAATCAGTATCCTCGATTATCTTGTGCAATATCTTAGCGTTTACCTCCTCGATGCGATCGGGCAAATCCATGGCCTCCAGTGAGGTTAGAAAATCAAGCACGCCCTCTTCATCCATAAGATCACCATCATAGATGATCGGTTCCTTTTCCCTAATGAAGTTGGTTTGATGAAGTGAATGAAGAACTCTTTGATGTTTTAATTCGTGGTGTTTACCTGAAGTACGTGAGCGCCGGGAAGGTTTTGATGCCATACTGTTTGGCTAGTCGTTTGTCGTTAATTTTCACAAAGTCCACACCAAAGGAATCGGTGTCATCGTCGATTTTTTCGAGTTCCGCTAAAACCTTATCACAGGTCACACAGCTACGCGCATCTGCAGGCGATTAAACAATTGCCCAATAAAGAAGAAGAAGAGTTTATTATTCATTATGCCTACATATATCTGTCAGTTCAATTAATAATATTTATATATATATATATGATACAATAAAACTGCATAAAGATACCAACATCAATTGACGGCTAGCAACTGTCGCGTGTGACGCCAAATGCCGTAGCGATTATTCATAGCAGTTCATAGTATGCATCATTGGTAAAGCCCCCTCTACCCCCCCCCCTTCTCCTCACTAGCTGCTCCCTCCCTTTTAAGTCATATATAGAGAGCAAGCACCGCTAAAGGCATTTTGGGCCCCAGACCCAGGCTAGTGAATGAAATGACAGCGGCGGCAGCAGAGAAATTGCATCGAGTACTCATATGTCTGTCTATATGTCTGTATAGTCTATATGTCTGTATGTATGTGTGTGGCTTATATGGTTAGCTATTAATGTGTGCACAACTGCCAACAGAATTTTGCTAAATTAATTCATAAAAATTCAATGCAGACACTATAAGGGAAATGAATTCAACAGTACAAAAGATGTTGTCAATGTGTTGGCGTACTTCGTCATTCTTTGTCGGTTGCATGGGTGGTTGCATGCCCCATCTATTATACAATCTATAAGCTGTACAATTATATACAATTACTCATTTAACAGCAATAACATTAAATACCCTCTAAGCACGCACAATAAATGCAAAAGGGTATAACAAGAGCAAAGCAAAGCAAAGCTAAAGGCAAGTCAACAAGTTGATGTTTCTAGTGCACTTTAAAATAAAATAAAATATTTTTAAAGCAATTCTAATGAAAATGCTTGTTTTCTATATATGTCAATTATATATCCTGTAAATTTCAGCAAAATCCGGCCATAATTAGACCCGGAATTCATTAATTGCCTAAAGTGCTTGTAATAATCAAGCAAAGAAGCATTATGTGAATATATGTTAATATGTATTATGTTAAATCACTACAGGGTATCCAGCAGCCAGGCACTCCTCCTCTATATCTCTGCCAGCATTCCTATTTGTTTTTGTTTATCTCAAGTAAATTTGATCTGCATTTATTTGGTTTTCAATCGGTTTGCACTGGATTTATCTACGCTTATAGCCAACTCAAGTATATATAATTGAATTGTTTAGTAAAAGAAAATGGAAACACTTCAGTTTGTTAGCGCCCGTAAGTCTGTTAGGCTTAGTCTTAATGACTGTCAAGTATAGCTAACAGATGCTCACACCATATTACGTATACGCAATGTTTGATACGATGTATTGACTTTTAGTTTCTAGCTGTTACACAGGTTGATGATAATACTATCTGTTAACGTTATTTTCACAATGCTCAGCAATAACATTAATAGCATTTACTTGAAACAACAAACAGCTGTTGACTTTTATTGCCAATTTCTTTGCCAAATTCAATGAGCTGCCATTTGCGTAGTTCATAGCTTTTTTTTCCCCTCCTTCCTTTGATTTTTCTCTCTGTGTGTTTGTTTGTATAAGTCATTGAGTCTGAGTTTTTCATGACTTTTCATACTATGCACAAAATATATATTTCAGTTCAGTGTCAAACAAAAAAAAAAAAAGAAAAAGCAAAATCATTTATGGAATATTGTAGGCGTTGTTGTTGTTGTCAGTCGTCCAATGTTTTCCAAATGCATTTGGCTAATTTACATTTATTAACTGGGCGGCATTGAAGTAATTTTTGTTTAATTATAAAAACATATATTTAGCTGAAATATGAATGGACAGCTCGAAAAAAAATGAAAGAACCTTCGTCTTGTTTTTGAGCGTAACAATATCCAATAGCCGAAGGTGATTAATATGTTTTTTTTGGAAGCTATTTTTAATCTGATAAATTATAACCCTGCGGGCATTTTTGTTTATGTGAAATGCTCATTTTTGCTATGTGCT
Organism: Drosophila histrio; assembly: GCA_958299025.2. Classification (NCBI taxonomy): domain Eukaryota; kingdom Metazoa; phylum Arthropoda; class Insecta; order Diptera; family Drosophilidae; genus Drosophila; species Drosophila histrio. Next base: position 19,777,390 of record OY729167.1, on the reverse strand, counting down.
TAAATTATTCAATTAAAATTTTTATGATCAGACATAAAATAGAAATTCCTACAGATACGGAGAAAGTAAAAGTTTTGCCAATTAAGTTCATTTTGAAAATATTTAGTAAATAATATTAGGAATATTTTTTTTTTGCTGACTGACAGTAAACTGGAGGGATCTTTTGGCTACGTCTCGTTTTTTTGGCCAATTTTGTGTAGTTAGCCAGCTCAGAGTTTGCGCCAAATTCATCTAAGAAAAGCAACAAAAACTATGCTCGCGACACTCACACACACACACACACACACACACACACACATTTATTGCACAAAGAAAACGAATAGTATAAGAAGAAACACAGCGTCGGCAATTTCTCACACACAGTCAAAGCGATTTCTACTCATAAACAGAACGCAAAGGGGGAAAAATAGAAACAAAAAAAAAAAAGACAAAAAAAAAAGAAAGAAAAAACTAAACCGAATGAAAATCTCAAGACATTTCGTACAACGAAATTTTTCACATATTTTCACTTGTATGCGAATTTTTAGAATTTTCACTAGAGAAAATTTATATAATATGGCTTCTGTTACTATTTCGAGTCGCATGGCCATCATCGTGCGTTGCTAGAGGATTATATCGTACGCCCGGATCTCGAGCATTACTGGCTACAACAACAACAACTACAACAGCAACTACAACAGCAACAGCTGCTGCTGATCTGCATGTATGTGTGTATACGTGTATACATGTATTGGGTACTACTTACACCAGAAAACGGCAACATAATCCTTGTCGGCCAATAGTTTCTCCAACTGCTTGGCATTGACCTCCTCGATGACGGCCTCTGGCTCAAGCGGAGCCGCCGTCGCGGCCGCCGCTGGCTGTGATCCTTTTTTGTTAGCGCAATTCACATATCCGGGAAAACTGAGTGCCAGCAACGTACACACGAGCAATGTCAGAGTTTTTAATCGCGTGAAAGTCATCATACGATTTCCTTCAATACGTTCTAATCTAATTACTTTGATTTGGCCGTTGCGATTTCTTTCAATTTTATTCTTTATTTTACAAAACTCTTAACTCAAACATGCGTGCTTGTGTGTGTATTGGTATTGGTATTGATATTGCTTTAATTATTATTATTTTTTTATTTCTTTGCTTTTAATTGGTTTAGTTTAGTTTAGAGATTCGTCGTTTAGCAGCAGCGTTTGTCGTTATTAAAAAATTATAATATTTTCAAAATTTAGGCACTATTTTTAGTTGAAAAATCTTATTTCTTTCGCGTACACTAATACATATATTTTGTGCGCATATATATATATATATTTATATATATACAGGCAACGAAAATATATATATATGGGGTATATATGAGAAAATTAGATTTTATATATAAATATATACATATATTTATATATATATATATATATATTTTTATCTATTAATTGAATGTTTTCCGCGGACTGTACTCTTTTTAGTTTTCAATTTTTGTTCCACTTCGTGCAGAGGTCCGCTCGCAACTGAAAGACATTTGGTGAACATTCCGTACCATTGAAGAGGCCTCGTAAAGCTTTAGGGATCTTATATTTCGGGGCTTTTTTTTTAGCTTTTATCGACATAGCTTTTGCGGAATGAGCGATGGAGCGAGATACGAGACGCTGCATGTTCGTTGAAGAAGTATGGTGAAAATTGCCAAAAATGAGCGAAAACTATTCTCGGCATCCTCTTTGCGTTGCAGTTCTTTGTTTATGCATCTGTACATTTTGTATATTCGAGAAGACATAGAGGCATAGACGGTCGGTGGTCTTACGAAACTTCCTGTAAAAACAAAACAGGCAAAAGTAGTACCCACATTTGTATGTACAAATAGTGTGGCTATATATATACTATAACGAGAATGAAAGTGCAAAGAGAAATTGTGAAATGCGTATGTATATATTCAAATCACAACAGCTGCGACCACATGGGCGGCGGCATTGAAGCCAGAAACAAAATCGTATCGTATGATTAACGAGTAAATACATAAATATTCGAAGATGAAAGTAATTTTCCGATAATCATTAGCATATCAGCAAATCATTTGCAACTGAAATTTATGTATGTTAATATATTAAACTTATGAAAACCTAAAATCTAAATCACATTCATTTTTAAAAGTTCTTTCAGTGTTATAAATAACCGTTATGAAACAACTACCAACATATACAAATATCGATAGCACACAGCAGACAATACTAATATCGATAACATTTTACTCATTTGGTGTGACCATACAATTGCAATTATCAAATGATTTCGAAGCGGTATGCGACCGCTTTCGTACTTTGGTCACACCCAACACATATCTTCCAAATTGTGCAGAAGGAAGACGTTTCGTTGTGCACCAAAAATTGCAATTTGATTATTTAGGCCGTAAATGCAAGTGCAAAACACCAACTAAACGTCGGTTGTGCATAAGTAGTGCATGCTAAATTTATAGTTTAAATCAAATTTAACAAGTGTTGGCGTTAACAGTGTTAAAGTTAGTTCGCGCCAGTTGGAAGTGCATAAAAATCGATTAACATTTGTGAAATTTTCAGGTAAAACTGCAAATCGATGAATGTAAAGTGCATTGGTTTAACAAAATTTACATAAATATAACTAAAAAGTACCCCACCAATAGCAGCCCCGCCTCAGAAATGGTTCACCTTGAACTCTATGCATTGCAAAAACGACTCAACGTCAGGCGCGCATACCAAAGAAATAAATACTACAAGAATTTCTGTGTTTTTCTTGTTGTTAGAGTACTTTTCAATTAAATACAGTATATATATTCATACCCTTAACGGTTGGCCAAGAAAACCAAAATAGGCCATTCATTTTGTCTTCTGCACTTTTATCGCATATCAATGTGAAGGTGAAAGTTATCAGCTGCTTTAATTGTTTTGGTAGTTGCAATTTACATGTGTTGAATACTATGTACAAATATGCAACATTTAAATACCCTTCCTTATGCTCATTGCAGTCAGCATTTCATTGTAAATGCATATAATGGTAAAAACAACATTAAAATTAATTTATTAATTGCTTATCTAAACAAGTTCTGTCTAATCGGTATGAAATAATATATCCGGTTTATCAGGGGAATTTTTCCTTATTATCGCGGTAAAGTTTGTCATGCAATTGCAACTGCTACTTCCTTTTTGTTTATTTAAACCATGCCGGCTTAAAAACCAGTTTCAGATTAATCAAAACAGCTGCGCTTAAGTGTAAACATTTGTTTATCTAGAAAACTGCTTAAATGCAGTTTTATATAAACATTAACCAGAAGAAGAAAGAGAAAGAAACTATCCACAGATTTCAATTGAAGCCGACAGCCGTTGTCTGTAATTGTGTAACTACTTAATTTAATACGAGCTTTTAATATAATCTTTTGCCTTTGTTGATCTTCCAGCCGGGCGCGTGACAATTTAGTGGATTTTATGTCATTTTTACTATGAAATTGGATGAAATTGTCGCATGGTAAGCAATTGCAGTAACTTATTAAATCAATTCAATGCTTTAATTAATTTTATTGCAGGTACCAGAAAAGAATCGGCACCTATGATAAGCAAGAATGGGAGAAAACCGTCGAACAGCGTATTTTGGATGGCTTCAATAGCGTTAACTTGAAGAACACAAAGCTTAAAACGGAACTAATTGATGTGGATCTGGTGCGAGGTGCTTAATATTAATATTTAATCAAAATACATCTGTTTTTAATAATGAATTGTTTACTTTTTCGCAGGTTCCACATTTCCGAAAGCAAAGCCCAAACAAACTCTACTCACTGTCATCCGTTTGGCAATATTGCGTTACCTGTTGCTGCCACTTTATGCACAATGGTGGGTCAAACAGACGACACCGAATGCCTTTGGGTTCATTCTCTGCCTGTATGTGACACAATTGATCAATTGGGCCATATATATCATGCACAGCAATCGAATTGCGCCGCTCGTCTACGATCAGGAAGTGAATGCAACAATTGCCGATGATGCGGCGGCGGCGGCTGCGGCGGTTGTTGTCGATAATAAGCAGCAGACGGAGGAGAATGCTGATTTGCTTAGCGCATTGTTAATTCCCTGTGCGCTCAGCTTGCTGATTAGCCTAATACACTCACAGATTGTGGCAACAAATACAGCGCCAGGCAGTAGCACAAAAAGCAAATTGCGTCGCTTTTCCATGAACAGCTTCAGTGAGAAAGCCAATGCGCCTAGAGAACAGCGTTTGCGACGACGCAAAAAGTTTGTGCGGTATGTTTAGAGCTCAATAAGTAAATGATCTTTAATATTTATATATATATTCTTTGACTGCAGTTTGCGACAGCCGGATACAGACAATTCACAGCCCAGCAGCAATCACTCCTTGAGTTCACGACGTGCCAAACTCACATCCCTGAACGTGGAGACAACTCCAGCTACCACAACAGAGCTTAAACCCTGTTGCAGCTGTTCAGTCGTTCCCAGCGAGGAATCCTTTCCCACCACAACAACTGCCATAACCGTACATCATCAGGCAGCAGCTGCCGATAGCACAACTCTCACCGAACCGCTCTATGATCTCAGAAAGGTGGCAAGCGATGTGCCCGAAAGTCCACACAAGAAACGCAATGTCAACTGGCATACACCCATACAGATTTGTGCCACATTCGATCAGAATGAACTGCCCTCGTCCAGCATTGATCTGAGCAATGTTGTGCCAGTGCCAGCACCAGCATCAGCATCAAGTGGAGCACGTTTGGAGCCCAATTATCGTACACGTCGCAGCATTGGCGAGGACGATGGCTTCGAGAGTCTCAATGGCAAAAGCTCTAGCGGCGAGGATAACAATCATTCGCCCAACGTTGGTGCTGGCAATGTAGGAACAGCAACAACTATTACACAGCCGACACAGCTGCGATTGCGTTTGAATGTGAACAGCAGCAGCAGCAACAATACCAACAACAACAACAATGGCAACAGCAACAATGTGACAACAACTGATCAAATGTCCCGTGAATCGAGCAGCAGCTGTGCCGAATCAGATGAATGTGATGATGCAGACATTATATCGAGTCCAGCCTCGGCAGGTACACAGGAATGTAATACATCTGCCACTGATTGGTTGGGCGTAACGACCAACAGTGAGGATTGCAGTTATACCTCCGAATTGGAGCAATCAGATGGTGGCTATAAGCATCAACCTTGCAGCGATGAGGAGTTGCCCGAGCTGGACATAACACCGACAACTATATTGAATCCACATAGCAGCATGGATCGCAGTAAGTGTAATAAATATGTATATACTTATCATTGTCTAATTGCATTTCCCAGTCAGCTGCACGATTTGGGATCAGCGTGATACGAAGAAAGCGCAATTATCTGTGCTGGAGATTGCCTCGTGCATCATCGAACGCGTCGATTCGCTGGGCGTGACCAATGATTACATATACATTGGAGTCTTCTTCTCCTTTCTGCTGACACTGATACCAACATTTTGTCGGCTGTGCGAGGTACGTGACCCGCTTGGCAAGTGTTCAAGCGTCTTTGATTAAATGCCCACTTGCAGATCACAATTGATGCGGATAAGGCCAGCGAGATAAGCTATTTCTATATGCCCCAGCTGTTGTGGGAGAAGTCATCGTCCTCGTTCTTTACACTCTTGGGCTTTGCCTTCGGCGAGGCGCAATGGGAACGCACCGTGTTGGCCTTGGGCTTTGTCCAGCGTTTATGCCTGACGCTCATACTCTTCATCGTGTTTGCCGTTGCCGAGCGCACCTTTAAGCAACGGTAAATTGCATGCATTTCGTTTTGCATATTCAATGAGATGTTTTTAACTTATTGGTTTTGTTGTCATTTCAGTTTTCTTTATGCCAAACTCTTTTCACATTTAACATCATCGCGTCGGGCTCGCAAATCGAATCTTCCGCACTTTCGACTCAATAAAGTGCGCAATATTAAGACCTGGCTAAGTGTGAGATCCTATCTAAAGGTAAATTTCATATACGAAACATATTTCCAGTCTGTCTATAATTATATATTTTAATACATTTTAGAAACGTGGTCCGCAGCGTTCGGTTGATATTATCGTATCGGCCGCATTTATTGTCACGCTGCTGTTGTTGGCCTTTTTGAGTGTGGAGTGGCTAAAGGATTCGGTGCATTTGCACACACACCTGACGCTGGAGGCGTTAATCTGGTCCATAACCATTGGCATCTATTTGCTGCGCTTTATGACGCTTGGTCAGAAGATTCAACATAAATATCGCAGCGTTTCGGTGCTGATAACCGAACAAATCAATTTGTATTTGCAAATTGAACAGAAACCTAAGAAAAAGGAGGAATTAATGGTCTCAAATAGTGTACTAAAGTTGGCAGCTGATCTGCTCAAGGAACTGGAAACGCCATTCAAGATCTCTGGTCTCAGTGCCAATCCCTATCTGTTTACAACCATCAAAGTTGTCATCCTATCGGCACTTTCCGGTGTGTTGAGCGAGGTGCTCGGTTTTAAATTGAAGCTACATAAAATTAAAATTAAGTAAGCCAAAAAGAAAAGAGATAGATTGAACGGAGGAAGGGGAGGAGAAGGAGAAGGAGCAGAATCTTCGGCAATGGCGAATGTTATATTTTTGTAGTACAATTTTTTGGAATGCTTTAAAAAGGGGAAAAAGAAACACCTACAAATATCTAAATTACCTAAATATAGTTTTTATATAAATAATTCAAATTTTAAATAGCAATAAATTAAGTAAGCCAATGTTTATGTTTGTCATGTGATTGTTTAGCCAGCGTTAACTACTTAAACTATAATTCCTACACCTAATAATGATACCAACTAATTATTAATAAAGTCTTATATTTACATAAACACACACACACAAATTAGGGCAAAACATCCATGTATGTTGTCGTTTTCATAGTTGTAGTATTGAATTATTGCGTTATCAAGTCACAAGTTCCATTTAAAAATAACGGAAAAATCAAATAAAAAATGTACCAAACAAATGAACAGCATACTGATTTTTGAAACTTATAGTGCAGTCAATAGATGGCGCTGTGTGTGTGGCAGCTGATCGCGTTGACAGTGTGACCAGAGTTTAAGCACACGCCGCACACACACCTGACGTAACAGTAATTTGCCAATTTCTGTGATCGATCCTCGTAATTCCACTTATTTATTCCATACAGTCGCCATGCTAAAGCTCCAACTGACAAAAATGCTGCGGCATTCGATGGCCACGCAGTTGCTGCGCAGCCAGACGCGTATGCTGCATGTGGGCGAGGCGAATGTCTTGACCAGCGATATTGACAAACAATCGGCCGAGTTCAAGGTATAAACAATTTGCATAAAGTGGGAAATTCGATTTTAATGTGCTTGTGTATAGGACAATGCCAGCGAGATGAGCAAGCTGGTTACGCAGCTGCGTGGACTGACCAGCCAGGTGTTAACCGGAGGCGGCGACAAGGCCAACGAGCGTCACACGTCACGGGGCAAGTTGTTGGCACGGGAACGCATCAATCTGCTGCTGGACAAGGGATCTCCGTTCCTGGAGCTCAGCACACTGGCTGGCCATGAGCTGTATGGCGACGAGGTGATCAATTCGGGTGGCATTGTCACCGGTGTGGGACGTGTCTGTGGGTAAGTGATAAATTTTGATAACTCTAGCAAGAATTCATCAGTTTAACACGCATTTCAGCACCGAGTGTGTTGTGGTGGCCAATGATGCTACCGTCAAGGGCGGCAGCTACTATCCCATAACCGTAAAGAAGCATCTGAGGGCACAGGAGATCGCACAGGAGAATCGTTTGCCTTGCATTTATCTGGTGGACTCCGGCGGCGCTAATTTGCCGCGTCAGGCGGAGGTGTTTCCGGACAAACTGCACTTTGGTCGCATTTTCTACAACCAAGCGAACATGTCGGCGCAGGGTATTCCACAGATTGCCGTCGTCATGGGCAGCTGTACGGCCGGAGGCGCCTATGTGCCGGCCATGGCAGATGAGAGCATCATTGTGAAGCGTCAGGGCACGATCTTTCTGGCCGGACCTCCGCTGGTTAAGGCGGCGACCGGTGAGGAAGTATCCGCTGAGGATTTAGGTGGTGCTGATCTACACTGCAAGACGTCTGGAGTGACAGATCATTATGCTGTGGATGATGAACATGCTCTCTATTTGGCCCGTCAGGTGGTCAGCAATTTAAATCTGCCTGCCACCAACAACTACAACGATCAGTTGCTGCAATCCAGTCAGCAGAGCTTCAGAATTGCCACGCCCACCGATGTGAACGCTGTCGAGGAACCGCATTACGATCCACGTGAACTGTACGGTATTGTGGGACCCAATCTCACCAAGAGTTTCGATGTGCGCGAGGTGATTGCTCGCATTGTGGACGGCAGTCGTTTCACGGAGTTCAAGAAACTGTACGGCGAGACTCTGGTCTGTGGCTTTGCCAAACTCTACGGCCGTACTGTGGGCATTGTGGGCAACAATGGAGTTCTCTTCTCGGAGAGTGCGCTCAAGGGTGCACATTTCATTCAGCTCTGCTCCCAGCGTAAAATTCCCCTTGTCTTTCTGCAGAATATAACAGGTGAGTGTGGGAAGTTTGCAGGGCTTACGACTATAACTACGGTTAAATCTGTTTACCCGTTTAGGTTTCATGGTGGGACGCGATGCGGAAGCCAATGGCATTGCCAAGAATGGCGCCAAGATGGTAACTGCTGTGGCCTGTGCCAATGTTCCCAAATTCACGGTGATCATTGGCGGATCCTATGGCGCTGGCAACTATGGCATGTGTGGACGCGCCTATTCGCCACGATTCCTTTATATGTGGCCCAATTCTCGCATCTCAGTGATGGGCGGCACCCAGGCAGCCAATGTATTGGCCCAGATCACGGAGGATCAGCGCAAGCGTGCCGGAAAGGAATTTACGGAAGCGGAGGCCCAGAAAATTAAGACGCCCATTGTGGAAATGTTTGAGAGGGAGGGATCACCATATTACAGCACTGCCCGTTTGTGGGATGACGGCATCATTGATCCGGCCAATACACGACAAGTGCTGGGTCTCAGTCTGAAGGCGGCACTTAATAATGCCGGACATGAAACCAAATTCGGGGTTTTCCGCATGTAAAGAAGAAGATTTTGTGCATTTTCTGAGCATTTAATGTTCAAACTGTTGAAACTATTGCATTTATTAGTGTTAAGCGAAATGTTGTTTTTGTGAATTTGTCAAATATAAGGGCGTGGCCCGGAAAAGCTTTTAAAATTTAAATAAAACTATGATCGTAACGAAATTGTTCAAAATGCAGCACTAAATATCGATCTACGATTGTCTGTCGCTATCGTTGGCGCAATAGACGCTGAAGTTAACAGCGTGTTAACATTAACATATACCCCTGCATGCATTTGCAACACTAAACAGAATGCCTGCACAACACTAGTTAGCAGTCGACAACACTACGTGAAAACGGTTCGTCATAGAATTTGGTATTCCTTTGTCATAAATATCGTTGAAATTATTAAAAGTACGGCTTAAATTAAATCAAAGACTATAATTTAGTCATTTACATAGGTGAGTGCATAAATGCCAGTCAAAACAATAGCGGCATTTTTGCGAAATAGCCAAGTACTGAAGTGTGTGTGCGTGTGTTGGTGAATGTTGCGGCTGCGGCGGCTCTTTGCCTTTTTTTTGCTCCATCTTGACTGTGTGCATGGCAAAATCTAGAAGTAGCGTCAGCAGAAAAGAAAGTTCAACGGCAAAAAAAAAAATGTGAGAGTTGCGCGTGTATGTGATGGTTTTAAAATAGCCTTGCCGAAAACTTCAAGTGCACACTTGAGCGCAAAGTAGGAGAAAATATCTGTACATGCTGCGCAAATAATGCAGCAGTGTGTGTAACTGTGTGTGTGTGTGTGACTCTCTGTTGTACGCATATTTAAATGTCGCCTGTGTTGCAGGCGTCTTGTATGTATGTTTGCGAGTGTGCGCCCAAAAATAAAATGTGTGCGTGATGTTGGTCCCAGTGTGTGTTTGTGTGTGTGTGGCTTCTACAACAGGAACAGCCATAAAAATTCCACTGCCGCATTGCAATTACAAATTGTCAGTCAGGCCATTCTTTGCGGCTAATCTGCTATGTCAATACCGTTACACTGTACATTTCAACCTGCCCGACTAGGGTTACCATATTTCCAACCAACTTATTTCCTGTGCCTCACTTGGATTCAGGTGCCTTGTTTCGTATTTCTGCCTGATTTCGTTTCTGCCAATTCCAATTAACTGGCATGACGTCATCGGCTTGTATGTCAACTCATTTATGTGGTCTATCTGTCAACCCCCGCAAATTGTTGTCCAATCATTTGCTGTACATGAATGAGTGCGATTATGTGTGTGTGTATGTGTGTGTGTGAATTACTGAAAGAGGTGTCCAAACAACTAATAACCAAAGCGCACGCCTTGGCTTGTTTTCTTTTAGTTGGCCACTGTTTTTTTTATTGCCTTCATTAAAATTGCTGAGCCAACGGCGTTGACGAAGACGCCGACGCTCTTAAAACTTGCCGGTTTTTACACACACACACATTGACAGCTCAAATGCTCACACATACACGCTCACGCATTTGTTTGAATGTGTTTAGGTGTGATATGCAGCTCTTATTTTTGCTAGCAATACGAAAGATCGATATCAAATTATAGCACTGAAAGATGCCGATAACCTTGATGGCCCATATCGATAAATATATCGCAAAATTGCCGCCCCATGTTAAATTTATATTTTTGATGAGTTATAATTGGAGTGTTTAGCCCTCGCTTCTGGTTCCATTTAATTAGTTTGCAAGCAGCGGACTGTTCACCACAACTTCCGCTGCAGCTCACTTATAAACGCACACACTCATGCACATAAATCACGGGCAAACGCCCCCGCACACACTAATCATCAGCCATCGACATGGCAAACAAAACAAATCCCTACGTAATGAGTTTTCAACTTGTTGTATTTGGGGCAGCTTTGCCTGCCATAGTTGGCGCACTTCAATCAATAAACAAAAACAATAACAACAACAGCAGCAGCAACAGCAATTGCTGCAACAATACGGAACAGCAAGCAGTTGAAGGAGAGAAAAAAGAGAAATAACTCGCATTTGTATGTAAGTTCCGGCCCCAACTTCAGCCCGCCCTTTTTTTTATATTTTGTTGGGTTCAATGCACTTGCCACTAAGCTACAACGTGGCAAAACTTTACACACACACACACATACACATGCTGAGTGCCTTGGCCTGATATTTATAGGCACATTTCGGCGTCGTCTACCCAAAATGCCGGCTAATACAATTTTTTTTTTTTTTTTATCAACGTGTGTTTCTCTGTGCCCACGTTTGTGGCATTGGTCATGTTTTTAGCTCTTGATAATGCCAAATAGCTGACGCAGTTGCAATGACTAAGAGTTGCCGCTGCTGCTGCTGACGCTGTTGCTGCTGTTGTTGTTGCTGCTGCTGCTCAAGAAGCATCGACATCGGCAGCGAAGCGTTGACAAACCCGCCCAGCATCGTCGGCTGAGCAGGCACAGTCCAAGTTCATTGTTCGTTGGCTCCAGTCTCGAGTCTCGCACGGATTGCGCCGCTATCTATCGCCACATTTTGCTTGTGCGTGTTGCTCTTGTTCCCGTTGTTCCCGTTTTCAGCTTATTTTCTTGTGTCTTACTCCATTTTTTCATTCCAATTTTAAATATTTTGTGATTGTGATTGTGTTGTCTCCTCGGCGTTGCATTTTCCGCTCTCGTAAGTTTACTACAATTTGCAGACATTTCCCACTTGAAAAGCTCGAAGGAAAGTGCGTACTTTGTATTAAAGATGTTCTTTGGTTGCATGCAAATGTCAAAATATGTGTTGAAGTATTTGATGCGACTTAAAATTGTATAGAAATGCATAAACTACATTTTAAATGATTTTATTTATTGCATAGAATTAATAACTTTGTTTAGATTTAAAATAAATGAATTTATTATGTTTGCAACACTAAAAATCTGACATTTGCTTATTTTCGAATGCTAAACAGCTGACAATTGAGGTTGTTAATTGAGAAATAAGTTCAGGAATACACTGAGTAACTTTAAAGCACATATTGATAAGCTAATCATGAATTAAACTAATCGTAAATAGTCAAATCAGTCTGGAAATAACACAATCAGCTAGAATGATCAATATTTGACTTATTTGAGATCTTAAATACTTGTCTAATATATCTTATCGTTGTGTTGTTTATCACGTTAAACAGCTGACGTATAAACACTCATAGTATCACTCAACTTACACTTATGATAATGTTGTCGTATCTGTGTACAAGGTCTTTGCATATTTGTATACTCGTATATTGTGTGGGTGAGAGCTTTAAAGTAGGCTGAGATCTATGTTTCCTCTTGATCATTTGAATGTGTAGTTTAAATTCATTGCAAACTCAACTTAACAAGCCAAAAAAAATTTGAAAGAAAAAAAATACAAATTTAAATAGAAAAAAAAGAAGAAGTAGGATAAGAATTTTTATCAAGAAATTTTTAAGCAAGAATCCATCCAATCATGTTTAATCGTATGTGTGGCAAAGGTATGAGAAATGGTCAATTCTGTTTGGCAATTAAACTGTAAAGCATTTAGCCAAACAAGCAAAAACAATTAAAAGGAAAAGTCGGCGGACAACTTTCATACAATTCAACTCTCGTGCCGCATGCCACATGCCGCACATCGCACACACATACTGATTGTTGCATTTATTTATTGTTTTTTTTTTACTCTTCTATTTATGTGATTATCGTGATCTTGATATTGAGGCACGCACATGTGTGACGCTTGAATGCACACAAATAACCAAAAAAAGAAAGAAATACAACAGAAAAATAAACAATTATAAAGCAGACCGTAATTAACAACAATTTGGCACTCCCACACACCTTTACCATATACATAGATATGTGAAATAATTAAAACTCTTTTTCATTTCATCTACTCTACTATTCGATAGAAACGAGCAACAAGAAAGCAAATTACAGAGACATGGCTGTTAACGTATACTCCACAAATGTGACGTCAGAGAATCTGTCACGTCACGATATGTTGGCATGGGTAAACGATTGCCTGCAATCTCAATTCTCAAAAATTGAGGAACTATGCACGGGTAAGTAAGGAGAGTCTCACCTCTAATAAGATATATCGCTAATCGATTATAATACTATATTTATTTGACTTTGCCATATTTAGGTGCCGCTTACTGTCAGTTCATGGACATGTTGTTCCCAAATTCAGTGCCCGTTAAGCGTGTCAAATTCCGTACAAATCTGGAGCATGAATATATACAGAACTTTAAGATCTTGCAGGCGGGCTTCAAAAAGATGTCGGTCGATAAGGTAATTTATATGATTTACATTTATTTTGCATCTAGTATATTCGATTGAGTAATTTCTTCCAGTTGTTTTGCATTTTATTTACCTCTTGCATTTAAATTAAACAAACACAAGTTTGCACACATACATAATTTTATAGTTTAGTTTGTTTTTTTCTTTCAAATTAGTACTAAGCTCAACGCTGTGTGTGTTGTGTTGAAGCTCTATCAAGTTTTTACACAATGTATTAATTTTCATGTTTTAATGGCTATGAAAATTCAGAATTTTATATCTTATAGAAATTGCTACTTTTAGATAGAATGGATCGATAGATAGTATAGTTGTTTATATCATTTGTAGATATCATTCCAATATATCATATGGGAGCTATTTCTATTTACATTTTAGCTATCATCTAATTTACAAGTCAGTCATATGTAGTATAGATGTCCTTTCTACCGTAGATATTATTTAATAATATACATGCAATATTTATAGTACCAAGTATATATTATATAATACAGATACGTTTCAATTTAATCAGAATATGATTGAAAGTCTTTCTATTACATTACTTTGACTTAGTTGTTGTCAAGTAAAAAGTCGTCACATAAATTCAAATTAAATTTCGAAATTAAAAGTAGAGATAGTAATTTAAATTTTAAAATGATTTAATATTGACTATTTAAGGTTCAATATATTTTAAATTAGAATTTACATAGTCCTGATATTGGTATTTAAATTGTAAAGAGTGTTACCACATAAAAATATTTAATTTAAATATCAGTCGATTGTGATGAATGTATCGGACATCGATCGATTTTTAAAGGCGAAACCTCGATGTTTCCCGATGTTTTTGATGTTCTCCATATTTACCACTGTCTCCATGTTATGGTAAATTATCGAAGTTCTCTTGAGTCGATTAATTTTGTATCGAGCGATTTAACGATAAATGGGATTCAAACGAACGAAGTTTAACTACATGATCTACAATCAGGAGCTTGGTGTGAAGATGTAAATAGATTCCTTCTTCAGTCGTCATATATAATTTAGTTATCAAGCTATGCATTTCAATTCTAAATACCATGATATTTACAATATCAATAGAAATAAATACATCCATAATAGTTCGACAGTTTTTCTTTATTTTATGAGATTTTCAAGCCAATAAAACTGAAGTGTTCTTAATTTATTGTTAACTTTTAACTTTGAATTTAAAATGAGAATGCAACTGTTTTAGGATTGGATGGGTGCAAATGCCAAAAGACACGTTTTATTGTACACTTGATAACAGTTTAATCTTTATATGTGTGTAATTAACTGACATTTCCGTTACAAATCAACAACAACAACAACCAAACCAACAACAACAACAATCAACGCATGAAACTGCTGATGTCAAACACAACAACAACAACAACAGATAATACCAGTTGACAAGCTTATTAAGGGACGTTTCCAAGACAATTTTGAGTTTCTACAATGGTTCAAGAAGTTTTTCGATGCCAATTATGATGGACGTGATTACGATCCGTTGATTCAGCGAGGTGGCATCAAGCTGGGCAATGGAACTGGCAGCGGTGGCGGCGGTAGTGGCAGTCATGCCGGCAGCGCCGGTGGCAGCAGCAACAATGATCTGCATCTGATGCATCGTCGGCCGCAACAACATCCGCAACAACAACAACAACAATCGCATGTGGCCAATAATGGTCGAATGGCAACATTAACAATGCGCAATAATCATATTGGTATGGGCTCGTCGAAGAGTATTGCAAAACAGTTTCAAATTGGTGATAATGATGATGATAAAGAAGAAACTGGTGACGGTGATAGTCGCTGTATGCGAATGATTTGTTTATACATACATACATATATCATTTAAATAATATATACTGTGTGTGTTGTTGGACAACAAAACGAACGTGAAGCGCGCGTCTTTAGGCAACAGACAACAACAGAACAACACAGCAGCAATAATGGCCCTGGAAAAAAGGCTGTGCACCCAAAAACCCAATAAAATGCACACATCCCAGCACCACACACACACATTCTCTCACACACTCGCACACACACACACACGCACAACACGCATCGTTTTGAGTTGTTGTTTAGTTTTGTTATTGTCCTTGTTTTGTGTGCACACACCTCTTGTTTTTGTTTTTGTTATTGTTTTTTCTTTTGGAACTTGTTAACCTGTTTTTCTTGGTTGTTTTTTCTTCATTCACTCAAAAAGAAAACGAAAAAGTTACACTGCATATTATTCTCTTCTATTTCACACATTTTACTTTTAGATAATACCCATTGACAAATTGATAAAGGGTCGCTTCCAAGATAATTTTGAATTTTTACAATGGTTCAAAAAGTTCTTCGACGCCAATTACGATGGCAGAGATTACGATGCGAGCGAGGTACGTGAAGGGGCGCCAATGGGCTTTGGCTCCGGTGCTGTTAAATCTCTGCCCGGCACAAGCAGCGGCGGCGGCGTCGGCGTTGCCAGAACCTTCAGGCGTGTGACAACGGCGACAACGACAACAACTCGACCAGCAGCAACACCGTCAGCCCCAAAGCCCAGTAGGTTCTCTTGGTTTGGTTTAGTTAGCAGACTAGACACACAGATACACACACACACACATCTAATCATCATGGTTATATTTAGTGTAATCATTTCAAAACATCCTTTATGTACATATTCATTTCTTACAACTATATTTTTAACAAAACTGAATGCACAATCTACACAAAGAGATACAATAAAACCAAGCCATTTGACGTGCTTCACGTTTGTTAAATACTATACAATACATATATAAATGTATATTTATGTATTATATGTGTATATGGGATTAGTCATTTTTGTCAGCATGAGATTAACGTTATTTCAATTGTTTTTTTTCTTATGCAATCCAAGCAGTCTCTAAGGTGCCGCCACGCACAACCAATGCGACGCCGCCGAATAGATCGATAGCTGGCACCACGGGAGCTGTGAAGAAGAACGATGTGGCCAGCGGGGCATCCAATCATCAGATCGAGGAGCTGTCCAACCAGGTGCGTACTCAGATATAGTCTATCTAAGCAATTGCTTGACTCGTTGTCTCGTTTTAATTAGGTTATGGATATGCGCTTGAATCTGGAAGGTTTGGAGAAGGAGCGTGATTTCTACTTCTCCAAGCTGCGCGATATTGAAATACTGTAAGTCTAAAGTAAATCAATAAAATCAACAGCACATTTTAATCACTATATTCCCTTCTCAATTATAACAGTTGCCAGGAAGCCGATGATGCTGATCCAGCTCAGTTAATCCAAAAGATTTTGGATATACTCTATGCAACTGAGGTAAGCGAGAGAGTCTATGTAATTCGACAACTTGCATAATCAATTTGTTTTGGCACCACAGGATGGCTTTGCGCCACCAGACGATGCACCACCAGAGGACGAAGAGTACTAAGTGCGGTCAACAAACATGGATTAACAACCAACAATGGTTAACTGTTTGCTGCATGCATATATATTCAAAACAGAACGGATTACATTTAAGTCAAAAATTGCTGCGCTAAAAACTAAACTGAAAACTCAACTAAAATATAAAGAAAAACAACAAAAGCAACAACTACAAAAGGAACCAGAACCAATTAACCAACGAGAAGCAACAATATAAACACACACACATAATACACATTCATAACACACACATATATATTTATATGTACATTAGTTAGTAACAGTTAACAAAAAAAGCAAAACAAAACAAAACAGATCGGATCTACAACTCAATATCAACAAAATTTCAATTATAATCATGTTACCACAACGATATCTAAACGGCAAACAACAGCATCTGATTGAACATGAAACTGTATTACACATTTTATATGTATAAACTGCTCAATTTTGTTTGAAGACAAAGCTGTGTTATGTGTTGTCTGGCATTTAATACGAAAGTTTAATTAATTAACCTACTTTAATAAAATAAACAACAACAACAGCAACAGAAACAACAACAGTCGCTGTGTCTTAACAAACTTCTCATGCTCATTCGTTTGCTGTTTTTGCTGTTTGGTTAGACGAAGTAGGTAACATTAACATTTTTGTATCTAAATTCATTGTTGTAGGAAAAAAAACAGTATAAAATACGAATAATACAAGTAATAGCTTGACACAGGACTCTGAAAGCATTGTTATAGAATCGTCGTTTACATGTAATGCAAAACAAACACTTAGTATATCCTGTATTATATCATCGTATATTGTTTATCGATTGTCTAAAAAGCAAAAAAATGAATTTAATAATTTTAAATAACATTTAAAATTTGTAATCGTTTTGAGTGTTTTGTGTGTAGTAAACCAGTCTGAAGTTGTGATGATGATGATGGATGGCTGGGGGAGGAAGATGCTGACGATGAGATATGATATAATATGGCATTGTTGCATTCATAATATTTGATTTCTTTCAATTTCTAAAACTAGAAAACAAATGCAAATGCATCATATTATGAAGATAGTAGTATTTTAAGCCATTTTTGCTCTCAATTCTTTTTTAGTTCTATATTTATGTGTAAAAATCCGAACGTTAAACAATTTAAATAATAAAACAAACGCAACTTTCTAATTTCTAAAACAAATTAATTGATTTTTGTTTGTTTTTCATTTTTTTCAGCTGGGTTTTTATCTTTTCTATACTTTCGTCTATCTGAAGAGCTTTTAATTTGTTTAATAACAATTTCTAAGAGGCTGTAAATATTTTGTTGATGCTTGTGAAATCATAACAAGAATAAATATACATAAAATGTATCTTATTGCGATGCATAAAAATCATAGGCATATAAATTGTGTGTATAAACATTGTTCTTTAATCTAGAATAAAACAAAAACAAAACCGTGTGTTGCTTGATTCAAAATTTGCCTCATGCATTTCTCATTTTCACAAATATACATCGTTGTACAAAATGCTTTTCATTAATAACAAAAAAATGCCCGGTTTATTTAACCGCTGACTGAATCTCCGGCTGTTTGTGGGTTCCATCGCAGAAGGGACGATGCGTTGTCTGCTTGCAGTTGCATAGCCAATAATCTCCGGTTTTCTCAACCTTGAAGCGCACGGGTCTGTGAGTAGTTGAAATGGGGGAAAGTGTGAGTATTAATGTAGTTTAAGGTATTTGTTGTTAATTCTTTACCTGTGCTTTAATTTCAGAAATACGTTCTTGTGCGTGCCATCGCACAGTGGCTGAGATTTGGACTTGCCGCACAGACACCAGCTGTAGGTTTTATCTGTGAAAGTTGCAACATGCGCGTTGTTGTTGATTATGTAAACATTTGTTTAAGCTCGTTTCGCTTAACTAATTCAGCTTACCCTTGTCCAGTTGGATTTTAAATGGTTTCTTATCGAATATAGCACCGTTTTCCTTTTGCAAATTCGCCGTTTGCTTATCCTCGAGTAAATTTTTGGGTACCGCTTTTGCAGTGGCAGCGACATCGCCGCTCGTCTTGGCGCTGGAACTATAGCAAATTTGCTGTGAATATCAGCAATTGTATGAATGTGAGAGGTAAGTAAAATTTTATGCTTTTAACTACCTTTAATAGCCTGGGCGCCAAAAGATTACGTCTTAAAATAATCGACATTTTAGCAATTAGTTTTCTTTATACGTCTCCGCGTTATAGCAAAAGACCGATACATCAGCTGATTGCTGTGCCAGTGTTGCCCCAAGACAAAACAGCATAAAATGGTCACTCTAAGCAATATAGTGTGTACGTACAAAGTCAAGATATTTATATTGGCGCGCTATTTAAATTTAATTTAATAATTCTTTCACTTTTTAATAAGAATTTCATTAATTACATCATATTAATTTGAAATTGTATTGAATAATAAAGGTGTCACCATTAAATTGATGTTATGTGTTGTGAAAATGATAATAAAATGATTTTAAAAATGTTTTATATAGAAGTTCTTTGATAGAAATATTTTTAAATTGGTTTTTCTATCAGCTGGTACCCCATATGTATCAGAAATGTCGGCCAGTGACGTGCGGGCTGGGGGCGTGCCAGCGGGCAATAGGCGCATATTATCAAATTGTGTTCCTTGGCATGGGCACGCAATTGTTTCTGCTGGAATGCCGGATGACATTCCACTTGATTCACCACCGGTTTAATACGGCAATGCTGCAGAACGCGCTCCGTTTGCGCTGCACTGAAATTGGACAGTCCAATACTGCGCGCAAGTCCCAGATCAACAAGTTTCTCCATTTCACGCCATGTATCTAAATAATCAACATCAGTCAGTTCCAAAGTTCCATGTACATTCTGTCATTGTGAAACTTTTGTAAATCGGTAAATGCATTAAATACAAATCGATATACTCCAAGCCCAAATTACTGAAACTCACTTGAGCAGAAATGTTTTTAAATAGGGTATACTGTACTAGTATAGTACTGTACTGTAGTACTGTAGTGTATAGTACAGTATGTATGTAACATCTGAAATCAACTAATGCTGTAAGCATAACTCACGTATCTAGTCAGTCCATTATACCATATATTATTTTTATTAAAAACTGTCTGTTTATGGACTGTGGAACTTACTGCAGGGTAGCTGAACGCACGCCATCGCAGCTATTTGCTATTTGCACTCTTCCCTTCAGTACCAGAATTCCCTTTCCTTAGCATTCCCTAACGATTCCCTAACGTCGAGACTGAAAAAAAAAAGCTGCTGCATGCGTTGCGCGCGAAAAATGGCGTTGACTGTTGCTATTGGTTTCTATTGCTGTTTCTTTCTTTGTCTAACCTTTCAATTGTCTGCCACTTCTGACGTCGACGTCGAGGTTAGACAAAGAAAGAAACAGCAATAGAAACGAACAGCAACAGCCAACGTAATTTTTCGTGCACATCGCAAGCAGTGGCTAGACGAACAAAAAAAAAGCCGAGACGAACAGAAGCTGCAAAAAGTAAATCTGCTTGCGCCGACGCAAGCAGCGGCTAACTATCGGCGCATAAGCAAAGAAAGAAACACCACAAAAAAAATGTAGACCAAAAATGAATAATATTGACATATAGAATTTTGCATACCCTGGAAATTTGTGGTGACACAACATATTGCTTTAAAAAAAAAATAAATCTGTTTTAAATGAATGTGCTAGAATTGTCTTCCTTACGAGAGATATACAAAATATAAAGTATATGCAAATAACATAATATTTCTTAATTTAATAAGATACATATATTTATTTTCACAATAATTATAATACCCCATTTGCAATACCCAATGCTCGGCCTTCCAAAGAGAGACAATCGAAACCAGTCGGAAAGGCTACAGTCGAAATCGACTATGATAGACCCTTTACTTATTCTTCAACAATAAAATAACAGTAACAAACTTAGAGACTTAGCTTCCGATTAATTAAATATAAACGCTTAGTTACACTTGAATCATTAACATGAAAATGTTAATCTTAACATACAAATGTTATGTTAACATACATGTATGTAATGCATACATACTTTATTAAATGTAGTACATTGGCATTTATGGTAGAATTTGTTTATAAAAATAAAATATTGTTTTATTTTATTTTATTACTGTATTTATAAATTTAAAATAAATTTAAATCTCCGGTGTTTATTGTCCGATTTTGATGAAATTTTCAGTACGCATTGGAAGGAAAGTATATTTTATGTGTGCCGATTTTGGAACTTGTATCTTTAAAAATACTCGAGTTATTTGAGTTTTCCGATTTTTGAGGGCAGGAGAGGGCGTGGCAAAATTCTAAAACAAACTTGACATTTTCGGGGGCCACAGGAGTATTGTCACCAAATTTGGTGACCCTAGCACTTATAGTCTCTGAGATCTAGGTGTTCATACAGCAGGACAGACGGACTGACGGACATGGCTATATCGACTCGGCTGGTGATACTGATCAAGAATATATATACTTTATGGAGTCTGCCGGACTTCCTTCGATCTGTTACGCATATTTTTTTTTGACAAACTTAATAGACCCTATTTACTTTTTTAAAGTAAAGGGTCTAAAAAGGATTAACGGGGCATTTTCATTGTTCTTTTTGATTTTTGCTGTCGACGCGTGTCACTTTGTCTGTGGAATTTTCGCATTTGATTTTTGACTGCAAAGTGTGTCCACGTTCGCGTTAAAAGTGTTTCAATAAATTTGATTGATTCAATTGAGGTAAGTGAAAAAAATGTGTTTCATAATGAGTGTTTAGAGTGTCTTTAACATATGTACAATATGACCAATTGCATTGAACAAGTTGCTGCGATATTTGATGGGATCGAAAGTAACCCATACTAATTAATTCGGTTGGCAAAGGCTAACATTTTAGCAATTTTAAATAATAAGTTATTATTATTGATAAAATAAGTCGCGCAGCAACAAGTGCAATACAATATCCATATGTACATATGTGTTCATAAAAATAGTACTGTCTTGCCCATAAAATAAATAATAGATGCGGCAGTCGTGCTCTTTTTAAAAATTAATGTACAGTCGACGGCAGTAAAACACTTTATATATTTTATGACCAGACTATCGCTAGCTACCTACTCTCCATGCAAGCAAAATCGACTTCAAGCGATATATTTAAATCCCATTATAATGAAAATACTTTTCTTTGAAGACCGGCACAGGGTATCCTACTGTCGCGCCCGCTCGACTGATCGGCTTGTTTTTAAAATATTTTTCCAACATTTTATAATAATTAAAAACACTTTGCCTAAAGTGTGTTTAATTTAAGAAAAAATTTAGGCGCTCTATTTTTGTTTTCTACTTAGACTACTTAGAATACCAAAGCTTCGGATTTTTCATGAAAATCGATTTATTTTACTCGATTCATTGGCAAAATTAAAATCGAGTTCAAATCGATTTAAATCGGTTATGCAAAAATCGATTCATCGATGTTTCGATGTTTTTTTACATCACTAATTTTTACATTTTTAAAAAAATGTTTACTTTTTCATTATTGCTACCTTTAGCTATTTTAATTTGCCATGGTTCGAAAGCCAAAAAAAAAAAAAATTATTATTAAAATTCAATAAGCTTTGAATTACTCAAAAATATATATTTTATGAATATTTATATAGAATGGAATCCAACACAGCTAAAAATCGCGAAGCAATTCTGAGGCTGCGAAATTTGGAATCGCACAGTAAGTATTTAAATTAATTTGAAAATATAAAAACTAATGCGTTTATATTTTCCTTAGCAAATGAAACACCATTTGAAGCCAAACTTCGAGGTAAGCTTACCTAGCGATATAGCTGTCCTTTATAATGTAAGTGATCTCATATTTATTTAATTGAAAATTTGTCTTTTTAGAACAAATAGAAGCTCTGCAAGGAGAAAATGAGAGGCAGAGAGGAGCCATCGAGGGCTTGACGGCAACGATCGAGGGCTTGACGGCAGCGGTCGAGGGATTGAAGGCAGCGGTCACTCGACTGGAAGCAGCTGCAAGCAGACAAACCGCATCCTTCAAGCGATTGTTGGAGCGGGATGGAGGTCCCTGCGAGTCAATGTCCTCAATGTTTCCAGTAAAGTCCGAGACCGACCTCATGGAAGTGGACCAAGAGATTACGCAGGAGAACCGGCAGTCCTTTGTAAGTTCGAAAAAGCAAGATATTGTTTCACATTATAATGTAATTCGCTTTGTACGCAGATCTTAACAATCAAAAAAATTTTAAGTCAAAGTGCACTGTCGAGGTCTCTCAAAGAAATATTGGCGGAGGAAGTCGTTGTTGCCCATAACATCGATGGTGTCGGCAAGAAGAAGAGTTTAAAGGCATATGCCATGTTTTTCCCTGTGTTGATAGGTAAATATAATTCATATGTATAGTATTTGCATTTTATTTGTATTAATATTATTGTATTTTATTTCTTATTTCAGAGGCGATTCAATTAGTAGACGGGTTGCAGCCAGGGGAAAAAAATCTAAAAAAGGATCTTACTTGCATTAAAAATAACGCTAATAAATCGAAGCAAAAACTAAAAAGACTGCAAAAATAAAATGTTCAATGTCATCTTTTTGTTAGTTTGTCAGAGTTTGTGGTCTATTTCGTTTATATTATGTTTATTATGTTTATTGTTATTATTATTATATTATATTCTTGTTTTGTTACTTTCTATGTATTTCTTAGTGTTATCTTTAAGTGTTATCTTTATAAATTTAAATGTTTAATAAAATTGTTTATATGAATCTCATCATGAATTTTCCTATATTCATTTATTGTTTTCTTTTTCATTTTATTTAAGCTACAGTTACATATTAATCACAGCCAATAGTATGAGTTAACTCAAGCCATAACAATCGAATTAGTATGTATGTAAAAAATAATACCATATTCATACTCGTATTTAACTCGCCACATTGCGAAACGAACATTTTTAGCATTGTTGCTTTTTACTGTGATTTGTTAATAATTTATGCATAAATCATGAACAACAGAAAACAGAAAAAAAAATTAAAATTAAATAAATAAATAATTAATAAAAAATAAATTCAAGTAAATTTTTTTAATTTCATATTAATAAGGCATTTTAAAAGAGGATTTCCTAGCGAAAATTGTTTGCGAAGCTTGAATGCACACAAATAACCAAAAAAGAAATACAACAGAAAAACCTCCCAAGATGGTGAACGCGGGGAGCCGCACCTCCTGGGCGCTGAGATTCAGCATACGCAGGGTGGTTATGCCGTTCGCCATATCCGCGAGGCTGCTACCCAGAATCACCTGGCCAGGAAGTTGGAAATAACGGCCGCGCTCCAACATGACGGCGGAGTTGAATCCCGGCGGGGCGCATCCAATTTGCAGACGTGTGTCGCTATGGGGCGGTATACAGCAGGCTGGGATGGTCCGCGCTGGGTGCATGCAGCGGTTTGGAACCCCACGCCAACTTCAGACGCAGCGCTTTCAAGTCCAGGGTGGCCTGATGTTGGAGCAGGAAGTCCACTCCCAGAATGCTGGGTATGCGTCCGTCAACCAGAAGAAATTCGTGGCCGACGGGCCTACCGGCCACCATCATGCAAATCCGGCTGCGCGCGGTAGCCACAGCCACCTGATAAAAGCGTCCCTACAATGCAAAAAGGATGGCGGGACTTCCGCTTCCCACCGGCACTTGGAAAACGGACCGCCAACACGCACGGAACCTACTGAACCTCGTAAATAAAAGCCATCTCAACGAATTTTTAATTGATTTTGTTCTCTTTGGGCGGGCAGGTATTTACTGGTCCCGCATCGCCGCCGGCTTCACCAGGATTGGCCACTTTCGCTACGCCGCAACTCCTCCACCTATAAATTAATCCGTTCGAGCAACCGCCAGTGACGCGCCGATCGGCAATAATCGTTACATTGGTGTCAGGTGTGGGGTTGCTGTGATTTGCGAATACAGGCCCACAATGCCGCGAAAGCATGCTTCGCGCCAAAAGGCCGCGCAGGCCTGGCAGCAGCGAACCAGAGCACCGTCCCGGAATGGGACAAGCGACGAGGAAGATGGGTCGGGGGGTGCCGAACACCTCCGCATGGCCGAGGCCGTGTCCGCAGTGGCGGCGCAGCAACAGGAGACTACCAGCGGTCAGCTGGCGTGCAGCACACCGCAGATGCTACCGGTGATCGGACATGAGGATAAGGGGGGTTTCTGCACCGAGGCGCACCGCAGAGAGCCCCCACCGGAGGCTGTGCGAAAAACTGCCGCCTTTCTGGTCGGTGGTCCTCCGTCTTACTCCGCCCACGCCGCGCCCACCGAGACGGTGGTTCGCTTTGAACCGATCGCGACGGAGTCGCTACCGCAGTACGACAGAAATCGACCCTGGGGTGAGTTTCAGAGCCTTCTGGACGCTACCCGAGGATACCCGGGACTCATACCAGGCGCTGGCTGGAGCGATGAGTCGGCAATTTACGCTTAGTGCGCGGACGAGTTACCAGCTGTTTCAGAGTCGCCGACAAGGCCCCAAGGAGTCGCTGGCGGATTTCGCTTGGCAGTTGGACTGTCTGGGACGAGCAGCGTTTGGCGGACTCCCCCCCGCGACCTACGACAGCATAGTGGTCCAGCGCTTTATAGACGGAATCCGGGAAACCTCCTATCAGCCGCAGCTGTTGATAATTGACCCGCCCAATCTCGCCCGGGCTCTGGAGTTGGTTCAGCGGGTGGAAGCGAGGCGGCCTACGGCCGGCGCCGTCATGAGCGTGGCCATGGTGGCCAACGACCCCCCGCAACGATCGCCACAGAGAAGGAGGGGCAGGCGATCCCGACAACGAGCCGCATACCACGACGAGCAGACTCCCGTTCCGTCCTACCGGAACTTGGAAAACGGACCGCCAACACGCACGGAACCTACTGATCTAAATCCTCGTAAATAAAAGCCATCTCAACGAATTTTTAATTGATTTTGTTCTCTTTGGGCGGGCAGGTATTTACTGGTCCCGCATTCAGCCATATCGCCGCCGGCTTCACCAGGATTGGCCACTTTCACTACGCCGCAACTCCTCCGCCTATAAATTAATCCGCTCGACCAACCGCCAGTGACGCGCCGATCGGCAATAATCGTTACATTGGTAACGTGTATGTGTGTGTATGTCTGTGTGTAGTCTGCTAACTAAACCAAGAGAACCTACTGAGCTTTGGGGCTGACGGTGTTGCTGATGGTCGAGTCGTTGTCGTTGTCGCCGTTGTCACACGTCTGAAGGTTGTGGCAACGCCGACGCCGCTGCTTGTGCCGGGCAGAGATTTAACAGCACCGGAGCCAAAGCAAAATGCCAAATGTGTGAAATACAAGAGAATAATATGCAGTGTAACTTTTTCGTTTTCCTTTTGAGTGAATGAAGAAAAAACAACCAAGAAAAACAGGTTAACAAGTTCCAAAAGAAAAAACAATAACAAAAACAAGAGGTGTGTGCACACAAAACAAGGACAATAACAAAACTAAACAACAACTCAAAACGATGCGTGTTGTGCGGAGCGCACAAAAAACACGTCTGTTTGCTACAAAGAGTCGACAAAGAGCCGACCGGTGGGAAGCGGAAGTGCCGCCATCCTTTTTGCATTGCAGGGACGCTTTTATCAGGGTCGCTTTTATCAGGGTCGCTCCCCCACCACTCGGTGTGACCGTTCCCCTGCCTCAACTGTTGAGCAACAGTTGTGTGCATTGGCAACCTTGGGCGCCAGGGTCGCTCCAACTTTATTTACTTTTTTAAAGTAAAGGGTCTAAAAAGGATTAACGGGGCATTTTCATTGTTCTTTTTGATTTTTGCTGTCGACGCGTGTCACTTTGTCTGTGGAATTTTCGCATTTGATTTTTGACTGCAAAGTGTGTCCACGTTCGCGTTAAAAGTGTTTCAATAAATTTGATTGATTCAATTAAGGTAAGTGAAAAAAATGTGTTTCATAGTGAGTGTTTAGAGTGTCTTTAACATATGTACAATATGACCAATTGCATTGAACAAGTTGCTGCGATATTTGATGGGATCGAAAGTAACCCATACTAATTAATTCGGTTGGCAAAGGCTAACATTTTAGCAATTATAAATAATAAGTTATTATTATTGATAAAATAAGTCGCGCAGCAACAAGTGCAATACAATATCCATATGTACATATGTGTTCATAAAAATAGTACTGTCTTGCCCATAAAATAAATAATAGATGCGGCAGTCGTGCTCTTTTTAAAAATTAATGTACAGTCGACGGCAGTAAAACACTTTATATATTTTATGACCAGACTATCGCTAGCTACCTACTCTCCATGCAAGCAAAATCGACTTCAAGCGATATATTTAAATCCCATTATAATGAAAATACTTTCTTTGAAGACCGGCACAGGGTATCCTACTGTCGCGCCCGCTCGACTGATCGGCTTGTTTTTAAAATATTTTTCCAACATTTTATAATAATTAAAAACACTTTGCCTAAAGTGTGTTTAATTTAAGAAAAAATTTAGGCGCTCTATTTTTGTTTTCTACTTAGACTACTTAGAATACCAAAGCTTCGGATTTTTCATGAAAATCGATTTATTTTACTCGATTCATTGGCAAAATTAAAATCGAGTTCAAATCGATTTAAATCGGTTATGCAAAAATCGATTCATCGATGTTTCGATGTTTTTTTACATCACTAATTTTTACATTTTTAAAAAAATGTTTACTTTTTCATTATTGCTACCTTTAGCTATTTTAATTTGCCATGGTTCGAAAGCCAAAAAAAAAAAAATTATTATTAAAATTCAATAAGCTTTGAATTACTCAAAAATATATATTTTATGAATATTTATATAGAATGGAATCCAACACAGCTAAAAATCGCGAAGCAATTCTGAGGCTGCGAAATTTGGAATCGCACAGTAAGTATTTAAATTAATTTGAAAATATAAAAACTAATGCGTTTATATTTTCCTTAGCAAATGAAACACCATTTGAAGCCAAACTTCGAGGTAAGCTTACCTAGCGATATAGCTGTCCTTTATAATGTAAGTGATCTCATATTTATTTAATTGAAAATTTGTCTTTTTAGAACAAATAGAAGCTCTGCAAGGAGAAAATGAGAGGCAGAGAGGAGCCATCGAGGGCTTGACGGCAACGATCGAGGGCTTGACGGCAGCGGTCGAGGGATTGAAGGCAGCGGTCACTCGACTGGAAGCAGCTGCAAGCAGACAAACCGCATCCTTCAAGCGATTGTTGGAGCGGGATGGAGGTCCCTGCGAGTCAATGTCCTCAATGTTTCCAGTAAAGTCCGAGACCGACCTCATGGAAGTGGACCAAGAGATTACGCAGGAGAACCGGCAGTCCTTTGTAAGTTCGAAAAAGCAAGATATTGTTTCACATTATAATGTAATTCGCTTTGTACGCAGATCTTAACAATCAAAAAAATTTTAAGTCAAAGTGCACTGTCGAGGTCTCTCAAAGAAATATTGGCGGAGGAAGTCGTTGTTGCCCATAACATCGATGGTGTCGGCAAGAAGAAGAGTTTAAAGGCATATGCCATGTTTTTCCCTGTGTTGATAGGTAAATATAATTCATATGTATAGTATTTGCATTTTATTTGTATTAATATTATTGTATTTTATTTCTTATTTCAGAGGCGATTCAATTAGTAGACGGGTTGCAGCCAGGGGAAAAAAATCTAAAAAAGGATCTTACTTGCATTAAAAATAACGCTAATAAATCGAAGCAAAAACTAAAAAGACTGCAAAAATAAAATGTTCAATGTCATCTTTTTGTTAGTTTGTCAGAGTTTGTGGTCTATTTCGTTTATATTATGTTTATTATGTTTATTGTTATTATTATTATATTATATTCTTGTTTTGTTACTTTCTATGTATTTCTTAGTGTTATCTTTAAGTGTTATCTTTATAAATTTAAATGTTTAATAAAATTGTTTATATGAATCTCATCATGAATTTTCCTATATTCATTTATTGTTTTCTTTTTCATTTTATTTAAGCTACAGTTACATATTAATCACAGCCAATAGTATGAGTTAACTCAAGCCATAACAATCGAATTAGTATGTATGTAAAAAATAATACCATATTCATACTCGTATTTAACTCGCCACATTGCGAAACGAACATTTTTAGCATTGTTGCTTTTTACTGTGATTTGTTAATAATTTATGCATAAATCATGAACAACAGAAAACAGAAAAAAAAATTAAAATTAAATAAATAAATAATTAATAAAAAATAAATTCAAGTAAATTTTTTTAATTTCATATTAATAAGGCATTTTAAAAGAGGATTTCCTAGCGAAAATTGTTTGCGAAGCTTGAATGCACACAAATAACCAAAAAAGAAATACAACAGAAAAACCTCCCAAGATGGTGAACGCGGGGAGCCGCACCTCCTGGGCGCTGAGATTCAGCATACGCAGGGTGGTTATGCCGTTCGCCATATCCGCGAGGCTGCTACCCAGAATCACCTGGCCAGGAAGTTGGAAATAACGGCCGCGCTCCAACATGACGGCGGAGTTGAATCCCGGCGGGGCGCATCCAATTTGCAGACGTGTGTCGCTATGGGGCGGTATACAGCAGGCTGGGATGGTCCGCGCTGGGTGCATGCAGCGGTTTGGAACCCCACGCCAACTTCAGACGCAGCGCTTTCAAGTCCAGGGTGGCCTGATGTTGGAGCAGGAAGTCCACTCCCAGAATGCTGGGTATGCGTCCGTCAACCAGAAGAAATTCGTGGCCGACGGGCCTACCGGCCACCATCATGCAAATCCGGCTGCGCGCGGTAGCCACAGCCACCTGATAAAAGCGTCCCTACAATGCAAAAAGGATGGCGGGACTTCCGCTTCCCACCGGCACTTGGAAAACGGACCGCCAACACGCACGGAACCTACTGAACCTCGTAAATAAAAGCCATCTCAACGAATTTTTAATTGATTTTGTTCTCTTTGGGCGGGCAGGTATTTACTGGTCCCGCATCGCCGCCGGCTTCACCAGGATTGGCCACTTTCGCTACGCCGCAACTCCTCCACCTATAAATTAATCCGTTCGAGCAACCGCCAGTGACGCGCCGATCGGCAATAATCGTTACATTGGTGTCAGGTGTGGGGTTGCTGTGATTTGCGAATACAGGCCCACAATGCCGCGAAAGCATGCTTCGCGCCAAAAGGCCGCGCAGGCCTGGCAGCAGCGAACCAGAGCACCGTCCCGGAATGGGACAAGCGACGAGGAAGATGGGTCGGGGGGTGCCGAACACCTCCGCATGGCCGAGGCCGTGTCCGCAGTGGCGGCGCAGCAACAGGAGACTACCAGCGGTCAGCTGGCGTGCAGCACACCGCAGATGCCACCGGTGATCGGACATGAGGATAAGGGGGGTTTCTGCACCGAGGCGCACCGCAGAGAGCCCCCACCGGAGGCTGTGCGAAAAACTGCCGCCTTTCTGGTCGGTGGTCCTCCGTCTTACTCCGCCCACGCCGCGCCCACCGAGACGGTGGTTCGCTTTGAACCGATCGCGACGGAGTCGCTACCGCAGTACGACAGAAATCGACCCTGGGGTGAGTTTCAGAGCCTTCTGGACGCTACCCGAGGATACCCGGGACTCATACCAGGCGCTGGCTGGAGCGATGAGTCGGCAATTTACGCTTAGTGCGCGGACGAGTTACCAGCTGTTTCAGAGTCGCCGACAAGGCCCCAAGGAGTCGCTGGCGGATTTCGCTTGGCAGTTGGACTGTCTGGGACGAGCAGCGTTTGGCGGACTCCCCCCCGCGACCTACGACAGCATAGTGGTCCAGCGCTTTATAGACGGAATCCGGGAAACCTCCTATCAGCCGCAGCTGTTGATAATTGACCCGCCCAATCTCGCCCGGGCTCTGGAGTTGGTTCAGCGGGTGGAAGCGAGGCGGCCTACGGCCGGCGCCGTCATGAGCGTGGCCATGGTGGCCAACGACCCCCCGCAACGATCGCCACAGAGAAGGAGGGGCAGGCGATCCCGACAACGAGTCGCATACCACGACGAGCAGGCTCCCGTTCCGTCCTACCGGCACTTGGAAAACGGACCGCCAACACGCACGGAACCTACTGATCTAAATCCTCGTAAATAAAAGCCATCTCAACGAATTTTGTTCTCTTTGGGCGGGCAGGTATTTACTGGTCCCGCATTCAGCCATATCGCCGCCGGCTTCACCAGGATTGGCCACTTTCACTACGCTGCAACTCCTCCGCCTATAAACCGCCAGTGACGCGCCGATCGGCAATAATCGTTACATTGGTAACGTGTATGTGTGTGTATGTCTGTGTGTAGTCTGCTAACTAAACCAAGAGAACCTACTGAGCTTTGGGGCTGACGGTGTTGCTGATGGTCGAGTCGTTGTCGTTGTCGCCGTTGTCACACGTCTGAAGGTTGTGGCAACGCCGACGCCGCTGCTTGTGCCGGGCAGAGATTTAACAGCACCGGAGCCAAAGCAAAATGCCAAATGTGTGAAATAGA
The DNA here is from genome assembly GCA_958299025.2 of Drosophila histrio. Taxonomy (NCBI): domain Eukaryota; kingdom Metazoa; phylum Arthropoda; class Insecta; order Diptera; family Drosophilidae; genus Drosophila; species Drosophila histrio. Next base: position 19,746,148 of record OY729167.1, on the reverse strand, counting down.
AGAGAATAATATGCAGTGTAACTTTTTCGTTTTCTTTTTGAGTGAATGAAGAAAAAACAACCAAGAAAAACAGGTTAACAAGTTCCAAAAGAAAAAACAATAACAAAAACAAGAGGTGTGTGCACACAAAACAAGGACAATAACAAAACTAAACAACAACTCAAAACGATGCGTGTTGTGCGGAGCGCACAAAAAAACACGTCTGTTTGCTACAAAGAGTCGACAAAGAGCCGACCGGTGGGAAACGGAAGTGCCGCCATCCTTTTTGCATTGCAGGGACGCTTTTATCAGGGTCGCTTTTATCAGGGTCGCTCCCCCACCACTCGGTGTGACCGTTCCCCTGCCCCAACTGTTGAGCAACAGTTGTGTGCATTGGCAACCTTGGGCGCCAGGGTCGCTCCCAACTGTTGAGCAACAGCTGTGTGCAGTGGCAACCTTGGGCGCCAGGGTCGCTTCCACCTGTTGAGCAACAGCTGTTGCTCAAGGTGCCGCCACGCACAACCAATGCGACGCCGCCGAATAGATCGATAGCTGGCACCACGGGAGCTGTGAAGAAGAACGATGTGGCCAGCGGGTTTGCGCCACCAGACGATGCACCACCAGAGGACGAAGAGTACTAAGTGCGGTCAACAAACATGGATTAACAACCAACAATGGTTAACTGTTTGCTGCATGCATATATATTCAAAACAGAACGGATTACATTTAAGTCAAAAATTGCTGCGCTAAAAACTAAACTAAAAACTCAACTAAAATATAAAGAAAAACAACAGAAGCAACAACTACAAAAGGAACCAGAACCAATTAACCAACGAGAAGCAACAATATAAACACACACACACAATACACATTCATAACACACACATATATATTTATATGTACATTAGTTAGTAACAGTTAACAAAAAAAGCAAAACAAAACAAAACAGATCGGATCTACAACTCAATATCAACAAAATTTCAATTATAATCATGTTACCGCAACGATTTCTAAACGGCAAAAAACAGCATCTGATTGAACATGAAACTGTATTACACATTTTTATAGCCTGTGCCCATTAAAAATGGGCAAAAAAGGCTATAATGAATTTGTGTGAATGTATGTAACAGGCAGAAGGAAGCATCTCCGACCCTATAAAGTATATATATTCTTGATCAGTATCAATAGCCGATTCGATTTACACCTGTCCGTCTGTCTGTCCGTCTGTATGAACGCGTGGATCTCAGCAACTATAAGAGCTAGAGACTTCAAATTTGGAATGTAGGTTCCTGAACACCATACGCAGATCAAGTTTATTTTTAATTTTCGATATCATGTCCCGTTGGTTTTAAAATTAGAAAAATCACCATAACATAAGCAATGTTAAAGCTAGAGACTTGCGATTTGGCACACATGATGAAAAGCTTGGGCTTAATGTGTCCTGAAAATTTCATCGCGATGCCGTGCCCCCTTCGCCCACAACTCGAAAATGCTGCTAACAAGAGAAGTTTTATAGCTAGAGACTTGAGATTTGGCACACATGGCAAGTATCCTATTCTCAATGTGTTCTACAAATTTCAGTACGATCGGATATTGAACTCAAAAGTAATTCAAGAATCAAATTTATTTAGCGCAGCAGATGCGTCGCAGCGCAGTCGCTGCGCCGCCCGACGATATAATGAACTAGAAGACACGTTTGTTCATGTATGTTTGATTTGCATTTATTTTGCTGTGGCGCTAAACATAAACAATTAATAGACGCAGACCAGTGTTGCCAGACTATCGCAAGCTACCTACTCTCGATGCAAGCAAAATCGACTTCAAGCGATATATTTAAATCCCATTATAATGAAAATACTTTTCTTTGAAGACCTGCACAGGCTATCCTACTGTCGCGCCCGCTCGACTGATCGGCTTGTATATGTATAAACTGCTCAATTTTGTTTGAAGACAAAGCTGTGTTATGTGTTGTCTGGCATTTAATACGAAAGTTTAATTAATTAACCTACTTTAAAACAATAAACAACAACAACAGCAACAGAAACAACAACAGTCGCTGTGTCTTAACAAACTTCTCATGCTCATTCGTTTGCTGTTTGGTTAGACGAAGTAGGTAACATTAACATTTTTGTATCTAAATTCATTGTTGTAGGAAAAACAAGCCGAACAGTCGGGACCCCGACCGTAATATACCCTGTGGGTTTACAGGAACCCGCTTAAATTCACTCCAGATGAAATTCTCTAGTAATTCGTTTTTTAATTTTTGTGGGCAAAGGGGGCGTGGCATCGTGATAAATTTTTCTAAACACATCAACCACAAAATATTCATCATGTGTGGCAAATCTCAAGTCTCCAGCTACAAAACTGCTTTTGTTATGAGGTTTTTGAGTGACAAAACTGCTTGCTTTATGAGGTTTTACTTAATTTGTGGGTGAAGGGGGCGTGGCATCGTGATACATTTTTCTGGACACATCAACCACAAAATATTCATCATGTGTGCCAAATCTCAAGTCTCCAGCTACAAAACTGCTTTTGTTATGAGGTTTTTGAGTGACAAAACTGCTTGCTTTATGAGGTTTTACTTAATTTGTGGGTGAAGGGGGCGTGGCATCGTGATACATTTTTCTGGACACATCAACCACAAAATATTCATCATGTGTGCCAAATCTCAAGTCTCCAGCTACAAAACTGCTTTTGTTATGAGGTTTTTGAGTGACAAAACTGCTTGCTTTATGAGGTTTTACTTAATTTGTGGGTGAAGGGGGCGTGGCATCGCGATACAATTTTCTGGACACATCGACCACAAAATATTCATCATGTGTCCCAAGTCTGAAGTCTCTAACTGTAATATTGCTCTTGTTATAAGCTTTTCCGAATTGTAGGCGAGGGGGGCGTGGCATCGTGATAATATTTTCTGGACATATTGACCACAAGATATTTATTATGTGTGCTAAGTGTGAAGTCTTTAGCTGTTATATTGCTCTTGTTATGAGGGTTTAGAGCTACAAAACTGCTTGTTTCATACTTTTTTCTTGCTTAGTTTGTGGGCAAAGAGGGCGTGGCATCCAAAAAAAAAGATAAACTTGATCTGCCTGCAAAAATTACCAGTGCTGGGACACCAAGTTCAAGCTTCTAGCTCTTACCATCTCTGAGATCCTTTCGTTCATACGGACGGACCGACAGACCGACAGACCGACAGATCGACAGACCGACAGACCGACAGACCGACGGACAGACGGACAGACGGACATGGCTATATCGACTCGGCTATTGATGCTGATCAAGAATATATATACTTTATGGGGTCGGCCATGCTTCCTTCTGCCCGTTACATATTTTTAACAAACTTAATATACCCCCACAGGGTATAAAAACAGTATAAAATACGAATAATACAAGTAATAGCTTGACACAGGACTCTGAAAGCATTGTTATAGAATCGTCGTTTACATGTAATGCAAAACAAACACTTAGTATATCCTGTATTATATCATCGTATATTGTTTATCGATTGTCTAAAAAGCAAAAAAATGAATTTAATAATTTTAAATAACATTTAAAATTTGTAATCGTTTTGAGTGTTGAGTGTATTTTGTTGATGCTTGACGAGAATAAATATACATAAAATGTATCTTATTGCGATGCATAAAAATCATAGGCATATAAATTGTGTGTATAAACATTGTTCTTTAATCTAGAATAAAACAAAAACAAAACCGTGTGTTGCTTGATTCAAAATTTGCCTCATGCATTTCTCATTTTCAAATATACATCGTTGTACAAAATGCTTTTCATTAATAACAAAAAAATGCCCGGTTTATTTAACCGCTGACTGAATCTCCGGCTGTTTGTGGGTGCCATCGCAGAAGGGACGATGCGTCGTCTGCTTGCAGTTGCATAGCCAATAATCTCCGGTTTTCTCAACCTTGAAGCGTACGGGTCTGTAAGTAGTCGAAGTGGGGGAAAGTGTGAGTTATTAATGTAGTTTAAAGTATTCTTTTGACAATTTCTTTACCTGTGCTTTAACTTCAGAAATACGTTCTTGTGCGTGCCATCGCACAGTGGCTGAGATTTGGACTTGCCGCACAGACACCAGCTGTAGGTTTTATCTATGGAAGTTGCAACATGTGTGTTGTTGTTGATTATGTAAACATTTGTTTAAGCTCGTTTCGCTTAAATAATTCAGCCTACCCTTGTCCAGTTGGATTTTAAATGGTTTCTTATCGAATATAGCACTGGTTTCCTTTTTGCAAATTCGCCGTTTGCTTATCCTCGAGTAAATTTTTGGGTACCGTTTTTGCAGTGGCAGCGACATCGCCACTCGTTTTGGCGCTGGAACTATAGCAAACTTGCTGTGAATAGCAGCAATTGTATGAATGTGAGAGGTAAGTAAAATTGTATGCTTTTAACTACCTTTAATAGCCTTGGCGCCAACAGATTACGTCTTAAAATAAGCGACATTTTAGTAATTAGTTTTCTTTATACGTCTCCGCGTTATAGCGAAAGGCCGATAAATCAGCTGATTGCTGTGCCAGTGTTGCCCCAAGGAAATACAGCATAAAATGGTCACTCTAAGCAATAAAGTGTGTACGTACGAAGTCGAGTTATTTATATTGGCGCGCTATTTAAATTAAGTTTATACATAATTTAATTTTTTTTAATAAAAATTTAGTTAATTATATCATTTTAATTTGAAATTGTATTGAATAATTACTATTAAATGTATGTTATGTGTTTGTCAACCCGCTGAAAATGCTAATAAAATTATTTTATAAGTGTTTTATAAAAAAGTTCTTTGATAGAAATATTTTTAAATTGGTTTTTTATCAACTAAGGCCATATATGTATCAGAAAAGTGACAAGGTTTACAAATTAGCTGTTACCTAGCATTATTGCCGTCAATTTTGTTGCTCTTAGGGTGCCTGAGATTTATGTCTGTCTTTTTCTGCAATTCACAAACATAGTTGACCCTTTATACGTTTTAAGTACAGGACATAATAAACTATTAATACCCTTAGTTTAGAATTTATCTTGCATATATATATGTATATGTACATAGACGCTGGTAGTCAAGGCCGCGTTCCTGCGATTTCACAATGAACTACAAATCTGTCAACTGATAAGACAAACACTTCAACTCCCAGGCGACAAAAATAAATGACAGCATGTAGCAGATATGATTTAAATGCCGACTGCGTCTGGAATACGTATAAAATTACAAGTAAATCGTAGGTATTGCATTAGTTAACTTGTGCGCTTATCGCCGTAAGCAATCGTTGAGTTATTCAAACTGGAAATAATGGAATAACTTTGTTTAGTCGCTTTACGCTTTAAGATACTCAAGATAAGATGCTAACTGGCTAAACGTTTATCAAGCGACCCCAATATAAAGCTTATTAGTCAACTTCGGTTTAAGACAACACTGTGTGTGTTTATTGAAAATACTTAAGTCACATTTTTTTTTGATTTTAAGGACTAGAATTCATCACTAAACGGATAATATTTATGGCTGGCCATGCCACTAAATGGAACTGTGCGTACACCTGTGTGATATTGTTCCATGGCTGCCACATCCTCGGGCTGCAGCTCGAAGTCGAAGACATTGAAGTTCTCGGCAATGCGCGACGGATTCGATGACTTTGGCAGCGGTACAACACCAATTTGTATGAGATACCGCAGGCATATTTGAGCCGAAGTACGTCCGTATTTCTTGGCCAATTGTTGGGCATGATTATCATAGAGGAATGGCGGCCAGTGACGCGCGGGCTGGGGGCGTGCCAGCGGGCAGTAGGCGCATATTATCAAATTGTGTTCCTTGGCATGGGCACGCAATTGTTTCTGCTGGAATGCCGGATGACATTCCACTTGATTCACCACCGGTTTAATACGGCAATGCTGCAGAACGCGCTCCGTTTGCGCTGCATTGAAATTGGACAGTCCAATACTGCGCGCAAGTCCCAGATCAACAAGTTTCTCCATTTCACGCCATGTATCCAAATAATCAACATCAGTCAGTTCCAAAGTTCCATGTACATTGCTGTCGTTGTGAAACTTTTGTCCGATCGGTAAATGCATTAAATACAAATCGATATACTCCAAGCCCAAATTATTGAGACTCACTTGAGCAGAAATGTTTTTAAATAGGGTATACTGTACTAGTATAGTACTGTACTGTAGTACTGTAGTGTATAGTATAGTATGTGTGTAACATCTGAAATCAACTAATGCTGTAAGCATAACTCACGTATCTAGTCAGTCCATTATACCATATATTATTTTTATTAAAAACTGTCTGTTTATGGACTGTGGAACTTACTGCAGGGTAGCTGAACGCACGCCATCGCAGCTATTTGCTATTTGCACTCTTCCCTTCAGTACCAGAATTCCCTTTCCTTAGCATTCCCTAACGATTCCCTAACGTCGCGACTGAAAAAAAAAGCTGCTGCATGCGTTGCGCGCGAAAAATGACGTTGGCTGTTGCTATTCGTTTCTATTGCTGTTTCTTTCTTTGTCTAACCTTTAAATTGTCTGCCACTTCTGACGTCGACGTCGAGGTTAGACAAAGAAAGAAACAGCAATAGAAACGAACAGCAACAGCCAACGTCATTTTTCGTGCACAACGCAAGCAGTGGCTAGACGAACAAAAAAAAAACCGAGACGAACAGAAGCTGCAAAAAGTAAATCAGCTTGCGCCGACGCAAGCAGCGGCTAGCTATCGGCGCATAAGCAAAGAAAGAAACACCACAAAAAAAATGTAGACCAAAAATGAATAATATTGACATATAGAATTTTGCATACCCTGGAAATTTGTGGTGACACAACATATTGCTTTAAAAAAAAAATAAATCTGTTTTAAATAAATGGGCTTGAATTGTCTTCCTTACGAGAGATATACAAAATATAAAGTATATGCAAATAACATAATATTTCTTAATTTAATAAGATACATATATTTATTTTCACAATAATTGTAATACCCCATTTGCAATACCCTATGCTCGGCCCTCCAAAGAGAGACAATCGAAACCAGTCGGAAAGGCTACAGTCGAAATCGACTATGAGAGACCCATTACTTATTCTTCAAAATGGAAATAAGAGTAACACTAATAGTTCCCATAACGCGTTGTAACTTCAATATGCTCTTCTTCTTCCTTTGACCCGACACTGAGTATTATTAAGTCTTGAATAACTTGCGAGCTTATTATCCGATCGCGATGATATTCAGGATACATTAGGACCCCGATGCTTGTCCTGTGTGCCAAAATTCAGGACTATAGCTTTAATATTTTTCGATTAATGGGCTTTCAAAAATTTTGTTCTCGATTCATGGAGGCGGAAGGGGGCGAGTCAAAATTTTAAGATAAACTTGATCTGCTTATGCCATAGACGAACCACCATACCAAATTTGGTGACTCTAGCTCTTTTAGTCTCTGAGATCTAGGTGTTCATACAGACAGACGGACAGACGGACATGGCTATATCGACTCGGCTGGTGATACTGATCAAGAATATATATACTTTATGGGGTCTGCCGGACTTCCTTCGGTCTGTTAAGCACATTTTTTTTGACAAACTTAATAGACCCTATTTACTTTTTTAAAGTAAAGGGTCTAAAAAGGATTAACGGGGCATTTTCATTGTTCTTTTTGATTTTTGCTGTCGACGCGTGTCACTTTGTCTGTGGAAATTTCGCATTTGATTTTTGCAGTGCAAAGTGTGTCCACGTTCGCGTCGATTAAAAAAAGTTAAAAGTGTTTAAAAAATTTGATTGATTCAATTAAGGTAAGTGAAAAAAATGTGTTTCATAGTGAGTGTTTAGAGCAGTGGTCGGCACGCTACGCGCACCGCGCATAGGGATTTTCTCTGCCGCAGCGCTGCCTGCACACGTACAGTATACAATTTTGCTGTTTCTGTTAAGTCGCTGTTATGGCGCTTTTAAGCTGAAATGTCACTGTTGAGGCGAAGCAAAATGAATCAGCTTCTGATCAGCCATTGTGATGCTACGCTGCACAATTTTGACAACTTATACATTATATACACATAAAAATAAATGATTGTTGGAGTTTTTGAAAAAGTATTCTTTTTAAACCCTTTACTTTAAAAAAGTAAATAGGGTCTATTAAGTTTGTAAAAAAAAAATGTGCGTAACAGGTAGAAGGAAGTCCGGCAGACCCCATAAAGTATATATATTCTTGATCAGCATCACCAGCCGAGTCGATATAGCCATGTCCGTCTGTCCTGCTGAGCGCCTAGATCTCAGAGACTATAAGAGCTAAGGTCACCAAATTTGGTGACAATACTCCTGTGACCCCCGAAAATGTCAAGTTTGTTTTAGAATTTTGTCACGCCCCCTCCCGCCCCCAAAATGAGAAAAACCCGAATAACTCAAGTAGTTTAAAAGATACAAGTTCCAAAATCGGCATACATAAAATCTACTTTCCTTTCGATGCGTACTGAAAATTTCATCAAAATCGGACAATAAACACCGGAGATTTGAAGCAAACAAATTATCGAATGTACAAGATTTTAATCTTATTTAAAGTGGTCTTGAAATTAAGATGTGTGTTCTATTTTTAAGAATTTTATGTTCTCGACGCATTTTTTAGACGAACAAGCCGATCAGTCGAGCGGGCGCGACAGTAGGATACCCTGTGCAGGTCTTCAAAGAAAAGTATTTTCATTATAATGGGATTTAAATATATCGCTTGAAGTCGATTTTGTTTGCATAGTCTGGCAACACTGGACTGCGAAAGGCAAATCAAACATACATGAACAAACGCGTCTTTCCGTTCATTATATCGTCGGCGCGGCGCAGCGACTGCGCAGCTACTGCGCTGCAACGCATCTGCTGAGCTGCATAAATTTGTTTCTTGAATAACTTCTGAGTTCAATATCCGATCGTACTGACATTTGTAGCACACATTGAGAGTAGAAAACTTATTATGTGTGCCAAATCTCAAGTCTCTAGCTATAAAACTGCTCTTGTTATCAGCTTTTCCGAGTTATGGGCGAAGGGGGCGTGGCATCGTGATTAAACTTTCAGGACACATTAATCCCAAGCTTTTTATCATGTGTGCCAGATCTCAAGTCTCTAGCTTAGACATTGCTTATGTTATGGTGATTTTTTAATTTTTAAACTAACGGGACTTGATATCGGAAATTAAAAATTCATTATAGCCTTTTTTGCCCATTTTTAATGGGCACAGGCTATAAAAATCTTAGTTTTGAGAACAAAATATTAATTTTAGAACATTTTAAGAGCTAGAGACTTCAAATTTGGAATGTAGGTTCCTGAATACCATACCCAGATCAAGTTTATTTTCGATATCATGTCCCGTTGGTTTTAAAATTGGAAAAATCACCATAACATACGCAATGTTAAAGATAGAGACTTGAGATTTGGCACACATGATAAAATGCTTGAGCTTAATGTGTCCTGAAAATTTCATCGCGATGCCACGCCCCCTTCGCCCATAACTCGAAAAGGTTAAAACCAAGAGCAGTTTAATAGCTAGAGACTTAAGATTTGGGACACATGGCAAGTATCCTACTCTCAATGTGTGCAACAAATTTCAGTACGATCGGATATTGAACTCAAAAGTTATTCAAGAATCAAATTTATGCAGCGCAGTAGCAGCGCAGTAGCAGCGCAGTCGCTGCGCCGCCCGACGATATAATGAACGAAAAGACGTGTTTGTTCATATAGGTTTGATATGCCTTTCGTCTGCTGTGGCGCTAAACATAAACAATCAATAGCCGCAGTCCAGTGTTGCCAGACTATCGCTAGCTACCTACTCTCGATGCAAGCAAAATCAACTTCAAGCGATATATTTAAATCCCATTATAATGAAAATACTTTTCTTTGAAGACCGGCACAGGGTATCCTACTGTCGCGCCCGCTCGAGTGATCGGCTTGTTTTTTGAATATTTTTCCAACATTTCATAATAATTACAAACACTTTGCCTTAAGTGTGTTCAATTTAAGAAAAAATTTAGGCGCTCTATTTTTGTTTTCTACTTAGCCTACTTAGAATACCAAAGCTTCGGATTTTTCATGAAAATCGATTTATTTTACTCGATTCATTTGCAAAATTAAAATCGAGTTCAAATCGATTTAAATCGGTTATGCAAAAATCGATTCATCGATGTTTCGATTTTTTTTTACATCACTAATTTTTACATTTTTAAAAAAATGTTTACTTTTTCATTATTGCTACCTTTAGCTATTTTAATTTGCCATGGTTCGAAAGCCAAAAAAAAAAAATTATTATTAAAATTCAATAAGCTTTGAATTACTCAAAAATATATATTTTATGAATATTTATATAGAATGGAATCCAACACAGATAAAAATCGCGAAGCAATTCTGAGGCAGCGAAATTTGGAATCGCACAGTAAGTATTTAAATTAATTTGAAAATATAAAAACTAATGCGTTTATATTTTCCTTAGCAAATGAAACACTTCGAGGTAAGCTTAGCTAGCGATATAGCTGTCCTTTATAATGTAAATGATATGATATTTAATTAATTGAAAATTTGTCTTTTTAGAACAAATAGAAGCTCTGCAAGGAGAAAATGAGAGGCAGAGAGGAGCCATCGAGGGTTTAAATGCAACGGTCGAGCGCTTGACGGCAACGGCCGAGCGCTTGACGGCAACGGTGGAGCGCTTGACGGCAACGGCCGAGGGCTTGACGGCAACGGTCGAGGGCTTGACGGCAACGGTCGAGGGCTTGACGGCAGCGGTCACTCCACTGGAGCGGGATGGAGGTCCCTGCGAATCACTTACAGCGTTTCCGATCAAGTCCGAGGCCGACCTCATGGAAGTCGACCAACACATTACGCAGGAGAACCGGCAGTCCTTTGTAAGTTCGAAAAAGCAAGATATTGTTTCACATTATAATGTAATTCGCTTTGTACGCAGATCTTAACAATCAAAGACATTTTAAGACAAAGTGCACTGTCGAGGTCTCTGAAAGAAATATTGGCGGAGGAAGTCGTTGTTGCCCATAACATCGATGGTGTCGGCAAGAAGAAGAGTCTAAAGGCATATGCCATGTTTTTCCCTGTGTTGATAGGTAAATATAATTCATATGTATAGTATTTGCATTTTATTTGTATTAATATTGTATTTTATTTCTTATTTCAGAGGCGATTCAATTAGTAGATGGGTTGCAGCCAGGGGAAAAAGCTCTAAAAAAGGCTCTTACGTGCATTAAAAATAATGCTAATAAGTCGAAGCGAAAATTAAAAAGACTCCAAAAATAAAATGTCATCTTTTTGTTAGTTTGTCAGAGTTTGTGGTCTATTTCGTTTATATTATGTTTATTATGTTTATTGTTATTATTATTAGACCCTTTACTTTTTGAAAAAAAGTAAAATAGGGTCTATTAAGTTTGTCAAAAAAAAAATGTGTGTAACAGGTCGAAGGAAGTCCGGCAGACCCCATAAAGTATATATATTCTTGATCAGCATCACCAGCCGAGTCGATATAGCCATGTCCGTCTGTCCGTCTGTCAGTCTGTCCGTCTGTCCGTCTGTCTGTATGAGCGCCTAGATCTCAGAGACTATAAGAGCTAGTTATATTATATTCTTGTTTTGGAACTATGCACGGGTAAGTAAGGAGAGTCTCACCTCTAATAAGATATATCGCTAATCGATTATAATACTATATTTATTTGACTTTGCCATATTTAGGTGCCGCTTACTGTCAGTTCATGGACATGTTGTTCCCAAATTCAGTGCCCGTTAAGCGTGTCAAATTCCGTACAAATCTGGATCATGAATATATACAGAACTTTAAGATCTTGCAGGCGGGCTTCAAAAAGATGTCGGTCGATAAGGTAATTTATATGATTTACATTTATTTTGCATCTAGTATATTCGATTGAGTAATTTCTTCCAGTTGTTTTGCATTTTATTTACCTCTTGCATTTAAATTAATTAAATTAGTTTGTTTTTTAAAATAGTACTTAGCTTAACGCTGTGTGTGTTGTGTTGAAGCTCTATCAAGTTTTTACACAATGTATTAATTTTCTTGTTTTAATGGCTATGGAAATTCAGAATTTTATATCTTATAGAAATTGCTACTTTTAGATAGAATTGATATATAGATAGTACAGCTGTCGATATCATTTGTAGATATCATTCCAATATATCATATGGGAGCTATTTCTATTTACATTTTAGCTATCATATAATTTACAAGTCAGTCATCTGTAGTAAATATGTCCTTTCTACCGTAGATATTATTTAATAATATACAGGCAATATTTATATTACAAAGTATATATTAAATAATACAGATATGTTTCAATTTAATAGGAATACGGAAGTCTTTTTATTACATTACTTAGTTTTAGTTGTTGTCAAGTAAACAGTCGACACATTAATACAAATGAAATTTCGAAAGCAAAAATGGAGAAAGTAGCTTAAATTTAAAAATGATTTAATATTGACAATTTAAAGTTCAATATATTACAAATTAGAATTTATATAGTCTGATATTGGTATTTTTAAATTGTAAAGAGTGTTACCACATAAAAAAAAATAGAATTTAAATGTCAGTCGATTGTGATGAATGTATCGGACATCGATAGATTTTAAAAGGGGATGCTGTTTCCCGATGTTTTTATTGTTCTCCATAATTAACGCTGTCTCGATGTTATGGTAAATTATCGTAGTTCACTTGAGTCGATTACTTTTGTATTAAGCGATTTAACGATAAACGAAGTATAACTACATGATCTACAATGAGGAACTTAGTGTGAAGATGTAAATAGATTCCTTCTTCAGTCGTCATATATAATTTAGTTATAAAGCTATGCATTTCAATTCTAAATACCATGATATTAAAATATCAATAGAAATAAATACATCCATAATAGTTCGACAGTTTTTCTTTATTTTGTGAGATTTTCAAGCCAATAAAACTGAAGTGTTCTTAATTTATTGTTAACTTTTAACTTTGAATTTAAAATGAGAATGCAACTGTTTTAGGATTGGATGGGTGCAAATGCCAAAAGACACGTTTTATTGTACACTTGATAACAGTTTAATCTTTATATGTGTGTAATTAACTGACATTTCCGTTACAAATCAACAACAACAACAACCAAAACCAACAACAACAACAACAATCAACGCATGAAACTGCTGATGTCAAACACAGCAACAACAACAACAACAACAGATAATACCAGTTGACAAGCTTATTAAGGGACGTTTCCAAGACAATTTTGAGTTTCTACAATGGTTCAAGAAGTTTTTCGATGCCAATTATGATGGACGTGATTACGATCCGTTGATCAAGCGAGGTGGCATCAAGCTGGGCAATGGAACTGGCAGCAGTGGCGGCGGCAGTGGAAGTCATGCCGGCAGCGCCGGTGGCAGCAGCAACAATGATCTGCATCTGATGCATCGTCGGCCGCAACAACAACAACAACAATCGCATGTGGCCAATAATGGTCGAATGGCAACATTAACAATGCGCAATAATCATATTGGTATGGGCTCGTCGAAGAGTATTGCAAAACAGTTTCAAATTGGTGATAATGATGATGATAAAGAAGAAACTGGTGACGGTGATAGTCGCTGTATGCGAATGATTTGTTTATACATACATACATATATCATTTAAATAATATATACTGTGTGTGTTGTTGGACAACAAAACGAACGTGAAGCGCGCGTCTTTAGGCAACAGACAACAACAGAACAACACAGCAGCAATAATGGCCCTGGATAAAAGGCTGTGCACCCAAAAACCCAATAAAATGCACACATCCCAGCACCACACACACACATTCTCTCACACACTCGCACACACACACGCACAACACGCATCGTTTTGAGTTGTTGTTTAGTTTTGTTATTGTCCTTGTTTTGTGTGCACACACCTCTTGTTTTTGTTTTTGTTATTGTTTTTTCTTTTGGAACTTGTTAACCTGTTTTTCTTGGTTGTTTTTTCTTCATTCACTCAAAAAGAAAACGAAAAAGTTACACTGCATATTATTCTCTTCTATTTCACACATTTTACTTTTAGATAATACCCATTGACAAATTGATAAAGGGTCGCTTCCAAGATAATTTTGAATTTTTACAATGGTTCAAAAAGTTCTTCGACGCCAATTACGATGGCAGAGATTACGATGCGAGCGAGGTACGTGAAGGGGCGCCAATGGGCTTTGGCTCCGGTGCTGTTAAATCTCTGCCCGGCACAAGCAGCGGCGGCGGCGTCGGCGTTGCCAGAACCTTCAGGCGTGTGACAACGGCGACAACGACAACAACTCGACCAGCAGCAACACCGTCAGCCCAAAAGCCCAGTAGGTTCTCTTGGTTTGGTTTAGTTAGCAGACTAGACACACAGATACACACACACACACACACATCTAATCATCATGGTTATATTTAGTGTAATCATTTCAAAACATCCTTTATGTACATATTCATTTCTTACAACTATATTTTTAACAAAACTGAATGCACAATCTACACAAAGAGATACAATGAAACCAAGCCATTTTTGACGTGCTTCACGTTTGTTAAATACTATACAATACATATATAAATGTATATTTATGTATTATATGTGTATATGGGATTAGTCATTTTTGTCAGCATGAGATTAACGTTATTTCAATTGTTTTTTTTCTTATGCAATCCAAGCAGTCTCTAAGGTGCCGCCACGCACAACCAATGCGACGCCGCCGAATAGATCGATAGCTGGCACCACGGGAGCTGTGAAGAAGAACGATGTGGCCAGCGGGGCATCCAATCATCAGATCGAGGAGCTGTCCAACCAGGTGCGTACTCAGATATAGTCTATCTAAGCAATTGCTTGACTCGTTGTCTCGTTTTAATTAGGTTATGGATATGCGCTTGAATCTGGAAGGTTTGGAGAAGGAGCGTGATTTCTACTTCTCCAAGCTGCGCGATATTGAAATACTGTAAGTCTAAAGTAAATAAATAAAATCAACAGCACATTTTAATCACTATATTCCCTTATCAATTATAACAGTTGCCAGGAAGCCGATGATGCTGATCCAGCTCAGTTAATCCAAAAGATTTTGGATATACTCTATGCAACTGAGGTAAGCGAGAGAGTCTATGTAATTCGACAACTTGCATAATCAATTTGTTTTGGCACCACAGGATGGCTTTGCGCCACCAGACGATGCACCACCAGAGGACGAAGAGTACTAATTGCGGTCAACAAACATGGATTGACTACCAACAATGGTTAACTGTTTGCTGCATGCATATATATTCAAAACAGAACGGATTACATTTAAGTCAAAAATTGCTGCGCTAAAAACTAAACTAAAAACTCAACTAAAATATAAAGAAAAACAACAGAAGCAACAACTACAAAAGGAACCAGAACCAATTAACCAACGAGAAGCAACAATATAAACACACACACATAATACACATTCATAACACACACATATATATTTATATGTACATTAGTTAGTAACAGTTAACAAAAAAAGCAAAACAAAACAAAACAGATCGGATCTACAACTCAATATCAACAAAATTTCAATTATAATCATGTTACCGCAACGATATCTATCATAAACACAAAGCTGTGTTATGTGTTGTCTGGCATTTAATACGAAAGTTTAATTAATTAACCTACTTTAAAAAAATAAACAACAACAACAGCAACAGAAACAACAACAGTCGCTGTGTCTTAACAAACTTCTCATGCTCATTCGTTTGCTGTTTTTGCTGTTTGGTTAGACGAAGTAGGTAACATTAACATTTTTGTATCTAAATTCATTGTTGTAGGAAAAAAAACAGTATAAAATACGAATAATACAAGTAATAGCTTGACACAGGACTCTGAAAGCATTGTTATAGAATCGTCGTTTACATGTAATGCAAAACAAACACTTAGTATATCCTGTATTATATCATCGTATATTGTTTATCGATTGTCTAAAAAGCAAAAAAATGAATTTAATAATTTTAAGTAACATTTAAAATTTGTAATCGTTTTGAGTGTTTTGTGTGTAGTAAACCAGTCCGAAGTTGTGATGATGATGATGGATGGCTGGGGGAGGATGATGCTGACGATGAGATATGATATAATATGGCATTGTTGCATTCATAATATTTGATTTCTTTCAATTTCTATAACTAGAAAACAAATGCAAATGCATCATATTATGAAGATAGTAGTATTTTAAGCCATTTTTGCTCTCAATTCTTTTTTAGTTCTATATTTATGTGTAAAAATCCGAACGTTAAACAATTTAAATAATAAAACAAACGCAACTTTCTAATTTCTAAAACAAATTAATTGATTTTTGTTTGTTTTTCATTTTTTTCAGCTGGGTTTTTATCTTTTCTATACTTTCGTCTATCTGAAGAGCTTTTAATTTGTTTAATAACAATTTCTAAGAGGCTGTAAATATTTTGTTGATGCTTGTGAAATCATAACAAGAATAAATATACATAAAATGTATCTTATTGCGATGCATAAATCATAGGCATATAAATTGTGTGTATAAACATTGTTCTTTAATCTAGAATAAAACAAAAACAAAACCGTGTGTTGCTTGATTCAAAATTTGCCTCATGCATTTCTCATTTTCAAATATACATCGTAGTACAAAATGCTTTTCATTAATAACAAAAAAATGCCCGGGTTATTTAACCGCTGACTGAATCTCCGGCTGTTTGTGGGTGCCATCGCAGAAGGGACGATGCGTCGTCTGCTTGCAGTTGCATAGCCAATAATCTCCGGTTTTCTCAACCTTGAAGCGTACGAGTCTGTAAGTAGTCGAAGTGGGGGAGAGTGTGAGTTATTAATGTAGTTGAAGGTATTCTTTTGTTATTTCTTTACCTGTGCTTTAACTTCAGAAATACGTTCTTGTGCGTGCCATCGCACAGTGGCTGAGATTTAGATTTGCCGCACAGACACCAGCTTTAGGTTTTATCTATGGAAGTTGCAACATGTGTGTTGTTGTTGATTATGTAAACATTTGTTTAAGCTCGTTTCGCTTAAATAATTCAGCTTACCCTTGTCCAGTTGGATTTTAAATGGTTTCTTATCGAATATAGCACCGTTTTCCTTTTGCAAATTCGCCGTTTGCTTATCCTCGAGTAAATTTTTGGGTACCGTTTTTGCAGTGGCAGCGACATCGCCGCTCGTTTTGGCGCTGGAACTATAGCAAATTTGCTGTGAATATCAGCAATTGTATGAATGTGAGAGGTAAGTAAAATTTTATGCTTTTAACTACCTTTAATAGCCTGGGCGCCAAAAGATTACGTCTTAAAATAATCGACATTTTAGCAATTAGTTTTCTTTTTACGTCTCCGCGTTATAGCAAAAGACCGATACATCAGCTGATTGCTGTGCCAGTGTTGCCCCAAGACAAAACAGCATAAAATGGTCACTCTAAGCAATATAGTGTGTACGTACAAAGTCAAGATATTTATATTGGCGCGCTATTTAAATTTAATTTAATAATTCTTTCACTTTTTAATAAGAATTTCATTAATTACATCATATTAATTTGAAATTGTATTGAATAATAAAGGTGTCACCATTAAATTGATGTTATGTGTTGTGAAAATGCTAATAAAATGATTTTAAAAATGTTTTATATAGAAGTACTTTGATAGAAATATTTTTAAATTGGTTTTCCTATCAGCTGGTACCCCATATGTATCAGAAATGGCGGCCAGTGACGTGCGGGTTGGGGGCGTGCCAGCGGGCAATAGGCGCATATTATCAAATTGTGTTCCTTGGCATGGGTACGCAATTGTATCTGCTGGAATGCCGGATGACATTCCACTTGATTCACCACCGGTTTAATACGGCAATGCGGCACAACGCACTCCGTTTGCGCTGCACTGAAATTGGACAGTCCAATACTGCGCGCAAGTCCCAGATCAACAAGTTTCTCCATTTCACGCCATGTATCTAAATAATCAACATCAGTCAGTTCCAAAGTTTCATGTACATTCTGTCATTGTGAAACTTTTGTAAATCGGTAAATGCATTAAATACAAATCGATATACTCCAAGCCCAAATTACTGAGACTCACTTGAGCAGAAATGTTTTTAAATAGGGTATACTGTACTAGTATAGTACTGTACTGTAGTACTGTAGTGTATAGTATAGTATGTATGTAACATCTGAAATCAACTAATGCTGTAAGCATAACTCACGTATCTAGTCAGTCCATTATACCATATATTATTTTTATTAAAAACTGTCTGTTTATAGACTGTGGAACTAACTGCAGGGTAGCTGAACGCACGCCATCGCAGCTATTTGCTATTTGCACTCTTCCCTTCAGTACCAGAATTCCCTTTCCTTAGCATTCCCTAACGATTCCCTAACGTCGAGACTGAAAAAAAAAGCTGCTGCATGCGTTGCGCGCGAAAAATGACGTTGGCTGTTGCTATTCGTTTCTATTGCTGTTTCTTTCTTTGTCTAACCATTAAATTGTCTGCCACTTCTGACGTCGACGTCGAGGTTAGACAAAGAAAGAAACAACAATAGAAACTAACAGCAACAGCCAACGTCATTTTTCGTGCACAACGCAAGCAGTGGCTAGACGAAAAAAAAACCGAGACGAACAGAAGCTGCAAAAAGTAAATCTGCTTGCGCCGACGCAAGCAGCGGCTAGCTATCGGCGCATAAGCAAAGAAAGAAACACCAAAAAAAAAATGTAGAGTTAAAATGAATAATATTGACATATTGAATTTTGCATACCCTGGAAATTTGTGGTGACACAACATATTGCTTTAAAAAAAAAAATCTGTTTTAAATGAATGGGCTAGAATTGTCTTCCTTACGAGAGATATACAAAATATAAAGTATATGCAAATAACATAATATTTCTTAATTTAATAAGATACATATATTTATTTTCACAATAATTATAATACCCCATTTGCAATACCCTATGCTCGGCCCTCCAAGGAAAGACAATCGAAACCAGTCGGAAAGGCTACAGTCGAAATCGACTATGAGAGACCCATTACTTATTCTTCAAAATGGAAATAAGAGTAACACTAATAGTTCCCATAACGCGTTGTAACTTCAATATGCTCTTCTTCTTCCTTTGACCCGACACTGAGTATTATTAAGACTTGAATAACTTCCGAGTTTATTATCCGATCGCGATGAAATTCAGGATACATTAGGACCCCGATGCTTGTCCTGTGTGCCAAAATTCAGGACTAAAGCTTTAATATTTTTCGATTAATGGGCTTTCAAAAATTTTGTTCTCGATTCATGGAGGCGGAAGGGGGCGAGTCAAAATTTTAAGATAAACTTGATCTGCTTATGCCATAGACGAACCACCATACCAAATTTGGTGACTCTAGCTCTTATAGTCTCTGAGATCTAGGTGTTCATACAGACAGACGGACATGGCTATATCGACTCGGCTGGTGATACTGATCAAGAATATATATACTTTATGGGGTCTGCCTGACTTCCTTCGATCTGTTACGCACATTTTCTTTTTGACAAACTTAATAGACCCTATTTACTTTTTTAAAGTAAAGGGTCTAAAAAGGATTAACGGGGCATTTTCATTGTTCTTTTTGATTTTTGCTGTCGACGCGTGTCACTTTTTCTGTGGAATTTTCGCATTTGATTTTTGAGTGCAAAGTGTGTCCACGTTCGCGTCGATTAAAAAAAGTTAAAAGTGTTTAAAAAATTTGATTGATTCAATTAAGGTAAGTGAAAAAAATGTGTTTCATAGTGAGTGTTTAGAGCAGTGGTCGGCACGCTACGCGCACCGTGCATAGGGATTTTCTCTGCCGCAGCGCTGCCTGCACACGTACAGTATAAAATTTTGCTGTTTCTGTTAAGTCGCTGTTATGGCGCTGTTTCACTGAAATATCACTGTTGAGGCGAAGCAAAATGCATCAGCTGCTGATCAGCCATTGATGATGCTACACTGCACAATTTTGACAAATTATACATTATATACACAGAAAAATAATTGGTTGTTGGAGTTTTTGAAAAAGTATTCTTTTTTATACACATTATGACCAATATATAGCCGTTTTGATGCGAATCAATAATATAAAGGGCAAGAAACGGCACATGCTTGACGCCTGTTAAAATTCTGTTAATTCGCACACTAATGCAATGAAACATATGACTGTGTTGGTGCCGACCACTGGTATAAACTTTCGTGTGGTGTCGCTGTTTCTGTTAAGTCGCTGTTTTGGCGCTGTTTCACTGAAAAATCACTGTTGAGGCGAAGCAAAATGAATCAGCTGCTGATCAGCCATTGGTGATGCTACGCTGCACAATTTTGACAAATTATACATTATATATGTACACAGAAAAATAAATGGTTGTTGGAGTTTTTGAAAAAGTATTCATTTTAGACCCTTTACTTTAAAAAAGTAAATAGGGTCTATTAAGTTTGTCAAAAAAAAAATGTGCGTAACAGGTCGAAGGAAGTCCGGCAGACCCCATAAAGTATATATATTCTTGATCAGCATCACCAGCCGAGTCGATATAGCCATGTCCGTCTGTCCTGCTGTATGAGCGCCTAGATCTCAGAGGCTATAAGAGCTAGGGTCACCAATTTTGGTGACAATACTCCTGTGACCCCCAAAAAGGTCAAGTTTGTTTTAAAATATTGGCACGCCCTCTCCCGCCCCCAAAAATCGGAAAAACCCGAATAACTCGAGTAATTTAAAAGATACAAGTTCCAAAATCGGCATATATAAAATTTACTTTCCTTTCAATGCATACTGAAAATCTCATCAAAATCGGACAATAAACACCGGAGATTTGAAGCAAACAAATTATCGAATATACAATGGCGGGAAATGTGCAGACAGCAAATTAAAGCATTGAATTATTGATTGCACTTCTGTAGAAAACTAGTAATTGGCAATTGGGGTCTTGGGTTCGTTCCCTGCCTGTGACACGTTTTATTCTATTTTTAAAAATTGTTAAATAATCGACAATGGCTTCATTGGCGCAATGGTCTGGAGTTCGAGACCTACAAGAGGTCTCATTTTATAATAATTAAAAACACTTTGCCTTAAGTGTGTTCAATTTAAGAAAAAATTTAGGCGGTCTATTTTTGTTTTCTACTTAGACTACTTAGAATACCAAAGCTTCGGATTTTTCATGAAAATCGATTTATTTTACTCGATTCATTGGCAAAATTAAAATCGAGTTCAAATCGATTTAAATCGGTTATGCAAAAATCGATTCATCGATGTTTCGATGTTTTTTTACATCACTAATTTTTACATTTTTAAAAAAATGTTTACTTTTTCATTATTGCTACCTTTAGCTATTTTAATTTGCCATGGTTCGAAAGCCAAAAAAAAAAAAATTATTATTAAAATTCAATAAGCTTTGAATTACTCAAAAATATATATTTTATGAATATTTATATAGAATGGAATCCAACACGAACGTCTTACGTCTACCTAAATTGGAATCGCACAGTAAGTATTTAAATTAATTTGAAAATATAAAAACTAATGCGTTTATATTTTCCTTAGCAAATGAAACACTTCGAGGTAAGCTTAGCTAGCGATATAGCTGTCCTTTATAATGTAAATGATATGATATTTAATTAATTGAAAATTTGTCTTTTTAGAAGAAATAGAAGCTCTGAGAGGAGAACTTGAGAGGCAGAGAGGAGCCATCGAGGGCTTGACGGCAGCGGTCGAGGGATTGAAGGCAGCGGTCCATCGACAAACCGCCTACATCAAGCAATTATTGGAGCGGGATGGAGGTCCCTGTGAGGTAATGGCATCGATGTTTCCCGTAAAGTCCGAGAACGACCTCATGGAAGTGGACCAAGAGATTACGCAGGAGAACAGGCAGTCCTTTGTAAGTTCGAAAAAGCAAGATATTGTTTCACATTATAATGTAATTCGCTTTGTACGCAGATCTTAACAATCAAAAACATTTTAAGTCAAAGTGCACTGTCGAGGTCTCTCAAACAAATATTGGCGGAGGATGTTGTTGTTGCCCATAACATTGATGGTGTCAGCAAGAAGAAGAGTTTGAAGACATATGCCATGTTTTTCCCTGTGCTGCTAGGTAAATATAATTCATATGTATAGTATTTGCATTTTATTTGTATTAATATTATTGTATTTTATTTCTTATTTCAGAGGCCATTCAATTAGTCGACGCATCGCAGCCAGCAGAAAAATGTCTAAGAAAAGCCTTGACTTGTGTGAAGAATAACGCAAACAAATCCAAGCATAGATTAAGAAGATTGCAAAGATAAATGTTCAATGTCATCTTTTTGTTAGTTTGTGAGAGTTTGTGGTCTAAGATTTATGGTTAGTTGATGTTGTTCTATGTAACTGAGATCGTTTCGTTTATATTATATATATTATGTTTATTGTTATTATTATTATATTATATTCTTGTTTTGTTACTTTCTATGTATTTCTTAGTGTTATTTTTAAGTGTTATCTTTAAATGTTTAAATGTTTAATAAAATGAATATTATATGAATCTCATCATGAATTTTCCTATATTCATTTATTGTTTTCTTTTTCATTTTATTTAAGCTACAGTTACATATCAATCACAGCTAATAGTATGAGTTAACTCAAGCCATAACAATCGAATTAGTATGTATGTAAAAAATAATACCATATTCATACTCGTATTTAACTCGCAACATTGCGAAACGAACATTTTTAGCATTGTTGCTTTTTACTGTGATTTGTTAATAATTTATGCATAAAATTGTTAAGGAAACGTTAGGAAATCCTTAAGGAATTTGCGACGCTTGAATGCACACAAATAACCAAAAAGAAATACAATAGATAAATAAACAATTATAAAGCAGACCGTAATTAACAACAATTTGGCACTCCCACACACCTTTACCATATACATAGATATGTGAAATAATTAAAACTCTTTTTCATTCCAAGAGAGCAAGAGAGCAAATTACAGAGACATGACTGTTAACGTATACTCCACAAATGTGACGTCAGAGAATCTGTCACGTCACGATATGTTGGCATGGGTAAACGATTGCCTGCAATCTCAATTCTCAAAAATTGAGGAACTATGCACGGGTAAGTAAGGAGAGTCTCACCTCTAATAAGATATATCGCTAATCGATTATAATACTATATTTATTTGACTTTGCCATATTTAGGTGCCGCTTACTGTCAGTTCATGGACATGTTGTTCCCAAATTCAGTGCCCGTTAAGCGTGTCAAATTCCGTACAAATCTGGAGCATGAATATATACAGAACTTTAAGATCTTGCAGGCGGGCTTCAAAAAGATGTTGGTCGATAAGGTAATTTATATGATTTACATTTATTTTGCATCTAGTATATTCGATTGAGTAATTTCTTCCAGTTGTTTTGCATTTTATTTACCTCTTGCATTTAAATTAAACAAACACAAGTTTGCACACATACATAAATTTTATAGTTTAGTTTGTTTTTTAAAATAGTACTTAGCTCAACGCTGTGTGTGTTGTGTTGAAGCTCTATCAAGTTTTTACGCAATGTATTAATTTTCTTGTTTTAATGGCTATGAAAATGCAGAATTTTATATCTTATAGAAATTGCTACTTTTAGATAGAATTGATCAATAGATAGTACAGCTCTCTAATATCATTTGTAGATATCATTCGAATATATCATATGGGAGCTATTTCTATTTACATTTTAGCTAGCATATAATTTACATGTCAGTCATCTGTAGTATAGATGTCCTTTCTACCGTAGATATTATTTAATAATATACAGGGAATATTTATATTTCAGTGTATATAATATATAATACAGATATGTTTCAATATAATCAGAATATCATTGGAAGTATTTCTATTACCTTACTTTGCTTTAGTTGTTATCAACTAAACAGTCGTCACATTAATTCAAATTAAATTTCAAAACCAAAAGTAGAGATAGTAATTTAAATTTAAAAATGATTTAATATTGACAAATTAAAGATAAATATATCTTAAATGAGAATTTACATAGTCCTGATATTGGTATTTAAATTGTAAAGAGTGTTACCACATAAAAAAATATATATAATTTAAATATCAGTCGATTGCGATGAATATGTTATCTGGTATAGATGTATCGGACATCGATAGATTTTGAAAGGCGATACCTCGATGTTTTCCGATGTTTTTGTTGTTCCCGATATTTACCGCTGTCACAATGCTATGGTAAATTATTGTAGTTCGGTTGAGTCGATTATTTTTGTATCGAGCGATTTAACGATAAATGAGATTCAAACGAACGAGGAAACTAGATGATCTACAATCAGGAACTTAGTGGGGAGATGTAAATAGATTCATTTTTCCGTCGTCATATATAATTTAGTTATCAAACGAATCTGCTGACTATAAGCTATGCATTTCAATTATAAATACCATAATATTACAAATATATAATATAATATATAGAAATAAACATATCCATAATAGTTCGACAGTTTTTCTTTATTTTGTGAGATTTTCAAGCCAATAAAACTGAAGGGTTCTTAATTTATTGTCAACTTTTAACTTTGAATTTAAAATGAGAATGCAACTGTTTTAGGATTGGATAGGTGCAAATGCCAAAAGACACGTTTTATTGTACACTTGATAACAGTTTAATCTTTATATGTGTGTAATTAACTGACATTTCCGTTACAAATCAACAACAACAACAACCAAAACCCACAACAACAACAATCAACGCATGAAACTGCTGATGTCAAACAACATTTTGAACAACAACAACAGATAATACCAGTTGACAAGCTTATTAAGGGACGTTTCCAAGACAATTTTGAGTTTCTACAATGGTTCAAGAAGTTTTTCGATGCCAATTATGATGGACGTGATTACGATCCGTTGATCCAGCGAGGTGGCATCAAGCTGGGCAATGGAACTGGCAGCGGTGGCGGCGGCAGTGGCAGTCATGCCGGCAGCGCCGGTGGCAGCAGCAACAATGATCTGCATCTGATGCATCGTCGGCCGCAACAACATCCGCAACAACAACAATCGCATGTGGCCAATAATGGTCGAATGGCAACATTAACAATGCGCAATAATCATATTGGTATGGGCTCGTCGAAGAGTATTGCAAAACAGTTTCAAATTGGTGATAATGATGATGATAAAGAAGAAACTGGTGACGGTGATAGTCGCTGTATGCGAATGATTTGTTTATACATACATACATATATCATTTAAATAATATATACTGTGTGTGTTGTTGGACAACAAAACGAACGTGAAGCGCGCGTCTTTAGGCAACAGACAACAACAGAACAACACAGCAGCAATAATGGCCCTGGAATAAAAGGCTGTGCACCCAAAAACCAATAAAATGCACACATCCCAGCACCAAACACACACACACTCTCACAAACACACACTCGCACACACACACACGCACAACACGCATCGTTTTGAGTTGTTGTTTAGTTTTGTTATTGTCCTTGTTTTGTGTGCACACACCTCTTGTTTTTGTTTTTGTTATTGTTTTTTCTTTTGGAACTTGTTAACCTGTTTTTCTTGGTTGTTTTTTCTTCATTCACTCAAAAAGAAAACGAAAAAGTTACACTGCATATTATTCTCTTCTATTTCACACATTTTACTTTTAGATAATACCCATTGACAAATTGATAAAGGGTCGCTTCCAAGATAATTTTGAATTTTTACAATGGTTCAAAAAGTTCTTCGACGCCAATTACGATGGCAGAGATTACGATGCGAGCGAGGTACGTGAAGGGGCGCCAATGGGCTTTGGCTCCGGTGCTGTTAAATCTCTGCCCGGCACAAGCAGCGGCGGCGGCGTCGGCGTTGCCAGAACCTTCAGGCGTGTGACAACGGCGACAACGACAACAACTCGACCAGCAGCAACACCGTCAGCCCAAAAGCCCAGTAGGTTCTCTTGGTTTGGTTTAGTTAGCAGACTAGACACACAGATACACACACACACACACACATCTAATCATCATGGTTATATTTAGTGTAATCATTTCAAAACATCCTTTATGTACATATTCATTTCTTACAACTATATTTTTAACAAAACTGAATGCACAATCTACACAAAGAGATACAATGAAACCAAGCCATTTTTGACGTGCTTCACGTTTGTTAAATACTATACAATACATATATAAATGTATATTTATGTATTATATGTGTATATGGGATTAGTCATTTTTGTCAGCATGAGATTAACGTTATTTCAATTGTTTTTTTTCTTATGCAATCCAAGCAGTCTCTAAGGTGCCGCCACGCACAACCAATGCGACGCCGCCGAATAGATCGATAGCTGGCACCACGGGAGCTGTGAAGAAGAACGATGTGGCCAGCGGGGCATCCAATCATCAGATCGAGGAGCTGTCCAACCAGGTGCGTACTCAGATATAGTCTATCTAAGCAATTGCTTGACTCGTTGTCTCTTTTTAATTAGGTTATGGATATGCGCTTGAATCTGGAAGGTTTGGAGAAGGAGCGTGATTTCTACTTCTCCAAGCTGCGCGATATTGAAATACTGTAAGTCTAAAGTAAATAAATAAAATCAACAGCACATTTTAATCACTATATTCCCTTATCAATTATAACAGTTGCCAGGAAGCCGATGATGCTGATCCAGCTCAGTTAATCCAAAAGATTTTGGATATACTCTATGCAACTGAGGTAAGCGAGAGAGTCTATGTAATTCGACAACTTGCATAATCAATTTGTTTTGGCACCACAGGATGGCTTTGCGCCACCAGACGATGCACCACCAGAGGACGAAGAGTACTAATTGCGGTCAACAAACATGGATTGACTACCAACAATGGTTAACTGTTTGCTGCATGCATATATATTCAAAACAGAACGGATTACATTTAAGTCAAAAATTGCTGCGCTAAAAACTAAACTAAAAACTCAACTAAAATATAAAGAAAAACAACAGAAGCAACAACTACAAAAGGAACCAGAACCAATTAACCAACGAGAAGCAACAATATAAACACACACACATAATACACATTCATAACACACACATATATATTTATATGTACATTAGTTAGTAACAGTTAACAAAAAAAGCAAAACAAAACAAAACAGATCGGATCTACAACTCAATATCAACAAAATTTCAATTATAATCATGTTACCGCAACGATATCTATCATAAACACAAAGCTGTGTTATGTGTTGTCTGGCATTTAATACGAAAGTTTAATTAATTAACCTACTTTAAAAAAATAAACAACAACAACAGCAACAGAAACAACAACAGTCGCTGTGTCTTAACAAACTTCTCATGCTCATTCGTTTGCTGTTTTTGCTGTTTGGTTAGACGAAGTAGGTAACATTAACATTTTTGTATCTAAATTCATTGTTGTAGGAAAAAAAACAGTATAAAATACGAATAATACAAGTAATAGCTTGACACAGGACTCTGAAAGCATTGTTATAGAATCGTCGTTTACATGTAATGCAAAACAAACACTTAGTATATCCTGTATTATATCATCGTATATTGTTTATCGATTGTCTAAAAAGCAAAAAAATGAATTTAATAATTTTAAGTAACATTTAAAATTTGTAATCGTTTTGAGTGTTTTGTGTGTAGTAAACCAGTCCGAAGTTGTGATGATGATGATGGATGGCTGGGGGAGGATGATGCTGACGATGAGATATGATATAATATGGCATTGTTGCATTCATAATATTTGATTTCTTTCAATTTCTATAACTAGAAAACAAATGCAAATGCATCATAGTATGAAGATAGTAGTATTTTAAGCCATTTTTGCTCTCAATTCTTTTTTAGTTATATATTTATGTGTAAAAATCCGAACGTTAAACAATTTAAATAATAAAACAAACGCAACTTTCTAATTTCTAAAACAAATTAATTGATTTTTGTTTATGTTTTTCACTTTTTTCAGCTGGATTTTTATATTTTTTACACTTTGTTCTATCTGAACAGCTTTTAATTCGTTAATAACATTTAATAACAATTAATAACAGGCTGTAAATATTTTGTTGATGCTTGTGAAATCATAACAAGAATAAATATACATAAAATGTATCTTATTGCGATGCATAAATCATAGGCATATAAATTGTGTGTATAAACATTGTTCTTTAATCTAGAATAAAACAAAAACAAAACCGTGTGTTGCTTGATTCAAAATTTGCCTCATGCATTTCTCATTTTCACAAATATACATCGTTGTACAAAATGCTTTTCATTAATAACAAAAAAATGCCCGGTTTATTTAACCGCTGACTGAATCTCCGGCTGTTTGTGGGTGCCATCGCAGAAGGGACGATGCGTTGTCTGCTTGCAGTTGCATAGCCAATAATCTCCGGTTTTCTCAACCTTGAAGCGTACGGGTCTGTAAGTAGTAGAAGTGGGGGAGAGTGTGAGTTATTAATGTAGTTTAAAGTATTCTTTTGACAATTTCTTTACCTGTGCTTTAACTTCAGAATTACGTTCTTGTGCGTGCCATCGCACAGTGGCTGAGATTTAAATTTGCCGCACAGACACCAGCTTTAGGTTTTATCTATGGAAGTTGCAACATGTGTGTTGTTGTTGATTATGTAAACATTTGTTTAAGCTCGTTTCGCTTAAATAATTCAGCTTACCCTTGTCCAGTTGGATTTTAAATGGTTTCTTATCGAATATAGCACCGGTTTCCTTTTTGCAAATTCGCCGTTTGCTTATCCTCGAGTAAATTTTTGGGTACCGTTTTTGCAGTGGCAGCGACATCGCCGCTCGTTTTGGCGCTAGAGCTAAAGCAAATTTGCTGTGAATAGCAGCAATTGTATGAATGTGAGAGACAAGTAAAATGGTATGCTTTTAACTACCTTTAATAGCCTGGGCGCCAACAGATTACGTCTTAAAATAATCGACATTTTAGCAATTAGTTTTCTTTATACGTCTCCGCGTTATAGCGAAAGACCGATTAATCAGCTGATTGCTGTGCCAGTGTTGCCCTATGACAAAACAGCATAAAATGGTCACTCTAAGCAATATAGTGTGTACGTACGAAGTCGAGATATTTATATTGGCGCGCTATTTAAATTAAGTTCATACATTATTTAAACTTTTTTATAAGAATTTAATTAATTATTTTATTTTAATTTGAAATTGTATTGAATAATAAAGGTGTTACTATTTAATGTATGTTATGTGTTTGTCAACCCGCTGAAAATGCTAATAAAATTATTTTATAAGTGTTTTATAAAAAAGATAGAAATATTTTTAAATTGGTTTCTTATCAACTAAGGCCATATATGTATCAGAAAAGTGACAAGGTTTACAAATTAGCTGTTACCTAGCATTATTGCCGTCAATTTTGTTGATCTTAGGGTGCCTGAGATTTATGTCTGTCTTTTTCTGCAATTCACAAACATAGTTGACCCTTTATACGTTTTAAGTACAGGGTGTAATAAACTATTAATACCCTTAGTTTAGAATTTCTCTTGCATATATATATGTACATAGACGCTGGTAGTCAAGGTCGCGTTCCTGCGATTTCACAATGAACTACAAATCTGTCAACTGATAAGACAAACACATCAACTCCCAGGCGACAAAAGTAAATGACAGCATGTAGCAGATATGATTTAAATGCCGTCTGCGTCTGGAATACGTATAAAATTACAAGTAAAACGTAGGTATTGCATTAGTTAACTTGTGCGCTTATCGCCGTAAGTAATCGTTGAGTTATTCAAACTGGAAATAATGGAATAACTTTGTTTAGTCGCTTTACGTAAGATACTCTAGATAAGGTGCTAACTGGCTAAACGTTTATCAAGCGACCCCAATATAAAGCTTATTAGTCAACTTCGGTTTAAGACAACAACACTGTGTGTGTTTATTAAAAAATACTTAAGCCACAATTTTTTTTGCTTTTACAGACTAGAATTCATCACTAAATGGATAATATTTATGGTTGGCCATGCCGCTAAATGGAACTGTGCGTACGCCTGTGTGATACTGTTCCATGGCTGCCACATCCTCGGGCTGCAGCTCGAAGTCGAAGACGTTGAAATTCTCGGCAATGCGCGACGGATTCGATGACTTTGGCAGCGGTACAACACCAATTTGTATGAGATACCGCAGGCATATTTGGGCCGAAGTACGTCCGTATTTCTTGGCCAACTGTTGGGCATGATTATCGTAGAGGAATGGCGGCCAGTGACGCGCGGGCTGGGGGCGTGCCAGCGGGCAGTAGGCGCATATTATCAAATTGTGTTCCTTGGCATGGGCACGCAATTGTTTCTGCTGGAATGCCGGATGACATTCCACTTGATTCACCACCGGTTTAATACGACAATTCTGCAGAACGCGCTCCGTTTGCGCTGCATTGAAATTGGACAGTCCAATACTGCGAGCAAGTCCCAGATCCACAAGTTTCTCCATTTCACGCCATGTATCCAAATAATCAACATCGGTCAGTTCCAAAGTTCCATGTACATTGCTGTCATTGTGAAACTTTTGTCCGATCGGTAAATGCATTAAATACAAATCGATATACTCCAAGCCCAAATTACTGAGACTCAGCCGAAAGGCGCGCTCCACAATCTCTGGATCGTGATGAATGCCACCCAGCTTGGTGGTCACAAAGATCTCCTCACGCTTGATCACACCCTGTGCGATCTTTTCACGTATCGCCTTGCCCACCTCTTGTTCGTTCTCGTAGACAAATGCGGTGTCAATGTGTCTGTAGCCAATATCGATGGCCGTACATGTCGCCTGATAGGCATCCGATTCAAAAGATCTCCAGGTGCCCAGGCCCAGCACGGGCATTTCCTGGCCATTGTTGAGTTTTATTTTCGTCGCTAGATTTGTCATTTTGCTGATAATTAACTACAAATTATTAATTCTGTTTGCTGACGCGTTTCCCAATTCGTTTCGATCGACAACCGCAATTTTGTTCCAGCACGTTCAAGGTTTCGTGAGCAACTAGTGCGTCGCTCTGCCGGTTCCACTATGTGATTCAGCGACTAGCCCGCACTTTTAAAAGCCTGGCAGCTCTCACATACCCACGACCAAAAATGTTTTTAAATAGGGTATGCTGGATTAGTACAGTATGTATGTAACAGCTGAAATCAACTAATGCTGTAACCGTAATTCACGTATCTAGTATGTTCATTAAACTGCATATTATTTTTATGAAAAAGCTACTAAATGTCTATTTAAAAATATTAATTTAGTCTAGTTTTGTATGGTATAACTTACTGCAGGGTAGCTGAACGCATGCCTTCGCAGCTATTGGCTCTCTCGTTTCTGTCGTTGAGTCATGCGATGAACTCACATTCACATACGCACTCTCATACACACTCATACACACATCACACGTCGCCACGTTACGGGTTTTCCCTTGTCGCTCATTCACGCACGAAAGCTTTCGCTTACGAGCTTTTTTCAATGTTGCGCGCGCTAATTGAATTGAATATTACGCCCTGCTTTAATTTACTTTTGTTTTGGTTTTTTGTTTTTTGTTTGCTAACACATAAAATTTATTTGAATATTAGTTAAAGTTCAAAATGTTAGACATTTAATTTTACATGTGTCCATACGCTTAGTTTGTTTGCAACATTTAAAGATTATTGTTAAAATATTTTTTAGCTTTGCATAAATGATATTGTTATTGTAATTGTAATTGTATTTGTAATTGGTTAAAAGACGCTGTTCCATCAATGGCTAAATATGTTGATAATCTTATGCAATGCTATTTTATAAAGATATTTCATTATATTTAATGTTCGATCGCCTGTGATTGGGCTACAAATTGTGATTTCTTGGTGTTGTATTCTTACTTGTGAGCTCTGACGAGCATTTCATTAAAACTATTACTATTTTTTAATGTTATTATTATTATTATTATTATTATAAATTGTTGTTGGTATTCCTTTTGCTTTTGTTTTGGATTAGCTTTACGAGATACAAGTAAAATTGTCAAGATTGTTTTCGTTTAAAGATGTAAACATTGATTTGAACATTTAGTTAGATGGTTTTTGAACATTTATTGAGATTTTAGTGAATATTTTTGCCTGTTATTTTTAACGGAGGTATATTACGTATAGCTATAGCTTGGATCTCATTATATGTATGTATCTCTACTCGATTCATTTATATTTATGCAAAGTGTCAAAATGTTAATAATAATAATAGTTGAAAAAGAAATCATACGAAATGTTTTGTAAATGTAAATAAATGTTGTAGAGATTCTTTTAGGATTGTCAAATCGAATCACAATTTAAAATTTGAAATTTTATATATTTAGCTTCATTTTAGTATGTATTTTTTTAAATCTATATAAAGGTATTATATCTTTTATAGATTTGTATATAAGATTCCAACATAGAAATGCTACAAAATATATATGTATATATATATATATATATATTTATATACTATATGCAGAGTCGTATATCTAAATATTTGACACAAAAAGGTTGGAAACTTGTCTTAAGTTCTAAAATGTTCATTGTGGGCAAGTATTATTCTATATTAACCCGTTCTATTTAGACAACGCCTTGGTCTACAATCTAAATTAACATTTAAACTACATAGAAGTTGTTTTCTTTTTTCGTTTTGGGAAAATTGTTCATTATTATTATTGTTAATTAGCAATACTAAATGGACGACTCTGGCGGAAACTTTCCATTTTTCTTGGTATTCTTAATATTTGGTAGATAAAGTAATTAAAGGCTTTTAATTGTCTTACATTCTGTTTGTCGATCTAAAAAATTGGTGTTTTTTTTATGCGTTGTATGTAAATCAATTCAAAATTGATCATTTACTTAATATAATAAACTAAAGAATCGTTCTTCGTACTAAATATTTGTCGCATACTACTATAAGTATATAAAAGTTCCATTCAAAATTCGTTCGTCTGTTTCTGTTTCTGTTTTTTTTTTTTTACGGGGGAAACCTGTGGATGATCTAAGCATATATCGTACTGAGAATTGAAATTGAAGTGCAGAAGAAGATACGAGTAAATTAATAATATTTATTCTACGATCTTTTTTGGATTAGGTGCGATTAGTAGTAGCTTATTAATGTGGTTCTTGTCTAAGTGGTAATGTCGTTGTTCGAGAGACCTTGCTGGGAGAGGAGTTGGTTTAGTTTTGGCTACTACAATAATACTCTAGAGTAAGTAACTACAATTATAGTACAAGTGCTTAACAAGTGAGACATCAACTTTAGTATGGATAAGGTGTGCTCGGTTGATTGGTAGGCCCCATATAAATGTTGCACCTATTCTCGTCTAAAGTACATAACTCTATTTATTTATTTATTTTTATTATATGTACAACTGAATGATGACATCTTTTGTACATATACTACAAACTATAAGGTCCCTCTCCAGTGTTTTCTTTTTTTTTTTTTATATAATTTTTAATGCACAAATTGTACAAAATCAAAATGAAACAACTGATAAAATGTTTGACTTAATAATTATACATTATGTGTGTGGGTGTAATTTATTTAAATGAATGTGAAATTGTAAAAACAATATTTGAAATTAAATAATGACTTAGGATTAGATATATAACTTTGATGTTAATAACTAGGTTTAACTAGATTTGATTATATATTTGCGGCTTCTTATCATCTCTTTTCCTTCTGTGTTTTTTTTTTTATAAAAATAAATTCCAATTATTTCTGTACGTTTTTTTCTCTCTCTCTTTTCTTCGAGTGGAGCATAGCCATGACTTTATTAAATGATTATTCGCTTTGTTTGCTCTTTTTATTTTTATTAGCAAAGTTGCAGTTGAAATAGTTTAGTACACATCTTTATTTTTCTTGTCTGTTGTTGATTCCTCTAAATTTTTAGTATCACACACGCCCATTTTTTTTATTTATTTATTTTTATTTATTTTGTTCATTGGGTTCATTGCAATTCACTATTCCCCATTTTGCCAAAACTTTTGTTTGTACTAAACCAAAAAGTTAAACAGGATTTTCAGTTCATTTGAGAAATATGAAGATAGTTTTTTTTTTGTTTTTTGTTTTTTGTATGTTTTTGTGTTATAGGGGAAACATTCGTTCTCGCTAAGCTTACATAAATATTACTTAGGATCTGGCTAATTTAAATAAAAGTTAGCTTATTAGTTTTTGCGGGGTTTCGGCGCTTGGTTTTTAGATTGCACTGGTTGGTAGCCTGCGGAGCAGTTAACATCAACTCAGCTAAGCTCATAACTGTGCAGCTAATTACAGTTTTTCATTTATACTTGCTTTCTTTATTGTTTAAGGGAGAAGAGCTTCTATATTAAACCCCATTAAATACTTGCTTTTATAGACACTAAATACGCGCTAATTTAAATAATCTATATAACTTTTGTTGGGTACTTTTTTTTAAAGTTTAATTTAGTTTAGTTTAGCTTCCTGGTCGGCTCCACTTTCTGCGACATGGCGGTTAAAACGCGCTGATTGTCAATCACACGAAAGCTGCTAATGTACGAACGTACCTCGCCCTCGCTCTTCGGGGATGGTGGCTCTAAGCCTGCAATATAAAGTTGATTAAAGTTAATATTCAGTAGTTAAAGTTAGCTGCGTCTTAAAGTTAATTGAACGCGTAAGTTAAAGCGAAAGCTCTGTGTTATAAATGTGTTTCGTTTACGCATAGGATATATATGCTTTAAATGTGCTTTCAATGTTGATCTACGCTTAAGTTGCTATTAATGTGCTTTATTTATGAATTCAGATGCAATTTAAAGCTTGAATTAAGTTGAATGCGTTGCTTGAAAAGTTATATGCTAAAAGTAGGATGTCAAAACTAATTTTGTCAAAAAGTTACTTTCAAAGTGCGCTGCTATTAATGTGCTTTGAAAGCTTATTTACTTAAATATATATATTTTGACATTCAGAGTTAATTGAACGCATAAGTTGAATCGAAAGCTCTGTGCTATAAATGTGTTTCGCTTTCGCATAAGACATTTTGTGCTTTTAATGTGCTTTCAATGTTGATTTACGCATAAGTTGCTATTAATGTGCTTTATTTATGAATTAAAATGCAATTTAAAGCTTTAATTACGTTGCATGCGTAGCTTAAAAAGTTGTAGGCTAAAAGAAGAATGTCAAAACTCATTTTTGTCAAAAAGTTACTTTAAAAGATCGCTGCTATTAATGTGCTTTGAAAGCTTATTTACTTAAATATATATATTTAGACTTGAAGAGTTCCTTTTCAAGCTTCTTGAACAACTTGAATACTTGAATCTGTATTGTTTCTATCATTTAAATGCCCTTTTTCATTACTTACCCAAACTCCGCGAACGACAAAAGCGTATGGTGCGCATTGTCTGGGCCATCATGTGCATTTTCTCAAAGTTCACCAGGCCATCGAGGCTGGTTTTATTGCCCTCATGGGCAAAGGTCATGTCCTTGAGCAGCAGCGGCATAAACGGTATTAACGGCGGCTGCAGTTTGCCAACAAACACACGATACGCCCGATGATTGCGACTGGGATCGATGAGAGCTTCGAACTCTTGATAGATCTTACGAAATTTCGATGGTATCTTCTCCCAAGTCTGATGCAGTCGCGTTACGGCCATATTCGAAAGTCCCATGACAATGGCAAAGAAGGCATTCAGATTCTGATACTCCTTGCAGCTAAAAAATAGAGTAAGCAAGCAAGTCAAGCACATTAATTAATGCCATAGAGCTGATAAACTCTTGTCTAAACACTTACTAAGCGGCCAGTTTGATGAATTTACGCACTAAACCAACTCGTTTGCTCAGACTTTGTGTGGAGACGAGCTCGGTGACAATCCAGTATTGCACCTCATTGAAGCGTCGCAGAAATACATCCAAATTGGCAGTTATCTAAGAGCGGGGAGGGAAATGTTAATAAACGAAAGTTAGAGAACACATTTTGGTAAGCTTTAATTGCTTGAGAATTCCCAAGAGAGCTGGCAAAACTCAATTTGCAACAGCATGACAAATGCCAGACTTCTGAATAGTTGCCAGCGCCAACTTGAAGCCTATCGACTAAAGGGGGGGGGGGGGTGGCAGGTGAGGGTTGTGGTAAGGTAAAGACTGCCAGGCAGCCTAATTAGCCAAAAGGCTTTTAAAACTTCTGCCAAACAATGCAGCCACAGGCATAGACCAAATGATGGCTAAAGAGCCATTTTCTATTTGCCTATATCTGGCTGTAAACACTGGGAGAAAGGTATGACTAACTCTGAATTTTGTTAGCTACTATATTGAAGATATATAATTAATCTATAATAATATATTCTAGCATATTGTATACTACAATTTGTATACACTACATTTTAAAAGAAACTTCAACTTTACTGACTTTAACTTTCTCTTTTGCATACAAAGTTATGCTCTCTAACTTTGTCTTAACTAAATATATAAGTAGATTGCATATATTTAATATGTAATTGGTCTATAATTTAGTTTACTTGTTAAACTTGCATTATACAATTTAAAAGTTAGTTAAACTTAACTTAATATTATCTTACTTTAGGGAAAAAGTCTTACCTACTCTGTCTTTAACTAACTATATTACTAAGCAGATTTATATATCACTTGTAATGCTTTACATTTAATTCTTCCTTATCATAAATTTTAATAGTAAGTAGAACCTTCTTTTTTTTGACTGTACCTTGCCAAAATGATGCCGCCCAAAGGTGTGATACAGTAGCTCGTACTCGTGCACCGCCCAGAATAAATCCCATTCAAAGATTGTGATGTGATAGGCGAGCTCTTTGGTGCTCAAGATTTCCAAATCGATGTCAACACTATCTGTGGGGCATTCCTGTTCCGGCAGCTGTGTCTGTGTTCACATAGCAAATTTATTAGGTACAAGCTGTTGGCATTTAGATGAAGGGAGATTGGAATCTTACCAAGGCATCCAGATGATCCTTGACGGAGACAAACAAACGTCCGTTGAGCGTTAGACCCGTGGGTATGCTAACATCATTATCCTTAAACACAGAACGTTCGCCATTCGATTTAACCTCAACGAGGCATAGGTCATCGGGGCCACGATTCAATTGCAACTTGTCGGCGGCACATGCCTTGATTAACTCCGCCGTAGTGTGCATGGGAAAGCGCAGGGTGCAATAGGTATGGTCGGCGCAATAGACGCGGAAAATGACTGCAAAAGTGGAAATGAAAGAGGAATTAAAGGTAGTCAACAACCATTCGCATTTGCATTTTCAATTGACACTCACTGTCATCATCGGGTCGTATGACCGTCTTTGAGGGCGTCGCATTGCCGCTAAATAGACAAATTGGTTGTCCATTCGTTGGCAATTTCCACTTCTGTCCGGCATTCTGATTACGATCCTCCTGATAGCGGGCCATTTGTGTAAGGACATTGTGTATAATGCTTGCCTCCTCATTTAAATCGGGATCTGCTTCCACTTCGGCGGCCAGATCCTCAATGAAATCGCAAACACTTGGCTCCTCAAAGGCCGCATGACGTACGGCCATTACCCATTTTTGCATGAATTGTATAACACGTTTCTTAAAGTTGATTATATATTCCCGATCCTCGGGCGTTTGTTCTTCTTCGTGGGCATCACAATGAAAGGTGCACTGTGGTTAAGGAATTTTCACCCCAATCAAATTGTTATCAAAGTTATGAAGTTGCCCAAAAAAATCTGTCACGCCCCAAAAGCGATAGGATGGGGGAATTGGTCAGAATTGTTATTGTCTGTTTATTAGGCACATCACGTATTCCAATGCAGATTGGAGATTAGTTTCAAGCATCATTGAACCAGCTACAAGTGAAAGCCGAACCATAGATGAAGCACATACACATTTCCAAATTGTTGACCCAATGTTCAAGGACTCTGTCCCACTGTCTGTGTGTGTGTGTGTGTGTGTTTTCAACTTCATTGTGGCTTTTGTTTTCCGAGAGTTTAACAGTTACTTTACTCTATGAAAGGAAGTGCTACTCGTCTCTTAGTTTATTTTCTCTTCTTTTTTTTTTGCCTCACTTGACATTTTCAAGTCACGAACCTGACTTCATGTTTTGCCCATATGTGTGGGCGCGGTGTTGTCTGTGTGTGTGTGTGTATGTGGTTTGCATGCTGCCAACACTTAAACTGTCGCTGTGGATATGTTTGCTGACCCACTACCTCCCACCACTTTCATGTCCCCAGAGTGTACGTGACTCCTGGTATCAGTATCTGGTCTAACTGTAGCACTGTGTAAATGGAACTTGCCCATTTTTAAAGTGGTTCCTTTCAGGGGTCTCTAACTGCGAAATGCTCTTTAAAGCGTCTGCCACAAGTTTCTATAAATTTGTGTTAAGCTCTTGCACGTGGCGGGCATGCATAAAATGCGGCTCAACGAATTCAATTAAATTTTGAATAATTTTTTTTCTTTTTCTCTGATTTAAATGATTAAGTTTGCTGAGGAAAAGAATCTCTGAAAGCTTAAGAGAGTTGGCAATTGTAAGCGTAGGCTAGAAAGTTGTTTTAACAGAACAGTTTTTAACCGCAAAAAGACGGAACGGAAAGAGGGACAGGAAGGTAAGGCAGAAAATCAGGTATAATAATTAAAGGATAATTAGAAAATGAAGGAAGTTTAAGCAAAAAGGTAGATGGAATAGCATAAATAAAGTTGACGAAAGGAGCTAATAAAGAAGCTTTGATAAGAATCGGAAGTGAATACTAGAATAAGAAGATGAGAAGCTGTTATAAGAGAATTAATTCCAGATAAAGCAATTAAAGAGTTTTTGTCTCCAAATGGGGTTTAATAGATAATAATAGAGCAGGTAGAATATCCTCTAAATGAAGAGTAGGGATAAAACTGATGAAGTCTCTTTAAATAAGGAAGTCAATAGTAAAACTCTTTAAAATGTAATCTGGGTAGGATAACTAATACAGCAGTTTAAAATCGAAGCGGGAGCGACAGTAGAGTGCCCTGAGTCAGTCTTCATTGTTATTTTTGGCACGCCAAAGATTTCATAAACTTGCAGAACCCTGATACACTTTTCAATCGATATTTACTATGGCAGCTATATGATATAGTCAACCGACTTAAACCAAATTTGGTTATGATTTATTAGACATGATCAGATGCATAATCTGTGAGTTTGATTGAAGAGTGTTGAAAAATAATAAAGATTGCCATACAAAAGTATGATTTTCGACCGATAGTTCCTATGGCAGCTATACGATAAAGTTATCCGATTTATATCAAATTTGGTCAGGATGTATAAGACATGACCAAATGCATAATCTCTGAGTTTGGTTAAAGTCTGTCGAAAAATATTAAAGTTTGCCATACAAATGTATGATTTTCGAGCGATAGTTCCTATGGCAGCTATATGATATAGTCAATAGATCCGGCTAGTTCCGACATATATAATGCTTGCAGCAAAAAGACTGATCTCTACCAAGTTTCATCTAGATAGCTCTAAAACTGAGAGACTACTTTGCATAGAAACAAAGGGACCGACAGACAGACAGAAGACGTACAGGCAGACAGAAAGAGAGACGGACAGACAGACATGGCTATATCGACTCGTCTTCTGAAGCTGATTAAGAATATACATATAAACTTTATAGGGTCGAACATTTCTGCTTCCAAGCGTTACACATTTCGTGAAAAATTTATAATACCCTCTGTAAGGGTATACAAAGGGAGACCTATACAAAATGCAGTCTAATAAAAATATGCAAGATATGCAAGGGAGTTAAGAAGGCAAGTTTATCTACTAGGAAAATGATATAGAAAACTTCGAAATAGATTAAATAGTACGAAACACTCAGTCAAAGATAAGATGAGATAACTTTAGATAGACTTTCAAGTTAAGTTTGTTTTGTAAAAAGGATATTAGTTGGCCAATTCATCAACGAGCTGCACGACGGGCATAAAGACAATGTGCGTAAGCAGGAAGTCATCGAGAAATGGATCCATGCCGCTGACCGACTGTCCCAGTCGTGTCTCAAGCAAGTGTTCCAGCATTTTGGCCGGTGTGCCCGACATCACGGTATATCTGCAAAAGGCATACATTTTGAAATTCAGTCACGTGTAATTGGGCCATAAAAAAAAAGCGCAATGAAATTTGAGAGGTTTAATTTTCTAATTCACATTCGATTGCAATTAAAATTTGATGCTGCATGATGTCCAAGCAATTGGCACTTACTTGAATGCGGAATGTTGTCCACGTTGTTTGGCCACACGCTCGAGCACTAAAACATCCTTGCCGTGCTCCTGCAATCTTAGTGTATTGGCCTCGACATCACGCAGGATGCGATTAAAGTGTTCCTTGTCCACGCGCAGCAAATGGCAATTGTTTTCCTTTAAAACGATTGTGGCAGCTCTGCAATAAGAGAGTAAAAATAATAAAAAGAAAATAAGTGACAAGCATTTGCCACGTTTACGTTATTTGCATAAATCAAATTAAATCGCAGCAACAGCAATTCTTAACAAAATCCAAACAACAAATCTGTCAGCAGCATGAACTTTAAGTGAGAAGAGAAACTTTTAACAATTTTAATGTTTGACAAAGTGCAATTTTCTTTTAATTACATTTTGACAAACTGTTGACAAATTCTGCAACACTTTCTGTCTCTATCATTTGCCCTTGGCTTTCATATTTGTATACCCTGTAATATTGACACTACTCTATCATTGGGTATAATGCAAATATGTAAGAGTTT
This sequence comes from Drosophila histrio, assembly GCA_958299025.2. NCBI lineage: Eukaryota > Metazoa > Arthropoda > Insecta > Diptera > Drosophilidae > Drosophila > Drosophila histrio. The sequence goes on along the minus strand of OY729167.1, from coordinate 19,705,561 downwards.
AATTAATAGACTTTTCTATTCTCTCTCTCTCTCTCTTTACTTCTGCGAACTCCTTAATGATAATGTTATAGTTGGTATAATAAAATGCATAAATTGTATTGCATATTTTAACACTGTCTACAGAGTATCGCCACGTCGAGCACTCTTCTATTTAAACAAGCTGTCAATGACTATGTAACTTGCATAAATACAATTGATGCATTCTGGGCCGTTGCAACGAAAAATTACATTTTTTCAGTTAGCACAAAAAATCAATCGATGACCGCGTAAAAATGTAAATAAATTTTATTTACCACAGATGCCACGCCTCTTGTTTGATATACAACAGCTCGTTATATGTGTTTACAATGTACCCAGGGTAAAATGTTTATTTTAATTAACATTGAACGCATTTCAATGTATTTTTATATAGTTTCTGTAAAGCCCTCACAGTTTTATTTATTTATTTTCTAGTGCTAAACTGACTAGATATATTTTTATTTATGCGTTAACTACTTTCAATATAGAAGCAATTTGTATTTAGATTGTTTTCAGCTGAAATTTCTCTACATGTTTGGCACGTAAAACTTTCAGGTGTTTTAAATTATTTGATATGGCATTCTAAATAGATTTTCTGCAGTTAATTTAGCTATTAAGTCTATTTTAGCAGGCCGATAGTCTGTTAACATTCCAATACTCTGTTAATACTATCATCACTAGATTGTATACGTCACCATCACTAGGTTATGTATCCTCTCGTCACTAAGTATCCAGCTGGATTAGCTATCTCGCCTTAACCTACTAAGGCAATGGAGATCGACCTAGCTTGATCTCGCTCTAAAGTGAGTTGTGAAATACAGCGGTGTGAGGATACACACGAAATAAAGTGGACGTCATAGAAAATAACTGCGTGTTTCATTTAAATTATACGATTAAACTATTAAAATTGATATTAAATTAGTTGCAGCTCGCATTTAATCGTAAATCAGCTTTAAGCATTGTTTTGAGACATTTACTATAGTTTACTATTTTCACTAAGCTCTCAGATATGTTGAGTTAATTCAAATTAAGCCAAGTTTTAAGTGCCACTTTGCAGCTATTGTTAGTTTGGCTTGCAACATGTGCCACATTCTTTATGGCCACACACACACACACACACACAGAAGAGAGCTAATGCCTAGCAAATTTATATTTTGTTTCAATTTTCAATTGTTTGCTATAAATGCCCACACAATGGCTGTTGTTATCTGCCATTTTTGTTGTTGCTTTTGCCGCTGTCGTTGTTATCTTTTGGACTGGGGGCAACAAAGTGTCTAATGCTATTACTCGCCGCACTTGCTTTGAATCTTTGTTCATTGTTGTTGTGTTTGGCCAAGTGCAAGAGTTTTGTGGCCCCCCATTATGCTGCTCGCATATTGTGTTTGTAGTTGGTATTGTAACTGGTCTAAAAGGAACAAACGTGGTTAAATAAAAAAAAGCTGCCTGACTCGTCGTCTTCAGTGAGAGATGAAAACGATATAAAGAGAATTGTTGATGTTTTGTTGCTCGATGTCCTAAAAACTTTTACGTTGAAAGAAGAAGAAGAAAAACTTTTAGCCAACCAACTGACAGTTTAAAATGGTTGCAAAGGATTGAGGCAGACTAAACGAGTGAGAAATAAGGGGGAGGGGTGGGGGCAAAGAGCTTGCCACTTACCTGGGTGCGTCGTTTATCAAAGCCAATTTGCCAAAATCATCGCCAGTCTTCAGAGTGGCAACAGTCCCTTTGCCATGTATCACAACATCCACGGAGCCTTTGAGTAATATATACCAAGAGCGTCCCTCGTCGCCTTGATTGAATACTGCGATGCCATGAACCAAAAAAAAAAAAAAGGAAAAGAAAGAAGGATAGCCAAGGAAAAGGGATTAAAAGGATGTAACATAATTAGCTCAAATTGCTGCTAATTTAATTGCAAAGTTTGCTTAATTTTCAGTTTCAAATTTGCTGGTCAATCGACCAGTTGGTTTTCCATTACGATTTTGTAGGATTTATATTGTACTCACATATAGTGCCCGCCTGGGCGTGGGCTTCAAATACAATTATCGAGGATAATTCTCGTTTAATGCTGGTCGATAGATGTGAGAGGGCTGCGATATGAACGAGTTCCTCAAATACCAGTTCCAGTTCCTCGGGCGTGCGTTCATGTGAACTGTGTGCAGTTTGATGAAAATCAAATATGAACAACTGTAGCTTGGTTTTGACAATCAACAATCAACAATATTGCTAATTTGGCCGATTATCAATCATATGCAGTGTGGCTTGTTTGGGTAATTGCTGTTTATTGTATACTTACGGCTTGCGCAATATCATACGCAATGTGGCATCTGGGCCACGTTGAAAGAGTGCACTTAATGCCTCACGTATGTGCTCATTAGCTGCACTGAGATCCTCAGCTTGTGGTATCCCTGCTGCCGGTGCGCCTCCCTCCTCATCCAAACGAAATCGATACAGAAAGCATTTATCCTTGAACGGCTGCTCCTTGTTGACTGCAAGCAGGATAATTAAACAATGTGTGTGTTAACAGCTGTAAAATACGTTAATTGCAAACTCTTACCATGTGTCAGTACACCTTCCTCGACAAGAGCTTGCCACATGCCCGCCGCCTGGGCGCGTGTGTGTACAATTGGCGCTAGATTGACCAACCAATCGACGAGTTCCGTGCCAGGCGCACACTTGCGTATTAACTTGCCCGAAACCTGTATACAGTCAACATGTTATATATGTATATTGCTCAATGACTCAATAAGTTAGTTGGCCAAAATAGACACTCACCTTGCGATCCTTCAAACAGCTTGAGTTATCGACTACCAATAATGTTCGCAATGCCCAGCCCATGCGGCTCATAGCAGGACTCGGCGACTGAGGAAGTGAGTAGATAAATGTGATGGAAAATATTTGTTGAATATAGTATATACAATTTCTAAAGAAAAACTTTGCTGCTCTTAAGAAGTTGTCGTCTTCAACTATTTCAATTTTTCTTTTAAACAAATTGTTGTTGTGCCGTAGTTCAAAGAGTTTTCTGTTCGTTGAAATTTAATGTTAAATAAATTTTCAAAAAATCTTAGTTATTTAATATATTCTTAAGCATTTTATTAATATGTTTATATTTATACAACTATAATATCCTAGTTTAGTTAAAATACAGATAAATACAGTGAAAATAATAATTTAAACTATTAAAAATAGTCAATATACTTCAAATTTGAATAAAGTCTGAAGAGTTCTTGAGTTTTAAATGGTTTCATATATTTTTAAAATTATTATCAGTTTGTCTATTTATAAATTAGCTCTTAATAATGTTTTTATGCTTAAAAAGCGTTAATATACTTAAATAAAATATTTAACTTTACTGGCATATAGTTTAAAATATTATTTTTCAAGTATAATTGACTGTTATATAGTTGACAGTTCAGTTGTCTCATATTAAATTTGGTAAACTCTCTCACAGTCTTAATCAATGTATAAATTCCTATATATTATTTATCTCGTCTGTGTATTACATCTTTCGCACAAAGTTTGACTATATATAAATAATTATGATTTTATATAAATTATCTCCCGAAAAATGTTGCCAAAGTTTGTGTAATAATTTCGAATAAAACTAATTGAATCAATGAAGTTGCAACTTTTTGGCAAAAACAGCAAATTTGCCTTATGCAAGTTTAATATTTGTGTGTGTGTGTATGCTCTTGGGATTTACTGAACTTACACACACATACACACACAGAGCTAAACATACAAACAAACACAGTCTGTCTGCTTACCTCGGTTATGGGCAGCGCTGGATTTGGATGATCCGGGCTCAATGGGCGTTTTGTTGGGGATGTGGCAGCTGCAGGCTGTACGCCAGGACCAAAACCTAATAATAACAATAATAATAATTATTAGCATAATAATGCGAATATTGTTCAATAGCGGTTCCAATAACTGTTTAACTCTTTGTTGCATGTAAAATCGTATTAAATTGCGCGCCTGTGGGTAGGCAACACTTTTTTTAATTACGCATGTCATAATTAACATTTAATGAGCTTTTAATCACGTCTGTTGTTGTTTTTGTTGCTGTTTATTAATTAAAAATAAATATTATGGCACGCGTATTTACATACCATTCTTCAATTTGCAATTGGTGATAATGTCATTCATCAACTCCTTGTTTTTCTGCAAATAGAAAAATGTAAAAATAGACAGTTTTACAAGGGCAACTTTGTTGTCTGTATTTATAGATATATGTAGGTTGTTGTTGGTAGTGCTTTTATTGTTGTTATTGCATTGCTCATCCAGCACCTACATTGCTCATTTCAAATGCCGTTGACTGCGGTCGCTGCTGACGCTGCACACGACGTCGCAGCTTGACAGCAGCGGAAGTGGCGCCAGCAACGGTTGTTGTTGGATCTATTGTTGTGGCAACTGTTGCAGTTGTTGTTGCTGCTGTTGCTGCTGACGCCAAAAGCAGCTGCTTGTCGCTATCACTGTGACGTCGATAGCGCAGCAATACACACAAGGCCGCCTCATCGCTGGCCACAAATTGGCCAGAACAACGCTGCTGTTCCCTCAGTTCTCTCTTCGACATTGGCAGTCATTTGTTGTGGGTCAACACTTTCACTTTAAATTTAGCTTCAATTTCCTTGCACAGTTTCTTTTGTTTTATGTGTTTTCCCCTCTGTTTCCTCTGTTTTTTTTTTATTGACCAGACGCCAGGTAATAGCCGTCAAACGTTGTCGCGCGCACTGATAAGGCAGCCACTTGGGACGCAGTTGACGAACGTTTTGCCACTGCATGTTTCAGTGTTCATTTTTTTTCATTTTCTTCTTCACTATGTATTGTATTTCGCTATATGCGGCTTATCAGGCACTTTTGCTAGGGTTGCCACCACACGCTCTATTAATAGCCACTCATTTGTTGTGTCATTTTAATAAATAATCAAGGCAAGTGCAGAGGGCCAAGGGTAAGGGCATTGACAATGAATAGGAATAATCAAGAAGCTAAGGACTGGGGCAGGAGCAGTGGCAGGGGCAGAGACAAGGGACCCGCATGCCATACAAAGTTGGTGACGCTTGGCAACACTTGGCACGCAGCTGATAAGCGCAGTCAGCGTTGGCGTCTACGCTAATTAAACTCATTTCACTTATCAAAACGCACAGCGGGACCAATGAGAGAGAGAGAGAGAGACAGGGCGGTAAACAATTGTTGTTAGAAATGATGACTCCATGATGAGCAAGTGCAAGCGAGAGAGAGACACAGAGTGAATGAGAGAGAGAGAGAGAGCTAGAGGCTATGACTATGAAGTGTCTTCGCCTTCGCCTTCGCCTTGAAAACAATAGCATGCGCTGATAATAATACGAGTACTCATAGACTGTTCAGCCAATTCGTGCTATTCATTGAGTCAGAGTTTAGGGAAAGAAACAAAAGGCAAGCTGCTTGATTGGCCCCAATTATGTTTTATACTTTTGTTAATGTGCAGCAAGAAAATTGATATTTAATGGTATTGAAAGTGAATGAAGTACAAGAAAGCTGTAGTTCAAGTGAAAGTGAATAGAATTGTTGGAAATTCGAATTACTTACATCTAATTTGATTTGATTTGTTTGCTGGACAAAGATCAAGTTCTTGTTGAGAAATTTGTAGTTTCTAGCACTAATTACTATAAACAATTAAAACTGTTAGTTTGAACTGTTGAAACTGTTGAACTGTGTCAGTCAAAGTTACTAGAGTAATTATAACTAAAATTTGTATTAAAACTATGCAAATTATATACATATTTCTGTATTTGCTACTTAAGCAATTACTTTATTTATATTATATGCAGAAATACGCAATTATTAGTACAGGTAATTACAGGAATTACATAATAAGAATTGCCAAGTAATTACAGCTCTAAGAATGTCACACATCTGATGTAATTAGTTTTATTTCTCTGCATATGTTTATTCTATTCCATTTCTGTGTTCGTGTGTGGCATGCACTCGTTCTAAGTTGCAGTTGCACTTGTGCTTTTGTGCATAAATAAATAACCGCAATGTCCATGGACACGCAACTGCCAGGAGAGTGTACGATACGCGTGTGTGTGTTTGTATGCTATTAATGTTGTTGTTGTTGCTGTTGTTGTTGCTGCTGTTGCTTTAGTTGTTGCTGTTGCTGTTGTTGCTGCTGCTGTTGTTGTTGTTGCTGTTGTTGCTATTGTTGTTGTTGCTGTTGTTGTTGCTGCTGTTGTTGTTGCTGTTGTTGCTGTGCAGCTGGGCAAAGCGAATGCCGTTGCGCTATTCTATTATTTATGGACTGTGCATTACGTATACCACATGTGTGCCATGGAGTAATTGTTGTGACCGTGTGTGTTTGTTTGTTTGCTCGTTCGTCCGTTTTGAGAATTATGAGTCTCAAATTAAATGCAAATATTCTAGAATCGATTGGCTTTGAATTTATGCAACTTGTTTGCAACATGCAACATTTGAAATCATAGCAAATAATTGAGTTACAAATGAACACGAACACACATTACACATTTCAATTGCAATCTGCCACATTCTGTGGCAGCCACAAATGCCGAGTCTAATTTCCGCAGACAACCAACTGCCATTTGCCACTTTGCTACCTGCCACTAACTGTATTTGTATCTGTGTGTGTGTGTGTGTGTGTGTGTGTGAAAATGAAATAATTGTGTGCTTGCCACGCGCATCGAGTGCTGCTTAACACACTATGTTGCAACTGTTGCAAGTGGTTAAGGGTCAGGCCTCAGACATTAGCCAATTAGTTAGTTGGCAATTGAATTGCTTTGTTGCCTAGTCAAATATGTGACTTATGTGGCATATATTGAAGAAATCTGTAAGCAGAAACGAACTAAATCTATCCTAAGAAGTTTACTTTGATTTGTGGCCAAAAGAAAGTCAAAGAGTCAACGTAATCCGCTTAAGTTACTGTCCTTTTCAGCTCTGTTTTCTTGCTTCCCTTCTGTTTTTTTTTAACTTCAAATTTCCAGGTACTTAAAGCGCACAATAAACACACAGACACACACACTCTAATACGATATTGTACACACACACACACACACACCCGGGCAATGGAGTGTGAGCATTTTGCAGTGACAACTGCTCGCGTTATATATTATCAATTTAAAGTGATTTTATCGCATTTACTGGCAGCAGCAGAAGCTGCAACTGTTGCATTGGCAACATTTTATGTGGCAGACGCTTAACTTCATTGTTGCACATTGCGTATACGTAATATATGTTTGCGCTGCGTGCGGCAGCTACTTTGTTATCGTTACCCATCAAGCATTTTGCCGTGTGGCAAGTGGCAAGTGGCAACTGGCAAGTCGCAAATTAACTCCCATAGCAGGGTTAGCCAATGTTGCCCCAATTTGAGGTTTTGTAACGTAAAAGGTAAATATGCATTCATTCATCTTCTGCCCCTGTGTCTGTCTGTGTGTTTAGTTTATACCCTTTGTGCGTGTTCGCAATTCAATGTTAGAGTATTGTTGCCCCCAAGGAGCCAGTCAATGCCACAGTTCGGTGGCTGAATGCCTTTATGTGTGTGGCAGGCAAACCTTACACATACAACAAAGTATTTTCTGTTAGCTGGCAACTATGTATGCTGTATATCTCTGTGTGTGTGTATCTCTGTGTGTGTATCTGTGTGTGTGTATCTCTGTATGTATATCTCTTTGTGTGTATCTCTGTGTGTGAGTGTGTGTATTTTGGGGGTTCGCCTATCAAATATTTGGTATTTTGTCATTCAAATTGAAAACTTTGTTATCAAAATTCTGTGGCTTTCATTTTGGGTATCTGTTCAAAAGTTAGCCTAATGCAAATATAATGGCTTCTGATTGAATCAGCTTGGATTCTTGATTCTTTCAAGACAGTTTCAATATTGCTCCATTCACATTCAATTCAATTAGCTTGCAATAATCCTAAGAGCTCTGCCTGCAAATCAATGAATGTTCGCAACTCTAATTAACATTATATGTATATATCGATTGTGTCATACGATATACATACTTGGTCAAAACAATCGATTAGCCAGTTCAACTTGTCATTAGAATTAGAATTCAATTTGGTAATTGTATTGCCAATAAATAATAGCCAAATGTGGCCAATAAGTCGACAGTTTCACTTATTTATGCCACATTTACTTAAGCCTGTTCTGGCCATATGCTTAGTCCTAGTTTGAGCTCAGTTCATTTGGTGGTTAGCGAGTTACTTGGCCTGGCGGTCGCATCATTAATTGTTAATTGAAATTTTAATTAAATATTTTGACAATGACGCAAATACCGCAAATGTTTGGAGGATAGTACGAAATCCCCTTGCTCTGCCCTTCCTCGATTGCTTCAAGTATTTGCCACACACAGCTGCTCATTAACATGGCTGGGGAGTGTGTCTGGCTGTGTGTGTGTGTGTGTCTGTCTGTGTGTATGTCTGTCTGTGTGTGTGTGTGTTGATTTTAATGAGCGCACCACAAATGCTTAAGAAAACCGTCGAGCTTTTGTCGCCTCAGTCTTTGCAATGACACTAGACTAAAAATGGCAATTAAGCTGTAGATTAAGTTTAATAAATGGCCTTTAGAGCAAACAAAGGAATAGATTAAACGTTAAGTGAGCTTAACTGTAGCTCTAATATGCTTTGAAAGCTATAATTTATGAATTACGTAAAGCTTTAAGAAGTCAAGAAGAAGTCAAATGAAACTAGTTAAAGCTTCAAAGCGTACTCATGGCAAGTTTGTATGCATAGTTGTCTTAGTTAAATAGATAAATGTATTTAATGTGCTTTACTTATGATTAAAGTTGTTTAAGAAGATGTTTTATAAGTAGTGAAGATAGGAAGTTGTGAGCAAAATCAATTAATTAGTAGTGGAAGCTTTAATAACTTTCAAAATAAATTAAAATTGTTACAGCGCTTTGAGCGTTTAATGCATATGAAGCTTTACTCAATTTTAAAGCTCTTTAAAGCTGTTTTAATTATGTGAAAGTTGCTTTCAAACTGTTAAACCTCTTAAAAATGTATTTAACTCTCTACTTATTAACAATTATCGTTAATAAGTCATTTCAATGCTGTTTAACTCTTTGCAAAATGTCTCTGACTCCAAGATTAATTCTTCAGCTCGTGCCATTTGAATTTAAGCAAATGCACAGAACACTTCAGCTATTGTGAAATTAAATATCTGCTTATATTTTTTTCTTTACACAGACTTATGAGAACACTTGTGCTTACCTCCCAGATGAGTCGAAAATCCTGTTGTTCAACGCGCAGCAACTCACAGGTTGTCTTCGTTACCACGGTGCTGTCGCGTGGCAAGTCGTGTAGTATTGATTCGCCAAATGTGGCGCCAACGCCAAGATTACACAAAGTTACGGAGCTCTGGAAAGAGTGAGAAAAAGCAAAAGATGTTGGTGAAAATTGAGGGATGGGGAAGGGGAAAAGAGAGACTGAGGCATAAGTTAAAAGACTGCTAAACTTTAGTTGTAGCCAAAGATTAAACATTTTGTGGTTGATTCACCGCAAAAACACACAGATACGCAGCAGTTTGTTTACATTTTACAGAGTGTCCTTTGACTGTATCTGTGCTAATTGCTCAATGTACCACATTTTGTTGCAATCTCTCTTTGTGGTTATATTGCTAGCAAACATTTGCTTACAAACTGTAATCAATTTATTGCACACACACACACATTTGTTCAATCATTTCCGCAAACGGAAGTTACTTAGCTAACTAAATCCGGATCCCACTGACAACGACAACAGCAACAAGAAGCTGACAATCGACCCAAAAATGCAATTCAGTTGACAGTTTTGTCCAAATGCAGGAAATAACTAGTAGTAGTATTCACTAAGATCCGTCTAAACCGCAACTTTGAAATGACATTTCATTTCGTTTCACTCGACGATCTTATATTTTGCATAGTTGTTGAGTTTTATACCCTTGGAAAAGTGTTGGAAATACTCGAAGAAATTGTTGTAAAACTATTTTAAAACTTTTCTTAAAGTTGCTGCATTTTATACACTATTTTCTGCGTGCAAAGTTGAATTTAATTGTCTAAGAGGTGTACGCTTAATTTCATTTACAATCAGACAATTTAATTCTTAAGACAAAACTGGACAAGTCTTTACTGTTTTCATTAATTGAACGAACTTGAAATACTCTATACATAATTTGCATACTTCATTACTTGTCAAAATCATTTGTAATCATATTAAAAATATATTAATTTTAAATAGAATATATATCTCAAAGTAAACTTTGTATAAAATTGATCTGTTTATAAGTTTAAAAGGTTTTTTGAGGTGTAAACATACTTGTTTTCACATAAATATCAATACTAAGCATTTTAATATACTAAAATAATTATGAATATAATTTACAGGGTATCAGCTGGTCAAAGGGCCACTTTAAGCATAATAATTGTACAGGGAATCAGTGAAGGAAGTCACAACTCGATATCGTCTTATGTTAGACTTTAAAAACATTTGCTTGAACTACCCAGGGTATCAGCTAGTCGTGCATTGTCTATTCTGTCCGTCTACTCATTTCTAAGTTCTAAGTTAGCATCTGTGGTTTGTTCGTTTGTTTGTTTGTTTGCGTTCTTCGCAGTTCTTGTTGTTCTTGTTGTTGCTGTTTACTTTCATTTCCCAGAAGACAACTTCTTGGCAGCACCCGAGGGCCAGCCTCATTTCTGTTGGCTTAAGTCTGGCTCTGTCTTTGGGTCTGACTCGGTCTTGGGATCTCAGTCTGAGGGCCTGAGAGGCAGTGCATGTAATTGGCTTAACAAGACTTAAACACGACCGCAAAATTGTTAAACTCGCATTAGTTGGCGGGATGTGTGTTTTTGTGCTTGAGTTTTCTTTACAGTTATTACACATGCAGCAGGTCGGAGGTAAATGCCACAACAACAACAGCAACAGAAACAACATCATCAAAGACTTAGAATCCGCTATAAAACATAATTTAATCATTTCTGTGACGTGTAATTACATTTATTGTTGTTGTTGTTGCTGCTGCTGTTGTTGTTGCTGCTGTTGTTATTGTTGGTCAAGTGCTGAGTTAAATTTCACGCGTTCCACTTAGAAATTTCATTTACTTCCATTTGATTTATGGCGACTTTTGTTTTTGACAAGCCAAAAGTATTTTCCACTTGCCTCTTTTACTGTTCTTCTCTCCCTCTCTCTCCCCCTCTCTCTCCTTCTCTTTGTCGGTCTCCTTTCACGTCAAAAAAATGTTGATTGCTTTCTAATTTGTTTCCACAGTTGGCTATAAGAGCGGTATTTTGACCAAATATTTAGATAATTTCCATCGACCTCCCCAAAAACACACACACCCACACACACAACATAAACATTATTGAGAATTACTTGGAAAACATTTTAATTGCAATTTTTAGTGGTTTTTGTGTGAAATGTGGAATAGCCTTCGTTTATTGCTGAAATTTACTTTAAATACTGTTTTTTTTTTGGTATCTCTCAATGAGTTTGCACTGTCTTAAAAGCAGGTTAAATAAATATTTATTTAGCTTTTTTATTACATATTTCCTTTCAATGCAAAGAGAATCTTCTTGAGACTAGACTGCAACATTAAGAATTAATCAAATAATTAGTTGGTTATGGCTTTCGGGTATTCATGAATAACAATTAAGAGTAATAGTAATTATAAATAATGTATTTTCTATTTGATTCTTATTCAACTCATAATAATATTAATATCAACAATCGTTTAAAAAACACATAACTTGTAATTCTGCAGCTGCTTTTCTTATTTCACTCAGCTACTGGGTATCTACTAGTTGTATTTATATATCTATATTTGCTATTCTACCATTAGCAATTTGTTTCACTTTTCCCCCTTTTTTATCAGAGTTTTTCAAAAAAAACAGACTCACTTCCCACGTTTAATCCCATTGATAGTTGCAGTCAAAGGGGTTTTGATTTTCTTCCTCTATTCCATTTCCAATTGATGTTTGCGATTCTTTGTTATGGCAGAGTTTAGACGTGGCTATTGTGAATATCTTAATTGAAAACTGACAGAAAGAGGAAGATCGAAACACGAAAGCTGTAGCAAGTCCCTTGAAGGTAAATCTAACAGAAAGTATTCTTGCAAACTTAAAGCAGAGATTGCATAGACTTTAATGATGTCAAAAACTGAATTCCAATTGGTATTGAGGTTAAGATAACTTACGGAAGATGTTATAATATTTACAATGGATATCCGGTTAGAGATGATAAAGATAGCAGTCGATATTTTAAATGAAAGTAAAAGGGATGCACTTCAAACAGTTTATATTCGAATAATTAATCGACTATAGTTATAATTATGTACTAACCTATTGAATTTCAGTTATCTATATCTAAAGTAAAAGTGGAATATTGCTTACTCATAACGATTAGATCTGAATTTCACCCATTGAAACTAAAGAGATGCGCCATTGACTACTCTTTTGCTCATCTCAACTTTTTTTTATTAAATGAATGACATATTCAAATGCCACTTTAAATGGATACACACTCGTAATTATGCCACACACACTTCACAACAACGCCGTTGCACAATCGGACCAAATTATCAAAAATGTGAAAATGTGAGAAGTTATTTGCATATTTTAATAATCGTGAATGCTTTCTATCTGGCAACAAGACGCACTCATAACTGCGAATGGATGTTCGTATTCATATGTTCGTATTCACAACTTATATCTATGTTCGCTTTATCTGTCATTAATGTGAGGCACGTACATTTCATCATTTTTTTGTACTCGTATATTCAATGCAATGTTTTACCTTTGCATAATGTCGCGTCGATTGCTCCACATTATACGTACAACTGCGACGAAATAACATTTCTTTTCTCACTTCTCCTCTCAATTTTGCTCTATTTTGTTTGTTTATATTTTCTCTTTTCGTTTTTAGTTATTATTACTTTTCTTCAGTTTTGCACAGTCGTTGACAAATTTAGCATTTTTTTTTATAAAATGCTGTAATCATTTTTAAATTCCAATAACGACATGCAAATTGTTGTTGTTGTTGTTGTTGCTGTTGTTCTGCTTGTTCTGTCTGTTCTTATTGTCATTGTTATGCGTTTTGTATTTATTTCTGAATGAATATCGCAAAACGTGTGCCTTCCGTTTATGGCTCAAAGAAAAAAAAAACAATAAAATGCTCGAAACTCATTGCAACCTGCTGGGCCAAGGTATTATAATTTTGTTGCCTATTATGTAACAGCATAAAAAAAGACATTTACTAGGTGAATATATAGGTCTATATAAACCAGATAATAAGAGCAAGCTGTGATGTATTTTACTCTGTTTTTAATATTTTTTAATATTGTAGCAGGCCGATAGTCGTTAATACTATCATTACTAGATTGTATGCCATACCATCACTAGATTGTGTATCCTCCCGTCACTAATTATACAGATCTACTAGTTATCTCGCTTTAACCTATTAAGACAATGGAGAGGGACCTAGCTTGATCCCGCTCTAAAGGGAGTTGCCAGAGTCAGTCGTTTGAAACAAAGGGATAAAGCAGACGCCATAGAAGAAAACAGTGTCTTTTACTTAAATCAAATTGAAAGCAAAGGAGTTGACTACTTATATCATGAATTGCATATTTACAAATTTTCTTATACAATTTTGTAGTTATATGAACAAGACTTTTTTCTGTTTTCTAGCTAAAGTCAAATGAACCATAAGAACGTGTGTTAAAGAGTATTGAAACTGCGGCAAACCAAAGCAAAATATGTATATTCATGCTTGCTTTGCGTTTGTTTTTTTTTGGCCAAGTGATAAATAGCCGGGTCAAGCGTGCGCGGCGCCACACATTTTTATGGCTAAAAGCAACAGCAGAAACAACAATTGCAACAGCAGTAATAACAACAACAACATCAACAACAACAAATGTTATTGGCAAAAAACATGTACGAGTACACAACACATTTGCATGCCACACACACACACACGTTGTGGTCATGTAAGTTTTATTATTATTAAAGTTTGTATTATTATTATTGTTGTTATTATTAATAATAATTGTCTGCGGTTCATTTAGCGCGTACCACTTTCGATGCGGGCTTTAATTTGCAGCTAAAAAGCACCAAAAATGTTGGCAACGGCAACGAGATGTGGTCTTTAAATTGCTTCTCGGATTGTGCAACCGCGCGGCGTCGCGTTTAAAGCTCAACTGAAGTCTGAAATTTGCCGCCGTCACACGGCTGAGTTTAAATTAGCAACAACTCGCGACATAACAACACCAACTGTATCTGTGTGTAAGTCTCTTTGTGCAACGCGACTGGCAGTTGCTGAAGTGTGGCAGCAACAATGGCAGCAGCAACAACTTGCTTGCAGTCGTGCCGTGTTGCAAATTGGAGCAGCAAGAGTCTCAATCAGGCATGCAAAATACGCATATCTCATATCTTGAATGGTCAACGAATCTGTTGCAACAATAACAATAACAACTGCAAATAAAAAAGCAACATTTGCAACAAACAAAATTGTCAGCAAAGTTTCAGCTCTGTTTATCTTGTTGTTTGCAGGTTGCAAGTTGCAAGTTGCAGCTTTCACTGCCATGCTGCTGACGCAGACAGCAACTGCAATTAATACCAAGCCTGCCACATACCCCAACCAACCCCCCCGACTGGACTCCAATTGTCCAGCTGTTGCTGCTGCGCTTGAAGAATTTCCTACGCACATATGAGCAACACTTCCGTCTCTGGCAGCAGCTGTTGCTGCTGTAGTAGCAATTGCAATTGCAATTCGAGTGTTGTCGTTGTTTACACTCAGTGCCAATGATGGCAAAGCACACAAAAAAGAGGGATAGGGGCATGGCTAAAACCTTGGGGGCCAAAAGCAATAGCGCTGATCCAATGGGAAATTGAATATGAGATGTGATTGCTTGCACTGAGCAAAAAAAAGGAAGAGAGAGTTGCACAAATTAAGTAAAAGGCAACAAATTGCATAAATGAATTACAAAATAATTAATTTAATTTTCCTTTGTATAACAATAACAATTAAAGGGAAAATCTCTTCAGTTTTTTTTTTTTGTCAGTGTATGCTAATGCCATAGACAATGCTGCTGATGTCTTCCTTTAATTAGGCAACTTTCGTTGTCATTTCTCAGTTCAGTTTTAATTGCAATTGGCCAAGGTCTTGCCAATGTTAAGGTTGAACAACCTGCCAACCTCTTTATACATTAAATAAGCTACATATATTTCCCTGCTCCCATTTGAAATCACTTCTCTTTTCTCACTTTGCATTTCACTTGTGCTCTATGAGTTCAACTTCAGCCAAAAAAAACAGCACTTTATAATTAATTTTGCTTTAGTCTGAGTTTTCTGAATGCGAATCGGGTTTAAACAGAAGTCGAAATAAGTCAATGACTGACTGCTCACAATGAATGAGTAAGCGCTGCTTTAAAAGATTTCATTGAATGAGTTTCTTATACGTATCCGTAAGATACACACAGTATTCTCAGGTAAAAGCTTTGGATTTGTCTCATTTCTTATTTTTGCAATTGTGCATTTATTTTGTTTTTCGTTATACCCTGTAGCTTTTGAAATGGGCATGCCCTGTAAAGTTTAAATATCTATCTTTATGTGTGTTTGTTTTGTTATAATTGCATAATTATGCGAAGTTTTTGATGCATTTATTATTAAATTTGTTGTTTTTTTCCTTTAATTTTGAAATAATTAAAATAACATAAATAAATTTGATGCGAGCGACAAAAAAAAAGAGAAGACCGCAAATGTGATGGGATTATTTTTAATGACAATTTCAGTTGCACCGTTAGATAGAAATTTTCCATGCCTTCGGCGGCCAGAGGAAAATACTTTAAATGCAGTTTTCAGTTTGGTGCACACATGCCTCATTTTCCACGACCTGCATGTTGCATGTTGTGATGACATCAGATAAAAGAAGCTTTTTCATGTTGTGGCGCATAATTAAAAAAAAAAAAAGAACATGTAGAATTTTAATATGCAGATACTTTATGATTTAATATATGTACGCACAGCGATGTAAAAGAATTTTCCATTAGACTGACTTTAATGTGGAAAATGCTTTGCAGCATCTATGGAGAAACAAACTCAACCTTCAGGCATAAAACATATACGAGTTTAACCAAAACTATGCACTATGTAAGAATACGAGTCTTCTTTGGGACAGCTGAAAATAGAAAATAGTTTTTCTCTGCTTCGCTTTAAGCTCAGTGCCAATTCAAATGTAAATAACCAAAATAGTTGAAGCGTAAAACGCTTCACAGATAAACTGACAACGGAAAAGAATATATACATACATTTTTTTTATGTTTGCCAAAAGTTCTTTTCTCAACTGTAGAGGAAAAAAGCTGTGAAAACATCAATTTCAATGGAAAAGCAAAGCAGTGCAGTAGCTGGAACAGGGAAAAGCAACAAACTCGGCATGTTTAAGATAATAATAATAATAATAAAAAATCTCCAGCTGGTTTCATTTAAAATAACTTGGACTCACTGCTGTCAATTACCAATAAACTACTCGTGTTATATAATATTTTACTATTTAAACATTGTTTATCAGCTTGTTGACTGCGTAAATATTTGATAAACATACAACAGTTGCTGCTTAACAATATCATTATTGAGATAGTCTTAAGTGGGAGCTTTAACCAAATATTTGTCATTAGTCTTTAAATATTTTTTCAGTTTATAATATCGGATTGATTGACTGCTACTGAATGAGCAAATATCAAACCAAGTTAAAGACAAGCTATATCAACTATCAGGGTGATTTGACAAGTACTTTAGTGTCTTAGTGATTGTAAAATACGTATTATCATTGTATTAAAAGTAAATTCATGCTTAGAATACTTTTATTTGATTGAACGTCGACAGAATGTTGATTCATGCTTAGAATACTTTAATCAAATGATTCCATAATATATTGACGAGCCTTTTACAAGACCTTGAGTTGAGCGATTGTAAAGATTATCTCTATCAGTCAAACTACCTGATAGAGAGGAGAAGCTATAGAGGCAAAAAGAGACACAGAACGTTGCTCTCTTGAGATCTTCCAGATAGACAGATTGAATAAAGAGTTTTTTTTTTGAGAATTTATAAGATCGTGTTCCACACATTCTTTATCGTAATGCGTATTAAGTTGTTAAATTGGTTTAAAAAAATTATAATTATTATAATTTTAACTATATTAATACTACTATCATCTCAACTTTTATAATAATTCTAAAAACGTATTAAAAGTGGTATAGCAAGTTTCTAATATAAGCTTTTAAATGTTAATATACATATACACAAGTTATTGCCATAATTATAGTATATACTCAATGTAAGCAAGCAGCAAAACTGATTATATATAATTATTCAAGCTTCAACGAATTTGACATCAATGTAAACAACATCTCAAATGCCAGCAAACAATGACGTAATTATTTAAACACTGGAAATCTCATCGTTAAACACGTTCCACACGCACATTAATACCTCCGATTGTGCCCAAAACAAACGACATAGGATCATACTTAAGGGGTATTTCAGTCTCTTCGCACACCGAGAACTTAAAGTTCTTAATCAGCTGGGCCAGGCCAGTGCGTGTTTGCATTTGGCCAAAACGCATGCCCACACAATTCCTTGGGCCATCGCCAAACGGCAACCACTCGACAGAATCGCGAGCAGCAACTTCCTCAGCTGAGAATCTGTCTGGATCGAACTTCTCGGGATCAGGATAGAGATCTTCATCGCGGTGAAAGGCTGCCGCAGGTAGTATTACCTGGGTTCCTTTTTCAATTACGTACTTGGGATGACCAGGTACAACGTAATCATTCAGAGCTTTGCGCTCTAGGAAAGGCACAATCGTATAAAGGCGTAGGGTTTCTGGCAATAAAAATAGAAGTTGAAAATCCATGGTATTCCATAAATATTGTCAATATTACCTGCTATAACCTGATCTAAGTAATGCAATGCCTTGATACTTTCGTATGTTATTTTTCCATCGTGTTGCTGCAGAACATTCTCAATGTCTTCCCTAAGTCTATCCTGTATATCGGTGTGCTGGGCCAGCTCATATAGACAGTAGCTCATTGTTGAGGAGGAAGTCTCGAATCCAGCCAGATAGAAGACAAAGACCTGAGCTGCCAGTTCACCAATGTCCAAGCCTGTGACCACATCTCCATTATCCATGGTGAAGGTTCCCTTCTGCTTCAGTTCGATCAGCATTTCCATGAAGTCGTTACGTTTGATCTTCTCCTTTTCCCTATATGCGATAGTATCGTTTACCAATCTCATGAAGAACTGATGGACATCTTCCGGTATCATTCTCACTCGTAGTTTTGCCGCCAGATTAGGAAAACTGAAGTGGAATGCTGTAAGAAGTCTTCCGTGGCGCATCTCGGTAATAGCTTTCTTTCCCATCGCACGGAAATCTGTCTCTGGGGTGCGTAGAGTGTTGCACTCAATGCCAAAGGCACAGGTGCCGATGACATCGGTGGTGAAACGAGCCATTAGCTCTTTTATCTCGACGATTGAACCACCAGACTTGGCAGGAACTTGGTCAAGAAAAACCCTAACGAACTCCTCGGAAACTTTGACGACAGTCGGAAACATGAACTTCATTTTGCCAGATGTGAAGGTGGGAGAGAGCTTTTGTCTCATCTCCCTCCAGCGTTTGCCATCCAAGTTGAAGAGGTGACCCGTCAGGGGATCATCGCGTACATTGTGGAACTGTCCTCGATCCGCAAAATTGGTGAAATCCTTAATAAGAACATTCTTGGCCAACTTGATGTCCATTACGAAGGCGCTTCGCCTTTGCAGAAAGTTAAATCCCACAAATGGATGACCGGTTTTGCGGAATTTGTTGTAATAGTCAGCTATGAGATCGTGGAGCACACGATTCTTTCTAAATCCAACCAGATTGCCATAGAGTGGATGTGGTGGATCTTGAGGAATTCCCCTCTTACTCCAGTAGGTTGCATTGTGATGCAGGAGATACGCAATCAACGCAGCTATCGCGATCACCAAATATATTAAGACCAACATTTTGTTAACTGCTTTCAGCAACTGTGCAGTAAACACTGATTGTTGTCGAGCAAATCAGCGGGTGTTTTATGCTCTTCGATCAACAATACGCTATGCGATCTGTTTAACAAATATCAGGGTGAGTTGGCAAAAAATCAAATGAGCCAGAGAGAGATAACAACGCAGTAGTATTTTGTGAGAGTGTAGGTAAATGAGTATCATTTTGATAATAGTAGCTATCATGCTTAGCAAACATTTATTTAACAAAATAAAACTAATAGTCATTGCTTGTATTTGAACACTACTTTGTATATGTATATTTTACTCTTCAACTGAAATGATATTTCTCTTTGTTGCTTAACCCAGTCAGAGAATCTCTTTCAAAACCGGTTAAGATGCTATTTTAGTATATCAAAGCAATACATACAAGACAGACTGTGTTTTATCACAATTATATATCCAAGTAATCTCTAAACGCGCTCCACACGCACATGGATGCCATTTACTGTGCCCAAGACAGTAGATCTCGGATCAAATTTAAGGGGTATTTCAGTCTCTTTGCACACCGAGAACTTAAAGTTCTTTATCAGCTGGGCCAGGCCTATACGTGTTTGCATTTGGCCAAAACGCATTCCAACACAATTCCTTGGGCCATCGCCAAACGGCAACCACTCGACAGAATCACGAGCAGCAACTTCTTCAGCTGAGAATCTTTCGGGATCGAACTTCTCGGGATCAGGATAAAGATCTTCATCGCGGTGAAAGGCAGCTGCAGGTATTATCACCGGGGTGCCTTTCTTTATCACTAACTTAGGATGACCGGGCACAACGTAATCATTCAGAGCCTTGCGTTCAAGATGAGGCACAATCGTGTACAGCCGTAGGGTTTCTGATAAGAATGATTTGAAGTTAAGAATCCATTGTGTCCCAAGTGAGTTGATTTTGTCTTACCTGATATGACTTGATCCAAATAACGCATATCCTTGACGCATTCATAGGTCAGTTTTCCATTGTGTTGCTGCAGCACACTCAAAACATCTTCTCTCAGTTTGTCCTGAATGCCGGTGTGCTGGGCAAGCTCATATATACTGTAGCTCATGGTTGAGGAGGAAGTCTCGAATCCAGCCAAATAGAAGACGAAGACTTGAGCTGTAAGCTCACCAATGTCCAATCCTTTGACTACTTCTCCATTCTCCAGTGTGAAGCTTCCCTTTTGCTTCAGTTCGATCAGCATTTCCATAAAGTCGTTGCGTTTGATCTTTTCTTTTTCCCTATATGCCATTGTGTCAGCAACCAAGTTCATGAAGAACTGATGGACCTCATCCGGAGTCTTACGTAATCGTAGCTTACGGGCCAGATTGGGGAAACTGAAGATGAGGAACGTTAGGAGTTTGCCATTGCGCAGCTGTGTGAGGGATCTCTGTGCCATTTTGCGGAAGTCGGTTTCGGGAGTACGTAGAGTATTGCACTCAATACCGAAGGCACAGCATCCAATGACGTCCGTGGTGAAGCGAGCCATGAGTTCTTTGATTTCAATTATAGCACCTCCAGTCTTGGCGGGAACATGCTCAAACATAACCTTAACGAATTCCTCGGAAACTTTGATTACAGTCGGAAACATGAACTTCATTTTGCCTGAGCTGAAGGTGGGCGAAAGCCTCTGTCTCATCTCCTTCCAGCGTTTGCCATCCAAGTTGAAGAGATTTCCAGAAAGAGGATCGTCACGTGCATTGTGGAATAGACCACGATCGGTGAAATTGGTGAAGTCTTTAATTAGAATATTTTTGGCCAACTTGGTGTCGATTATGAAGGCACTTCGTTTGTGCAGCAAATGGAATCCAACAAACGGAAAGCCAGACTTGCGGAATTTGTTGTAGTAATCCTGAAAAATATGGTTCAAGACTCGATCCTTTTTGAATCCAGCAACGTTTCCATGGATTGGATGCGGTGCATCTTGAGGTATGCCACGATGCTTCCAATAGTTTAAGTTGCGATATAAAAGGTATGCCAATAAGGCGGGAATCGCCAACAACAAATAAATGAGAGTCCACATTTTGAGATCTGCTTCCAATGAACTTTCAGAAGATACTAGTGAATCGTATGTAAGTTGCTGAGGTTTTATATAGTTTTCTATGCTAATCAGCATGATTCAACACTATTTTATTATTGTTTCAGCCCACATGAGACACTTAGACCAGTGAGAATGTAAAATTTCACACTCTTTAAGACAAAGCTGATATGAAATTGTAAATAATTTAATGCAGCAGTCATGATTACAGACTATTAGACTCAGTGGCAATCTCTATAGTCAGTCAGAGTCTCAAGAAGTGCATTTATCTCTCCCTCTCTCAATTTAAATAGTATTGACAGTATGATTACACCCTGTGGGGGTATATTAAGTTTGTTAAAAGTATGTAACATGCAAAAGGAAGCGTGATCGACCCCATAAAGTATATATATTCTTGATCAGCATCAATAGCCGAGTCTATATAGTCATGTTCGTCTGTCCGTCGGTCTGTCTGTCCGTCGGTCCGTCCGTATGAATGAAAGGATCGCAGAGATGGTAAGAGCTAGAAGCTTGAACTTGGTCTCCCAGCACTTCTAATATTTGTAGGCAGATCGAGTTTATCTTTTTTTTGGATGACACGCCCCCTTCGCCCACAAATCAAGTAAAAGCTTATAACAAAGGCAATTTTGTAGCTAGAGACTTGAGATTTGGCACACATGATGAGTATCTAGGGGTTGATGTGTCCACAAAATTTCATCACGATGCCGCGCCCCCTTCGCCCACAAATTGAAAACAAACTAATTACAAAAGAATTATCTCAGGAGTGAATTCGAGGGGGTTTCTGTAGATCCATAGGGTATATTACAGTCGGTGTTCCGGCGTTTATTACAGTCAACGAATGATAATGTTTCCAGAATGCAAAAAAGTCAGAGATTTGCTATATACATTTGGTTTATTTACATTTTATGGCATAACACATTTTAAACATAAAATCTCAAAACTGTATTACTCACAACCAAAATCTGAATATAAATTTTAAGTAAATATTAAACTAATATATTAAACTCGCTCGGCACGCACATAGATGCCACCGATTGTGCCCAAAACAAACGATTCGGGATTGTAGATAAGAGGAATATCTGTCTTATCACAAACAGAGAACTTAAAGTTCTTTATCAGCTGAGCCATTCCAACGCGTGTTTGCATTTGGCCAAAACGCATTCCCACACAATTCCTTGGGCCATCGCCAAACGGCAACCACTCGACAGAATCGCGAGCAGCAACTTCATCAGCTGAGAATCTTTCCGGATCAAACTTCTCGGGGTTAGGATAGAAATCTTCGTCCCGGTGATAGGCAGCTGCAGGTATTATCACTTGGGTTCCCTTTTCTATTACTAACTTAGGATGACCAGGCACAACGTAATCATTCAGAGCCTTGCGTTCGAGATGGGGCACAATTGTATAAAGACGGAGGGTTTCTGTTGGTGCAAATGTAATTTAAGTATCCGATGTGTTCCAGAAATGCTGCTTATCTCACCTGATATAACCTGATCCAAATAATGCATAGCCTTAATACTTTCGTATGTTATTTTTCCATCGTGTTGCTGCAGCACATTGTCAATTTCTTCCCTTAGTCTATCCTGTATATCGATGTGCTGGGCAAGCTCATATATACAGTAGCTCATTGTTGAAGAGGAAGTCTCGAATCCAGCCAAATAGAAGACAAAGACCTGAGCTGCCAGTTCACCAATGTCCAATCCTTTGACTACTTCTCCATTCTCCAGCGTGTAGCTTCCCTTCTGCTTCATCTCGATCAACATTTCCATGAAGTCGTTGCGTTTAATCTTCTCCTTTTCCCTATATGCTATAGTCTCCTCAACCAGACCCATAAAGAACTCGTGGACATCGTCGGGTATCATGCGCATTCGCAGCTTGGCTGCCAAATCGGGAAAACTTATTCCGAATACTGTCAGGAGAGGACCGTGTCGTGCTGCAGTAAAGACCTTGGTGCCCATTTTGCGGAAATCTGTGTCCGGATTGCGTAGAGTGTTGCACTCAATGCCAAAGGCACAGGTGCCGATGACATCGGTGGTGAAACGAGCCATTAGATCTTTTATCTCGATGATTGAACCACCTGGCTTGGCGGAAACTTCTTCAAACATAACCTTAACAAATTCTTCGGACACTTTAATGACAATCGGAAACATGAACTTCATTTTGCCAGATGTAAAGGTGGGCGAAAGCCTCTGTCTCATCTCCCTCCAACGTTTGCCGTCCAAATTGAAGAGGTTACCCGTCAGGGGGTCATCACGAACATTGTGGAACTGTCCACGATCGGAGAAGTTGGTGAAATCCTTTATCAAAACATTCTTGGCCAACTTAATGTCCGTTATGAAGGCACATTGCCTATGCAAAAAGTTGAATCCCACAAATGGATGCCCGGCTTTACGGAATTTGTTGTAATATTCATGGAG
Organism: Drosophila histrio; assembly: GCA_958299025.2. Lineage (NCBI taxonomy): Eukaryota > Metazoa > Arthropoda > Insecta > Diptera > Drosophilidae > Drosophila > Drosophila histrio. The sequence continues at coordinate 19,682,090 of OY729167.1, read as the reverse complement.
AATTTTGTGTACAGTACGCGTTTTTCTGAATCCAATAAGATTGCCATAGAATGGATGTGGTGGTTCCTGAGGTACTCCCCGATTTCTCCAGTAGGTTGTATTACGATGTAGAAAATAGGCAAACAGCGCTGCCAACGCACTCACAAAATATACTATTATGAACAGCATTTTTCCAACAGTTTGGAGTGACTTTTCCGCTCATACTGAAGGTAATCGTGACAAACAGGTTGTATTTATTTGTACTAGTTGTCCATGTTGACCATTCAGCATGATAAGGCAACTAATAATGCCTTGCTGTGAGTTTGAGGTAATGCAATTGTTATTGTAAGAGAGAGTGTAACTCTCAAAATGTTCGATTGATAACAATTACGAGCGAACAGAGTTAATTCTATAGATAAAAACTCTGCTCTCACAGTCAGTGGCAAGAGAACCGGTTTCAATGCACACAAATATGTTCTCGAAACTGGTGTCAAGAAACTCAGCAGGTTATGAAACTTGGCCAATTCTCTCGAAACAACTTTGCATTCTCAAACACGGGAGACTATCTGTCAAATCTTGTGCCAGGGCTAAAACTGAGTGGGATTCATCTGTGATTGATGTTCTACGAGACAACGAAGAGGGAATTTCATTGAGTTTAGTTTTGTCAGCTCAACTCTGGATACACTTTATAAGTTGTCGCAATTATTGTGTCTGTCGCTGCAAAGTGCATGACAGTATCACTGTTCCTTTCTGTGTCCTTAACTGTCTGTGATGCTGGTGTCCTTGTGACCTCAACTGACAGCAGAGGGAGAGAGAGAGCAGCAAAAGCAACAGGACTTAAACGTGTGCGGCTTAAATGTATATACAATATATATATATATTTGTAGTACCAACAAATAGAGTTCAGTTGACGTTTATTTAATTATGTGAGGGATTTTCATTGGGAAAGCGTGTGAAAAGCGTTCAATTATAAATGACAGTTAAGGGGCTAGCTTATTTATCATTCTCTACAGATGCTACACTCTTTAATCTGACCTTGAGTTCGTCCCAGTTCTTAGCCAGCTCGTGTGAACTGCGACTAACAAACAGTATAAAAAACAACGCAGCCAAGCAAAAGAATGTGACGTTCTTATCCATAATGAATGCATGAGTACTTAAAACAAAAAGAATGCATTCATTCATTCATCTCCTCAAGATGCAGCAGAAAAAGCTGAAAAAAGAAAAAAACAGCTAAAGTAGACTGTGGCGACCTCACTTATGCGCTAAATAAAAATGCAAATCTAAATGTAACAGAAGAGCGACTACGAATAACTATATAGTTAATTGGGGGCTAAAGCCAAGAGGGAACAAAGGAAAGCCTCGAGCACAGAGCAAAGGTTTCACATTAAGGTAAACAACTGGCAGATACCCTGTAACATCTAAACATGAGCCAACACTCTTCCAATAGTAACTTTTATTTCAATTAACATTTCAATTATACAAATAAGCACAAATATACATCTGTAAGATATAATGCAAATTATAAGTGATAAGAGTTGAAATTGCTTGATATTTAGTTATTTTTCAGGCATTATGTTTACTATAAATTAAAAACTCGCAAATAAACATGCTTTGATCAATTTTATGCGCTTTTAGAATTATATTCTGCTGCTGCTGAACTCTTTAATTTATGTGTTTATTTTGCTGTTGCTTTTTATAGTCCTTAGCATAATTTTTTTTTAGATATTTGGCAAGCAAAGTATTCAAAGATCAAAGCTTCATCAATTATATTAAATAAGAATGAACTGCTTAGATATAAGGTATAATATGAACTATTTAAAGTGGCAAAGATTAGAGTTATCAATTTAATCTTTGCAAATTGCCAGTTGCATATTTAGAGGGTATTTCAAATAAGGTTCCACAATTCCATCTTCATTTGTATCTGCATCTGTGTATCTGCAACTGCAACTGCTGCATTCATATAGATATGCAGCTGATTTGATGCTGTTGGTGTTTTTTTTATTGTTGACTTAGTTGCCTGTCAAGGTGCCAGCAAAACAGAGACAAACAATTGCCTTCCCCCCTGAACCAAGCTCACGTCTCCTCTAAAAAAGTCTTCAGCTTAGAGGCGTTGCTAATTACGCAAACGCAAGTTTCCAGCATCTCTTTTGGATTCATGTAAACAGTCAGCTAATTGTTTGGAAGGAAAAGGAGGGATGAGTGGGGTAAAAGCAGACAAACTGAGACCGTAGGAGGTGTTAAGACCGCTGCGAAGACAGCTCTTTTAAATGCAAATGTCAGTAAAAAGGGTACCAACATCTTAGCCTCATCTGCAGCTCAAGGTGTGCGCTGTCTCTCTGTCTCTTTGACTGTTTGTCTCTCTGTCTGTTTGTCTGTGCCTTGCATAAATTAGTTTTGTTTGTGTCTGGCAGCTACCCCCGAGCAGTCACTTTAAACAAATTGTGAATTGTGAGCTGTGAATGGGGAGTAGTGCGCATTTCCTGTATGTTGTGTGTACTGTGTGTGTTGACAAAACGTTGTGGCAGCCGCATCAAGACTCTGCCATATTATGTAAATTTCAAAAAAAAAAAGCGAAATCACAATAAGAAATCCGCATCATGTAAGAAGAAGTGATTACCCATTTCGACTCCAAATACGTGTTCCAAAAGCAAAGGCTCAAGGGCAGGCCATACCTTTTATGAGTATATAAATACACAAACATGCACGCACACCTACACATATACACAATACATACACACAACACATTCACACACACACTAAGACCACCACAATCAGGCACTGCAGCTGAGCATAGGAAAAAGGGAAAGGCAAAGAAAGAGGCAAAATCTACAGGCAACTGAAGTCAAGTCGAGCAATTGTTGTTCAAATTGGATGGCGTTGGCTTCGGCAATAACAATAATAAAAAAAAATAAAACGAATATAGGTATATGTATATGTGTAGTATGTACAAGAATATGTACAGTGCGTGTGGGTTATTTTTTTTGTGGGATTTTGTCAATTGCATGTGGCAAGGCAGTCAGGCAAATTGAAGTTGCCTTCCTTCCGGTTTCCGTTGCAGACAAGCCCAAGTTTCCCAATATGCGTATATCAATGATAAAAACGTAATCAGAACCAAATGACACTTGACATGTAATTAAATGACTTTCAGCAGCCGCTTTTAAAGTACATCAAAGCTTGTAATTTAAAGCTATAGGACATGTTTAGACTTTGCTGTCAGCTTAACAATCCATTGAAAGCGTTAGGTATTATGCGGTAAGTCGATACTGAATACTTGATAATATGTGTATCATTTACTGTTGAAAGCTCAGAAACAATAGTCATATAGGCTTTATCCACGAGCAGCATCATTCGACTCATTCACTCACAACTGAATGAGCCTGATTTTTGGATTTCCACGAGCGAATGACTTACTGTAAACTGACGTTCGCCAGAACAGCTGATTGGTCTTTAAGCAGGCTTTATTTTAGTTGAATTATAATTATAAAAAGCCGTAAAATATTGAATTTAAGTGTTGTAGCAATAATATGCTTTGAAATTTAAATTTTGCGCTAACTATTTTATTAGCTGTCAGCTGTTGATATCGATAATAGTGTGTGTTCGATAAGAAATACTGAAATTAGACAGGGTCGTTAGCAACGAATGGCATCATCCAATGTGGAAGACGGCGAACCGAACATCCAGGCATATGGGATTTTGTACAGGCATGACTGACATTCGGTCTGGATGATGAAAATGGCGTCGAATGTGCTGTCGTGGAAATAGCCTAATAATCTATGAAAGCACATACAAGTTTTGGTTTAATCATAAAGCTTTTTAAGCTGCATGATGTGTGCTCTCTCTTTAAAGAAATTCGAAAGCAGCAGCACATACATAATAAATTCAAATCTAAACAGCTGCGTGATGCTTTCAGTTAATGTGACATTTCTGACATTTGACAATTGAAAAGCGTATTTAATGCTGCAACGAATAATTAGCTGCCAAACAACATTGGCAACGAATCGTACATGTACATATGTGAGTGCTGTCAGTTGTGTGGTTTAAAATTGTCAGGATATCAAATGGATGTGGCATCAGCTGGAACAATTGCACGACTTGTCTTCTGACAAGTTCATCGCATGAAATGTTGATTGACTTCCTTCCCCTTATGTGACATACATATGCGTTATTCTGATTGTTTGACATGACGACAAGACCAGCGATGGCGCGTGTTCGATGGGGGCAAATAGGGTGCCAATGCGGCGGCTACTTAATATTGATTCAATGCTGTCATTTCAGTTACAATTTGCACAATTTGTGAGAACAATAAAAATGCTTGCATGCATCCAAGTATGATTTCAATTCTGTGTGTAACAGTATTATTATTTATGGAACTGTTTCCTCTATTCGTGAACCGATGACAAATTCATTGAGCAACTTGCAATAAAAATCAAACACATAGAGAGCACAATGAATGACAGACTCACTGAATGACTGACAGACTTACTGAATGATAGACTCACCAACTGACTGACTGACTAAATGACTTTGTTCAGGGTTGAGTAAATTGCCAAGTCGACCCAGTGGACTTGTTTAACCGAGATCGAGACCATAACAGAGACAGAGACCGGACATTTGCTTGACAAATGATGATTTATGTTGTCGGTTGTCGCTTCTCGGTTGACTCGCTGACTCTTTGACTCTTCTTGCAACAATAACGCAATCTGAACTTTTTACGATGCTACAAAAGCAGCGCAAAGCATATTTCTGGGTTATTGGGTGATAAAATTTTCGATTTTAAATTTGTCGCATAAGAAAAGTGAAAGCTGCTGGCAAATAAAAACAGAAAAAAACGAGGTCCGGGTTACTTTAGAACCGAGGGAAAGCCTAAGCCGGAAAATGCTTTGTATATTACACAAAATGCAGAAATAAATTCTCAAAAAAAAAGAGTTTAACCCTTAAGACTTTAACAAATAGTTACAAAAGTCGTTTAAAATGAATTATGAGCGCATGTGAAAGAACAAGTAAAGGGTAAGTCTGCTGCTTACTAAAACTTGGATACTCTTACAAAAGATTCACCTACAATATATTTATGCTGAGGTCCATATACTGGAAATGTAATATAATATTATATAAATAAATAAGTCTTTGGCTATTAACAAAATCTACAACAGTTGTATAAAAGAATCCTATTAATAATATATATAATTAGATATAAATATAGTTATTATATAAATTACAAATACAAATATCAAAAGGAAATATCTTTTATATAGTTCAATAATTCCTTCATTTCTATAACATTAAACTTACTCATTGTTAAAGTCAGTATAACCATTTTTAGTGTATAAAAAAAAGGATCACACCCAAATGGCTGCAAAATCAACATAATATTTATTCAACGGAATTGTGGTATTATTGCTCGTCCGTAATTCTCACTAGGCACAAAGTGCCATCCCTCCCTCCCCCAGCCCTACCTCATCATCCTCTCTCTCTCTGTGTGTAAGCCCGGCTGCATAACTCAACGCGTTTATTTTCGTTAACTGAAATTTTATTAGGCCACGTTGTGCCGCATAGCAAACATAAACATGTGCGCCGCATAGGCATAAAAACCCAAACATATTTCAACAGGCCAAGAACACACACACATATGCATATATGTACATACATGTAAGTGTATTATGGCCAACAGGCTGGCTGAAAATCGATATGTTTTGACTGTGACTAAAGTAGTACACACTCATCTCTCTGTTCGAGTGTGTAGCGGGGTCAGGGGAAATGTAAATTGAAATTACTTTAAATTATTAAGAATTTTGATAAAGTGAAACAGTCATTGACAGCATTTAAACTATAATTAATGCAAGTGCTTTTCAATTGTTTGACTTTGCTTTTCCAATTTCATTTGAAGTTAAAAATGTTTACGTTCAAAGTGACAGACTAGCAAATACCTTGTAGATAACAAGTATATATAGAATTTATATTACAATATCTAGAACTCTATTCAAGACTCTTTTTGGTCTATCATCTAACTGCCATAACTTTAATATAATCTGTTACTCACATTATAAGCAACTGAGTATAAAAATATACTATATCTATTTAAATATGAACAAGAATTGCTGAAGACAACATTTGGCTGACAATCAGAGTAACACATTCAAGAAAAACCCTTTATTGTTATAATAAACTTCGCTACTTCAATACTTCCAATACTTTCTTGTGTTCTATTCAAGCTGCCACAATTTTGATATACTCTGTCACTCATTTGTATGTGTACAGGGTATACAAATGTATATATAAATTATATATATCAAATTGCTACTCGTTGACATCTTGTCTCGTCTTCTTCTACTTTTAGAGTAACAATTGTGCAATTGATTTTGCGTTTGTCTTTTATGTTTTAAGGGGGGGCAAAACCTTTTGAAGTTGTCGCTACCAAAGTGGCTCTTTGGCTCTCGGGCTCTCCAGCTTTCAGTCAATCTCTGACGCTGTTTTGGCCCCAAATGCAAATGGGGCACAGACGCTGGGGAAACGAAACTTTTTGCCTTGGCAAATAAGAAATATTGTTTAAATCAATTCAGCACATGCAACGCAACTCAATTTTATTTCATTTGATTTTTTGTTGTTTCTTCTTTCACTGTATAAATATTGATTTTTCACTACAGAGTTTTATTTTATTTTTCAACTGTATTTCTAATTTGCGAAGAGCAAAAAGTTAGACATATTTGCAGATTTCCTTAAATTTTGCCAAACAAAAAAAAAACAGAAAATCAACTTTTCAAATGGCACTGAACTTGACAAATGTTGGGGGACAAGGCTAACATAAACCGGCCTCAAATATTTCCTAATACGAGTTTCGACATTCAACGCCTCCATTTGTCGTGTCATGTTGCATATTATTACCCATTTGTTTGGCCAGACAGAGGGTAGCTTAGATTTGCCAAACTGGATATCCCATTTGTCTACAAATGATAGACTATTTGCACGACAGCACAATCGGCTCATTCGACGCCATTTTCATCATCCAGACCGAATGTTCAGTTCATGCCAGTACAAAATCCCATAAGGCCTGGATGTTCGGTTCGCCATCATCCAATTTGGATGATGCCATGCGTTGCTAACGACCCTGTCTAATTTCAGTATTTCTTATCGAACACACAATATTTATCGATATCAACAGATGACATCTAATAAAAGAGTAAGCGCAAAATTTAAATTTCAAAAAGCATATGAGTTTTTTGAGATGTCATGGTAAAAAAATATCCCAAATTATTGCTACATGACTTAAATTCAATATTTTTCGGCTTTTAATAATTTTAATTCAACTAAATACTGTAATACGTTTATCAAAATAAAGCCTGCTTAAAGACCAATCAGCTAATTAAAGTCAACTCGAGGTTCGATGTGGAAAAGTTTTCTGAAACAATTTTATTAATTGATTACTTCTTGAACAGTTCAATTTTAGTGACTAGTTTTATAGGGTATTTCAGTTTCGATCTAGATTATATAATTTATCCCACTTGTTGTTTTTTTTATGCCTCTTTCGTATTTATGGTAATCGACATCAAATGCCTGGCATTAAGCTTATTGGCATGGAAAGCAGCCCAAGTCGCATTTATAAATGTTTTCATACGCTGATTGTTGTTGTCGTTGTTGTTGTTGCTGTGGTTCTTGTTGTTGTTGTCTGTAGGCCTTACAAACATACACCCACACTTACGCATTAGAAGAATTATTGTAGAAATATCAGAAATTTGCATGTGTTGGTGGCGGTTTTTCATATTTGGCTACATTTTGGCACGTTTTGAATTTGAACGTGTCTAAATTTATGAGCAGCACGTTTCTCAGCAGCTTTCTCGCTTTTTCTCTCGTATCACTCCCACTATTTCTCTCTCTTTTTAACATTCTGTTTTTTATTCTGTTACAATTTTTGCTCTAATTTGTTTGTTAGCAACGACAATACAAGATTTAGTTATGCGTATTTTTAGCACCTTATCAGACACATTACGAGTATTTGCATAATTTGAGGCTGGTTTTTTTCCCCCCCTCTATTTTTCTCTGAAGGTTTTTTATAGCACATGTGACCAGCTTATCTAATAAATGATGTTTTCGATGGTTCGATAAAGCAAACAAACTAAGCTTTTAGCACATTTGATTTCAGGCTTATCTAACAAAATTGAAACATTCGAAATTTGGTTAAATCAATAAATGATAAGCTACCTGTTCGCTGATATTATTATACACAATTAGATGCTCTATTCAAAGCCATAATCAGTAATTAAGTGGAATTCAAATAAATGAATCTGGCAAGTTAACACATAATTGAAAGTAGAAATAGTAGACATTTCTGGGAATTGTTATCAATATAAATGTAGGCATAGATAGAAATAATAGTTATTATATCTTTGATAGTTTTCCAGAGAGTTTTGACGTTTTTCTTTGTTAGAAAATGTATTATACTTAATACTTATGATATCTATTTTAAGAAAACCCTTTTATTAGATATTTTGTATAATTGTATAATTAATCTAAATTGTTTTTCTTGCAAGCGAACTACTAATTACATATTTTCAGTTGTAGATAGTGATAATTGTTTATTTAGAAACTTATTAAATTGCTGCAGTTATCTGACTGAAACAACAATAAAACGGTGCAACAATTAGCAAACTTTGAGTTGCATGCAACATTTGCAAAGCGAAACTCTCAATCAAATTGCTGAGTGAGAGGACTCAGCTGTTGGTTTTGATGAAAACGAAAGGGGAATAAAAACGATGTGAGATGTGAGTGTGAGAAAGTTTTTCCAGCATTTCCCTGATGTTCTTTTTTGGGGCCATGTGGTAGATGGAAATGGAAATGGATAAAGTGTGAGCAGCTTTTAGCTGTTGAGAAGCAAATTAATAAAGCTAAAAGTATATACATACAAAAGTACTACGTATATGTCTGCTGGTGTGTTGTTGTTGGGAGATAAAATAATATAAAATACTGTTATTTTGATAAGCGCGGCATAAACATTGCCTGTGTGCATACACCTCGGCTAGCCACAAGCTGTGTTGGGGCATGTGGCAATTTTATTGCAGCCCTCCCACACACACACACACACCATCTTACATATATATAGCCTATTAAAGATTATTAAAAGCGCCTTGATCTCAGTTGGTGTTGCTCTGGCTTTTCTTCCTTCCTCCAGCCCAGTCCCCCGCCCCTTCCCCCTACACAGTGCCTGCTCTTGCTGCACGCACGCAAACTTATTGATCCATAAAAAATATAAAACATGAGCATTATTAGTATTTGATGTGCCTGAGAGAGCAGCAGCAGCATCATCCACTTAACAGGGCTTATAACTAGTACAGCTGGAGGGCGAGGGGGTAAATGTGCATGCAAGATGGATATAAGTAGATATTGCCACTAACGCACCTCTGACCTTTGCCAAGGTTGTTGCAACACAGCAGCTGCAGCAGCAGCAGCAGCGTAGCAGGTTGTTGCCTCAACAGCATATTAATTAGTTATCATCAATTTTAATTGAGAAGCTCACATAAATCTCAATAATATAGATTTCATTTCGATACCAATCGTCTTGATCAGCTAATAATCAAACATTTATCTTCATATGTTCACAATATTTATTTAAATTATATTGATAAAGTTATGTGACTGATAAAGCTGTTGTCTCGTTTCGAGGCCATTCATCTTGTTGTCTATTTTGTTTATTCATCTATGCATTTTTATGGACTGCTTAACAATTTGGTTAGCAAAGTACCGAAGTACCATCAATCATATTCATAGCGAACGCCTTTTTTTCTCAACACTTTTATGCCCTTTAGCTATGAAATTGTTAAAAAAAAAGGAAAGGGGTATAATTGGGTCAGGCCTAAGTTGGTAACAGACAAAGCAGGAATTTATATTTTAGCCAAGGGAATAAACAAATTAAGCTGAATTTCCTGTAGAGTTTCTATTTTACTTTATTTTCAGCAAGTTTCACTATCAATATTATCACAATAAATCTCTTTACAAAGTATTTGCTAGTCTGCTACTCTCAACTTTATGTTGATAAATTCGATTCCGGCTGAAACAAGTGCAGAAGTATCTAAAGTGACAGTTGAAATCGTTCAATCATGATATGTTCATTGGAAATATTATGCAAATCGAATTGATTGTGACATTTGTTAGGATTTATTAACATTTTAAATAATTCATTGAATTAGCTTAACATAAATTGTGCATATTGTGAGAAAATATGCAGAAAATATATTTTAATTTATAATTTTATATAAATTACAAACATTTTTTGAAAGTTTTATGTGTACACTTTTTTTAATTGTTGTTTCTGTTTCTTAGTCATTTAACCGGAAGTGGTAATAAATTCCCCTGACTGCCCACTGCTTGAGTCAAGTGAAGTCAAGTCAAGTTTGTCAGACAGTATACTTATACAGCCCACTGTCGAAAAGTGTTGGTTGTTTTCTTATCTCACAATTGTTTCTTAGGTAAATTCCACTATCGCCGCAGTTGAAATAAATAAAAACAAAATTTTACAAACCTAAAATCCATTAATTGTTTGAAATCCATCCATTTCGTTGTTGCAGCTGTTGTTTAACTTAAACTATGTATATGCTTTGAATTCATTATAATTGATACTTTTCATAGTTTAGTTAGCCTTCGTTGCGATTAATGAATGCATTCATAAATAATTCACTTGCATTTTGTTTACATTTGTGCGTTGAATCAGCACAGAAATGATTGCGTTTAAACTCGCAAGCGTAAGATATAGATATATATAAATTTAGGCCATAAATTGTTAATAACAATTACACTTTTCTTGTTGCATAAACAATTGCAATGATTTGCACTCGTTGTTGTTGTTGTTGTTGTGTTAACACTTGTTTCGTTTGCGTTATTGGCAATGCAACTCGTACAGGTATTTCGATAGCCATAATAATTTAACTGCTTTATTTTCGCATATGCTTTGTTGTTGTTTTCCTTTTGCCAGGTAAATATTTACACACGCAACGTCGAACATCGAACGTGGAACGTGGAACGTTGAACGCCCGCGCGTGGATTGAATGACGCCCACGTTGAAGATGTTATAATGAAAAGACGACGACGACGAAGACGACGACGCCTCACATGCGGAACACTCGTTAACTTCGATTACTTTGAAAGTAAAATGAGATAAGCTATGTCTATATAGCTAAGTCTATGCCTATATCTCAGCTACGTGCAGCGCTCTGCTTTGCCGGCGCCCAAAAACTGTATCTCAATCTCAAGCTGAGACTCAAACCAGACCGAAGCGTAACCGACTCAAAGCGACTCTCGACTCTCGATTCAAACCGACTCGACTCGAGCGAGTTGTGTGTGCGCGCTGTTGAAGTGTTCAACACGTATTAATTTCTGTAGCGGCTGCAAAAGTATCCAAAAGATACATTCGGTTGCGCACAAGCGCATGTATTCATACGACTACACATACAACGACACACATCTTAGCATATATTCATATATTTTTATATGTGGGCCTGCGATCAGTATGAGATTAACGCAACTTGTTTGACGGAAGAGTCAAGACGTGAGCATATTGCTCTGATTGTTGTTGACTGTTGTTTACATTTACATTTCCCAATTTGAGTTCCTGTTCGGCAAGATGGAACTGTATCTCTGTCTCTATTGTGGCATTGGCTTTAATGAAAAGCGACAAATTGTTGTTATAGTTGTCTCAAGTAGCCGCCGTAGCTGGAAGCATTTCTCTTGCTCTGTGTGTGTCTTGTGTGTTTTTGCTTGTCAAACACAAGTGATGGGCATAATCTTCAGCAGTCAACGACTGTAAATGACACCAGCTGAAAGTGATACTTAAGCACTTTAATTAAACTAGCGAACACAGTAGGAAAAGCACTCAGTGCAGCTTCCAACTTTAAGCGAGGCAATAGATAAAGTTTAGAGCTTTTAAAGCAGATCTTAAAGTTTATTTCTTGAGTAATGTGAATATTACTTGAAGACTTTAGAAAGCTGTTGTTAATCTACAATAGAATGTAAAATACTTTAAGCTTTTTAAGAAGATATTCAATCAGCCTAAAGAGTTCTCCATTTCATCATAATGAAATCTTTGAAGTGCCTAAATTATGCTTAAAGTGTTTAGAGCTTCTCGCCTAAGCTTAAAGCTTTCATGTTCATTAAGTAACCTTGTTTTCTATAACTTTAACTCCCTCTTTCGGCTAATGTCATTGCAGCATAAACCACTAAATATTCACGTTCTACATGTTCATTTGTTTATTTCCTCTATGATTGTCTCAACAACTCATTCAACAGTCAGCCCTTCTTTCAGACATACTACGACTATTTGCACAGCTATTAATTGGCAGTTAGTGTGTGTAAATGTGTTTAATTAAAGCAAATGATTAGATAGACTAAAGGAAATTACCAGTCTCTCACTGTTAACCACTAACGAACTGACTAAAGGCACCAACGAACTCACTCACTGACAATTGACATGCCTTTAGCTAGCTGTAAACACATTTTGATTAACGACTTTGAATCTTTTGTCTGTATTTGATTTTAATTCTGATTTTGATTTTGATTGCAGGTAAGAAATGCCAATTTACAGGTTTCTTTTGTTTCCAAATATGGCAAACGGTGTATGCAAATGTTGGTAATAAAATCGATCAACTTGGCTAAGCGTTTTTCTCATACTAGCTCTTAACTTATTAACTAATTAAACATTTCCAAATGGGGCCGATGACGTTGGCGATGCCCAAAATAGGACAAACGTATTTGTTTTTTTATTTTATTTGTTTGTTTCTCTGTCTGACAGACCTTTGTAGCTTTCTTGGCCAAAGTAGAATGCTTCCGGCTTTTTAGCGACACAGAGACGGAAATTGCCAGCGAAGCTGTGGAAGCTGCAATATTAAAATCGGGTTACTCTTACTCCTCTCTCACTCTCTCTGTCTGTCTCTCTGTGTTTCTCTTACTCTTGACTTGTTCTAGTTTTCGAATTTTATAGAATTTCACTGCTCCTATATAAAATGTGAAACTGGCCATCAGTTTTAACTCCACAAAAAACGCTGGCTGACAATTTTTCTAATGCTTTCTCCAGTAGAAAAGTCGTAAAGCTGCCTGTTTTAACACCTACAGTTCAAAATGTATCTGAACTTGAAAATTGATGTGCAGCGCGTGTTGGGTGGCCATCAATATGAAACGATACAAAACGATACGATACTAAGATACTAAGATACCAAAAGATGCTCTATAAAGAGGAAGTTGCTGGGCTGCCTAATGACGCCTAATTATATGTGGGTTAAGTAGTTCTTCTTCTTTTTTTTTGAAAACATTTTCATTAGTTTGATGAGTTTAGGAAAAACATTTTAAACATACATGCCGCAGCGAGGCTAATTTGATGGCCAGGCGGTGCCGGCTATAATTATATCATAATTTTAATTGGAGTCGCGTCAGCAACACACACACACGTAGACACACACATAGAACAAAGATTAATTGTGTAATTCAAGACAGCTACAAGCTAGCTACAAACTAATAGATACAAGATACTAGATACTAGACACTTGATACAAGATACTCTGCAAGTTAGTTGAAGGCCGCTGTACTGCAAGCACTGAATGTTATTCAATTATAACGGCTTATAGGTGCTCTAATTAGTAGTAGTAGTAGCTGTAGTCACTCCCCCACATACTCTCTTGAGCCCTTGACTTATAAGTCATGTCAAAACTGAGCAACTCTTATAAATGTATTGCAATTTGTATCTGTTGCCGGCCGCAACTCGCACTCGAACTCGTATTTCATTAGATCAAAATTAGCTGACGTGAGTTCAAATCATTAAGCAGGCACCCTTGCCCACCCTCTCCCCTCTCTCTGCTCGCTGTCACGTGAGCTGGGAGGGAAATCCGGTTGAGCGGAACTCACACCAAATGGACGCTGACTGCAAGTCGCACATAAATTTGTTTTTATTTCACAAAAATATTTTAGCTCGCATCGTTGTCTATTATTTTTTGTTGTTGTTGTTGATGATGAGTTCACGTCGCCCCCACTACCCCCACTCCCCACCCCCCATACTCATCATCATCTCGCTATCAGCTGCGGCAACACTTGAAATTAATTGTGTGGCTATTGATAGGTCTACGGTCTGTCGTCTGTTGTCTGTCGTCTGTTGTCTGTGCTCTCCCCTTTTGTTATGTTTGCTCTTGTTTGTTGTGTGTATGGCTCAGGTTTTATTATGATTTTTCTTTTTTTTTGGCTTTTCCCTTCTTCAAATTTATATTTAGCACGTGAAATGAAATTGGGTTTTGCGTGTCGCACGCCACACGATCCATCGTGCAACTTCAACTGGCGCGTCACTCATTCATTAAATTTGCCTTGTTTAACTTCATCTCTATTCATTTTTATCAAGTGTCAAATACAGTTTCTGCGTTTCTACTACTACTCGTCCAAGTTCGTACCCTCTCAACCAACCACCCTCCCCCCTCCAAAGAACATTGCCTACAGCCCGCAAATTTATGCATAATTTGTGACTCTGTAATTGCCGCTGCTGGCCACTGGCAAATTTTCTAATGTTTTTTTCCCTCTAAATAAATCAAGTGAAAAATTATGCAAATGCCTTGCACAAAATTAGGTCAGAGAAAAATGACTTGGACTCTGAATTGGGGGCCAAAGATTTTTTTTATTGTAGATTTATATTCAATTTTAAATGTGGTTAAATACTGAAAATTGCTTTAAAATTTGCTGAAAATACTGAATTCAATGAAATGAAATCAATTTTATTGTCAAATCAATTTAGAGCGCTTTAAATTTGTGTAGTTTTGGGAAGTGGTAGAGTTTTCCGTAAATAAATATGAAACAATTTTAAAATAAACGTTGAAACATTTTGCTAACTAACTCAAGTTTAATGTAAAATTTAACTAGAATTAGTTTTGTTTAATTAAAAAAAAGTTTGCAAAAATAAGTAAGCAACTCCGTTGAAAGTTGATCTAAAACAATGAAAATATTTCATAAATTAAATTAAATTATATAATGTATCATTTTATAAAATAAACTCATCCATTTAAATGCAAAATTTGTTTAGTTTTGTGAAATTAATGCTAGCTGAATTGTATTTTAGAAAATGAGTAAGAAACTTGGCAGCAAATTGCCGTATTGATTATCAGAATCAATGCAGAATTTAAATAAATATATTAAATTAAATAATTTAAGGCGAACTCAACTTTCATGCGATTTTTTTATGTTGCGCCCTTAGAATTCTCAACTAGTTCTAGCAGCACAACATAGAGAACAAGCTTGGATCGTTGGGTAAGCTACTAGCTCAAATGAAGGGAGATGAGGGAGATTGGCATCACCGGAAACAGCTGTATACCAAGACTAGCTCCTGCTTGCCTTTTGAGAAGTATTTTTGTGCTTTGTTGTATGTTGATCGATACCAACGAATAAACACCCTAGGTCTTTATATACCATAGCTCAGTTTTCAATGATTTTAGTAAAAATCCGCTCTTTTATATGATCGTCAGTCATTCTGCTCCTTGAGTGACAATACCACAACTCTTATTGCTGAGGCCACACGCTCGGATGACACACAGCTACCAGGAGCAATCAACCAAATAAGAGTCGCGACAACGGTAGAAACAACGGTTAGAAATATCGGACAATAGTATCGCCTAATTATATCGATATTGATATTATCGTGAGATTAAAAATATCGCCCAAAAATATATCATCGCAAACAAATATCTATCGATATATCGATGATATTTCAACAATCCAAATAAAAAGTTAAATATTTCATATTCTAACTTGCGTAACGATGTGAAAAATTCATTTTGCCAACACGATCGAAATAAATTTTTGCTGCCAAGCCAATGGCAACCGCAACGCTGATTAGCTTTGAGTTCGTGTTGCCAACAAACGTCCTTCATGGTCCACTTATTCATAAAGCTCAAATTTCTATTACAAAAACTACACCACACACACACACGCTAACACACACACAGCTTGGCTTGTCGTAGAGCCTATTTCAATTAGCCAACACCTTTTGGGCCCTCTCGCACGTTGAAAGGACCATGCAACAAAAAATGAACTCGACCATGTGCCAAGGGAAACAGCAGCAGCAGCAAAAATGGCATCGACAGGCTGTAAAAACGACTGGCCAATATCCGTGCGGAAATTAATGTGCAGTGGCTGCGGGTCCGGACAAAAACGACAAAAGCAAAAGAAAAAAAATTGGAAAAATAGAAAAAAAGATACAGAGAAATTGTTTGGGAGGATAATTGGGGGACTGAGGCTTGCCACAAGGATCTGAATGCACAATGGTGCTGTCAGCAGTTTTGGGGACATAACGACAGATAAAAGGCAAGCCGCAGGGTTATAAACCACACACAGATACACACACACACACACACAAACAGACACACACATGTGATAGACCCACATAACCCACTTGGCAATTGAAACGACATATTGAACATGCAATCCTTAAGCCCGCAACCCGCCTCCATTTCGTTTCCTTCCATCGTTTTCAGCTCATCCATGCATAACAATATACTTTTTTGTTGTTTTTCTTTTTTGCGCTACAGACTCGTATTTCGTACGTATCCTGGGCATATAATCGCCATCAATTATATTGTTCAAACTGTGCTGCATTGTTTTCACATGACATGACAGTAGGTTTCGCTTGTAGTTAACCGTCTGACAATGCCCTGACACTATCCCACATTCCAATACACACCATAATATTCCCAATACTAGTAGCTAGTAGTATGCTATGCATTCCATATTTATGGCTGCACTTACCTTGCCATCGGCATCGGCATGCGCGTGGTAACGCACCTCCAGCGAGCCGCCCAACACCGCATACCAGAAACGTCCCTGTTCGCCAGCGCGAAAAACTACACACAGAGAGAGAGATGGAGAGAGAGGGAGAGAGAGAGATGGAGAGAGCATGAGAAGTAAGAAAATATTTGAAAATATTATTTATACAAAAATTGAGCTTAATTGTGATGGCGAAAAGTCTACATAATTAATGCAATAATGTCACTTACGTGTCACGCCCTTCTCCAAGTCCTCGTAGAAACCGCACATGGCCAACTGCTGCAAGGCTGACCCTGGCAGGCGACACAGTGGCTCCACGCGACGCAAGCGACAGGATATTAGTTCCACATCACGTAGATTTCGATCACAAGGACTGCAAAAAATAATCCAAAAACAACATAAACACGCAATGTAAACAAAACAATTTATAGATAAAGATTTCAGCTTAAGTTTAAATATGAAATAGTGGTAAAGTTTAGTATTTCATTGATTCTTAGGGAATTAGAACATTTCAATGGTCATCATTAACATTTTTCATTTCTTATTGTTTGTCATATTTTATAATATTAATTTATTGTTTTTACTACTTCTCTTTACACAATTCCAATTCTGATTACCACAGTTACAAGCAAAGTATTATTGCACTTTATACAACTTCAATTTCATCATATAATTCTGAGAACGAACAATAAGATTTTCTGGATTACTTATGTAAGAAGTGCAAGCATATCACATAACGAACAATAGATCCTAATAGACTTTCCCAGAACTAAAAGCACAAAGGACAAACTCATAAGAAAAACGAATTGTATTGTGAAAGGGAATGAGTATTTGCAGTTTTTAAATCAGTGCCATTCAAAGGACGCTTGTGGTATTTACTATGACTGGACAAGGCCAGAGAAATATGAAAAAAAAAATGCCATCGAAAGAAATGCAAATGTAAAATACAACAATGCTGAAATTAAAAAAAAAAATGGTAAAAAAATACAAACAAATTGAATGCCATTTGGCAATGGCTTTTGCGCGAATTAAATATGCAAATATTGGTCACTCGCTTTTCCTTTCTCATTCTTTCTTTATTTTTTTCTTAATATTTTTAACATAAAAATGCATAAATAAATACTTATGAGAATGGGCCGAACTGTCGGCCATGTAGCCGGAAAGGGATGTTTGGCTAAAGCACAAGAAGATGTAGGTGAAAGTCGGGAAGAGCCAGCAACTAATTGCCAAGTGTTCAACTTTAGACAAGTTTACTTTCGGTTCTTGTTGTTGTTCTTCTTCTTCTTCTTGGCCTACTTCAATTCACTTTCGGGGAGTGGCATTCGCGACCACTAGGCTGCCGCAATTTGTGGCAATGTGCTGAATGTGGTCAGCACGTATTCATTTTGGTTGTGGACAGGTTAAGCATCTGGTCTTTTGACATTAGCTGAAAGTGTTACTTAAGTACTTAGTTATGGAAGAAAACTAATTTTGAGGATAACTGTGAAGGGGCTTTTAATGTATCTGAAAGCTGCGTTCAAAGCTGAAAGCTTTAATATATGTTTAGATTCTCTTCTAACTGCATTTCTTACCAGTTATCTGCTATGGGATTGGGTTTAGAAAACTTTGTTTAATAATCAAAACTCTGTTAATAAACCTCCTTGATAAGAAACTTAAATGTGCTTACGATATAAATATTTTTAAGCACTTTAAATGACCTAAAAACCTTGCCACATGCTTATAGCTCTGTTTACTTTTTAAAGCCTCTAACTAATTGCATTTTTAGGCAACTTTTTTGCGGTCGAGTTAAGCATACGAAATCACCTAAGAACTTTGCCTAAAACTGAAAACATTGTTAACATTTTAAGGCATCTTCAAAATGTCTTCCTCAACACGTTTTTATGGCTTTCTTTATGCAATATTAATATAAAGTTAAAGTACCACTTTCTTATTGTTTCTACTACTTGCTAAAGCTCAGCTGCATTTGAAAATTTATGAAAACAGTAAAGGGAACAAATCGACAGACTGTCTTTTTCACTCTCTCTCTCTTTCTATTTCTTTCTATTTGGTCTCGCATTCCTTTCACTCTGTCTACTCGTAACTGGAAGCTTTGTGTTCTTTGCCTAATTAAAAATTCCATAAAGCCGTCCGAGAAAAACAAGTGAAAATTTACTCTAAATCAAAACCAACAAAAGCAGCTTTTGAATGAGTTTTACATTGAAGAGAGTGTGTGTGCTGGGTTTGTGTGTCTGTGTCTGCCAGTTAGGTACTTTAATATTGTAGTGTCTACTTTTTGGCGCTGGCGTTGAGTAACTTTTGCCAGGCACTGTTTTAAAGGTGAGTTGTAAGGCTGTCTTTTTGGCCCACTCATACATAATTTATAGGCCACGGTTGTATAAGGGCCCACAGCGACTGGGCGTTGGGGTTGTTGTCGTTAACCAAACAGCGGCACGGCTAAGTGCCATGTCTATATGGTAGGATGTAAAATGCAGAATGGAAATTGTAGGATTGGGCATGGGAAATGAGGAATATGCTCGTAGGGCTGGCAAATACCGGAAGCGCGTTGAGACGCACAAGCTCGCGGTCTCTTGTTGTTTATTATAATAGCATTTTGTGGTTTTACAAAATGCAAAGCGGCTTTTTTTATAATTGCCCATGTAAGCAACAAGCGTGGCCCCGAAAAAGGTGCAGACCGTTAGCATAAATAACTTAACTTTAAGTTGAGTTAAGTTACATGCATGAAGCTCTTATCGTGTTGCACACGTGGCGTATGATTAATATGCGCCAGCTCAAGCGCAGACAAAGTCAGACCAGAGAGAGACGCGAGGAGACGAGGACTAGGGCAACATCATCAATATCAATTGCCAGCAGCCAGCTTGGGCTATCCTATGGATATCCGAATCATTTTACTCTCTTTCCAGATACGCCAAATTGCCACAAGATTTGCTTGCGTGACTTTGTAACGATTGCCATTAATTTTGCTCCAAATTAAATCATTTATTTTGTGGCAATTGCGGTGCGACAATTTCGACACTTTGACGTTGTTTTATTGCCCTTGCTCCATTCGTAAGTTGTCTCAAATATGCAAATTAGTTTAAGAAGCAAATAAAACAAGCAAAACGTTTCAATTATTATGCATAAAAATACTTGTGAATTCTTTTGTTTAAGCTGCAAGTTGCAATTTCTGAACGTGTTGTTTATTTCAAGCGACGTGCAAATAAAATTGTTAGCATCAAAAGGCGAGTTCAACAAATGCGGAAAATACAAATATTTGCTCAAAATACACACACACACACAGATACAATCACAAAGCAAACAATAAACGAGTGTGTGTGTGTGCTTAGAGCCCTTTGCTCTTGACCTTTTTTTGCCAACTGACCTGACCCTCTGTGTATCCCTCTGATTTCGGCAGGTTGCCGTGGACGACACGCTGTTCATTTAAGCCCAACTGCCAGCGGCTAAAGCTCTGATTGATTGCAGTGTGCGGTGGGCGGTGGGAGTGTCCTAGGCCAGTCACGCCCTTTAGATATCATTTTATTGCAGCTAGTATTTTGAGACGTGCCAGCATTTTGAACTGAAGTACAGCTGCTGTTTTCTCTCTACGAACCTCAACGTTTAGACCATTTACTGGCTGCCACTTGTATTAATGATGCCAGCTCTTAAACTGCTGCAACCATGAGTGGTAAACTCTATACTTGTTATACCCTGCATTAAGTATGTAACAGGTGAAATGGGGGAGAATCATTCTACACTGGAAATTATATCAGTATATATTAAAAGGTCTAGTTTACAAGAGTTTAAGTCTATTAAAAAGTAATTAAGAAATCACTTAGTAAGTTGAATTTAAAGGGTATCCTGACTTCAAACATGATTACACGGTATACTGGCAATCGATGCCTTCTTTCATTTACCCACATGCTGTATAGTAATCACTGTTATTCACACAATTTGCAGCCAGCTGCTAAAACACTAAACACTTTATAACATACAAGTTATAGACAGACACTTCATAAACTAGAGCATAGTGAGAACAACAATCTTCGAATATGCTTACAGGGTATTCTGCCAGTCTATTGCACTGTTATAATTCTGAGAAATATATACATAACAATAAAAATACCTCATAGTCTAGTCCTTACAAGTTAAAGTTTCTTTAAAAGTAATTTTTACAGAAAACTGTTTATTTACTTTAAAGGGTATACTAATAGTCGATCACACTGCATTCAATTGGCAGCAAAGTGTACTGTAAACAGCTTGTAATGAGCACAATTTTCGCTTGAGTGCGGCCCTTGAAAAATTGAATCCCTACAATTTCTATTTGAGCTATTTGCTGCCTCTCAATTTTCGCCGCTTCAGTGCGCTAATCAACTGGAAAGGACCGTGCCAGGACTTGAGCTTGAAGCAGGATTCGAGACTTAAAAAAAAAGACTGAGAAAAAGTGACCAGCAGCTTTGTAATATAATTGCATTTATCCCAAGAATAAAGCTTAAATTTTGGCATTGTAATTTAATAAAGCGTATAATTTGTAGCAAGCCGTGTCCTGCATTTGGATTTAGATTTGCTTGTTGCCTGCCTTAAGGTCCTGCCAGGACCTCTTCGTTTTCTCCATGGTAGTCAGCTGTTGTTGTTGAAGTGTGTTATAATGGAGGCTACAGATGTTGCCTTTTGACAGATGAATGTCGAGCATGATTTAAACATTTAAAATATTATGTATACGTATTTCACTTCTCTCTCTCTGAAGCCAAAACAAAACAACAACATATTTTGCTGTAAGTTTTGATTTATAAATTGAATTGAATTTAATACGCTAATTTCAAGCTTGAAATATCTTGCGATTTAAATTGGTTTTTTATAGTAATGTTTCACGCTCTGCCAGAACTTTTCGAATAATTTGCAACTTTTGTTTTGAAAAATTAGTTTCATGCTTCGCAAAGTATGAAAATAAAAGTTGAAAGCAATTAAATTTAGCTGTGAATGAGTGGCAACTTTTGAAAGGGAAAGTCGATGGCAAATACTACTTACAACTAATTGTCTAACCCTTAGGTCTGTTCTTACTGTGGAAGGAATGCATCAAGTTGTGTTCAAATCACTTTCTGGCAGAGACATAGGCAAATTAAGGAGAATCGTTTAAATGGAATGAATGCATTTAGAATAGAACTGCAACTATAACTAACAGAAGATGAAATATATAATCCTTTTGGTGTAACATACAATGCCACAAGTTATACTACCCTTTTCTGCCAGTTAAATAAATTGATTTATTGAAATGAAATATCCACTGATAACTCACCGTTTGTCCATGGCTGTTATCCATTCCATTGCCATTTTGTTGTTTTCTTTTATTTCAACTTTATTTCGAGATTATTAATATATTTATTGTAATTTCAATGTCGAATTTTGCTGTTGTTGTTTTCGTTTTTTGAGAATAATTCGAACTAAAATTTGATGGTCGACCACGCCACAACTTTTATAGATGATTAACGCAAACTGTAAGTATAAGGATATCCAAATGTCCTTGGCCAAAGAGCACGTAAATTGTTTGTGTCAAATAAATGTTGCATTTCAATGCGCTTGAAAATAAAACGCCGGAAAAGTTGTGGCCCAACCTAAAAGCTGATTGTTTTAACTGCACTCAACGTGGCTTTTTAATTCAGAATTCCCTTCTGAGTTGCGTACAATAAAATGTAAGACATTTTAGTTGTTGTTTCTTCTTGTTTGTTTGTTTGTTTCACACACTCGCGATTGGTTAAGGGAAAACCGTCGGATACAATTACATTTAACTGTTTATACAATTTTAAATTGTTTTCCGCGATTTCGTTTCGTTTTGCAATTGAATTTGTGTTATTCATTTGCCATTTCGTTAATTGGCTTTAACGCGTCGGGCTTCAAGTGGCTTTCGGCTCTCTTGGCTGCAGCTGTAAATGAAGTTGTTAACGGGATTTAGTTGGGCCAACGATAGAATCTTAATGTCTACAGTAAATGTATGTAAGTGTACAAGCCGAAAGGTTAACACAAAAAGCTAAAAGACATAACAGTTAAGAGAGCCTTAACAACACCGAATGCAGCTCAACAAATCTATTTT
This sequence comes from Drosophila histrio, assembly GCA_958299025.2. Classification (NCBI taxonomy): domain Eukaryota; kingdom Metazoa; phylum Arthropoda; class Insecta; order Diptera; family Drosophilidae; genus Drosophila; species Drosophila histrio. The sequence continues at coordinate 19,659,283 of OY729167.1, read as the reverse complement.
CTATTTGTTTTGCTACAAATGAAAAGCAAACTAATGCTTATTGTTATTGTTCTGAGTCCTTTCGAGAACTGAAAAGGGTTCTCTCTCTCTAACCAAGTGTGTGTGTGTGTGTGTGTGTGTACGTTTGTGTTAATGTCTGGCTGGCAGCTGCCTAGAAGGCCTTAATGCATGTTGGCTCTAAACAAAGCAAATGTTTCGCATGTTATCACCATTGTTTGAGTATTTTCTTTTTCTCTATTCAACAGAGTTGTTGGAAAATAACAAGAAGAGGCGCTGACGTATGACGCATATGACGTTGGTTTCCACACACACAGCGTATACTTGATATGTATTGCAATACCAAAAGCTGTTTGATTGAGAACAAAAGCAGGTGTGTAACATAATATTATAGTTATGTGTAATAGATAGCTGTAATATTGTAATGGTTTCTTTCAAATCGTTTCCACATATATCAATTTGATTTGGCCAAAACCACACAGCTTCAACCTCAATGATGTCAAACTATTTCCTTTGTACGATACAAACAAAACGCCCGTGTGTATGCTATAATAAGTTCTACGTATTTCAATTTATTGCCTCATTGCATTTGTAAAAATATACCACAAATATTGAGGAAAACTATTGGAAATATGCTTTGCCATTTGTTGTTATCATTGTTATCAACGTAACGTGTGTGTGTGTGGGTGTACTCTGATAAGTTCCTTATCAAGCCTCTAGCGCCTCACAGTTAGTTAGAATTGACGACAATCATTTGCTGAGGTTTCACAGCCAAAATGCAATTAGTCTGATTTGCAACTTTTACAAATGTAATTTAAGTTTCAACTGTCAACTGCAACTGAACTAATTGAAGTCCAGCATAAATTAAAGAAAGCAAATGAAGGGAAGTCTGTGATACTTACGTGGCAATATCTCGATCCTGGGCGACATTGGCCAGAGCCGGCAGATATAATAAATAGTGAAAATAATAATCAGGAGTGTAAAGCAATAAAGCCGAAAACTCAAATCGTTTAGAATGCGAGACAGCGCCTCGTTCAACATGAATAGGAATATCAATAGATACTTATGTCGAAGGCCAACAAACTACGAGCTAAACTAACTTATTTACAATATAGTTTGAAAACTTTGGATGCTTAATAGGTTTTGGTCTGGTTAGTATTAGTTTTGAATAATGCATAGAAAGTGCGTGCAAGATGTTTAATAATTGAAATTATTGTTGAAAGGAGAATGAAATTATTATGTACAGCTTTTTCATTAGAGAGCATAGCAATAACTATGTAACTAAATATTGTAACTAGTATATAATATATTGTTTACCGCATTTACTTATTTGAAACACTTTCTTGATCCACAAACCATTCGCACGTTCGTTGGGTTCGAGAGTTGACGATGAACTGAGACAAATGTAAATTCAACACTCGTTACGCGAAATTATTTCTATTTTTATTTCACTGCATAATAAATTTCTTTATTTTTGTGAATTTTTTATTTTTCAAATAACTTTTAGAATCTTTATCTATTCTTTTAGAAACTTTTGGGCTTGTATTATTGGCAGCACTCGCACGTCCGTTACGTTTCTTAGTCGCGTCGCAACTGTTTTGGCCGAGAGACGAGCCAAGTTTGCCGAGCTGCCAGTTGCTGCCGAGTTGCTCTAAATTCACCATCCATTCGGCAGCTAGAGGCTGCTTCTGGCCAGGCATCCTGCGCCTAACAGGTGAGTTTTTTTCTCTGCTGACAGCTGGGCTAACCATTTGCTTTTGTGTGGCGCGGGTGGTGTGGGTGGTGCGGGTGGTTGGCTGGCGTTTGGGCTGTGTTTTGGATGGTGAAAATCACTCATTGCGATGACTGCAGTGTTGACTGTTGCGGTGCGCATTTCGGTTGCCTTCCTTATATTGTTTATGTGTGTGTTTTTTTTTTTTGATATTTTGGCGCGTTTTTAGCAACAAGTTTAACAGTTGTTACAGTGGTTTAAAACTCATTTGACTGAAAGATAATATATGCATACTACAAAGGTAATTGATTGAATTTATTTTAATTTATGCATTTATGTTTAATGTTGGTTAATTTAATCATTACTAGCATTTAAATTATAACTTCAAATTGTATTTGACACATAATAATACATCTAGCGTTTACTAAAGTATTGCATACTTTTTGCTGCTATTGATAATTAAAAGCTGTTAGCTATAGCACTCATAATTAAATGAATATGATTAAATACTTTATGTATTCATTTCCATATATTAGAATAGTGTTAAATACAGTATATATATTTTATTAAATTATTTAAAATATGAGACAATATTAATATCAATATTAATCAATTAATTGTTCAATCTTTTCGGTGTTAACTAACTCATTTGCTCCACTTTTCTTTTATTTATTTATGTTTAACTATAGAAATATTCACAATGCTGCTTCGGAACATGTTGCTGCCACATCTGTTTCGCCTCTCTCTGTCTCTTTCTCTCTCTATCTCTTTCTGCTACTCATTATTCGCTCTGTTTGTTCTCTTGCTGCTGCTGTGCAACAAACTGTTGAGCGTTCATTTGGTGAGTCGACGCAATGGTCAGCACTTCAACAGTTGCTTGTCTACCTGCCTCCCTCTTACTATGCCTCCCACCTGCCACCCACTGCTACTACGAACCGTTCTTCCCCTCCTGCCCCCCTCACACATTTCATAGCCTGCTGTCAGTCAGTCGCATGCGTAAATTGCACATGAAAATGAAATCGCGCTGCGAAACAATCAAAGTGTCAATTAAAATATACACAACAGTCACAGCAACAACAACAATAACAACAGCTTAAGGAAATTGAATTGTTTATATGGTCAGTTTGCTTTGATCCATCAGGCAAAAGCTACTGTCAGCTTTTAATAAAAGTGCCCAAAGGCAAAAGGTGTGAATGTTAATGAAAATGTGAAGAAAGTGAGTGCGAAAAGTTGTCGCTGTGGTCGCTGCAACAATATTTATAACACTCACGAGTGCCTTTATTTCCGCATGAATCATTTGCCGCTGCTCTGTGTATAAATTCCTTGTTTTATTATTTTCTCTCATTTCCCTCATTTCCTTTACCATTTTTCCTATTTGGCAGTCGTAGGCCTGTCCCGTTGTCCTTTCTCCAGTGGCATTTTTTATGAGCTGTCGTCGTCGTCGTTGTTTTGGCCCATTCGACTCTAGCACTGGCGTTGGTATTTCGGCAGCTTTAACAATGAAATTCCAGTCATTTTATGGGCCATCTTCACTCGTACACTTTGCCTGTTGAATTTCATCAGAATTTGTTGTGGTTGTGGCTCGCATGCATGTTGGGTATCATTATGGCCATAGATGATGATATTCCCTTGACTGGTGTGGCGTTAATTATGATAAATGTGCTTCTAATAAACTTTGTAGCCACTAGCATGTTACGCTGGAGACGCTGTCATAATGTTTGGTAACTGACCGTGTCGTACGTAGTAACGTCTAATGCTCTAAGTCAACTTCCGAGCCACGTTAATGCATTTTCTTGTCGTGAAAACTGTGCTAATGGCATTTCCTGTACAACTGGCCATTAGCACACGAAATGACGTTAGTTGAAGCAGCTGTTGTTGCTGCTGCTGCTGTTGTTGCTGCTGCAGTTGTTGTTGTACGTGTCCAGGTGAAAAGACAGTTCACGACAGCAGAGAGTCAAGTGTTCAATCGATGAGTCAGTTGACAAGGCACGTGTTCAAGTCATGATTGCCAGTTGATGTCAGTGTGTCTAAGAGTATATATGTGTGTAGTATATGCCTGTGTATGTATGTAAGTCCCAATGCCCGTTGCATTAATGCCTATTCAATCAGCGTTCAACGCAAATTACCTATTAATTCGAGCCTAAATACATATCTGTGCGAATTATGGCCAAGTAATTTGATTACACCATAATCGTTGCTGATAAATGCCTTGCAGTAATCGAACACTTGACTGTGTGTCTCGTTAATAAAATTGAAGCATTCTTCATGCAAGTTACACAAAAGAAACAGCAGCAAGGCAACGTGTGATGAGATGACATTTTTATTTAAATTTTAAGCATTCATTTAAAGTTTAAACGTTGAATCAATTTACCTAATCGAAATCAGTTCAGTTTAAATAATATTATGGGAGTTGAAAGTTTTTTGAAATAGTGTCAATGGTAAGCTTAATTAAATATACACATAAGTTGCCTGTACTTATACTTGTACTGTTTTCCTAGCATACTTTAATCGAATTACAAATAACTCTTTTTATTAAAACCATATGTATATAACTCTTTAAATAATACACTAAAATACTTTAAATTCCTCTGTGCAATAGTTAAATACATTTGAAATAAAAGTGCGCTTACTGCATATCAATTAAATATTTACTGGCATATTTTCAAACGTGACGCTGTCGACAGTTTATTAAAAATGCACATGAAATGCCAATAACAGTTGTTAAAATTGTAAAGTATAATTCTAATCAAATTGTTAAATTTTTGTGTAGTTCAATTTGAAATGGTTTATAAGATAAATTCAATATTCGGGATTAAAAGTACTTGCAAAAAGAATTTAACAGGCTTTTCAGTACGGTTCATTTCAGCCAAATACTTGGCAAATTGTTTAAGTACTTTTCGAAAGTATGTCCCGAATTTATTGCTTTCCATTGCGATAAAAGCCAAAAGCAATTTGTGTATACCAAATAATATGTAAATTGTTTTTGCTTCTACGAATTTGCCAAATGATTGTTAAATATCAATTTAAAATATTGATCAATTTACCGCAAACTTTTGCTTATATTCTTTCAAGCTTCCCCCGCTTTGGGCTGATGGGTGTGCTCAATGTGTATTGTGTCTGGCCATTAATTAATACAATTAATTAAAAAGCATAACGCATACGACATGTGGTCTAGCCAGCGCACAGTCAGAAATAAGTAACTGCTATAAACAAGTGCAATATGATGTAATTAATGATAATATTCATAGTTATGTGTATTATCACAAGTAATAACCAATTTAAAGTGGCCGCCACCAAAAAAATTGCTAATGCAATTCAAGGACAAAGAGATTCTTGGTATAAACAAACTAATCCAGCGACCGTTCAGTATTTTTTCATATTTTATTTTCTCGAATTCAATCTAAAAACAATTGCATAAAATTATGCGCAACAGAGCGAGAAATTAGTTTTTTTAGTAGCAACATTTGCTGCTGTCAACGGTGTCAAGTGTTGTAGGCGGCCATAAAATTACCCGCCCGCCAGCTCCCTGCCTCTCCTACATCCCTAGACTCCTCCTTAGCCCCTCTCTCTGTACTACAGCAAACAAAAACGAGCAGCGACAGGCGACGCATCGTTTGCAGTTTGCCGCAGCATGCAGGTGACGACATTTGCCATCGCGTGTGCGTGTGTGTGTGTGTCTGTGTGTTTGTGTGTGTGTGTGCATGCATGATGTCCTGATGAATTTCATGCTTGGCTTCGCTAACATTGTCTTTGTCTCAGGCAATTTCTCCTCCTCTTCTCTGTTTTCCTCTCTCTAGCTGTCTCTCATGATTCTGATTTTTGAGTGCCTTAATTATTGAAGTAATCGCCAGTCCTTGTCTCAGACTTGGTCCCAGTGCCATTTCCCTCTACCTCTCTGTCTGTGCCAGCTTAGACAACCCTTTGCCAGCTTTGCTTTTTAGTCATCTTAAGCTGCTTGCCAAATTATATGCGTAATTATGAGCATGTCGCTCGCTGAGCAACAGCTGCCAGCCAAGGACAACGAACGGAAGACATGATTCTGGAAAGACAACATTGTTGTTGCTAGCCAAAAGTTAATTTTAAAACACATTTCACTGAGCTCATTAGGCAAACGCCCCCTCTTCCCCCTTTGCAAACTTTTGGCTTATTCAAATGACTGAAAAACCATTGCGTTTATTTACTTTTGATTTGCAAAAGGATTTGTGTTGATCAACAGATTGAAGGTTATTTAAATATTTTCATAGTTTTTTCTTTCATTTGAATTTTGTTAAAATTTAAATATTTATTCGTTAAGCGCATATAAAAAAACGCCACTCAAAATTTAAGTGCGTTGTTGAAAATAAATTGCGTATACGCCACCTGATACCCATACTACAATCATCAAAAACCAAATTCTGCTGGCAGGTTCAATAGCGTTCGATGGCGTCTTTAATGGGTTTTTCGACTGCGCATAAAAAACACACACACACACACACCCCGAATGAGCCGAAAAACCATTCAAATCGGGTGCATTGCACGTTGGCGCGCGTTATCAGCTATTGGCATTGGCCGAAAAAGAAAGGAAACCACCAAAGCAATTTACATTTTGTTTACCTTTAGTCTCACATAACAGACTTTTCCTTCTTTATTTTGCTTGTTTAGCTGGACAGGTTTTACTTTTTTTGTGTGCCTTTGATTCACTGACAACGATGCTGGGCTTTTAATTTAATATTTCTCACTTCATTTGGGGTTTCAGCTAAATTGTTTGGCATCGCTTCAACACTTTACATACATTTGCATAAACGAAAACAACAAAACAAGCAACAACAACGAGAAGTCAACGCTTTAATAAACGACCTCGCAGCTAGTGACTAAACAACACAACAACAACAACAACAACTGAAGCGTCGCCATTAAAGCTTCGTTCGGGTCGACGCAACTCAAGCCAAAAAAAGCGTAGCATACTTTTCTGCGTGTGAGACGCAATTGCGCCCAACTTTTATGGCCACTTCACGCAGGTGCCTGTGTCTGTGTGTCTGTGTGTGTGTGTGTGTAGATTTCTTGTCTTCTGCTGATTATTTGCAGCTTATTGCGTTTATGCGACGCTTATCGCATTCGCATGAAAATCGCATTAAGTCTCCTCTTCCAAAAAGGGAGGTAAAGGCGCCTACATAGAGTCATGCCTTAGACTTGTGCGTGGCACAACTGTGATTTTCCTGCTGCCATTTATGCCACTGCCACCGTTACTGTTACTGTTGTTGTCGTTGTTATTGATGTTGATGTTGCTGCTCCTTGGCTATTTACATAGCTCATTGGCTGGGCGTCTTGTGTTGGCGTTGCTTAACTGTTTTGTTGGCAACTGTTTGATTAGCCCGGTCAGCCATGTCGCATGAGTAAATACACATGCGAGGGCCGCTCATTAAGTTGTTTTACACAATTATAGCGAAAATATAGCCATTCTGAATGTGTGCATTTTATTTTACATATTTTATACTTAAGTTTTCACTTGATTATTTTAGAAATATCAATTATCGACTAAACTTTCTATTATTTTTATTTATTGACTATATTTTATTACTTAAGACTATATTCTATATGTTTTGATCATTTATATGACGAATTGTAGATTAAATATTGATGAAAGAGATACAATTAGTATGTTTATTAATATTTTTCATAAGCTTGTATTTATTTATAGAAGTGAGAAGTAAGTGATTAAATATTGACGTTAGAGACGATATTATGATCATAATTTGTAGTTTCTTCACTTATTTACTGATTACCTGAAGGATATTTATTATTGATTTCATTTTATCACTGTAGATTCGTTTTATCATTATAATATCTAGTGATTTAATGTTTTCCTGCGCGGTTTTCTTAACTTGTTTCATTACTTTAACAGATTTTTAAGTGAGCTTCTCAATTTAGATCTAGATTGATTATATCAATAATATAGAGACTAACCTGAATCAGTTTACTTATCATACAACCCTCGACCTTGTATATGTTTATCGTTCAAATCTCAGTGATTTTGTGCTTTGTCTTGTTTGGCGATTTAATCAAGGCCGCCAAAGGCCGTTAAATGTGCAAATATTTGTTACTGGCCTGCCCCAATTCTACATATATTCATAGATATATAATGAAGTATACATATACCATGTACAATATAGAATATTCAAGGTTAGTTTACATATGGCCCATACACGTATTTGCATAAGCCAAGTTGACGTTCTTTTATTTTGGCCAAATATGAGTCTTTTGCTTATCTTCATGACCTACTTGTTGCCTCATTTATTTATGAGAATTTAATGAAAACTTTCTAGTTAAAATATGTAAATTAATTTGAATAATTTACTCTACGCCTAGTGTCAAGAGAAAACAGAGAAAGATACATGCTAACAACATGTCTCACTCGTAGGAAACTCGAAATGGTGCTAAAAATTGTGTCATAAAAATGTTGCTGAGATAAAAACGCTTTTATGACACATCTTGTCCTAATGATTGTCGCTGCTCTAATAGTAATTGAAATGAATGTTCTCATTTTCATAAATATTTTACGAGCTGCAGTTAGGATAATTAGTTGGAAGCTATTTAAACTTCTCTTTCGACTTATTCGATAAACATAAAAATCTACAGTTAATAAACAACACTAATAACTAGGAATTTCATGTTTCATGTTCTCTAGAGCATACAATTTTATAGAATTGCTTTGATTAAGAGCAATTTAAAGTATTAGGAGAGAGAGAGAGAGAGCGTGATTCCCCAATTTAACCCTTTTATGCTTTTGGGCTAACAGAACCCAACAGTTATAAAGCCATATGAGGTTTATGTAACTCACAAAATTAAAGTTTAAGCACAAAACTTATTACGAAATTGAGTTGTAAGCTGCTTTTATGGCGCAACCTGCAACTAAAGTTAAGCCAAGTTAAGTCTGGCAGAGTCAGAGAGACACAATCGCAGTCGAGGCGAGTTCTTTAAACGGTTATTTGTTAAGCGTTGGCTGAGGTAAGACACAAAGGAGTCTCAAAACGACAGTTTTTATGCATTGTTTTGTCTATTCACAGACAGACAGACAGACAGGCTTGCTAGATATTATGCAGATTCCTAGCATATTTAAGTAGTTCCAACTTTGTGTTGCCTAAGTATCTCCTACTCCTACTTACTCTCTGTCTCTGCGTATGAGATTAAAGTAGACAACATTTGTGGATTTGTAGACTGTCACTCGTAGCATGGCTTCATTTATGCCGCGCGTGTCTCGGGAAGGAGTCAAGTATTGAGTTTTGTACGTGCTGCTATCTGGGCACAGTGCGTGACCAAAGTATCCAGCCCAATGCTATGACAATGCCTCTTGGGCCGCTACGTCGACTGATGCGCTTTTGATAACTTGTTTGTCCCTTACCAACTGACTGAGAACTGTTTGTTCTTGTTCTTGTTCTTGTTGTTGACAGGAGACCGAAAGCATGCGGCGTGACTTGGCGACAAGTTGACGCCATCAGGTTGATAAATAGTTTCACAGTTGTTAGATATAAGGAATACGTAGAAGGAAAGCCTTCGAATTACACGCGCCTGTCAACCGTAAGTTGATTGAAATTAAAAACAAGCTCAACGATTTTACACACAGATACACACAACTGACACAATTGTTTGCTGTTTCTTATTTTGTTTTGTCTGCTGACATTCACATACAAAGCACCCAAAAGACAGGTGCACAATTTCCCAGGCGTCGCGGTTGATAATTTCTTTTCGTTTTTCCGCATTGCTTTAAAGTTTTTGCCGCAAGCTCTTAAAGCTGTGTGTTTCTTTTCGTTTCGTTGCTGCCACATAAAATGTGATGCACTTGAAAGCAAGTAATGAAAATGAACAGCTCACATAAAATTGTCTTGTTGAAATTACAACAAGATTTTACACTCAGTGCGTTGAAGGGCATTTACAAGAAGAACACCTGTCGTCTGACAGATAGGCAGTTGCTTTGAAAAGTGGACTTGGAATATGGCAATGACACGAGCTGACACAGCTAGACAGCTTTTTAAAGTATGCTTTGAGCTTTGAGGGCTGTCTTCAAGTGCTTATTGTCTTAGTAGATGCTGATTTGACATGAGGAGCTTCAAAGCACATTATCCCTAAAGTTAATCAAGTTTTGAGCTTAAAGATGTGCTTTAAAGTGCTGATTAGACTAATCTTTTTAAAGAAGTGAAGAAGAGCCTAACAACTCTTTAACGCAAAAGTTAATCGAGCTGAATTGGGACTAATTACCATCACGTGATACACTTAATCTCACTTAAAGCTTTCAAGTGCTTTTACAACTGTTTTCAAGTGCATTGTCGACTGATCTATTTACAGAAGTGACACTTACAGCTCAAGGATCTTAGTTACTTTACAATGTAAGCTTTGAAGTGCTTTCAAAGGTGTGCTTTCGAGTGCTACTGCTATTTGCAGCCACTGTCATTGAGGTATAATCAATTTAGTTGTCAGTTTAATGGCCACTTACACCTACACACATATATGTGATGATTTTCAACAGCAAACATCAAAAGTTTTCTCGCAGCTCACGCGTCGTATGCGTAATAATTTGTAAACAATTTGTGGCCAATTGACAAGCACTAAATGAGCGTGTAAAATGTTGGGTTTGAGCGGTGCCAAGTGGTGCAGTTTTAATGATATATTAAATGTCAGATAGGCAAACATACCCATAACGAGCCATCATCAATCGATGTTTACAACATTTGACCCTCAGCCTCTAAGCGGGCATAAATAATTCAGGATATTGAATAACATGGACCCCGTACTTGTCTACTGACTGTCTATGAATATGTACGTATGTATGTATGTATGTGTGTATAAGTGTGTGCTTTATGGCACCCCGGGGAAATGACGCCTTATGAATGCCATTTTAATACACAAAAAAACTTTGACAATATTGTGTTGAACAGTTGTGCACAAATCTAAATGCTATATTTGTGACGCTCATGTCTATTGATAGACAGAGAAAGTTATTCAAGCTGTTACGTATGTGTCTATCTAACTGCGAGTTACACATACATACGCACACATATCAATGTGAAATGAGTGTGTATGTGTGTGCATGCGTCATGTCTGAAATGGCACACGCAAAACTGTTATAGATAGACAGCAGAACAGAGATGTAGAGAGGGGATACACACAGCTGGCGGAGGGATCGATGGGTGGTTGCCTGATGAAAATGTGTATTTGACGCACCACAAACATTTATCAAGTGGTTCGCTCAATTTGGCAAATCTAAACGTCTATGGGGCCTATTCATTTGATTCGCTCTTTCAGTACTTTTTGTATTGATTTTGCAAACTTTTCGGGAAACAAGTGGCCACTCAACAAAAATTGTTAGCCCGCTTTTAGGCTTTGTTTTTATTTGTGACGAGATTTGTAAGCCGAGTAAGTTTTAAGGTACTTTGGCACGCTCTGTTAATTACCTAGCGTTCATCATTGACGTCATTTGCATGCACTGCAACAACTGCTCAAATTTCAATCACAATCATTTACAATAGTAGTCCCATAGTCCCAGCCCATCCAAAACTTTAGCCTTTTGTTATGGCAATTCTTATGGCATTTTGTTGCCATTTTCTCTCTGTGTGTGTGTGTGTGTGTGTGTTTCTTTTTCCTCGTCTCTGTAAACAAGACGCTGAGTGTGGCGAGGGAATGGACTCACCTGGGCTTTCCCCCTGAACGTTTTATTTAAGTTTTTGCATTGTTTATGTATATTTGCCTTTAATGTGACCTGGCAGTCGAAGGCTGTTGGGGTAACACCCTCAGTTTATTTTGAACCTCAACTTTTATGCGATGCTCTGTTTGCTTTAACATTGAAAAACTTTTTTTCGGTTCGGTTCGAAATCATAAAGTGCTCGACGGACTTTTCAACTTCGCCTCCCGTTGAGGTTTTTATTTCATTTCCAGTTCTTAACATTGCCATTGCCTAGGTGAGAATGAGGCTCAAACTTTAGCTCTTACTTTTCTATATAAAGAAATTACTATATACTTTTTAAATATATAATAAAAAAAAGGTCAATGAACAATTGGCAAAGTCTTGTTGCGTTCTTGCTGTTAGTTTCACTGCATAAATAACATTTAAAAACTTTTATATTATAGCTGGTAGACACTTGGCAAGTGTCATTAAAATTGCGGTGATTTCTTTTCATTTTTTCTCGTTTCTTTTCTACTCGAGACAACGACAACAATGCAGTTGACAGCATTGCACGCTCAATTAAAAGTTTGCACTTTACTAGCTGTTGTTCTTTTAAGATCAACAGATAATTAAAAACAGAAATGCGAATATAATTGGTTTAATTATTTGTATACCAAATTCCACAGCTCTAGCTTTTATTGCTGCCGAGTTTAATAGGTCTATACAAAAGATTACGAATGTAAGTATTGTGAATACCACAATAAGACTATAGATAACAATTAAATTAAACAAAATATACACTAATAGAAATAATAATAAAGCTATATAAAAGCATTCAATTACCTTAATCAATATCAATACGTATTTTCCTATATTTAGTCGTTAAAAACTTTGCAATATACTTATGACTAATTTCTTAGCTTTTGTTATGGCTATCAACAATACAATCTGAACAAAACGAGAGTTATCAGCTGTTATCTTTATCCATATTGTCAATTGATTAGACACGAGGGAACTTAACCAATGCGATTGTAGAGAGAATCTATTGCTCAGTTTATTTTGGCACTTCAAGCGAAACCTTTTGTTCTGTTCATGAAATATTCAAAATGCTTGTATATTTTATAGTTGTTTTATCAATTTCATTTACAATATTCATTGCAACATCGGCTATAGTTTACAAGAAAAGGCGACAGAATGCGAACCAAAATGTGGGCTATATCATCAACGAAGGCGGCCGTAAGTTATTATCTAAGCAGATTTTAGAGAATTGATATGGAGAAATTCCATTTGTCTCGACAGCGCGTGTTGTAGCACCTGGTGGGATTCCCCGAACACATTACCAACAACCAGGTGTTCCTGTTACACATTATACACAAGGTGGTGTTCCCGTCACACAATATACAACACAGGGTGTTCCAGTCATACATTATCCACCTCCAAGCTATCAGCCTAATGCGTATCCTTATCCAACGTCTAAGTAAGTTTATAATATTTAAAAACCCTTTGCATTTTCTACATAATCTCGTTTTACAGCCAAGTCACAGTGCAGTTGACGGCATCGCCTGGGTATGTATTATTAGTCAATTACTAACAACAATTGTGATAATGAATCTATAATTTTAGCACATATTCACCCAATCCGCCTATGCAACAAAGAGCTTTAAACAATGAAAATGTGCCTGGGCCAGATCTGAACATTCTTCCAAGCAACAATGAGAAAAAGCCAATACAACAAACTCACGCAGGAGCAGTGGAAACAGTTAGCCAAATCTAAATACAATATTAAATGACTATTATCTTATCAATTTATTATTATGGTTGCGTTGTTATTGTATGACCATTTAAAATAAAACTGCCATAAATGGTCACTCTAATTGCCAGCTGTTAGACTTTCGATAGGCCGCACCTACGATAGTATCGTATTGTAGTTGCCAGATTGCTCAATTTAGGTAAACAATTTAGATCGAATATTTAATCTGTATAAATTGTATGTTTAATTTCAAAATATATAGTGTTAATAAAATATTCTTTGTTATATTTACAAGTATTTGCAACTGAATAAAAGCTTGTTTTGCTATTCATATACAGCTGGCCAATATGTGGTCATCGATAACGACAAGCTGGCAACTCTGTTACACAGCTCTTCGCAAGTTCTTGATTGCAACTTGAATTTTCCAGACGGAAAACAACGATTTGTTTGCTTTAAAACAACTAATAATTGCAAACGCAGTGTCGTTTCAATTTCAACGCAATTAACAGTGAAAAATGTTGGTCAACGAAGCCAGACAAGTGCTGAGCCGCGCCAGTTCCTTGGCGGCACGTCACCAGGTGAGCAGCCAAAGCAAAAGTGTCTTCCGATCAGCTTGGAGTTGGGGAGGGGGCGGTTGTGTATGGCGACTGTTTTGGGCAGTGTCATTATATAAGATTAAGCGAAAATATTAGTAAAAACAAGATAATTACCGATAAAATCACACTTAAATGCGTTGTGAGAATATCGCAACTGGCGATTATGTAAACGTTTTCGCATTGGCCAACTGACAAAATTGGCATAACGTGATTGGACTGAACAACAACTAAATTATCTGTTGTAATTTTACAGCTGCGTGCTATCAGCAACACAACTCAGGTGGAACAGCAAGCGAAGCCGAAGGAGGAATTGGAACCGCAGATTAAGAAGTTCGAGATCTATCGTTGGAGTCCGGACAATGCCGGCGAGAAGCCCTACATGCAGACCTACGAGGTTAATATGCGGGAGTGCGGTCCGATGGTCTTGGATGCTCTTATTAAGATCAAGAATGAGATGGATCCCACGCTGACATTCCGTCGGTCGTGTCGCGAGGGTATTTGCGGTTCCTGCTCCATGAACATTGGCGGCATCAACACCTTGGCATGCATCAGCAAAATCGATGCGACCAGCTCAAAACCGTTGAAAGTGTATCCCTTGCCGCATATGTATGTGGTGCGCGATCTGGTTCCGGACATGAACAACTTCTACCAGCAGTACAAAAACATTCAGCCCTGGCTGCAGCGCAAGTGAGTATATCCTGTGGTTACTGTTTAAACCTGGCTTTCAATCCTGTCTCTATTTAGAAACGAGGCTGGCGAGAAGAAGGGCAAGGCACAGTACTTGCAGTCTGTCGAAGATCGCTCCAAGCTGGATGGTCTCTACGAGTGCATTATGTGTGCCTGCTGCTCAACATCGTGCCCATCGTACTGGTGGAATGCCGAGAAGTATCTGGGCCCGGCTGTGCTGATGCAGGCCTATCGCTGGATCATTGATTCGCGTGATGAGAACACCGTGGAGCGTCTGAGCAAGTTGAAGGATCCGTTCAGCGTGTATCGTTGCCACACCATCATGAACTGCACACGCACCTGTCCCAAGGGTCTGAATCCAGGACGTGCCATTGCCGAAATCAAGAAATTGCTTTCCGGTCTGGCCTCGAAGCCGGAGCCCAAATTGGAGACGGCAGCGCTGCACAAGTAGAGAATTTGTTAATCTTCAGACTCCTTGTTTGTGAATCCGCCTCCCTTGACCAGTTCAGTTCAGTTTGCCTCTGTCATCAGCTTATAACCATGATGTTAACCAGTGTGCGCTGCTCCAACCATAGTTTTGCTTATTATGTTTATAATTTATTTAAGCTTAAAGTAAACGACGATTTGTTATTACAGTTTGTAAAGGGAACCTTGTAGTCGCAAAAAGTAATTAACTAAATGGTGTATCTATGAAGTGCGTTTCCTTAGGGAGCGGTTGGTGAGGTCTCATCATTCATCTGTATATCGTCGGCTGAATAGAAATCCTGGGTTACTGGAATAACACGATCATTGGTCTCATCATCCTCCTCATCGTGACTGTCGGTATCTTCGCTGTCATCGTTTGCTGTACCGATGAATTTTTATTATTGACAAATATTGCCTTCTGCCATTGGAAACTCACCGTCCTCGTCGTCGGTTTCGATGCCGGGCATTGTGAGCACCTTGCCAAGTGGCTGCAAATCTGTAGCGGCTGTCTTCAGCGAATCACGCTGTAAAGGAATTGTTCGCATCAATCATTTGTAATTCTACTATGCTAAGTTCACACTGAGTCACAGTGCACTGTGAACGCCGAAATGCATTATCACAGGAATAAACAGTTTTTAATGTAAGGAACAGCCCTCACTTGGTGTCACATATTCTGTGACAGAAGCTGGCACGCTTGTGACACAAATTAATGGTTAAAACTCAATGGTTTTTTGTATCATCTGCTGTTCAATTTATGTGACGCCAATGTGAAAACTTTTGACTAGTGAATTGTCACACTGTAAGCCAATGTGAACATAGCATTGTATATATAAACTACGTACATACATATGTACAAATATATAGGACATACCCAATTCCTGCGCTCATCCTCATAACGCTTCGTCTGCACCTCATCGTCATTTGCTATGTCAAACCAAAATCGATTAGCCACCGATGGCTTTAGATTTGGAAAGAATGGAATCATGGACATTTTCGCAACACTTTACGAGATTTGTAGGGTGAAGTTTGTGCCGTTTACTTTGTTTATGTACTTAATAGCAGGCAAATTATGTTGACAGTCTGGCAGCCTAAAAACACATGTGTATCGATAAGTTTCATATCGTCGACAGGCGGCGATAGTCAGTACTAATTACTATACTTTCAAAAATCACATGGCGCGCAATTTAAAATGTTACTTGTAATATTAAATTTAAATAACTCGAAATGTTAAATTATCTTGAAACGTTGCACACGTTGACCTTGTAGTATTTGTGGTTACAATACTATGTATGATAAGTATTTCGTGAAATTTTAAAACGGCAAGGCTGGACTGGTAGTTTCAAGTTATCGACAAATTCGATTGCTAAAACTGCCACCTAGTTGCGTATCGACAGACCGCCACAACCTCTCTATGTAAAGCACCACCTTTTGTTTGTTGGCGAAACTTACTCCACATATATTCGATATATCGATAGCGTCAGCACTATGCGGCAATCGAAATATATATTTATTGTTGTTGCATTGGAAGGTGAAAATAAAACACACGAAATATGATAGAAATAACTTGCAATGATCGTCTGGGCAAAAAGGTAATGTAACTCAGCGTATATGCGATCAATTAACAGCAATAATTATTTGCAATGCAGGTGCGCGTGAAGTGCAATCCCGACGACACAATCGGCGACCTGAAGAAACTGATTGCGGCGCAAACTGGCACCAAACACGAGAAGATTGTTCTGAAAAAGTGGTACACGATCTACAAGGACCCCATTCGCCTATCTGACTGTGAGTATAAACAGTTGAATTATGTTTTTTAAATCAATTTGACAACCCAATTACATTTGCAGATGAAATTCACGATGGCATGAATCTGGAGCTGTACTATCAATAGTTTACTAGACCTGAACATCAATTAAATTAATATGAGACATCTTTTTTACTCCTCGCTACGCAAACATAATAAACAAAGTTTTTAATTAACAAAAACAAGTTGTTTGTATTTTGCTTAAAGTGCCGTTTTCACAATGAGAGCAGTCGCCAACTTGTGTATAGGGATATGAGATTAAAATAAATATTTACATCATATCTACTGTGTTAAATTAAAATGCCAAATTCGAATAACTTAATTATTTATTCTGGCTATTTTTGCTAACAAGAGCAACAGCAGCTTTTTTGCAAGCACAAATAGGTAACTGCATACCTAAACTATCGATGTGTTGAATCGTATCGATATATCGAAAACTTGGACATCAAGTATCGTATGTATAACCGCTTGCCTATCGAATCATTCGTATTTTTTCGTTCGCTGGAATCGGACGTGTTTTGTTTTCGTTGTGCAAAGTCTATTTATAACGCGTCGCGACCGCCAGTGAATAACAAATAGTGCAAAAGCACCTTAAAAGAAAACTGTATTTTCGTGCTACACAAATTGAATGTGTAAAAAGTAAGAGAATTCATATTTTGCTCTGTAGTTTGCACTTGTGTGTATACGTGTCGTGCGGCGGCGTCTTTACTTGTGAGCGTGTGTGTGTTTCTGTGTGCCTCATTTTACTTCACTACTGCGACAACAACGACGCGGAAAACTTGTTTGGATTTTCACACATTTTTGCCCAAAACGAGGAATGTTTTAATGATATTGCCTTTTGCGAAAGGGCGACATGAAGCATATTATCGATTACCACCAAAGCGGCGAGGGTGTTTGTTTATGGCGTAGCCACCCTGTCAGCAATTGTTTGTTTCTTTTCTTTTGCTTCCGTTTATGCTCACACGGACAGCCTGCGGACCAAATTGCATACATATGTATTTATGCCGCTTCGACTTGCAGTTTATGTGCAATGCGTGATGTGTAGTTGTTGTTATTTTTAGCATCTGCTGCGCTCTCATTGCAATCTAATTAAAACTCAAGCAATTGAGCTCATTTCCACACACACGCATTGCATAATTTGTAATGTTAATGATTTGGGCCAACTGCATGATTTGTAAAGCACTCGAGCATTGAAAAGAAACCGGGCACTGCGTAGACATACCTAAGTATCTGTGTGTGCGTGCGTGTATGTATGTATGTATAAGTGTGTTAAGAGTTTCGTCGGAGCGAGTTTCATTAACAATTGTAGTCCCCACCCCCTGGCATTTGAAGTGAAATCCATGTTGGGTATTGTAAACAACCCACACCCCGTAACACACACACACACACGTATAAACAAACATTTGTTAAATTAGACATTCATTTCCCCCCCACATTAATGGCTTTTTTGTTGTCTACTTCTCATTTGCAGTAAACCCTATTAAGTAGCCATGAGTGGGGATATTTATCAGATAGAGACACGCCGGCGTTCGCGCTCCAAGACGCCGTTTCTGCGCTCCAGCTGCGATCATGAGAACTGCGAGCATGCCGGCGAGGAGGGTCATGTGCATCACAAGAAGAAGAAGCAATCGATAGCACCAAATGTGCAGTAAGTACTTGCCCACAATCAGCATCTGTATCTTTTCAACATTAACCCAAAATAGAACTTGCGCTTATCACTTAGAAATGTCAACGCTATCAGCGATTGCAACAAAACTACATTTAATTAAAGATAATATTTAGAGTCGCCATGCTGTCAAGCATACGAAATAAACAATAGACGTTAATTTTTAAAACAAACTCAAGCGTCATAAATATAACGCACATGGTCACCCTGTCTGTGTGTGTCACTGTGACCATGACGTCATCGGCTTGTTATTCACGCTCTCAACGAAATTCTTAAACAAATGAGCAGCTGAAATCGCAAGCAAAACTAGAGATGAGCACATTGTCACTGTGACTGCAACCAGTCACTGTTTTGCAGTGTGATCTCATTTGTAGTATTGAAATTTAATAAAATTGTGCAATCGTTGTTAAATAAAGTATAAATATTTCTTAATAATATCATATACATGCATATCGGCGATTACTGCAGCGGTTTTTATGTAAAAGACATATAAAACATACCTCTATTTATTTACTTTTCTTATCTCACATCTAGAGCAGTTAGAATCACGGTTTTGGCACTTGACTCAGCTCTGATGCAATTGCAAAATGTTGATGAGCTTTTGTACACTGTATATATGTATATATGTAGTATACAGGGTGATCACACATAATGATACTTTTGTTTTGGCGCGTAAATTGAATCGAACGTTTGTTTTGAGGCTTGCTTTTTTAATGGATTGCTGTTCGTTTCGTTGATGACGACATCATCGCGTTTGTAAGGGGTGGGGGAGACAAACTTGGCCATGAGAGATTTGTTTTCACGTTTTTTAAAGCCACAAAACCAAATGCCGTTGGCTGGCGTTTGTTGTTTAGTTGAATGAAGGTCAGACTGGTTTCTATTTGTAATTCATTTATGAGCATATTGCCACTATTTTGTAGTTTGTTTTGATTCACATTATGGGTTATGTGATTTCCGCAAACATTACTAAAACAATTTACATATTTGCAGAACTATTGTGGAGGAACACGTGGTGGAAACGCGTACCATCAATCGGAGTAGCAACAATAAAGCGACACGCTCGAAGGGATTTTCTCAGCTTACGTCGGATTATTCAAGTGATGATGCCACGCCAGACACCAAGCGGGGGCTTCAGGCGGGCAAAGGAACGACAAGCACCAAGTCCACGGTGACCACAATGTTCACCAACACCAGCAAGAGATTGGGAAATGCTTTCAGCAGCTTGACCGCTGCCACCTCAACACCGCGAAGCCAATTGGAGTCCACGCAAAATGTGCTCAATTCGGCCCAGGAGCTGCGAAGCAGCAAACGATCAAATGGCGATGCAAATTTAAGCCAAGATCACATTGCCTACATTGAGTACAGAGATGCGGGTGAATACTGGAAGTGAGTAGTAGGCCAGGCGGAGATTAGAGATAGAATTCTTTGCTGTTTTTCATTACTAATCATGTCTCGTTTTCGCAGCAAAACGCCCAAGACGGATTACACGTACTCGGAACTGTCGCCGCATCGTCGTCAACTGGCACCTGGAATTGTCGCCATGCCGAATATGTCGCGTCGCAGTCTGGGGAATCATGATGAACGCGTTGATTTCATGGTACAACAGAATCCCGCACAGGAGGAGTTTATTCGTCGTCGTTATCAGGCGAAGAGTACGCACTTGAATTACGATTCCAGCGATGAGGTGGACATAACGCACTTTGGCCAGCAACAGAATCAAAGCTGGTGGCTACTGCGTTTCATTAGCTTCATTGTGAGCAATGTGAGCAATACGTGGACACGACTAACCAACATTTCGAATACGGAAACCAATGCATATCAGAACTATTATGCCAATCAGCAGCGTCAACAGCAGCATGGAATTGTGGCCAGCAGTCTGTTGAGTCTGTATCGTTATATTTATGTGGCGATTGCATCGGTGCTCAGTCTGGACACTTGGCTATTGAAATCTGGCAATACGGAGAACAAATCGAAGAAACGTTTTCTCATCTTTCTGCTCATATTGTTGCCATTGCTATTGCTAGCGGGTGAGTGTATAAATATTATTTAAATAGTTTCAATGTAAAGTCAAATATGTATAAATACATGTTGCGCCTTGACAGCTAGAGGTTGACCTTGAAGCATGTCACATGCATATAGTTCACCTCTAGCTAAACTTGTTGCCGCTTATGACATTGAAATATATATTTGACTTTATGTTGGAATGATAGCAGCAAGATTTATGTATTAAACTAACAATCGCTGATTGCAACTTCCTAAACATTGCAGGTCTTTTCTATTATCTACATCCCAATGAAACCTTCCCGCCCAGCTCCCTCAATCTAAACACATTCACACTCCCCGAATTGCCCAAGTTAGATGTTAGCGCATATTTGAATGCCGCACAGTATGAATCATTGCGTTCCCAGGCCGTTGAGCAGGCTGTAAGGCTGCGTGATTGGGCCGATGATTATTTGTTGTATTTGCAAAAGATCGGCCAGAATGTAGCCAATAGGGGACGTCAGTTGTTTCAGGCCAATGATGAGAAATATTATCAGCGTCTTTAAAGAATATTTTCAACAATTTTGCCATCGTTTCATTTACGAGCTGCTGCAACAGTTGCTCATTTAAAAAAAGAGACAAACTATATTTTCATTACGAACAATTTTCAAGTACAAATTATATAGCATTTTGTTTAGCTACAACCCACCTATACACATATACACATACATACATCACAACACAAGATACCATCCCATCCCATCCCCCTTTCTCCCCCCTCTCACTCGACCTCTTAATGACGCCAGGTGGAAAGAAGGATAGAGATCGCAGCGCTGTTCGAATCTGCAGAATTTAATCAAATTTACATTAAAATAACTTAATAGACCCTCTGTACAGGGTCTAAATATATCATTCTTCTTTTTGTCAAACATTTGTTTGTGGGCAATTATTGATCTGCAATTGTTAATAATAATTGCTTATCTCATTTTTAATTTGCCTACAACAAATGATCATCATATTTTGTTGTCAAACAACGTTCAATTTGTTTGTAACTCTTTCATTTGTTTTGCCTTTGTAATTGTTTAAAAAAATCTAATTAATAAAAGAAATTCAATCGTTTTCATTAAGAAAATAAAGAACCAAAAGAGTAGTTTGTTTTATTTGCCATTTTATTGAAATATTAAAACCAATGCGAGATGAAATGGTAAGTAAAATATTTAAAGATCAATATTAGTTGGCCAGCAACAAAAAAAAAAAAAGCGAACAGAACAAAACTCTATCCTTCTGCATTTGGCGTCGTCCCATTACCAATAAACACCCTTTAAAAATAGTTCCACAATTATTTGGCAAAATGTAGAAGGATATATTCTGTTGGCGCCAACTAATGTTGTTTCTTTGTGGTTTCCAGCTTGGCTGCAGTTGCCGCAGGATCAGCGCTTGGCGTATGTGCAACGCACAGAGGCATTGTTGCCACTGCCACTGGCCTGGCTTGCCACATTGCGTGGCCAGCTGTCGCAGGCTGGAGCTGCCTTTAAGTCGTTGGTGCAACTTCCGGCCGCTAAGCAGCCACAAGAGGCAGCTGCCATCAAGCTGCAAATGGAGCAAGTGCAACAGAATATGCAAAAGTCGCTGACGCCGGAGGAATATGAGAATATTTTAAATCATGTCAATAGCTATGTGCAACAGCTGGTGGCGTTGAAGTTGCAGCAGCAATACGAAACGCAACAGCAACAATTGTCGCCGCAGCAGATACAGATTATTGTGCAACTGATGCGTGAGAATCTTCAACAATTCGCACAGCAAAAGACGGAATTCAGTGAACAACAGTTGGCGGATCTTGCGTTGCAGTTGAAGCTGCAGTTGCAACAGTCGGGCAACGAGTGGCAGGCACAACGACAGCAGATGGTGCTAAGTGAGGCACAGCTGGAGGAGATAACACGCTTGATCAAAGCAGAGGTTAAGCTGGAGGAAACACACTACACGCTGCTGCTGGAGAAGATTGACTTGACGGCGTTGCTGAGACGTCTGCTTGGTGCGGCGGAAATGGGGGAATTTGTTGATGCACGCATCGCACTGGCGTTGCAGCAGCAGCAGCAGGTGGAAGAGGGATCAGCAAAGTCTGTGGATGAGCAGCAAATTGATCTTCTTAATCGGGAAGTAGCGTTCATCAAGCTGGCGCTGTCGGATAAGCATGCAGAGAACGCCGATTTGCAGCAATCCATAAGCAGTCTGAAGCTAACACAGGACGATCTCCTGGCACGCATGCAACACCATGAGCTGGCCCAGGATCAGCGCTTTAGTGGACTTCTGGCCGAAATTGAAAGCAAGTTGGCGGCATTGAATGACTCGCAATTTGCGATGCTCAACAGGCAGGTGAAACTGACAATGGTGGAGATTCTGGGCTTTAAGCAAACGGATGGCAAACTGAATGATTTGGATCTGCAGAATTGGGTACGCAGCGTGTTTGTGGCCAAGGATTATCTGGAGCAGCAGCTGCTGGAGCTGAACAAACGCACGAATAACAATATACGCGAAGAGATTGAACGTTCCAGCATTGTGCTGATGGGCGACATCAGCGAGCGTCTCAAGCGGGAAATTCTAGTCGCCGTGGAGGCCAAACACAATGAGAGCAGCCAGGTGGAGAAGTTGCAGGTGCAGGAGCAACAGGTGCGCAACATTGTCAAGTCTGTGTTGGCCATTTACGATGCCGATAAAACGGGCCTGGTTGACTTTGCTCTGGAATCGGCTGGCGGACAAATTCTGTCCACACGTTGCACTGAAAGTTATCAGACGAAATCGGCACAGATCTCTATCTTTGGCATACCGCTCTGGTATCCGACAAATACGCCCAGGGTTGCCATCTCACCCAATGTACAGCCCGGCGAGTGCTGGGCCTTTCAGGGATTTCCCGGTTTTCTTGGTAGGTAAAAACGAGAGTCGCTGCATAAGCAATAACTTGGCAATTTTCTAATTCCTCGCAGTGCTGAAACTTAATTCTATGGTCTATGTTACGGGCTTTACGCTGGAGCACATCTCCAAGAGTCTGTCCCCGACAGGACGCATTGATTCTGCGCCGCGTAATTTTACAGTTTGGGTAAATAATGAAATTTAAAATGTCATTTAGAATTGATAGTGTAATTATTAATTTGATTATTAACAGGGTCTCGACCATGAAAATGATCAGGAACCTGTGCTGTTTGGTGAGTATGAGTATGAGGATAATAATTCGGCGCTGCAATACTTTGTCGTACAAAATGTGGACATCAAACGGCCCTACGAGATTGTGGAGCTGCGCGTCGAGACGAATCATGGCCAGCCGGATTATACGTGTTTATATCGTTTCCGTGTGCATGGCAAGCCGCCAGCCTCATAGAGATTGCTCTCTCTCTTCAACTCTATATACTCTATACTGCATAAGTCATAAGTCAGGTGTACATAAATAATGCCAGTGCCTTAAAAAGGAACAAAAGGAGGAACAACAACTACTTACAGCAAAACTATGCTAATAGTAATAATACAAAAAAAAGAAGATTAGGCTATAGCATATAAGAGTCTATATTGTATAATAAAGTTAGTTGGGCAAAGAGTGTTAAGAGTAGAATTTGTATATACGTATATAGATTAGAGTTAAGTTAGATCCTGTCTAAACAATTGTGTCCTATACTATTATTTATTATGATTTAGCGTCTAAACCAAGCACAAGGCAGTGAGAAAGTTGCAAGTTAATTTTAAATTGTTCTTTTGCCATTTTGTATATCGTTTGAAACTAAAAAATAGTCATAGGCATAAAATCAACTAACTTAACTAAGCCATATGCTTGCTATATTGTTAAGAAATTAAGTTAATCTTAAGTTAAATTCAATTTATGAATTATTTGTAATTGAAACACAATAGGAAACAATCAAAAACTCAACTGAATTACTGAAATAGATAGAAACATATATATATATATATATCTCGATTTGAATGCAATTAAACATATCTCGAACCAACACACAAACTAAGTTTACCAAGTGAGCCCAAAAATAGTTAACTAATTAGTTATACTAACTAAATGCAATAAGTTTCAACTTTGTATATCCTACTACTACTACTATATCAACTACTTTTTGTACAAATGCTATAAGCAAAATGGTTTCGATCTACGATTTCATCTGGAAAAGTGTGTGAAATGCATGCGAAAGTGAAATTGGAAACAGTTTTGTATAAGTTGCCGTTTCTACGTTCAGTTTTTGCAGTTCTTTTTCTTAATTTTTAAATAAATGCGTTGCACAAGAAAAATTTAAAGGCTTTTGAATTTGAATTGATTATTAATCATATAAATAAGCTGATGGATTGAGCGTAAAAGTGAAATTAGAAAGAGAATCTGTAGAATGGACTTTAAAAGGTGGTTTTATAGTGTTTTCTGTTTAGTTTTAAATAATTCTATGAAAAGCACGTGCAATTCAAGCTAAGGTAAAACAGGTAACAGGGTTTGAAGCGGCTAAAATGGAAGAAAATTTAAGATGGTTTAAGATGGAAGATGGCAAGCAAAACTAAAATAAAAAAATCATTTTTCTTAATTATGAAATCAATGCTTAGCACAAAACCAATTAAAATGTTTTAGGTACTCCAATTATAAAAATTGTTTTGGTACGCATAAATTGGGCAGAGTGTTCTATCCTCATTCTCATTGCTCCCCGCATTGTTTTGACAAGAGATGAAAAGTGATTTTCATTTGTACTCGAGAGTTGCTACAAGCTCTGTGTGTGTGTGTGTGTGTGTGCGTGCGACTTTATATTAGATAAGCTCATTAACAGATTTACAGCATTCCAATTAAATTGAATTCTGGCAGACATTTCATTTGGAACATTTATTTAATTTTGTAATTTAACTAAATTCCCGTTGGAGGCAAATAAATGTAATGTTGCAATTGCAAAACAGACTGCAAAATGTATTTATTTCAACAGCCATAAATACCCAAACGTATGTCTAGCTATGTATACTATACGAAGCATCTGGGCAAAGAAGTTCATATTTGGCAACGAAGTCGACAGGCACGCACTTAATTAAAAGCCGCTGGTGACTGAATGACTGACTGACAGAATGAGCATGCTTGCTACATTTTGGGGCAAGGAATCGCTTGCAAAATAGATGAAATTGCAGTGCTTAAACTTGTAGTGTATAGTATGCGGGATGGGGGCACAAACATAGAGCTGTAGTAGGATAAGAACGTGCCCCCTTTCTCTATGGTGACTATAAAGGCATTGCTCACGTGTTTCTCTGCTTTTTCTCTCTCTGTCGCACTCTCTGCAATTACTGAATGACCCCACCCCCCTAGTTAACTCCTTCAGCCAACCCGCCCATCTCTTTAGCACGCATTCTTTCTACGTGTTTATTGCAACCTGACTTTAATTGTTTGGGGCGCTTTGGGGCCAATATATATTCGTACTCGTTTTTGCCAAAGCAGCTAAAAATTTTCCTTTTTTTCTGCAACTGCAAGTAAAATTTATTCGGGCCTCATTAGACCTGAGCTAGCAACCAAATGCTCGTTAGTTTCCATATACACTTACAGAGAGTATTCAAATTTTGCGAGAGACAAAAAAACAGTCATTTTAAATAACCTGAAAATACCATATTAAAGATATAATATACTTATTAAATTCACTTTTATCAAGATTTATCAGATTTTGACAACTATAACATAAAGTTATCATAGAAACTATATAAAACTTATATTTACATTCCTTTCCCATTGCAGTTTAGTTTGAAAATGGAAAAACCTGACAGAAAAAATACAGAGTTACAGGAAAGGGTATTCACTGTTCTGCTTATCGATCTTAGCTATTTTTTCATGTTCTTTTTTTGGCATTTCAGCTTGGAGGTGAAAGCGTGTAGCAGGTTTAATTTGTTTACTCAATTCTTGCCACCCGGCAAGTAGCATTTTGTTTGAGTTGAGCTTGAAAAAAATGAGAGGAGAAAAATGCAAAGAAAATAAAATTACAAAATTGAAAACAACTTTAACTACTCAAAAAGTTTGCTTGGTAGTTCTGTGTGTGTGTGTTTGTGTGTGTGTGTGTGCGTGTGTAACAATTAAACATCAGCTAAAAAATAGTGACTAATGAGAAAAGTTTTTAAGCAACGGCATTAAAAAACCTAATAAAATAAAATCAAATAAAATATACAACAAATAAAATTGTGCCAACTTCAACTTTTGTTTACTGCAACAATTGGCCAAAAAGAAAACCGAAAGTGTGCGCAGTTCTTTCCATGCATTCGTTTAAGACGGACGTGTCGCGCTGTGTAAAGTTCTAAGCAATCGCAAACTGCATTCAGAGTGCTTATCTCGCACGAAAATCTATTTTTAGACACTGCTCAGCGGTGTTGGTAACACGAGATAAGAAAACGCAAACGGAGTAAGCTATTGTCCAACGGGCAAGACTACTGCCCCTGCTCTGCGCGCAGTCGCAAACGAGGGGCAACAAAAACTATATTGTTCTTATCAGCAAATAATTATTGATGTTGGGCAATCGAAAATTTGTAACAAACAAATTTTGTGAATTGGCCAAAAATGGATGGAGATTCACCTGATCAAGAACAGCTTAGCAATAAGCTGCCTGTGCTTGAGAAGATGAGAAAAATAGCTGGTGCACCTGGAGAGCTGCGTGCCAGCTTGGCTAAAGACATTTACAAATCAATTGAAATGGCTAAACATAATAGTAATATAATTGCAACGACAACAAGCACTATTACTACGAGCACAATGACTTTTTCAAGTGGAAGCTGTCAGATGAATTACTCAGTAGCAAATACTGCAACTGGCAGTATATGTTCTTTACCAAGTACCTCGAGCGCAGCAGCAAATGATTGTACGTTTCAAATACCAATGGTATCACTTCGTAAAAAACAAAAACGAGCTGACAAGGTATTAAAAACAATACAAAAAACAAAGACATCACAAACCAACTTAAGTAAGGGGCGCCTAAACAACTCCCCCGCCACCACCGCCTCGACTGATCTACAATCCAACCGATTTTCGGCCTTAGCGGAAGAAGCAGATGCTGTTATGGATCTGGATGATTCATACCAGCAAGAACAAGAGGAAGTCAACCAGCAAGAGGATGTTGACAATAGCCAGCAAAAGGGCAAAATACATAAACCCCCAGCTATCTGCGTTCCTCACGTGGGTAAAATGGAAAAATTAGAGCAGGTGCTTAACACTGTTGTCTCACCCAGCGAGTATGACATTCGTACGTCGAAGTCCGGAATCTCGCGTATATATGCAAAGGACCCCAAAGCCTTTCGTGCAGTCGTTGACACTTTAACGAAACAAAAGTGCGAATTCTGGCATCACCAGCTAAGAGAACACAAGCCTTTCAGACTAGTAGTTAGAGATATTCATCCCAATGTGCCAAAAGATTTAATTAAGCAGACCTTTGCTGAAAAGGGCTACACAGTTCTAAACATTTATTGCCCCCGAAAGCGCGATTGGCGCAACGTACAAATAAACGAGGAGGAAGATGAAGAACTGAGAAACGTCAAGACAAGACAAAACATGTTCTATGTAAATCTGCAGAGTACCCCAAATGTCTCAGAGGCACTCAAAATAACTCAAGTTGGAAGACACAGAGTCACAGTTGTAAAAGCGAGGCCCAACAAAGAGTTGGTCCAATGTTTTAGATGCCAAGATTTTGGGCATACACGAAATTATTGCCTTAAAAAGCCCGTGTGTGGCAAATGCGCAGGTGACCATGAAACCGGGTCCAAATCGTGTGAACTAAATACTAGCGACAATTGTATCTGTGCCAATTGCGGTGACAACCACTTGTCAAGCTTTAAAGGCTGTAAGGTAAGAATCGATCTAGGCAAAAAGTTGATGCCAGCTGCAAGACTGCCAATAAATGGGCTGTCGAGCTCTACCAAACAGCAGAATCCCACAGCACAATTTATTCCCCACGCTGCTGTCAAGAGTGGCTTCACATATGCTGATGTAGCACGGCCAAGAAGTGAAGTAGTCAATGTTCCAGCGAATCGGGTCCCTTCTCGATCATACGATGACGCTGAGGATACTCGGTTCGGAAATAAACTAAATATCTTAGAAAAATCTATCCATGATATAAATGCTCGATTGGACCAGATGTTCAAACTCATCCAGGAAGCAATGGACGCAAATAAAGCCTTTCGCGAGATAGTACAGAAGCTTCTTGTCAAATGAATATTACAAGATTAAAAATCGGATTGTGGAACGCACGAGGATTGTCCAGAAATGCTGAAGAGCTACGGCTATTCCTCAGTGCTAACGCGATAGACATAATGCTGATTGCAGAATCACATATTCGCCCCAGCCAGAAGATATACCTACCTGAATACGACCAATACCATGCCAGTCATCCCAGTGGTACTTCGAGAGGTGGCTCTGCTGTGATCATTCGTTCGAGTATTGCTCATACTCAAATTGAGCCCATATCACGGATAAATTTGCAGGCAGCTACCGTCAATGTGATGACGAACCACGGATGCGTTAAAGTATCTTCCTTATATCTCCCTCCCCATGAACCCTGGAGTAAGACTGACTTTAACCAGCTGTTTGCGACCTTGGGCAGTAAATTCATCGCAGGCGGTGATTTTAATGCCAAGCATCAATGGTGGGGCAATTTGCGGTCATGTTGTAGAGGAAAAAGGCTGCAGGAGGCCATAACAGCTAGCACTTGCCAGATTCTTGCTACTGGGGAGCCTACATTCTACTCGTACAATACACGGCTTACTCCCTCTGCCCTCGATTTCTTCATCTTCAACGGAATTGCTTCAAATAAGGTTTCTGTCCAGTGGCAGCATGAGCTCTCCTCGGATCATTTGCCAGTTGTAGCAACACTTCATCACGCACCCCAATTTTCTCAGAAGCGGCAACGTATTCTACCACATGGCTGTAGAATTGATGATTTCAGAGTAGACTTGGAGAGCAGGATTAATTTAAACATGAATATAAATTGCCCACAGGACATAGAAGATGCTATTTCCATTTTTATGCACAATATATCCTTGGCTGCATCAAATTCTGCTACGGGGACATCACGTATATCAGGCCAACATCGTCGATCCCTGTTACCTGCAAATGTTGCTGCGCTTATAAGCTTGAAACGAAGAGTTCGAAAAGAGTACGTCAGAACTGGAGATATCCGGATACACAGAATCTACAAGAGACTGTCCAACCGCGTACAAAAAGTTCTCAACAAAGTTAAGCAAGACAAGATAGACGCCATTCTTGAGGATGCTGGTCCAGATGCTTCCACCAATTATTCACTCTGGAGGCTCACAAGCCGCTTTAAGAGACAGGCAATCCCAAAAGCTCCACTTAAGGATCCAACTGGCGGTTGGTTGTATTCCAGACATCAAAAGGCGGAAATCTTTGCAGACAGCTTGGAGAACAGGTTTAAGCCGTTCACTTTCACAAATGAGGTTATTAAACGAGCTGTAGTACTGAAACTTGGCATGCCTTTCCAAATGACTTTGCCGGAAAAGCCAGTTACCCTGCAGGAAGTGGAGCAGCTTATTAAAAATCTTAAGGCCAAAAAGTCACCTGGCGAGGACCTTTTGGACAACAGAACGCTTAAGCTCCTTCCTAGGAAAGCAGTGCTGTTTATAGTATTGATCTTAAACAGCATACTTAGGCTTGGGCACTTCCCAAGCGTCTGGAAGACAGCACTGATCACGATGATTCCTAAGCCGGATAAGCAACCTACTGACGTCGATGGATATAGGCCAATCAGTCTCCTTCCAGCCTTAGGGAAGATGACAGAAAGGATCATTTTAAATCGGATCCTGAATCTCAAATCCGTAGCAAAAAGTATCCCAAAATGGCAGTTTGGATTCCGGAAGAGTCATGGCACTCCGGAACAGCTTAACCGAGTTGTCAACTTCGCCCTGGATGCTATGGAGCGCAAGATGTACGCAGTGGCTGTCTTTATGGACATAAAACAAGCGTTTGACAGAGTGTGGCATGATGGCCTGCTGTTTAAATTAAAAAGTACTCTATCTCCACAGCTGTTTCTGCTTGCTAGAAGTTTTCTCCTGGGCAGAACTTTTAGAGTTGCTGTTGACGGGATAAAATCCACAATCCGGCCAATCTGCGCAGGCGTTCCACAAGGCAGCGTTCTTGGTCCGACGCTTTACAATTTATATACAGCCGATATGCCTACCTCAAGGGTAGTAACTGGATTGAGCGATGACGATGTGCTTATAGCAACCTATGCGGATGACACAGCAGTGCTGACGAGAAATTCCAGCATCAATGTAGCCACAGATGCATTGCAACAGTATGTTCGCAGTTTTGAAGAATGGGCTGCAAAATGGAACATTGGCATCAACGGCCGCAAATGCGCAAATGTAACGTTTACCACAAGGACGCTCTCCTGCAGAGGCATAAATATGCTGGGCTCCACGCTAACGCACAAGAGCTCACACAAATATCTTGGTGTTGTGCTGGACAGGGAACTAAATTTCAAAGTTCATACAACCATGGTCCAAAAGTCTGTGATGGCCAAAGCCGGAAAGATGGCGTGGCTGCTTGCACCCAGAAACAAGCTTTCACTGTGCTGCAAAGTCGCGATCTATAAATCTATTTTAAGCCCGATCTGGAAATACGCACTGCAGATTTATGGCATTGCGGCAAAATCTAACCTAAACAAAATAAGAGTTGCGCAGTCCAAAATCTTAAGGCGAATGTCCAATGCTCCATGGTACGTGAGAAACAGGGACATCGAACGGGATCTACAAATTCCTAAGGTGGGTGATGTTATGCAACGTCATGCATCTAGCTATTTTCAACGCCTTGATGGTCACCCTAACGCATTGGCTAGACGATTAATCAGATTGCCTAAAAAGAGAAGACTGAAAAGGTGCCATCCAGTGGATCTCCCGACCAGATTCCTACATTGAATACTTTCAAAAACACTTTGTAAATTCTGTAAAATTATACCTTAAATTTAACTTAACATAACAGTATTTATGTATCACTTGTGATCTATTTCTTTCCTTTTTCACTAATGTATAACTAGATTAAGTTGCCATAAATGGTAATAGAAAACCTGTTTAATAAATATAAAAATTTTTACCAAAAAAAAAAAAAAAAAAAAAAAAAAAAAAAAAAAAAAAAAAGAAAGTGTGCGCACCATAAAGAGAGTTGGCTAAAACATTGAAATCATTGCCTTTAGCCCATGTGTACAGAACTGCCGCCGTCGTCTCTGCCCCTGCCCCATTTGCCCTCCCCCTCAGTCAACACTTATCGGCGCAGGAAAATCAGAAACTTTGACAAAACTTCAACTGGAGCTGATAAGCATTGAAAGCGCTCATAATATCAAATACTTTGGCCAAGTATTTCGCAATAAGGATATGGGGCCAAAATTTGCTGGCGACCTTTATGGGCATTCTGGGAACTCTGGGAGTTGGGCAACTGGGAAACTGAGACTGAATAACGGCACGCGACTCAGTTTCAGTTGTTTTGTTTTGCATGACTTTAATTATACCCTGTAAACGAGGTGTTTTCTGGGTAGATTGTGCGGCATTTGTAATGTTTTCAATTTATTTACGAATTAAATGTACTGATGTTTTTATAGCATACTTTTAGGGGCAGTAATAAAATCAACAATTTCGCTGATTTCCTTTTGCTTTAGGTTAAGTTAATTCTTTTCTACGACATCTATTTATCTGAGGCAAGCCTAGTCGATCATACCTCATTGCAGCTACTTCTTACTTGTTTTCTCTTTAATTTTGCTGAAAATGATTAGGATTTCCGTTGTGGCAGTTGCTGCAAACAGTTTGACAGCATATGCAAACTGTGTGGCACACACAAGTGACAGACGCTGTGAAGAGACATGCAACAATCAACATTAGATATGCGCATACATTCGGCGGCTTGCGAAACTTTGCTTTGAAATTTACAATTCATGTGTGTCTCTGTGTGTGTGCTGAAAAGTTGGCAACGCTTAGTTAGAGCCATTTGTTTGAGTTGTGGCCATAATTAAATTTACAGTTAGCCAACTTTAAAATAATTTTTCAGACCGTTAAGCTGTGAAACGTAGAGTAAACTTTAGAATTGATTTTCAACCATTTGACTGACATTTGTGGCCACATTAGCTAACATAGTACATGCCTTGCCGGAAATGTGAAATGTATTTGCTTTGTGGCTATAATGAAATAAACTTGTCACACGTTTGGCCATTATATGTGGAAACTTTCCCTTCGGCCGCTTAACGTGTCTAAATGCCGTAGTCAAATGCAATAAATGTTGCCCACAGCTGGCTGAGTGGAAATTTTCATTGGAAATTAAATTGCGCATGAAACTTGTTTACAAATCCAAAGTTAATCCTTACTCAGTCATTCAGTCAGTTAGTCAGTCAGTCAGAAAGTCTGTCAGTCTGTTAGTCTGTTCCGTCCTGTCTTGCTCACATTAACCTTAATTAAGTGACAAACAACATCCGTTGGAACGTTCGTTCAACGCTGTCCCTGTCCCTTTGAACCCAGAAGTTCGACTCGCTCTCTCTTCATTTACAGGCAATTGAATTTTAATAGGATTTCGCTTTGGCCCAAACTGACTGCCTGCCTGCCACGTTTCACGGAGAAGAGCGTTGTCTTGCAGCTGCTGTTATCCCACTTCTCCTCTTGCTTCTCTTCCCTTCCGTCGATTGTCAAGTGTCCATTTGCATATTTGTCGTTTCAGTTGCGCAACTTTTGCGCCCTTTGGCTTTTACTTATTTTGTTCACTCGTAATTCAATTTATTTGCAATGCTCGCACATTTTTGGTGAAAGTGTAAAGATTTCCCCATCATTTCGCCCATTGTTTTAGCTTGTAGCTCTGTATATTTCTGTGTGAGCCATATTGAAGTTTGTTGCGGTTAAAGCGGCCACAAGCCAGTTTAAGGGGTCTTAACGCATCATTTAAGCTGCTGACATCTGACCCAAAGGGGCACAGGAGGAAAGCAGGGAGCAAGCCGAAGGAGGCGATGCCTAATATAGAATTTCCCTTAATTAAAGATTAAATGTGCTAAACTGTGCGGACTTTTGGCAGCAGAGTTTGGCTTTAATACTCGTAGTGATTGCTATAGACCAGCTGGTCAACGTTTCCACTTGCAGCCAGTCGTCCAATCCATCCATCAATCAATCAATTACGCTTAGAAGTGCGTCAGTACATAAGAGAATGGCAATAAAACGTGCCTCGAGTTCAGTTTTGTCAGCGAAATTTACGAGCAACTTTGCTAACAACAATGAATTGAAATTGAAATGTAACGTAACGTTTGAATGGACGAACAACAGCAAAAACTAAAGCAAGAAAAACTCTTAGTCAACTTATCGCACTTTAAGTTTTCTATTCAGATTATTTCTATTCAATTCTGTCTCAAGAAAATTGAAGGAATCATTTATAATAGCTAGAAACCATTAAATAATATATAATTTTTCCGCTTTTACGCATTTTATTTCATTATTTAAAATGAACGTTTATTGGAAATATATAAAACATTAAACTCATATTTTTAATAAAGGAGAAAAATGTGGATATATTGACAATAAATACATATTTGTTGTAGTGTACAGAGGCTCTTAGTTGCAGTGTTTTCCATAAAAATAGGTTACAACATTTATATTGAGCTGCAATTCGCAACGGACCAGATTGAAATCATTTTTAGTTCACATTTTGTGTAAATTTTTCGCATTCTATTTAAATATGCTGTCATTGACTTTGGCTCTTTTTTATGTGTGTGTGTCTGTGTCTTTTGTATAAATGTTGTTGCTCATATTTAATGAATTTTATACAATATTTACCGTGTTTATTATTTACAGTTTTCATTTATTTAACAGACATGCTGCTGTTGGTGTCCTTTGTCTGGTTATTTCACATTTCCCTTCCGTAAGTTGCACTAAACTGCAGAACAATTATTTAGTTGAAAAGTGTTTCATGCTGTCAGTGTTGGATAGCATATCGTGCATTGATGCAGGCAACAAAAGGAATACGAGTAAACATTTTTAATGAAAATAAAAAACAGAATGTCGAGAGATAAAGCAACAATGATGTTTTAGTATTTAACTTAAAACAATATTCATTAAGGATGTTATAAAATTAAATGGGTTCAGTTTAATTGACTAACTTTAACTTAAATCCTTTAGTTCAGAACCAACTTTGAGTAATATTCATCTTCAACTGAGATGCAACTTTGCTATGCACACAATGTGGCGATTGTTACTTTTGTGCGCCGCTTAAAAGTATGCAATGAATTTTTTTGCTGAATTTAATTGCTGCTCACAGAAGTATGCTGCATAATGTAAAGAATGTCGCCATTTTGTCTCTGCACAATAGTTGGCAACGCTGAACAATAATTTTGCTGCAATTTTTTTTAAAATAATAAAGTTAAGTGAAACTTTTAAATAAGTCCTGATTTATACTCAGGGTAACTGTTAGTCGACAGCACACTTTTCGAGTGCATTATTACGGCGCTTAATCAGAGCCGCCACAGTTATTGCAGCCGCAGGGCTAAGAGCGAGTTGTCACAGTTGCGATGGCCACCACATCATTATGAAGCTGCTGCGATACTTAAATACAAACAGAGGATACTCACACACACACACACACACACACACACACACACACACAGATACGGAAAATGAGTTGATACATTTATATACATGAGCGTATATTTCGCATATACATAGAGTAGTATCATATGTGGGTAAAGTACGACTACTCATACTCGTAGTCGCACTTTTCATGGCGACTGTGGCAACTGCTGTTGTTGACACAATTCCGCGCTGTGATTTCGCTGTGATTTCTGCACTTGCATTTTATTTACGAGCTTGCAATTTATCGAAGTTGGTCGCCATATGCCGAGTATTTCTTTTATTTAAGCTGTTTGCACATGGCCAATGTCACAATTGCAACTGCAGTTTGCAGCTTGCAGTTTACACTTTTCAATTGAAGCTGCATTGTCCCAAAGTTTAAACAAGCAACCAATCAAAATGAGAAACACATAAAAGAGAAAAAAGTTCAGTTTACCATATGCTGTTGTTTTTTTAATTGAATCAGCGTGTTGTTTATTAGCCGTCAAGCAGAGATCTGCCTCACAGGCAGCACATTCATTATGCCAGACATGCAACAAATGCAATAATAACAAACAACAATTATAATCTTGTTTTGTTCGCAATGAAAACAATTAACGTGCTGTGCTTGCCAACAATCACTTATTGGCTCACATGGCGTATAAGCAGCATATATACTGAATTTCAATTGTCCAATTACTAAATTATTAATCAATACAAAGTGTCAGCCGTATTAATCAATTGTCATTTTGCAATCAGTTTAATACTTCAATTCTGGCAATTTCTCGGCTGTCTTAATGCTTCTTTTGATCTCATTGTGTCGCTACTTGGTCATAACTTCTATGGCAATTGAATTGGAGTTGTATCTGTGACATTTACACAGATTTATGCGCCATAAAACAAGGACTAGACTCCCACACGCAATCTACGAAACTCTGTTGAATTTCGTTGGCTTTTTTTTATAGCTGCCAATAAAAAAGCCAACAACAAGTCGCACATTTGTTTACCCCAGGTATACACACATACATAAATAAATACATACATACACACATATATACATTTATTACAAGCTCGTGTTTTATGTAGCTGCCAATAATTGTTGTTGGGTTGCGCATTTGGTTAATTTGAATGCAAACCCGTTAATGCAAAATAAACACAGTTGAATCAAATCTAAAACCTCATTGTTTATCCAAGTTAATTGCGTACACAGGTGGACCGCTGAATGTTTGCTTATTTGTTTATGGACCCTTCATTAAGAGGTCTGAGTTGAAAAAGGTCTGCCCTTGGTCATTTCACTTGCTTTATTTTTTGTGTAGGTGTGCTGGGATTTGTGTATGAGTTTTTATTATCCTGGCGACATTCTAATTATGCTCAATGCATATTTTATAAGCCCAGGACTAAGAGTTTAACTTCAAACGACAGCTAAGCCAAATTGGATACTCCACCCGGGGATATAAGTATGTATACTTCTTACTATGCCACAACTGTCTGCCACCGCGTATCCGTCGAGTGTTGCAACCGCAGGTGCGCTCACCATGCACTTTAATAAACTTCTTCAGAGTGCACAAAGTAACGCATTGTCTTAGAGTTAAACTAAGTACGAGGGGTGCTCGATAAGTCTTTTCATTTTCAATTTATTAGTAATTTGTAGTTATAGTTTAATGGAATCATAAATAATGTCTAGTAACGATTCGCAATAGAATGTTTCAAGTCTAATATTTGATTTACTCTAATCAAAAATTTCCAGCCCTAAAATCTATGCTACATAATTTTTAATTGAAGGCCACTATTGATTTTTGTACTTCACAATACTTCATTTACCAACCTCTTTTCTGGTAAATTGGAACTGCTTGCCGTGGGCTGATATGGCTGATATGACGGCTGAATGCCGATGCCAATGTCTTAGCCTTCTAGTTGGCCACTTGGCAGCTCTCTTGCTTTATAATTGCCATGGCAACGGCAACGACAACGACAACGACAACGGCAATGGCAATGGCAACTTGCAACGCTGTTCTTGCAACGCGGTGCTTGGAACTTTTTGCATTTTGTCTATAGTTACCAAACGCTGTTGTTATCAAATTGCTTTTAGTAATCTTTCATACTTTCTATGCTTCTTTTGAAACTCTTTTTTCTTTATTTTTCCGCTGCCTCATCTAATGGCCGTCTCTTGCTTTAGTTTTCAACGCGATCCTTAATTGCAGGTACTCTTGGATAAGTTTTTCACTTTTCTTTTGGAATTGCAATTACTGTTATTCTTGTTCTTTGTAATTAAAATGGGCAAATGATTTGATTTTAGGTTTACCCTTTTAATACACACTTTTCTTTTAATCAGGCTCATTGTGGGTTACTTCAAGGCAACAACACTAAAAACAACACGATAAAAATGCCTTTTGTGGAAATGTGAAATGAAAAGTTTCTGTGATACAACTGGATGCACATTTTGTAGTTAGTTTACACAACTTTCCAAATGTGTGTGTGTGTGTGTTGTAAGTTTGTTTGTCAACTTTTCTTGGCAACAAGGCCAAAACTTGCCACATTTTTAGCACTCCATTTATGTGCTTCTATCATGCCAAGCATATTTCTGTGCAACAATTTTGTTTGCCTTTGTTTTTATTTCAATGGGAAATAAATAAATAATAGAATTGCATTTAAATTGCCATTAACTTGACTAAAACCCAAAGACAAAACATAAAACTAATTGCAATTGCAACGATTTATTGTGGTTTATTTCAATAGATGGAGTCTAGGCTATAAAACAACTAAGCCATGTTAATTAAATTAAATGCAGCTCTTGCGGTAAGCTGGCCAAAAGTAAATTGGCCTAAAACTGGCCTAAATGAATGCAGCATGCAGAGTGTTTTGTTTTGTTTTGTTTTGTTTTGTTTGCATTTCAATGAGACAAATCTGGCATTAGCTCTTTCAATGCCATTGACAAGTGTCTGCAGCAGCAGCAACAGCAACGGCAACGGCAGCTTGCCACAACGTTTGCTGTCCAATTTGCATAAAGTGAAAAGTGCTGCTGCACAGTGGGGCAAGTGTATAAGCGGGGGGAGGTGTGTGTGTCAAATATACGGGTAATCGTATTTTAAACATTTTAAATATTTACATACGGCATTTGCATTTACAGGCCCCGAGCTTTGTTCTAGCTGTTGACCTCGTAACCAGAAAGGGAAGAGGTTTCCTCCTTTTCTACATAAGACAAAGGCTGTCCTTTAGAATTTATAATTGTTATTTAATTTGCATAAACTTAAGACCTGCTTAACCCTCAGAGCTTCCCTTCTGCTCCGCCCCCTGTCCCCCTTGGCTTAGATAGAAAAAGCATACACATATCCAATAATATGAATCATTTTTATGGCCTTTTACAACGACACACAGCTGAGTTTCTAGCTAATTTATAAATCTTTTGGGCAAGTTAAATTTTAAAACAAATTTATTTTAATATTTATGGCATAACTTTGTGACATTTTCTCTTGCTGGGGTCTCAGCAAAGGATTTGAATGAAAATCATAATAAATACGATTATTATGCCTAATAAAATGAAACAAAGGCATTTGACAGTTTTATTAAATTTCTCCCGAGCTCTCGTATAATTCATAGCCAAAATGTATATGTAGTAGGATGACCCAGGGGAAGGCAGAGAAGTGTGCAGGGTAGTAAAGATTGGTTGCTATAAAACAATTACTCAAGTGATTTGGTTTTTTGGGCTCACCCGGCGGCAAATCCCATTTAGAATTTCCAAAGAACTCGTCAAGCTGCCGTCAATTTGAAGATTAAAGAGCAAGGCGAATGTATATTTATTGGGAAGCACAGTTGTTTAGTTGAATATTGAATACCCTTATTCAATTTACAAGTGATTTGGTATGAATCAGCATATGCCACAGTCTTATTCATAAGTAGCAGAAAGAACCAAGTTAGTTTGTTACCCTGATTACCATTTCTTAGAGTATATACTTAGATCTACTCATAGTTCATCTCTCCTCTGTCCATCATCTTCATCATCATCTTCGACTTCTTTGCCGAAATAAGTATATATTTAAATCGAATCAAAATGTATTTGCAACAATATTCTATTATCCTCACTTAAAGCAGCTTTTGAGATTTATTTAATTGCCAGTTGACAATATTACTATATGAATGTATAATTTAATTTCTCATATTCAAGGCAAAATTGTTTCGATAAATTGTGGGCAAATATTTTATTGCAGCTGAATTATTATAGGCATAAAATATGCTCAACAAAATATGTCAAGCTGTTATGACTCATAATGCCACATCGATGCGAAGCGAAGCCTCGCCTCTCCATGTCTGGATGGCAATTGACATTTTTCAGATGTCAAGGCACATTGATTTCCGTTTAGTTGGCTGACTTTTTCGGGGGAGGAGGCAGAGGGCGACCGGAAACAAGATCGATTTGGCATGGTGTTACACATTTATGACATATCTATGCCATATATCATATGCCATATATACTACTAAGTCGCATAGAATCCTCGTACATATGTGCCAACTGTTGCGTATGTGATTCGGGACAGCATAAATTTATATTCCTAATATTTGGAGCATGACAGCGACACTTGATGAATATGAAAATGATTGTTACGAGTATTTTATGTAAATGCAAGCATATGAAATTTATAAAAGAAATTAGCAGCTGAAAAAGAATACAAAATGGAAGCAAGGAAAACAGGGAATGCGAATGGCAAGGAGGCTGTAACGCAGGCGGCAACTGTTGACAGTTATCCTGACACAAACACGCATTGTCATGTCTAACAAGCGACAGCCTCAGCCTCAGTCTCAGTCTCCGTATTCGTCTCAACTTCACATCGCCTGTCAGTCAGTCTCAGTCAAAGTTATGTCTGTGCCAGGACATATTTACATACTCGAATTTCAACTTGGTTTGAGTGTGTGGTCGCTGAACTGTTGCAATGTTAGCGCTTAATGCTTTTGGTAACATGCCTAAAGACAGCCCAAAATGCAGTTAGCTTCAAGAGAACACACACAAAAAAAAGGCGCTAAGAGCTGGCAGCACTAAACTGAATCATTTTAATGCAATTTGCATGTTGCAAACAACACACAAAACACACACAAATCCAATACCATACAAGTAGTTAACAGTGGATGTTAACAGTCTGTCAACAGCATCTCTCAATCTAGCTGTGTTCAGTGCACAAAAACTCATTCATAAAAAGCAAACCAGAGAGCAGACAAACTCTCTCTCTCTCGCTCTCTGAGAGAGCCAAGTTGGATGCTGTTACCGTGTTGCTTTTGGCCAGAATATAAATACGTAGCGTACAGCATCAAGCGGCACCAGTGGGCGACGCAACGTTGAGCCTGTGTGACGATTGGTATAGCTCAGTTATTACGTAGCCGCCGCGTGTGACAGTTTGTTGCTGAGACAACCCAATAGACAGACAGTCAATTCGTCTGTCGACGTAAATTGTGAGTGCGTTTTTTGTGTGTTAAGTGTTACGAGTAAAAAAAACTGTATATATGATTAACAACAAATTTAATTATATACTTAACATGAAGTCTTAATTAAGGGCAAACAAAATACAGAGTGCATATGAATTAAAATTAAATCTGTCGCTGGACCTGTGTAGCGGAAATTGTGACAAATTAAAAGTGAATCAAATATTGCGTATACGCCATCAACGAATTGAGTTCAGTCTGGCTTCTCCAGTGTCTGGCAATCTAACTAAAAGTTATAAAACTTGTTTCACACTCAGCGCTTTGTTTTTAGCGACAGTCGAGTGCCTGTGAGTGTGAGTGTGTGTTTGTGTCTGAGTGTGTGTGTGTGTGTGTGTCTGAGCACTGCGCTAATTTCTCACACTTCAAATGTCTGGCAATGAATTTCCGTTTTGCCTTTTACGGGATGCTTTCACTTCGTTCACGTTCTGATTTCCTGCTTTTTGCAATTTTTTTTTTTGCCTTTTCTCTTTGGCTTTTTACTTCCGCATGCCGTTGGCGAATTGTTTAGCTCAAGTGTTTTGTGTTTGCCTCTGTCCTTTATCACCTTGTTCCTCCCGCAATTCATCTATTTTTCTCTCTCTGCCGTTTTGTAGAACTGTCCGCCTTTTGTGCCATAAATTAAGCACTCTGACAGTGCATTTACCTTCGCATTGTTTGCCGATAAACACTTTATGCGAATTTGAGCTCTGCATTAGCGCTCTGGGCCTGATTCTTACACCGACTCTGGCTGGCAATCCATTCAGCACTATGCTTTTATAGCTTTTAATACCCTGCAGTAGCATAAATGAGCTTAGAGTTATAAGAGACTTGAAGAGACTTTTATTTTACATAATTGTTAGCGAAGATAATGACACAAAGCGGGTTTAAAATTATATCAAAATCAATTGGAGATTCCAAAGGATCTTTTAATAAGTCGCAATCATAAGTAAGGGGTAAGCATAGTTAAATAAATTGATAATTTAGTTAAAGATACATAAATCAGTAGATATTATCATTGCATTAATTTGTATGCCAAGAAGATGATTCGTAATCGACAATTGAAACTTGGCAAACACCTTCAATGTTATTCAACGTTTTGTTAACGCTTTGCTGGAGAGTTACACTTGAAGGACTAAAGAAGGGAACCCACGGCGATTGCTTTTGATTAGTTAATGGCGTTTATTTCATTTCAAATTGTTTGCCACACGCTGGCAGCTGCCGCTCGCCTGTTTCTGCCTCAACTTCTGCCCGAGTTACGTAAGGCACGTAGCGGGAAGGCGAGAAAACACTTGTTGGTTAGGTCGGTTTTTAGTTGGGGTTGCCTGGCACGTAGCAAAGAGGGCAAATCACAGTTGTGCGATTACCAACTTGCAATGAATGAATTGAATACAAGCAGTGGGTATGGTAATTGAAGATTAAAGTAACAGAGGGCGGCTTATAAATGGTTTAAAAAAACTGTTTCCTACTTATGCGGTTGTAGTTAGGTAATTGTTGACTACTTTTTAGGGGAGTACAGGAAGGTCTTAAATACAAAAAGCGTTGCCTACTTTTGCGGGCTGCTGTAAAATGAAACAAATGAAAACGGTTGCCTACTTTTAAGCGCAGCCACAATAAATTTGCCACAGCGCGTGAAAAGTGTAGTGTTTGTGAGCATGATAAAAATAACAACAAAATC
This sequence comes from Drosophila histrio, assembly GCA_958299025.2. Taxonomy (NCBI): domain Eukaryota; kingdom Metazoa; phylum Arthropoda; class Insecta; order Diptera; family Drosophilidae; genus Drosophila; species Drosophila histrio. The sequence goes on along the minus strand of OY729167.1, from coordinate 19,617,308 downwards.
TTACAGCTAACAAACAACTGCAACACTTGTACCAAAATAAACAACCACAACAATAGCAAGAACAACGACAGCTGAAACTGTAACCTGTGTGTGCGAAGGTTGCGTGTTTATTTTGCAAAGAATGTGCGACTAAGTGCATGAAATCCACGAACAAGCGAGATAACTGAGAAACAAAAGAAGAAACGAAACGTAACGTAACGAGAAACGAAAAGTGAAAAAGGAGAAAACGTTAAAGTAAACGTCAAATACCAGCGGGATTTATTAGCCGAGGGGGCGGCGGGTTGGCAGCAGCCATGACAAACATCAATTGCGTGTGGTTTTGTTTGCTGCTCTGCCACAGCTGCAACATATTTGGATTACTTCGTCTCGAACAGCAACTTGCCGAGGGTGAGTCCTTAACTCTTAAAGACTTTCCAACACATATACATACATACTATATATTTTATAGCCACAAAATGAAATCTGTGCCAAAAAACGAAGCTCGAAATGTGTTTTATATATTTTTCCATTTGGCATTCAACATTTTATGTCATAATGAGCGCAGCCTTTTGATTTAATGACAAATGCCTTGGGCTGCCATAAAACACACACAAACAAACACACACACACACACATACTCCTTCTGTCTGTGTGTGTGTGTGTTTTCGTTTTATGCGCGCTTTTGATTTATTCTCAAGTGCTTTTCATTTTTATACCCTGTGGGGGTATATTAAGTTTGTTAAAAATATGTAACGGGCAGAAGGAAGCATGGCCGACCCCATAAAGTATATATATTCTTGATCAGCATCAATAGCCGAGTCGATATAGCCATGTCCGTCTGTCCGTCTGTCCGTCGGTCTGTCGGTCTGTCGGTCTGTCGGTCTGTCGGTCTGTCGGTCCGTCCGTATGAACGAAAGGATCTCAGAGATGGTAAGAGCTAGAAGCTTGAACTTGGTGTCCCAGCACTGGTAATTTTTGCAGGCAGATCAAGTTTATCTTTTTTTTTGGATGCCAAGCCCTCTTTGCCCACAAACTAAGCAAGAAAAAAGTATGAAACAAGCAGTTTTGTAGCTCTAAACCCTCATAACAAGAGCAATATAACAGCTAAAGACTTCACATTTAGCACACATAATAAATATCTTGTGGTCAATATGTCCAGAAAATATTATCACGATGCCACGCCCCCCTCGCCTACAATTCGGAAAAGCTTATAACAAGAGCAATATTACAGTTAGAGACTTCAGACTTGGGACACATGATGAATATTTTGTGGTCGATGTGTCCAGAAAATTGTATCGCGATGCCATGCCCCCTTCACCCACAAATTAAGTAAAACCTCATAAAGCAAGCAGTTTTGTCACTCAAAAACCTCATAACAAAAGCAGTTTTGTAGCTGGAGACTTGAGATTTGGCACACATGATGAATATTTTGTGGTTGATGTGTCCAGAAAAATGTATCACGATGCCACGCCCCCTTCACCCACAAATTAAGTAAAACCTCATAAAGCAAGCAGTTTTGTCACTCAAAAACCTCATAACAAAAGCAGTTTTGTAGCTGGAGACTTGAGATTTGGCACACATGATGAATATTTTGTGGTTGATGTGTCCAGAAAAATGTATCACGATGCCACGCCCCCTTCACCCACAAATTAAGTAAAACCTCATAAAGCAAGCAGTTTTGTCACTCAAAAACCTCATAACAATAGCAGTTTTGTAGCTGGAGACTTGAGATTTGGCACACATGATGAATATTTTGTGGTTGATGTGTCCAGAAAAATTTATCACGATGCCACGCCCCCTTTGCCCACAAAAATAAAAAACGAATTACTAGAGAATTTCATCTGGAGTGAATTTAAGCGGGTTCCTGTAAACCCACAGGGTATATTACGGTCGGGGTCCCGACTGTTCGGCTTGTTTATGATAATTTATCAAAAAAGCGAGCACGAGTCGAGTTTATGGCCAACACGTTGCATATCGAAAAGGTGGCAACAGCCTGCTGATTGCAGCTTAGCCCCTAATAATACGCCGCAAAATGGTTTTAGACCAAGTTAGTAAACCTTTAAGCAACAACACCACTTGAATGCTTAATGCCAAATCAAAAATGCCAAAAGCCATCTCAACAACGGCTTATTTCGCCTTTTTGCCTCTCTTTTCCCGCCACACCTCTCTATCTCTCTCTCTCGCCCCTAAAATGTTTAGCTTTGCCCTTTGAGTACTTAGAGGAGCACGAGGATGACTTTAACTATGACCTGGACGAAGCACAATCCCAGGCAAAATACGATGCACGTTTGCTGTCTTCGCAAATGCTGAGCGACGCTGAGCTGCAGCAAAGAGCAGACATCGAATCTGGCAGCAGCAGCTACAACTCCGTTGCCAAAGCAAACTCCAACATTAAGGCCAACCCGGAGTCTGAGTCCGACAACAGGGCACAGTCGACAGCTGGTTTCGTTGACTCCTCGGCAGCTGAGGATGACTTGGAGCCACATAGCAGAGCTGCGGCGTGTTTTACAAATGGCCACAAGTACACACACGGACAGAAGGTAAGCGTTAACAGTATGTGTGTGTGTGTCTATCATTCTATTCCCCACTGTCTTGTGCACATTTGCCACACCTGTGTGAATATTCATATGCGGTTGATGCAGGATTGCTTTAGTTTTCAGCTGAGACTTGCGGGCATTACGAGTAGTAGTATATGACTCATTCAGTCTTTGCTTTTATTGTTAGATTTATGGCGAGTTTAGTATTATTGCAGCAGCTATATATACATATATCTCGAAATCAACGCTGTTGATATTTTCAGTCAGGTTGAGCACTTTATAAACATAGATAATTTGACAATATTATATGATTTGAGTCTAGAATTTAAACAGTTATCGAAGTACTATAAAGACTTTGTTAACTTATTGCAGAAAACCTTTCGTTTGCAGCAGAACATGCATTAGATAAATGCATTTATTAATATAAGCTGTGAACAGCATACCATCCTGGAACTATCTATCGATACCTGTAAATATCGCATAGCGATGAGCTGTTCATCTGATCTTGTTCATGAGCACTTGATCTTGTTCATGTTCACTTCGCCTCAATAATGCCCATATACAATTGGAACCGCGTTTTTTTTGTCAGTTCATTTAAAATATTAGCAAATCGGCCAAAAGGGGATAGTTAGTGATGTAGTTAGCAATATACTTAAAAACTCCTTTATCAATTCCTTGCTGTGACAAGCATAAACAGCTTATACTTTGCTATTAAATTAATGATTTTTTCAGCTCAAAGAGACTTTCAAAATATAATACTGAAAGCATATCCTATTCTATCCCTACACAGACTAATAGATATATGTACATTGTAAACCGAATTCAGAGACATGTGCTACTATATTCATTTCAAAGCATTTCGACTCTGGCTAACCAAAAAAACAACTCTACAAACAACGTGACATTACACAAACCATGTTTGAATATCATTCCCTCCTTTTTTTTTTGGAGATTTGCTTAACCCATGTTTGGCTGTTATATTTTCTGCTATTTTTTTCGGGTTTTATATTTTTTTAATATGTGTATTTTTCTCCCATTCTGTGGCAGGTGCCGCGTTTGGATGCCTGTGAGGTTTGCCTCTGCATGGACGGTGAAATCTTTTGCTGGTGGGAGAAATGCGGTTAGTTTGAATTGAGTTTTATGAGTTAATGCTAGATGAAAGTTTTGTGCTCTTTCGGCTTTGCAGATAAGGCGACTGTAAATAGCGCCGCAACTGGAGGAGACTATTCAGATCCGTATCGGCATGAGACCACAACGCGAAAATCAACAAAACTGCATAAAACGGAGAGGAAAGTTGGCAAGCGGCATAAGCATCACAAGAATCAAAAGAATTTTAATGACTATGAAGTTTACCATAGCCGGCAGCAGGCGACGGATTATAAAAAGCCAGACATAAAGCAACAAAAACAAAAGAGCAGCGAAGCCAGCCACAGCAGCAGCGGCAACTACAATATAATCAAGCAACATAAACACGAGCAGCAGCAGCAGGAGCAAAAGTTGGCAACATCAACGTCCCAGCAACAGCAACAGCAACAACAGTTGCCAAAGCCACAGCTGCAGCAACTTCATGTGGTTGCAGTAGCAGCTGTTAATCAGGCTTCAAAGGAAACGCATTATCAGCACCAATTGCCAACGCCTCAACAGGAACAACAACAACAACAACAACAGCAGCAGCATGAGCAGCAGCCACACCAGCAACATGAACAGCAGCAGCAGCAGCAACATTTGCACGCCCATCAACCACATTCGTCCAGCAAGATTTTAAATTTTCCCGAAAACTTGCCGGCCCTACTTTATTATGACTACAAGACCGAAGAACATGAACATCATCAGCATCAGCATCATCAACAGCATTTGCTGCATGAAAAGCAGCGAGTGCAACAGCAACAGCAACAACAGCAACAGCGCTTGCAACAGCAGCAACAACATCAGCTGCAAAAGTCGAACCCAGACGTTGAACTCGGCACAGACTTGGGCAATGATAAAAACTTTGATGAGGCGGAAACCGACAGCGATATTTTGCCCGAGCCACCAACAAAGCGACCCACAAAACCAACAACAGCCACATCTACAACGAGCAGCAGCAGCAGTCAGAGCAGCAATGCCAAGGCGACAACAATAGAAGGGGCAACAACAATTGAAATGCTGACAACGCCGCGTAGCGAACATGCTGCCACAGTGGTTGCCATGGCCAATACAAATGTGAGTATTAAACCACTCGAGCAACAGCAAATTTCAGTAGCTGCAGTTTGGTGTCAAGTGTTTGCTGCCGTTTAAGTTTTAAAAATTCCCTCTATTCATATGCTCTGGCAGAGAGTTGACTGGTTTTGCTAACAATGGGGGAAGATAGTGTGACGTGAATAGATTCTGAAACCAGCTAAAGAGTGCCTTTAATAAAACCAAAGAAGATAGTAAAATGAGTTGCTATATATATAGGAATAATAAACATAATTAATCGATTAACAGCTGAGATTTGGTATGAAAGACTTTAAGTTTTATACTCTACCATACTCAGGCGCAATCTGCAAGAGTATACAGTCTTCGACTTGCCGATCATAACCAGACTTTCTCGTTAAGTATCGTCCAGTTTGTGAGACATGCTGCGGCACAATCTGTAGTCCGTTGCTTTTTGCAATTGAATTTTTCATGCACGACTCGTTTTATTATTTATTTCATTTTAATGCTTATGAAAGATTGCTCCAATGGAGAAAAAAAAAATACGAAAATGGAAAAAAGAAGTAAAGTTGGCAAGTTTATGAAGAATATTTAGTATCCATTAGCCTGGGCGGGGTTTTGGGGTTTGAGCTGTGGGTAAGCATTAAATTGCGTATACGTATTTACTTGCTGTTTTGTAGGTGGAACAAGTGCAACAACGAGCTGAGGAAATTGAGGACACTGACGATGCATTTCATCGCTGGCTGACATCGACGGAACTCAATGTTGACAGTACAAACACGCTTGACGATAACTTGCCAGCCGCTGCCATTGAGCAGGAAACGCCAGCATCAACAATAATCGACGATGTTGGCGTTAACAGCAGCAACAGCACCAGCATTGACAGCAACAGCAACGGTAGCATTGCTGTCAAGCCGAAAGACAATGGCAACAGACACGGCAACAACATAGCTGACAATGCGGATGCTGTGTTCTTTCGTAGCTCCTACAATGATTACAGCAGTGAATTCAATGGCAGTGTTGTCAATATTGACATTACACTAACTGCAGTCGATGTGCATCCACAACACCCACATCAGCAACAGCGGCAGCAGCAGCAACAGCAACAGCCCAAAGCTGCTGCCAATGGGCAAACGGATTTAATTGCAAATGACAACCAAACGTCAGACGTTAACGTTGCTGAAAGACAACCAACAATGCAGCCAACGGCAGCAGCAATAGCAGCAACAACATCAACGGCAGCATCAAGAACAACAACATCGTTGCCGTTTGTGGCCATCAGAAACAGCATCAGCAGCAGCAGCAGCAGCAGCAACAGCAGAGGCAGCAATCAGCACAGCGTGCCGCCCTACACGCTGACAACGATTATAACAACAACGCCATTGGCCACGGGGCGTATGTGCAATGTGTTGGGTAAGTTGGCAAGTCAACAATGACAATGACAACGACAACAATCTGTATCTTGCTAAAATCCCTACGTGTCCCTCCCTCAAATTTCTAGGCAAATTGTATAAAATTGGGGAAATTCTGCCACAGGACACCGGCAACTGTTTGCAATGTATTTGCACCGATGCCGTGACACCTGATGAGCTGCCCAGCGTCACCTGCAGTCCACACAATTGTCCGCCGCTCGTTTTGCCGGATCTGTTCGATGCGACTGGTTACTGAGGTTACGGGTATGTGCTGTAGGTTGCAACCAACCCAAATGCATTTTTGGGGGCAGTTAATTCGAAAAACGAAATGAAAGAGCAAAAGAAAAAGTATTAAATCAAAAGCGAAATGAAAATTAAATGGAAAAATATGCATACATATATATGCAAGTATGTTTAATTGAATTTTAATTGGACTCGAATAAATGTGGGCATATATTAAAATTTTCAACTGCAGCAAAAACAACTCGCATGAAACTAATTTAATGAAAATACAAAATACACACACATTCACATACACAGACTTTCACTCACACACTCACACACACACAAGTGTAATTCATACACTCAACTAACTCAGCAGTCGCTATATAAATTTATGGATTTCAATGTAAAGCCCTCCCTGTGTCATGAGTGCTATTTCACACTCACTAAAACAAATACTTACAAACCTATCAACAGTATATACCACAAACACAACCACACATAGAACAACATATATGTATGTATATGTATGCGTGTGCCATAGTGGAACAGAGAGCAAATTGCTGAGAGCAAATTCTAGTTTTTAAGCTGAATGTTTATGCATTTTACAAAAGAACAAAGAAAGAATCACTATAGATATTTATCGGCATGCCGAAATTTAACTACCCTTGCAGATTATTTCTATATCAGCTATACAGAATTGTTTAGCTCCGATTTGACTTAACTGAAATACGTTTTAGTGATAAGATTCTAAAAAAATACCTTGTCTGAATTTCTAGAATACTATTAAACTGACAGCTATTAGCTATAGTATTCCGATTTTGATGTATTTTAATCAGGAATTATTAGAGATTTAATATCATAAAATAATATTTTAAGAGGTTCGTTTCTACGTCAAAAATAAACTTACTTTATTAACTCTAATGCGTCTACTTTAAAGAGATACCAACTCCGCAACAAATAAAGAATATTCTCTGCAAGGGTATAAACAAAACGTAGTCAACCCACTCTCTCTATCCCTTTCCACACCCTCTTTCCCATCAGCCAATACATGAGTAAAGATAAATGTATACACGATTAGAAATTTTAAAGAATTTATAGATGTACTAAAAGCCCACAATGTGTAACATTAAATACCTACATATATACACACATAATCGTACATAAATAAATACATATATTAAACATTTTTGAGTTAATCAGATGGAAATATCTCCTTAATCGAAGCGTAGTGTAAGCAACTAAATCCATAACGTAAAAACTGAAAAACTGAACAATGACAAATAATGTATTATGTATATGTATAATAATTTGCTTAATAGTTTAAGATTACTCTTGAACATTTATTTTATTTAACATTTCCCCATACACTGTAAGCAGTTAAAGTACAGAGTATCTGCTAGTCGTGTGACCACAACTAAATATATTCTTATTAGTTTATCGCTTCTTCTAGGCATTTAAAAGATACGTAATAATTTAATAACAAGAAAAAAAACATATTTACAATTATACTCTTATTGTATATGGATAGTTATATCGTTTACTTAGAAGAAAGACACCATATCCTGTAGTTCTAAATACCAATTTTAATGTATAATGTCATTTAAATCTAGTCACTAACAATCATTTATTAAATTTTTAGTTCGTAATTCAGCATTCATTTCTGATATAAAACCAAAAACAACAACTTTAGGCGTGATAACGATTTATTCACTTTAAAAAAAAGTTAATGTAAGGAAAATAAGTATCTAAAAAAATATCTAATGAAAATAATACTTGAAAAGTAGAAACAATTATGGATATTAGATAAAAAGTAAATAGGAACTCAAAATTTTATATAAAGTGCTGTCGAAAACGAAACGAGACAAAGGAGATCAACAACTTTAAACTTATTTCAACAACTCAAATTAAGTGGAAATATAAAGAAAAAATTAAGAAAATCAAAGTAATGGCGTGTATATTTATAAATATAAACATTTATGTACTGAAAAATACCAAAAAGAAGGAATACTTCGGCAAGTCGAAGATTAAATACCCTTGTAAAAGGTTCGTAAAATTTAAGGTGTTCTTCCGCGTTCCGATTTAGTATACATTATATTATATATATATATTCCAGTCTACGTACTTCATTCAAAGTTAAAGTTACACAGTATATATTATATTATAATTTGTATTGTATTCTGATTTATAAGAGTTAAGAGAGCTCGATTTTGATCTAAACCACATCAAATCAATATTTTTATTGCCTTTTGCGAGGGTATCAAATACACACGTAAAATCAGCATTCAAATAGAGAGACAGCAGACAAAAACAAATGCAACAAAATACAAAACAAGATCAACTAAAACAAATTTAAATCATGTAATCGTAATCCGTATTTAAAAATGTATACAAAATAAATATTTACGAATATATCGTATTGTACTTGTATGTGTAAAGTAAATGTAACTGCAAATCTCTTAACTAATCTATTTACATATATATGCATATTTACAGGACTCAATAAAACCCACACATACACACACCAAAACACACACACACACACACACACACACATACAATCGCACATAAGTCTTACATCTACTATGTGTAAAATGGATTTTGTGTTCGAATACTACAAATCAAATTGACATGAATAAACCAATATATGATAAATGAGACTGAAATGTTGTCAATTGTACTAGTTTCCAGAATATTCGTACAAGCGACACACGGACTATTTCAAAGGGTGGGGGATGAAGGAGTAGTATATTAAGGTAAGTCGTTGCACATTTTCAATCAATTTATTATGTCAACAATTGCACTGAAGACGAGTATCTTAAACGTACCAAAACTTTGGCTACAACAAATCGCTTTCACTGCCCGACTCAAAGCCGGAATCGTCGGCTTCTGTATTCAAACTAAGCTCACGATGGCCTAAGACAATGGGATGAGTCATCGTTTCTTGTAAACGTCTTTCAATTCGATTATCGTTGACATGTTCCGGCCGCTCCCAACGGTGATAGTCTTGTAATATTATTTCAACTCGTCGATTCACCATCCTGGGATTGTATCGTCCTGTCAACTGATTATCACCTCCACCATCCATTGAATTGGCTGCTGCAGTTGCAACTGCTTCTATTTTTTAGAATTTTTATTTTCAGAACTTTGTAAAATTTCATACAAAACGGATCTGTTCAAATTTGAGTTAACAACTGGCATGCTACGAAGTTCCGGAAATGAGCAGAACATTCTGTTGTCGATTGCCTGTTAATATGATTTAATAAAGCATAAATCGACATGTGTGGCATGCCCCCCCAGCCCCCCCGCCATCTAGTTATTTTGCAAAATGTTGCCAATTCATATGTACGAGGTTTATTAGATTTTTTGACCACATCGCAATCAACGCGTTGGCAGCAACCACAAAGCACTTAACTCTCTGTATGCGTGTGCCAAACTCTCTTTCAATATGTGCATGTGTGTGTGTGTGTGTATGCGGAAACGGAAGTGAGGCAAAGCCTGTGAAATGTACTGCCTGGTTGAGTGACCGCATGAAGCCATAGCACAAGCCCTAACCCAACCAACGACCAGGCACAGCTGCCCCAAAGTATACTGCCACACTGCCCCATGCTGCTCCACAAACTATGCCACACAATGCTCGTACTCTGCTGTCAATTTGTGATAACGGCAGCTTTATTTCAAAATATGAACGACGACTTTATTTGTGGGCAATGCCACTGCTCTGGTTTTGCCTCTCTAAACCCATCATCGTGTGCAACTTTGTCTGATATGTTTCCTCCGAATGTGTGTCTCGAATTATGAACCAAGTGAATTGTGAATAATTCAAACAGCAATCAAATCATCAACTAGAAGCTGCCAGATTACTTCAGTTGTTAGTTTCAGCTTTTATGAATCGAATTTAAGCAGCTTAAATTACATATTATTTAATTGTTTAAAGAATACCTCAAGAAGGAAATGCTCAGAGATATAACTAAGAGAAAGTATTTTCAGTTTAGTTACTATTAAAAGTTTGTGCTTCTTGGAGCAGAAAAAACATAATTTTGCATAATTGAACCTGCAATTTGGGGGAAAATAAATGTTTCTCTTTGAAAATCTCAACACTCCAGCGATTGCTAAAGTGCTAAGATTTATTTATAATATTCTCTAAATATGTTTAAATGTAAAATTCGATCCAAATCAAAGATTGCCCATTGTCATTAGGAAAATAACTCTTTTATTTTAAGTATAACAAGGGAAACGAATTAATAATTATGGAATTACGATTATGGCCCGATAAGTGAATTGTAAAATAAAATTACTCTAATGGCAAACAAAAAAGGGAAAACAAATTGGCTTTTCAGTCATGGGTGAAAATGTTAAAAATACGTTGCAAAAAATGGAGCATAAAAGTCAACAGAAAATGGAATAACTATGCAGGCATTTGCACATTTTTAATTACGCTGCACATTTGCATTTGAATTGCGCATTTTACACGCTGATAAACTCAAATAAAGGGCAACAGTTGGCTGCGCTGCAGTTGCAGTTGCAAAGACACACACGTACAACATGCTGCATTAAGTGTGCGTGTGTGAGTGTGTGTTTTTTACTGATTTTTGCAGTACGTGTAATTTTCAAGTTGACAACTTTTGTGCCAAAGCACTGACCTCGTTATGTGGTACACACAAACAAACACACACATACACACACACACACACAATGGAGCTGTGTGTGCTTTAGAAATGGCATTGCCCATAAGCATTGCTCTTTCCATAGCATACTTTTGCGGGCACTGTAGAAAAATGCAGACAGTCACTAGAAACGCTGCAATTGAGAGTGCTCGACTAGGCTATACCCAGCCACAAACAAGCTACGAACTATAAGCGCTAGATGGCGACAACTTAATATTTCCAGTTGTACTGTATAACAAATAGTTTGCATTATAAAGAAGCGCTTAATATGCATCTTTTGGCATAGATAAATAGTTTGTTGAAATATGTATATGCATATTGAAGCCTATGGTTCTATCTAGTAATGATTTACTAGATTTCAATTCGTAATTAGATCTGATAAATTTGACTTTCCTCTTGTTCTTCATCAAGTATGTAAACACGATACACCAATGTCTTCTCTCTTTCATCTACATCGGCAACAATCAGCAAACTTCTCATAACCAATCTTGTCAATTTTTAATCGTTATAGGGTATAAAGAAAAGCGAAATTTATAGAAACAAAAGTAATACGATATTTATTGGAGCACACACATAAATGTATACATATACATATGTCTGTGTTTCTCTTCTTACATGCATTGATACCTTTTGGGATGTATTTAATAAATAACATCGCTACAATTGATACACAGCATCTTTCAGTTTGCAATACCGTATCCTTTTGCATGGCAACCTAACTTCTGGTTGCTCTGCCTGTGGCACATACTGAGCTCACCCACTGTAAGCCGATCACAAAGTCTCGTCACATTCAGTTCTATACCTTTTGTAGACGGCATCGCCCCGTTCGTGGCGTTGTTGTTGCTCCAAATGCCGCAACGAGGCAATTTTATTCAGATTACGATTCACATGTAAACTCGAAGCCTCATCGACTGCCACAATATTGTAGTATATATGCTCTCATAAAAATGATTATTAATACAATACATATTTAAATAGATAGTTTTATGTTATATTTTTTCATTCTTTCTGTTTTGCCTGTTGCTTTGCCTAACATAAATGTGGTTTGAGCTTAGAATAGATGGCTTGCTGCTTTCTCCCTCCATTAGACAAATCGAAAGTAAAAAAGGGGTTTTGTTTTAGCCGCCTTTGTAAACTGTTTTTAATGACGGCTAACAGCAGCCGGCAACGCTATCATTAGTCAACGCGTTGGCGGCTGCTAAAAAGTTGTAACTTCGGATTGAAAATATTTGTTGCCTAGGAATTTTGGTTTGGCAAAAAGTTTGAAGTTAGTTTTTAATGCTGCCTAAATGATAAACGAAAACGTGACGGGGCGTGGCTGGGCTGGGCTGGGCTGGGCAGCAGGTGGTATGAGACTGATGGTGTGACTTAGATATCAGGTGACATTAATTAGTCTACGCAAAGCACTCACGAACATCAAATGAAGATTTCCGCAGGCTCGTGGTTTCATTTCGCTAAGATGTCAGCCCGCAATTTGGGTCAAATAACGAAAATGTCTCAGGTATGCATGCTTGGGAGTGTTTAGGTGTTGGTACAAGGGTGTGTGTGTGTGTATGTGCGTGTGTGTGCGTATGGGGGAACATGTGCTGCCCCCTGGCTGACAATTTTGCTGCATTAACCGCATGTGCAGACACCTTTGACAATTTAAATGGCATCATAATTAATAAGATAGCTCATTGCGTATACGACCCGTAGGCCAGCTTTGTTGTGGTAATTTGCCGAATCAAAAGTGGAAGGGGGGTTGGCTGGTTTTCTCGTTGGCTGGCATGGGTCGTGTTTTAATAAAAGCCATTTGACTGATCCGTTTGAGCTACTCGAAAGCTCTATGCTGTCAATGCCACAGCAACAAATTAAATACCGTCGAAAGGGTCATAAATATGCACAGCATTCACACATACAGACACAACACACACGCTTACATACAGAGCTGCATAAGGCAGTGCCCTCTGGCCTGGCCCCTTAGGCAATAGCAACACTAAAAGGTCGCACGTCGCCCTCACGCTCATTTATAAGCATTCATCATTCATTTGGCAACGCCCCGCGGACCTGCCCCCCCTTCCATCGTCTCCTGCTTCGTGCCACGTATACAAAAATAAAAAAAAATAGAATTCCACATTGTTCTGGCCAGATATGTGTGTGCGTGTGTGTATGTTGTGTTACCTTAGGCAAGTGGTTCAGACCTGAGACGAGACCAAGTCCAAGTCAGCTCATGGGCTCGCATGAGTCTTGAATTGTGGCAGCCACTCGAGTTGCCTGAGCATACAAATTAATCTTCATCTTCATCTGCACACAGTCGCCTTAGGCGCAACTCAAGTTTGCCATTTGTTAGGTACTTACTTAAAAGCAAACCACACGGCAGCTTTAAATAATAGTTAGTAGCACTTTCCAAGGCGACAATTAAACGCATTCTCGGCAAATTCTGAATTGTACAGAGATTGTTCAATATTATGTACTTATATTATATTAGCTATTTTATAGCATATCTGACTAGAAAGCACATTGGTGGCTTTAGACATCAGGTAAGGACTTAATCTTAACTTACTGCATGATGATTTGTTATATTATTCAGTATTCTAATATACGAATCCCAGCCAGCTTAAAATCATATTAAGAGCTTTAAGAAAACTTCACTGTGATTCGAGTTTTCATAAAATTAACTGAACTATACTCAACTCTACAATAATAAACTTATATAAACCTTGACTAGCGTGAAAGCGAATTACATTTATATTACAATGATATTATCTGCAATTGGGAACTAAATATTAATAAAGGCAGCAAATAAAACGTCTTAAAAGCTTCCAGCAAGTTTTAAAACTATACTGACCTTGCTCTAACAAATTTAAACTGATGTTTGCTGTAGTTTTGATACTTTCAGCACGTGTCGTTTGTACAATTAAGCTCAATTTCAATTTGCAATTGCATATTATTTTTCTATAATTACGATGACCGTTTTGCTGTTTTAATTATAAATTTGTTGTTGTTGTTGTTCTATAACAGGACAAACGGAGCATGCTCACTTGAAAAGGACTTCAGGATGCTTACACGTTTAATTGCTGTAAACAAATATAAACTGTCCATGTTTGTTGCCAGTTTGTTTTGTTTAACTGTGCAATTTATGTGGCAGCTGTTCAAGTGGAAAATCGCTCTGTTTATATGTCAAAACCAAATCAGAGCAGCAACGATAACAATAATAACAATAGCAAAGGCAAAGGCAGCTGCAACAGCATGTTGCATGTTGACTTCATGTTCCATTCATTTTGTGGTTTTTGTGCATTTCAACGAACTCTTTTTGTTTGCGCTTTAAGTATTCAATTCGGGCAAACAATTGATTGCACACACCCACACACATCACACACACACACACATCACACATACACACACACACACACATCACACACACACTTACACTCACATCGAGCTTAACGCGAAACGTTGAACACATTGGGAAATGCAAAAATTGTGTAATTTTCAAGTTAACAGCTCTTGACCTGGTTTGAATGTTTGGTTCGTTGGCTAGCAGGTGGCTTTGCCGTTTGCTTTAGTTTTTGGTTTTGCTAACTTGTTTTCGTTAACAAATATGCAAAAGCGCAATTGTGTGTTAAGTTGCTGTTGCTTGCGTATGTGAGTGTGTTGGTTGTGTGTATTTGTGTATCTACTGCATACTTTTAGGCTCTGCGAAAGAGGTAAATACATTTTATATGCCGCCAAACTTTCTGCCAGACGACGCCGTTGCCTTGTTGCATGAAACTTTAAGCCTCGAAACTTTTAATACAGTGCCCAACAATTGTTGCCAGCCAGCTGCTCGGGCTTTTAGCGCATACATTAAAAACCAGCATTATTTTTTTTCCTTTTACTTTCGTTTCTTTTTTTTTTGCCTTTTTGTCGAGCTGTTATGGGACCAGGCAAAAGTTTAACACACATCTTGGCACTGTTTTCTGTTGCCCTTTTTATTATTATATATATATATGTTTTTTGTTCTTTAACTAACAATTCAAGTTTGTTTGCCACTCCAAGACAAAGTAGAATATCTAAAGCGTTAAAAGGCCAGAGAAATAAACTCGCTGAACCGTTGGTATGCATTAGCTTGGGCATGCCGGGCTATAAAGTGTGCTGCAAAGTGTGTGTTTGCCAAGACTGGGAATGAAATGGAATGGAACAAATGAAATTAGGAAATGCTAATGTGTAGAAAAGAAAAAATGGAATTGAATATAATAGAAAATAATAAACAGAATGGAAGAGATTAGAACGGAACGGACAAGAACCGCAGGCAGTCAAAATAGAGAAGAGTTTAAATTGAAATGACACAGAGTATAGGAATAATAGGATTAGATTTATATAACAGTTTGGAATTAAGGTAATTAAAATGCGAATTTAGATAATATAAATAAATATACAGATTCTGAAAAAGGAAGTTCAATTATCTAAAATATACAAGCCAAAGTGATATAAAAATGAGAGAGGAAAACGAAGAGTCGTAGCGCTTAGGAATTAAAGGTATATTAGGAAAGTTCATATGTTAAAAATATAAATATAAATATATATATGTGTATATAAAAAGACAATAACTTTACTAAAGAGCTTATCTTAATAATAGAATAAATACAGTTGTTTAGTTATTCTTATTTTTTTAACTTTAGCTGGCTTTCGGGTCTTCAGTAAATGTTTACATTTCGTTCCGTGATACGCGTGTGCTCTTTTAACAAATCCATTACAGGGTACGCGAACTCAATGTGCAGTGTGCAATGTAAACAAATGTAAAAAATACTCATATGTTTCAATAACAAAACACTCAACACTTGCAGCTCAGCAGAGCTCGGCAATGGAATCGGAGGTATAGTAATGGTAGTAAAAAAGTGTAGAGCACAACGACCGATTTACATAGAGAGACCCACAACACACACACACACACAGACACACACATACTATGCATGCAAAGGACCTGGCAACTATTGTAGCAAAAACAAAAAACGAATGAGAAAAAAAAATGGAAAGTTTTGCCTGCGCTTAAAATAAAAACATTGCAGGCAAACAAAACTTTGACTGCAAGATTTGTAAATAATTGAAGGCAAAAATGTCGAAAATATGCAAGCTTAATAATTGCAAATGTGCAAAACAAAATTGTTGCCAGGAACTAAACTCCCAATGCCCCATCGTCCTCTTCAATACGCTGGCCGTGGCAAAAAGTGCAGAGTTAACACTGTGAAAGTAAAGGAAGAAGCGTTTTTTGACTTTATTACTTGTTGGCCTGGCATGGAAAATAGTTGCGATGGCGATGAAAAAAGTGTTGTCAGACTGCTGGCAGGGCTTCAATATCCTGCGGACGAGCCAATGACTGGGCATGTGGCACAGCAACGAGTGCAACCAGCAGCCTGTGGGGCACTTTGTGGCCATGCAAATGCCACCAATGCTGGCCCCTCACAGCCTTTAGGTCGGATATCGGCGTTTTTATGCACTTTACGCCTGCCACAGGGGCAAACAATGAAGTGAGTGAGAAAAAGAGGGAGGGGCAGCTGGAAAGGGAGAGCGAGCGAGGCTAAAGAGCTAGCTGAAAGGACACTTGCATTATTGATCAGCAAAACGGCAGCTGTGGCTAGATGAGGGAGCGGGTACAGCTTGGGGAAAGCTGTGTGCTTGTAATTTTTAGCAACGCCCCCAGGACAGACGTAGCACTCATAGCGAGAACTTTGTGTGCCATGAAATGCAGCACTAAAAGCCAACCAAGAACTCATTAGGCATGCGTCGCGACGTTTCTGGCCGCGCTCTAATTATGCGACCAAAAACTGACAAAGACAATGGTGTGGTATTGGGGGGAACGAGGTGGAGGGGCAGGCTAATTGTCACTGACTTTTGTTGTCTGCGTGGGAGGGAGCAAGTATTAACAATGGCGCTGCGGAAATCGTAGCTGGTATTTCCGCTGCAAGCAGGAAATGCTGCAGAGTATACGGAACTTTCGACTGGACACAGGATATGCTTGTTTCGTTGTACCGGTTTTCTTTTTTTTTTGCTTTCGGTAACTGCCACGTTTATGAGGCAAATCTGGTTGGGGGGACAGGGGATGAGTGTTTGTTGTTGGCCGTAAAACGGGTTCAGAGGTTCATCGAAAAACGCTTTTGCTTGACCTTCGGCAGGGGCATTAAAAAGAAATAAATAATAAATCAGCTGGAGCATGAAATATTCAATAACCTAAACCGACAAAGATTTACTGCTCAGCCATTTATTTTTGTGCGGGAGCCCAACAACAACAACAGCGACTAATACAACAACAACAACAACGAAAACACTTTGTAAGCAATTTGTGCAAAAAGGTGCGCTTTCGTTCTCTCTCTTTGAGAAGACATGCTGATATGTTCTGAAAACTGCCAACTAAACAAGAAGTCATTTCGAAAGACCCAGATTCGAGCACCCACACAGACACAGTCGCACACATTTGAGTAAATTGAAAGAGTTGCCAAAGTTTATTGCCGGCTAAACGAAAAGGGGCTGACAGTAGCTCAAAAAGATTCAACTGCTTAGAGCCTTAGTGTTGGTCAAGTCTTATGTGACTTATAGTTGAGGCTTTTCATAATTTGCTAAGACAACTTCAGGCCACAAAAACTTAAAAAACTGTGAATGCCACTCTTGATTCTCATTGAAATGATTGCTGTTGCTGTTTCTATTGTTGTTCTGCGACACGTGTGCAACATTAGGAAATGAAGTAATCAAAAGATAATGCCACAAAAGCCGGCAACATAATGCCTCCAAATGTCATAAGGACAAATGAGCAAACTTTTTAACTTGGCTCGCAAACAACAACAACAACAATTCAACTGAAATTGAGACAAACCAAATGCATATTGATGCGGGTCTCATCGCTACTTACAGCTCAAGTTGAATGTACTTACGATGCGATTGCAGGGCACAAGATTTAACCTTGAAGATGCGGGCTGAGCTGGCATTCTGAGGTTCTCCTCTGACCCTGAGATTGTTCTCTGAGCCAAATTGATTTTGTATTTGTTTACGCTATGCGTCGGAAGAGTAGCTTGATTGCAAACGCATCTTGTCACTTGAAATGCAATAGGAAGTGTAAAGAAGAAGCCTGGGCAATTGGTTGAAGTGGTTATGAGTTAACTTGGGAATTATGGAATATCAGTAATAAACTGAAACTTGGTAGCATGCAGTCGACTAACTATTGATTAAATCTGATATTTACTTAACTATTAGAGAAATATGTTAAGAAACGATGCACTTAGTAGTCTATTATTTATTGCTAAATGTAATCCTATTTATTTTCGTTTATATTTAATTGTTATCACATTTGATTGACATGTTATGCATATTTCTTTGAATAATATTAAATATCTGCCTATAGGAGAACATGTAGTCGACTATCTCTTGTTAAAGTAACGTTTACTTGAGTCCATTCGTTATCAAATAGTTTGGTTGACAAGTTATGCATATATAAGTAAATTATGTTTAATATCTGACTACAGTATTCTAAA